>CM042539.1:6813754-7431254 GCA_023630585.1 Cranoglanis bouderius
GCAATCCTGCAGGAATGTGTGTCTAAAAGCACGTTTGGCGGCGAGGCCGGGCCTAGATTACAGTGCTCTCCTGTGATCATTTGTGCATCTCCCCTGTAAGATCACAAGGCACCATCACAGAGCCAGCAGCTGTGTCTTCAGAGCCTGTGGGTGCAGGGCAACAGCGTGCAAGTGTGTGTGTGTGTGTGTATGTGTGTGTGTGTGTGTGAGAGAGAGAGAGAGAGAGAGAGAGAGAGACAGACATACATGGCACATTCCTGCTCCTGCCACATTCAGTCTTGGGTGCATGTCATTAAAGAATGACCTTCACATGATGGACACAGTCTCACTGTCAGGACGTGACATGTATCTGTTGTAGTAAAAGTCTTTAGGTTTATCAAATGTTATGTGGAATTGTTAGCAGATGTAACCACAACGCACAGTGTTTTTATTAGCAGGTGTCACTTAATATAGCTAGGTCTATTTAATTCTTTCATATTCATCGATTTAGGGTTGTACATAAAGTGTACAGTTGGGAAAGAATTACATATTATTTTATTTTCTCTCTGAGGGGATGTAAATTAAGAAATAATCACGATAAAAACATCTCTAAACATGCTTTCACAGATTGAACTAACACAACACAAGCCCTCGGCGTTATGTAGTCCATAACTCAACATGTCCGCTAACACGAACCCCAGACGTGACACACAAAGACTCGAGCTAATCCGACAAAAAACTTCTATCGAACGACTTCCTTCTTTCATAACAGATCCAAATGTCTTTTTATGCAAAATATTTTAAGCGTGTTCACGGATTGTTCATCTTTAAAAAAAAAAAAAAAAAAAAAAAAAAAAAAAAAAGCCTTCACTCCCACATGATGTGACTTAAGTGTGAAACAGTTTTTCCTCCACCTTTTTTTTTTTTTTTTTTTTTTTAACTTTCTCACTCTTTCTAAACCTACAAAGAGAAGGCTGGGAGGAAAAAAAAAAAAAAAAAAGCGCTCCTGAATACAAAGACCTTTCCCTCGGAACAGAAAGGGCTCTGAAAACAATGAGGACAGGTCTGCCTGCATGGAGAAACAGTTCCCGGTTTTCCCATTGGAACAAAGCAAAACAGTGTTTCTACCTCAGGTTTTTAATTAAGACTGTCCCGGCCCCCTTCTCGCCACGGTCCGTGGAGACGCGGCCCTGTGAAGTGATTAAAAAGAATGCGATCTGATCAAGAGAGAGGAATAATGGGGCAGGAATGCTCGCTTCGTCGCAGTGCTAAGTTCTTGGGAAAAGAGGACTGAGGGACTCTTTTGGCTATTGTTTTTCTACACTGCTTCCCCCTCAGTCACCCTTTTCTTTTTCTTTTTTTTTAAGGAGCTCACCGAGAAGGACAGGAGGCATTTCTTTTTTTTTTCTTTTCCTTCTAAGCTGAGGATTTCACTTGCTCTTTTTCTCCCCTCTAAGACATTACTCTTGATTCGTTCTGTCTTTAAGTAAAGCAGAAACGCAGGTTAAAAAGTTAGAGCACTAACATGCAGAGGAAAAAAAAGAAGAAGAAAATCTTTGAACTATATCAGGTTTAGTAAAGGTCACCCTCGGCTTTTTCCCTTCACTAAATCCTCTATCAAAATGTCATAGTGAGTTAGACAAAGACAATAGCGAGTCACGGTGTGAGTGGAGCGCGCTCGGTGGCTGTGAATAGGCCTTCGTAAGAGTAATTATACCTGTTTATTTGTTGCCAAGCTGATGAGAAATCCATCAAAGTGTGGTATTATCTGGACATCAACAGCTTCTCTGGCTTCTTAAGACACACCGGGGGTTTAAGGAATCCACGTGTAAAATGAGTGAAAGATATATTTGTGTATTATTTTTTTTCTATAGCCTTTTGTCTAAGTCTGTTTGTGCCTTGAGGTGTAACAGTAGAAACAGCAGGACTCCCTGGTGTCACAGATATGTTTAAGGCCCTCATTTTCAATAGACACCGTATCATTACCGCCGGGCGTGGCGCGATTCTGTGGTGGCATACGTGTAGCACGGGAATCTTTCTGTACAAATTACCTGTCCACAAAATAGCCTTTAGGAAATAAATTCAAACAACACTGCCATGGATACAAATCTATAATTCTGCCTTGTGTAAAATGAAAACCCTCTACCTGCATAAACACAGGAAAGCGCCTTAAAGCCTTAACCTTAAGTATATATACATATATATTGTATGCACACGCATATAACATATGTTAGTCGTTAATTCTGCTTAAGAAGACGCTAAAAAGAGAGAACAGAAAGGCTTGGAGTTGTGCTCCTTTCGACGACCCCCCTCACCCATTCGAAAACTTTTACCACGAGGGCCCTGGTATCAAAGGGAAACATAATCTACATAGCTAATGTCTCTCCCCCCAAATTCAAAGCTGCAATTTTTCTTTGCCCAGCAATCTGGAAACACTCTGGAGTTAATTACGACTGATTCGAAATGAACCGCACAAACAAAGGCCAGTCTATGTCCAGACAATTATACTGCATTAACCGGCTTAGAGCTTCCTGCTGATGTTGCCCGGGTTCTTCTGCCTCGCCTGCGCGGCCGCCATTAACGAGGGCCGGCGCACAAGAATGTGTGACGACCTCTCGTGACACGGCGCAAACTTTCAGCCCGAGTCGCCACAAAGGGGAGAAGGTAATTAAGTTTGAAAGAAAAGAGCCCTCGCAACAAACAATGGTGCTGTGTCTCTGGAAGAGCGAGGGAGGGAGGTGGAAAGGGAGGGGAGGGTGAAAAAAAAAAAAGCGAAAGAGAGAGAAAAAGAAAAAGAAGAAAAATCATTAACATTCACAGGAACTAAGAGAGAGAGAGAGAGAGAGAGAGAGAGAGAGAGAGAGAGAGCAGGAGCAAAAAGGGGAACACTCTGCCGGCACTTTTTCTGAGCAGGTTCTCCACTGGTCTTCCTCTTTAAGCTTTTTATTTCACCCCACATCTGATTTCATGTCTTTTCTTTCTGGTGCCCATGTGATGGCAAATCATCGGTTATGACCCACCTCCAGATCCTCCTCCTCCTCCTCCTCCTCTCTCTCTCTCTCTCTCTCTCTCTCTCTCTCTCTCTCTCTCTCAGTGCATCGTGCACCTAATGCGCAGATTTGCAAAGTGAACTCCAACACTTTGCATTTTTTTTTTTTTTTTTTTACTTCAATTACGCTTAGGGAGCGGAGAGCTGGAATATAAAAAAAATGCGTGCATCTGCTCGACCTCCCACCTGAGACACATCAGCACTCTGTACTGTATATTCTGCAAAGAAAAAAATGGCTCAAATGCAAATCAGTGCATTATCCTACTTTTTTAGCATCCTCCTACTGCCTGTGAGGATTTGAGCTTAATTAGCTGAGAGGATATGTTATTTGGAGAGTACAGCACTTTAATGACACATACACACGTGAGCACACACACACACACACACACACACATAGTGTCACGGAGGCTCATGTGAGAATGAATACACATGCTTATTCTCAAAGGAGGCACTGAGGAAAATTAGCACTGGTTACTCTCTTATTCATCAGGCTGATGTTGAAATGGACTCGTGAAGTCCTCACATGTGCACGTATGTTTACTTTCTGCTTTGACAGGGGAAAAATTGTCTCAGCTTTTTGTGTGTGTGTGTGTGTTTGTGCGTGTGTGTGTGTGTTTGTGTTTTCCATGCTCAACAAGAAAGAATCTAATTGTAGCTTTGCCAGTCTCATGCTCCGTAATCACCCTCTCTTTGTCTAGTCCATGCAAAGCAGGATTAGAATTAAAATGATGACTGACTAATCCCTTGATTTCCCTGTGCTAAATAAATATTAATCTACTGGTCAATCATGCCTTTGTAGAGGACAACATACATAGGATATGAAAGCGCTTAGACCGGTTATGGAAATCATCTGCTTTACATGCACCGTGTGTCCTTGTCGTTTTAAGTGGAATTAATATTCCCTAACAATGCGGGATTATTTTGGAAGACGTGGATTAATCAGGTTTCAGATTAACTGATCGGTTTTTATTTGCGAGCAACCTGGAATGAAGAGAAGTGTTTGTGGGCTTCACCAGCTATGTACACTACAGCCGTGCCAGACGTGCTGCTGTTGGACAGAGCATGCAGATAACTGAGCAAACATGGACCATATGCCTGCCAGGGACACACACACACACACACACACACACACACACACACACACACACACTCTCTCACTCTCTCTCTCACTCTCTTTGTCTATTCAGCGTCACATATTTCGCGATATTGTCTCATAAAAGCAAGCTGATATTTATTTCTGATTTCACAACCTTTTCAGTCTTTTCAATTGTTTAGCCTTTAACCAGCGCCTTGCTCCTACATGCTAGCGTTCAGGCCTCTACTCCAGCCCGTCCTGTCACCGCTCTTGGAGCGTCTCTTTTAAAGATGAGCACGAGACGCCGGGTTTTTTTTTTGTTTTTTTAAATTGCAGATGCTTGTCTGATTTTGACCTGTCATTTTTCTCCGAGAAACAATAAAGGTTTAAAGTTCAAGGCCCTTTGGTAAAGGCGGTGCTCTCTGACTCCCGGTCCTGTAATTATCTGGTATTATAAACATAATCACAGGCCAGGTATCCCTGCACGCATTCCAGACCTGTTAGCTAGACGCAAATCTGACTATGCTGCACCAAAATATTTCAAAACACGTGAATAAAGTTGCTCCGTACAGACACAATGGACGTGAGCCGACCTAGTGATATCTCTCATTTCTGGAGCCAGAGAATTACTAATTAACTTAAAGTCTGGGCTTATATTTAATTAGAGAGCGCTCCAAATGAACTTTAGACCAAAGGCATTTGCTTTTTAAACAAACGTCGTACTGACAGCTGTTGCGAGTTTACCCTTTGCAAAAAAAAAAAAAAAATGTTTTCAGTGCCATTGTGGGGTCGATGCTTCGTTTGGTGAGAGCTCGAGTGTTCCGTTTGAAAATTGTACATTTTAATTGGATTCCACTCCAAACAAACAACTGTCATATGTAATTAGCATGGGCTTAGATTAGGACCGCAATATTCCATTATCAAATCAACCCGAATGTCACGCAGCGTACCAGCCCAACTGGCTCAGGACCAGTTGACTTCAACAAATCAGTCATGGTGTCCCATTTGCTTCCTAAAAGAGCCAAAAATAAACAACTCACTAAAATATAATTGCTTTTTTTTTTTTTTTTTTGCCTCTTCTACCAACGTTTAATTCGTTAATTTAATGGTTTGTGTAAGGAAAGAGGAGGGGAAAAAAAAGATTTGTCTGTTAGATGAAAAGGGCATGGAGGATGAAAACTATTTGAGCTGCGGTAATGAAGAGCAACATTAAAAAGAGCTGCTGATTTTTTCGCCGTCGGTGCCATTTGAAGGTCCGGTCTGGGCTTGAAACATTATCAGAGAACGGAAGGCCGCTGTGTTTTATGTGTCTAGGCTTGTGAAAAGGCCTGAATAAGACGTTAGGGGGATTTTAAGGTCAATGAGAAGTTGGAAGAGAAAACGAAGCCTGCGTCAGCATAACCGTAAGTTAATTAAAGCAAAGAAAACACATTATTTCTAAAGTCCGGGAAGTTAATACGCAGGATTTGTTTTGCTGTGAAATGCCATGTGGTAATAAGCAAGAAATCTAAAATGCAAATCAAATGTCCATATATATAAATATACACACACACACATACACATACAGTATAACAGCACATATTCCTTCATTATGCAGGAAGGGCTTGGCGTGGAAAATATACTTTACCCCACTCCCTTGACCTCTTCCTCTAATTTTAACAGCTCTCTGCTCCGTGTTTTTTTACATATCGCTTGATCTTTGCATGGGCCTCTGATTTGATTTTATTAAGAACCACCCCGAGTGACCTCAATTTCCTCTAATGGCTTTTTCATACATTTCCGAGCATCTTTGCCTGTTACGCTTCTGAACTTTCAATACTCTCAGTGATTATCCACATCTTCACCACTGTCGCTTAGTGGATAATAACAGCAGGGCAATGAAACTTTTCCTAAAAGCCAAAACTACATTCAAGAAAGATGCTTCATCATTCAGAACAATCCTCTTTTTCATTTTTTATTTGTTTTTGCCTGGACTCTTTGACGCAAACTGCACCAACCGTTCATTTTCTCCACCGCTTTCCCCGTCATTAGACCTGCTGACAAGGTAACCGACTGTGGACACCTCCAACACCTCCACTAAAAAGCGTCCATCTTTAAAGCAAATAAT
The DNA here is from genome assembly GCA_023630585.1 of Cranoglanis bouderius. Lineage (NCBI taxonomy): Eukaryota > Metazoa > Chordata > Actinopteri > Siluriformes > Cranoglanididae > Cranoglanis > Cranoglanis bouderius. The sequence continues at coordinate 6,819,965 of CM042539.1, forward strand.
TAGAGATGATTCCAGTGCAGATGCCAGACTGCTGCAGAGAGACAGGATATGAGAAGTCTAGCATTAAATAAATACTTCTGTGGAGACGGCAGCTGCTTCTTCTGACCTCAGGCCTAAAACACAAACACTGGGGCAGGGATCGTGTCTGGAAAGCTGCTTGTTTCTCCATAAACACACGCACTCATAGATACACACACACACACACACACACATGTGGCATGGCTGTGCTAATATCCCCAGCTCATTGTCCTGAGCTAACTAAGCATCATGAATGTTAATGAGGGCAGACTCTCACTTATTTGTTTACGTAAGGCACGACTGGTCATCCATATTCAATTACGGTCTCATCGCTCTTCTCAGAGGGAATAATCAGCGCACTATATGCAGATGGGATTGGAGAAGAAGGTGCATGAACACATGTTTGAATATTTCACATCTCTGGGAAATGCCATCTGCCCCACAGGTCACTGATCTGAACTGCACCCCTTCAGATGAGAGCAAAGGGCTCTGCACTTATTTAGAGTATGATGATATCCATAAAACAAACAGTGACACGAATCTGTGAACAAGAGTGAACTGTCAGGCTCTTGATTTAAAATTCCAGTGCCTCAGCGAATCGATCGACGGTGGTAAGAATTTGAGACGTGAAACCGTCTCGGAATTTCACATGAATTTTTAAATATCTATCTATAGATAATAAACCAAGAAGATACAAATGTTTGTTTTTATGCTGAGATCCCACAATATATGCTTGAGGCTCAAGTTTCAGGAAAATGACAATGATTTCCTCACCTCTTATAGTTTCCACATGCTCCAAACACACACACACACACACACACACACACACACACACACTGAAACACACACACACACACACTGAAACACACACACACACACACACACACACAAGTGTGCCAAGTAGCCCCTGAGCTGCTAGCATCCTCTGCTGTCAGGAGGCTTTGCTAATGAAAGAAAACCCCGCCATCCAGGCCATGCTTGGGTTGTCAACCCTGATTGGTCGAAGCAGGCCCGGCGCGCTCTCTGCCATGGCAGCGGGGAGGGCGGTGCTCTCAGATTAAACGAGTGCAGCATCTCTCTCTCTCTTTCCTGAACCTCACAGGATTTCATTCACAGCTCTGGGCCAAATGATTAACATACATGGTCCATCATGTTGATCTCTGCGCATAATTCCCTTTTCAACCGGAATAAAGGCATGAATGTTGCATGCGCTATTTCTTCCCCCCCCCCCCCCTTTTTTTTTCTTTCTCTCTCTTTTTTTAATATCCTGTACGAGAGGCTTCATGCCAAGCGGGAGAAAGCATGAGAAGAAGAAAAAGAAGAAGGGGAAAAAAATCCCCAGCTCCTAGACGAGACGTGGGGGCCGACAGAAAAAGTAATGCGATCCCTACTGGCCGAAGACCAAGAGCAACAAAAACATTTAGATAACCGTGTTCAATAATGAAAGTTTTCAGTGAGGACAGAAATTACATTTCCTCACGATAACAAGGCCTTCCCATAACAAGGCTCGCAAAAAACGTCCAAAACGCCCGTGTCCTCATCATTCATGTGCGCTTGCACGTCGGGGGCCATCGGTAATTCTATTAGCTTCCTCTTTTATGAAGGCAGAGGCGTTTTAACAGCATCCATGCTACAGGGGACAAAGAGAGGGAGGACTCTCCTGCGCATACGCCATTTGATTGGCAACAACTCAACATCTGGTAAAGCGTGTCAGTGCGTCGGCTCGTCCGGTCAAGACATTAAAGCATGACCTGTCTGACTGAGGAGGGCCTCTTCAAAAATGCAGACGGAGTCCATCCTCCGTGGCGCGTTCCCCTTTCACAGGGGTTAGACCGGGGGACATCGCTACCCTTTCACGATGAAGTCAAAGTCAACTTCCGTCTCTCTGCTGGAAATATTAACGCTGGGAGAAGAAGCACAGCACGTGGGGTTTTCTATTGTCACGTCAAGCTTTTAGCTGATTTGACGCATTTCAGATTCACGTCATCGTCAAAACAAATACACACGTTTTTATAAAAAGCGGTCAAAATGGACTTTTATTTAAATATAGCATCTTTCTTTCTTTCTTTTTTTTTTGAAAATAGAAAAATAATCACACATACATTCTCGTATTTTATCAATAAAAACACCTCAATGAGATTTAATACCTGCAATATTGAGTGCCTGGCCTTCCTATTGTGTCTAAACGCTGCTGCATAAACCAGCCAGAGCATCTATTTACTAGCGGAGAGAGGGGGCCATTACCATACATATTACTTCACGTAATGACAAAATCTGCAGGCATCTTGGGAGGCTCCTGGAATATGAAGCCGCGTGCTTGTTGTCTCGAGTCCTCGACAAACGCATCTTTAGGGAGAGCTGGCCCAGAAATAAAGAGAGAGGCAGGCAGCGTTTTCGCTCGGCGTTCATCTCAGTCACTCAGTCATCCATTCAGTGGGCCATTCAAAGCCACTGTGCATTATGCAAAAAAATGCTAATCCTTTTCCGATGCTTTCACACTTGTACAAACCCCCATTCCCCCCAGTGAAAAGCAATTATATCAGTTTACATTTCTGTCAAAAAACAGGATTAATGCAGGAGTACTAGCAATGCGGAGGGTATCCCCCCCCCCGTACTAGCTAACGGAAACTAGAGATTATTCGAGACGCCGTTCTCTTTCCTCCTCTTACCTCAAAAAAAAAAAAAAAAAAAAAAAAAAAAAAAACACGTGAAGAGGCTCTAAGAATGTTATTTAATTAGCCGAAGGGAAAAGAAGAGTTTTAGTTGCTGTGGAAACTCTTCCCTGACCCGACCTTCTCTTCGCCAAGGCCTGAGCAGAATGAGATTCAGTCTGGTCTTTTAATCAGAAACAAATTATGGAAGAATGTTGCCAGGTTGGATGATCCCAGCTGCAGTCTCGTTGTCTCTCCACGCTCGTACATCAGGCGCCATGACAAACGAGACAGGGGAAAAGGAAGACCACCCCTTTTCCACCATCCACCCACCCGAGCTGAGATTTGCATATGCAAATTCACGCACAAGGGAAGCGTGTATAAACAAGTGTCACTGTGAGGAGGTTTACTCTGGGATGTGTTTTTAAAAAAAAAAAAAAAAAAAAGTCTTTTTAAAGGAGGGGTGGCTGTATACGGGGCCATTAGTCAGCACAATTAACCCTGTCTCCGTAGAGACTAATGAAATTTTGCTATGGTATGACTTAAATTAGATAGCTGGTTATGCGTTTCCACAATCCAACTCCGAATCCATTATTTGCCCCAGGAACAATGAGGCGTTTGTGCTCGGCTGATCTGTGCCAGCTGAACAAACCCTCTGAGCTGACAATTTGCATATGTTAATATAATTAAGCGCTAATTACACGAAACTTGCACGCATTCACTCACACTTTCCGCGGGCGCTGCGGAGCTCGAACCTAATCCAAGCGTTTAACCCTTCAACGGCCACTGAGCGAGGAAGAGGAAGGGATCGCGGGGGGGGGGGCTCAGCCTCGTCCATAATGGCCTCAGGGCTGGCACCAAACGGCCCCCGCTTAATACATTAAGCCAGCTCCTGACTTCTCAGCTTTCTCCAGAGCGGAGTGTGCTCTGTGGCATCCTAACCGGACCAAATTCAATTGGGCCTGCAACAAAAGCCCCACAGTTCCTCCGCCAACAATGTGATAATTTTCTCAATGCTGTCCGTGGAATCATCAGGACCACAGACACACAAACGGAGAGACAGTGGTGGTCTTTATTAAACATGCAGCGCAAGGCAAATCCCCGTCAGGCACAAACAAATCACTCAACACTCGCGTTTCCTGACGAGCTAGCACTCGGTGATGAGTGCCATGCTTTTTTTTCCCCTTAAAATTAAAAATAAGTCATGTTTGATGTTCGATTTGACAGGTATAACTTAAACATGTCTCACACGCACTGACAAACATTTCCTTAGCAAAACAGACAAGGAAAAGATCCTCATAACATCACACCCAGATGTGAGACGATGTGTGGATTTTGAGACGGTAAAGGAATCTTTAAGGAAATCAAACAGCCGTGGTCAGATTAAAAGGGCCTTTGTCCTCATCTGTCTGGATTTCTTTTAGCAGGCTAAATTAAGCGAGTCTCTTCAAAAGGTGTAAGATGAGCCAAATGGGAGGGGAAAAAAAAAATTCTATCGCATCTGAAATTCATGCAGCTGTGCAGAATGTAGTCCAGATGGTGCAGGAGGAATGGAGAAAAAACAAACACCTGATGACGGACAGCGAAAGCTTAGAGGATCACGATAACGCTGGGGTTAAAGAAAACAGAAATAAACCTTTCAACTGCTCCACTGTACAGGACAGAGCGTAATGAATTTCCATAGACGCAAATGTAATAACACACCATTTTTGTGTTTTCGGAGCCTGAGGTTTTCAAGCCGTTGCTAAATGCTTAATATCATGCTAAAGCAAAACCTGTATTTTTTGCTGAGTGCTTCTTAAAAGGCCTTTAAAGGAAAATATACACTAGACACATTTCCCGAAGGAGGAAAAAAACATCAGTAGGGAATGGACATCTTTTGTTTATTCATGGAGCTTTCTGAAATACGTGCATACTGTCTGTGTGTGTGTGTGTGTGTGTGTGTGTGTGTGTGTGTATGTGTGTGTGTGTGTGTGTGTGTGTGTGTGTGTGTGGAAAGCTCGTGCTTAATTATTAGAGCAATGTTTTAGCGTTCGACCAGATCTACGGTCATCGCCGAGCCTCTAAGCCAAGCCGAGTGTGTTAATGTCACAAAGGCAGAGGCTGTCGAGTCCTGTGCACTGCCATGGGATTTTCAGTGTTGAACAGGCTTGTAGCAACCGTCGCTGCTGTGGGGGATTTTAAATCATCCGGCCTCTTCCATTAGACTCGAGACTTATTGAGGTGGAAACCATAAAATATGCGGAAGGGAAATTTAATCCTTGAAATATTGATTTGCACATTAATATGGTATAGGCAGAGGGCAATCTGGCTTCATGGAAATGACACATTTTTCGACCCTGAGCCAATCGTACCCCGGAAACATGTCTGAATATCAGGAGGCATTACAGGCCAGGCTTGGATAGTTCTACAGATTTAATCTGAAATACTCCACGGGGTCCTTGTCTAACAAATATGCAGATTTCCAAGCGACAAAACGGCACTCTGAGCAAATCCACGGGCTAAATTAGTGCCACACGTAGCCTAAATTTGTGTCAAGCAAGCACTTGGAATAAGCATTTTAGCATTTTAGCAAATATTAACATCATCTTCTCTGACTAACATTTTGCATATGCGTTATGAAAGTTTATGGAAATACAATCTGATGTGACTGGATTTACATAATTAGCTCTTTGGAAGCTGAATGTTGTTGCTAGTACACAAACGATCACATAGATCACTGTAGGTCGAGCCAATAACACAAAGCAAACAAGTACTGCAAGAAAAAAAAAATCTTTAAATAATACTGTAACCTGAGAGATAAGGAAAAACAAGAAGGGGGGAAAAATCTCACAGAATAAAAACTGACACAGAGCTTTATTTAGTCGGTGCGATCAAAGATGTAGAAATACTAATATATGAATAATGTAAGAGCTATAATAATAATAATAATAATAATAATAATAATAATAATAATACAAACGAGAACATTTGTAAATACATCCAAAACAATCCAGAATTACAACCAAATCTAAAGACAGGCAGGAAACATATGCAGTGTGTATATGCAGAATAAAAAGATGTTGCTTAAAGCAGGTAAAGAAATGTTTTTTTTTTTTTTTTAAATTCGAGATAAATAAAAGTTAAAGATTATATCCTTGCAGTCCATAAAGCATGAGCATTTTTGATCATGTATAGATCAAATCACACATCGCTTCACACACACACACACACACACACACACACACACACACTGAAACACAGCTACAGCCCCGACTCCCGGCTCTCTGCCGGTTTTTATCCTGCGCTCTCCTGATCGATCCCGGCGTGTCACCGTCGCCCCGTTTCCAATCGGAGCCGAGAACCTCAAACTGGCCCGCAAGCAACAGCACACACACACACACACATTGACTCCATCCTTGGCTCTGGACTCGTAAAGCAAAGCCAGTGAAAACTTGACGAGTGTAAAGCTGAGGACAAAAACGCAATAACGCAATAACGGTAACGCTGAAAACATCGAGATGCCTACACGGAACAAGAGGATGGAACTGAAAACAAAAAGAGAAATGGTAGCCTAACCTAAAAACACGGAAGCGGCGCTGATCAACACGCGCGTGTCTGTGTGTGTGTGTGAGAGAGAGAGAGAAACGGAGAAACGTTGAGAGAAACGTTGCGGTGCGTTTTGGGTCTGGGATTTCTCCTAATTCTTGATTTTCCTTTTTCTTTGTTCTCGTTTTTTTTATTATATATGTTTTTGTGTGTGTGTGTGTGTGTGTGTTTTGTTTTTGTCTCTGTCTTTTATACAGGGCACCGAAACGCCAAGTATAAACAGTGACATGGAACTACATTTTTAGGACGCAGAAACACACCGGGAACAATTTGGAGTGTGCCAAACGGAGTCCGGAGTGCCTGGTTTCAGTCTCCTGTCCTAAGGGTTTGGTTCTCCCACATGGTGCAACTCAGCGGCGTTACTGAAGAAGCGACATAGTTAGATCATACACAAAAGCGCACTGTTTGTGCGTCCTGCTCTATTTCGCCTACATATAGACAAAGTCAAAGCGGATCGGAATGTGAACATCTAGATCCGGGTATTAAAGCATGTGCGTATTTAAAACTAAAAAAATGTAAAAGTTCTGTAGTGTCACTCGAGGTTACAAGACAGTATCTGCTCCGTGACAGCTCTTAAACAAGGCAACTAGTATCTATAGCCTGCAAACGCTACGCTGAACCACGGAATAACGCTATATTTAAAAAGAAGATGAAGAAGAAGAAGGTCAATACCCGGTTTTACCCGAATCTTACACCAACTACTCCATGAAAGTTGGGGATTAAAAAAAAAAACTTACTCGTCCCCCCCGCAGCTTCCTCCTCTCCTTCTCGCGAAATGTTCTGCTTTTTCGAAGAAAATCACATCCAATGGAGAGCGAAAGTTGGTAACAAAAAAAGGAGAAAAACTCAATAATCCTCCAAGTATCTTGGAAAAAAAATAAAAATGATAAAAAATATGTGTACCCAGCCGTAAATAAGGACCGGCTGAGAAAAGGAAAGAGAGATAGATAGATAGAAAGAGATAGGGATAGATAGATAGAGAGTAAGAGAGAGAGAGAGAGAGAGAGAGAGAGCGAGTCGATCCTCTGGGTCCGCTCGGTAAAAGCCGCGCCGACGGCCGCCTCGCGCTTTCGGTTGTGTTGCGACAGAGAGGGGGGTCTCAGGGAAAAAAGGAGGGTCGGAAATGAAAATCCGATATGTCTTTATTCGGCTAATTATTACGGTTTAAGCCCTGTTTTTTTTTTTTTTTTTAAAGAAAAAAAAATGGCTGATTAAGTTGAGTGCGCATGTCTGTGTGTGTCTATTCCCGATATGCACTCTGGTAATGAGAGAGAGAGAAAGAAAGAGAGGGAGAGGGAGGGAGGGAGAGAGAGAGAGGGAGAGAGAGAGGGAGAGAGAGAGGGAGGCGTAATTAGTGAGGTGATCAACAGTCTCCGCATTGCAAACGACGCGCTGGTGCAACTTGGTGAAGGAGATTCAGACTATCGCGATACCTACGTCCGGTCTAAAGGGGGGGCCATGGAGATGGCGGTGGGCAAACACCAACAGCAATCTGATGAACATCCTCTACAAAAATAAGAGCACTTTTAGAACTCATTACTGCTTAAAAAAAAAAGAAAAGATGACGTTATTATAAAGGGGTGGGGGGGATCATCATACAAGATTGCTCGACACATGCGCGTTTTAAACAAGCAGAACATCTCGAACTCACAAATATAAATGTTCCAGATAATCATTCTGAACTTTCACATATTTCAGATGCTGCACCGATCAAATACTCACGAGCACAACAACAAAACATATCTCAGTGTTAATGACGTGTGTGTGTGTGTGTGTGTGTGAGAGAGAGAGAGAGAGAAGGGCAGAATACGAATAATGGAGAATATAAATATATAATTATAAACAGGCCTGATGCTTTATTAGACTGCAGTTTGTTTGTTTTTTTGTGTCTAAATAATGTTTTGGGGGGAAAATAAGTAGGTGAGATTTGATCTGAGTCACTTTAATAAGTCAAATATATTTTTTAAATAATTGAGTTAAATAGTGTGATGCAAGAACAAGTACGCTCATGTTTTCATAAAATAAAACGAGAGTGTGTTTTATATATAATGTACTGCAGCTGAAAATAGTGCAGCAGTGCAGATCAATGACACAAACTACAATTCCTTTTTTATTGTTACCTTTCTGTTGATGTTACATAAACCAGGGTACCGGCTTGATACTTAATCCATAAATGCTAATACTGAAAGGATCAATAACTCAAGCAAGTTTCATGGCAAACTTCACACATGCAGCTTTGCACAAAACAAAACAAGCCTCCAAAAATAAGGTACAAATAAGCTCCAAAAAAAAAAAAAAAAAAAAACAAGAAAGAAAGAAAGAAGTAAGCTCTGTATTCACATCCTTAAAGATTTAGATCATGCCAAGTCTCATGACTCGGGTTCTCTGTCTGCTTTTGGTCTCCAAATGCTGAAGAAAGCAGAGAGAGAGATCGGCTCTGCTTTGTGGGGGAAAAAATCGAAGGCGGTTTGAGTTGAGCTCGGGATCTCATGGTCAGGAGAAGCGATGGGGTCGGTGATAAGGATGCTGTGAGCTGTGCTGGAAAAGCGCGTGCCCTCGGACCGCCATGTCTGGACTTTACGAGTCTTTTGGTCAGCGGAGGCGTGAACTCTTTTGGCCCCAAGATCCATTTTTTTTTTTTGTTTTTTTTTTTTTTTAAACACTCGGGGGGCAACCGAGCCGACCACAGCCATACACACCGGCACGATGGGCAGCTGGAGACTCATGAACACACGGAGAGCTTGACTTTTTATTTTATTTTATTTTTAACTACAAACGCCCAAAAACGCGACGATGCAAAGCCCATTTCTCAGGTTTGCATTTCCGCTGAGGACTTTCAAACTTAGCGATTTTTAAAGGACTCACTTCTTTTGCATGTAATTTACATTGCATCGTTGCATGCATTTTGACGGATGATGCTGTGCACGTGGCTGGTGTTTACACCCTTCCAGGCATTTTTAATTCTCTTTCTCTCAAATGTTTTTTTTTCCTTTTCACGATGAAATGGAGAAAGTAAGTCGAATTTAAAAGGTTGATAGCTTTCATATGCACTCCTAAACCCAAGCCTCCACCTTTCCCGACTTTCCCTGCTGCTATACTGCTCTATTTTCTATTTCGGAGCTGCTTTTAAACAAACATTGTGTTAACGTAATGCTTCATTTTTTATATGATCATCATCTCGAATCTTAAATTAATAACTTAATATCTGTTCAAAGCATGTGCGGTTGTCTTTTTATTTTTAAGATTAAAGAAAAATCCATGTTGTTTCATTTAAATCAGTGAAACTGTATGATGTGTGTTATGATGTGTATGATGTGTGTTATGACATATTATTTGTAAAGATTTATAATCGTAATAGCATTTCGTATAATTAGAAGAAAAGCTGAATGTCTAAATAATCTGTCATTTTTATTTTTATGCTCATTAACGCTTAATAGTATTATGAGCATGCTTACTGTTATGATTGTTAAGGAGACATCATAAAAGCTCTGATTTGTTTCTACTGATTTGTTTCACACGACTAGCGTGTTTTCTTACATGATGGTTCAGTCGGGTTCTGTGAGTAAAGTTTCTGGGTGGGTTCTAAGTGCCTGGCGCCCTCTGGGGTGGGAGAGGTCATGTTTGGACACTTTCTGACCCTCTGTACTACAGAAACAGTCCGAAACAAAAACAGAAGACCAACAAAGCGACTAAAGTCAGCAGTAAAAAAAAAAAAAAAGAAAAAGAGAGAAAAAAGAAGAACAAGCCCAGCACACAAGCAAAGCCTCAGAGAGTTATCCTTAAAGACCAGAGGGAACAATATTTCTATTTAAAATAAAAAGAATAAAGTAATCACAAATATATTTGTATAAATATATAAAAATAAAGATCTAACAATTTTCATAAACAAAAGACTCTGAATGAATTAAGAATAAAATATATCCACAGATGAACACGACATCTTTAATAAGTAAACATCGATTTGTTTACCTAAATAAATCCTAACATTTTTTTTTTAAAATCAAGTTAAAGATTTCAACAAAAGAACAAAACCAGCGTTGCAAATCGCTCCGATAATAAAGTGTCCCATGAAGCAATCTCATAAAATCTGAGCAAAAATGTCCACCATCAGTGCAATCGTCCCCAAAAACGCGTGCGTAAAACCACAAAACCACATCGGGTACTCAGGCAACAACAACAACAGCAACAACAACAGCAATAACAACAACAGCAACAAAAGATGCAACTATTATTATTATTTTCACTGTATATAAAGTGTAAAGTGCATCCCCAGCAGAAGTGAGAATAAAAGCTGAAAGCAGGGCTACCTGTGGTGGTGGAGGAGGAGGAGATGCCGCTCTCCTGGCTCTCCGAGGCTCCGCTTACGGCAGCATATGGAAACTCTTTAGAAAAATGCCTACATTTGGCACATTGTCATTGCAAAGAGAGGAGCGGCGCGATGCCGTTACAGCAGGAAAAAAAGGGCCGATAAATTGAGGGGGGTGATCGGGCTCTGCCTCCCTCCCCTGCCGACTTATCCAACTTTAATTGAATACGCCACAATCATCCTGATATTGCGCGTAATTCCAGCTTGTTTTAATGAGCAGGAAGGACGCGCACGGTGTTTGTTTTTGTTTTTCTATTTCCTGCCCCCCCCCGGCAGGAAATAGAAAACATTTCTATTTTCTATAGCTTCGTGGTAATATTTTAATCATTTATTAATATTCGTTTTACAACATTTCTACTTTGTGCGTCGTTCCAGGAAATATATAGGCTAAATACCGAGAAAACCACACACACACACACACATGCTCACACAAGGCCAATCCGTGATGCAGCTGTAAAAATCGAGAGTCACAAATGCTTGTTTGTAAAACAGTGGACCTGAAATCGATGTATCGGGACGTTTGGATCGATGATATAAGCGGAAATCGATGTGCGACACCGGGCTGCGCGTTCACCAGAAACGCAGCAATAATGAGACGGAGCGGGATAAAGGGAAGAAGGAAAAATGAGGAAGAAGAAGAAAAAAGAAAAAAAAAAGGAAAGAAAAGCAGATCAACACACAGAACGATTAAGTTACATTCATTTCCGAGGAGAAGCATGTAAAAAGGAGAGCATGATCTCTAGTGACACGATGATTGCAAACAGTCCGATCTAAAGAGAAACTGGACTAGATCTCTGTATCTAATGCGCACTCGCACAGATACGTATAGAGCATGTCTTAATTCATGCTAATGATATGCACGGATATGCAAATTAATCAGCGATCACTCATAATGGACGCTCGTTCAGTGTTTAAAATGAATCATCGATACATGATGATGATGATGATGGTACACCTGGTGGGATTCAAGGCGCTCGAGCTCAGAGGTGACGAGCTCACAGTGATCGATAATAGTGAGCGCGCAGGATTTTAAAGAGTCGGAAAGTGATCCCAGTTTTGTATAGTGTCCAGCACTAAACAGCACTCACATGAGCGCGCGCCTCCACCCATCCGGACTCCATCCACCCCCCCTTGCGCCCTCCCTACACTTGGCCCTTGCTCCCTTGGCCCTTGATGCCTCTTTAATAGACAAAGGTGTCTCCTATAGGGCTGAATATGGCTGTCTGGGATTCTCCATGTAGCCTGGTGGCATTTAGTAAAGCAGAGATGCTTTGCTTTATTACTCCGAGTCTGTGTGAAAGGAACATGAAGCTGGGCTGCACCTGCACTCTTTGTTTCGCGGATAACAATAAAAACTCACGTCTTGGGGGCCATATTCCATTTTTGATCATTTAGCACAGAAAGAATCCCACTTTATTATTATTATTATTATTATTATTATTATTATTATTATTATTGCTGCAGTACTAGCACTACTAATTCTGGAACCTTTAGAGGATTTCATATTAACATTAGTGTTGTTTCTGGACCCACTGATGTGTCTAGAACCTTTAACTTGTACCTTAGTACCTTTAAATAGCACTAGTGATACTAGTTACTACTGGTATTGTAAAAAATCCAGATCTTCCAGGAACAATTATTATTATTATTATTATTATTATTATTATTATTATTATTATTATTATTATTATTATTTAAACAAATTAGTTTATTTAAATCTATATTGCATGCATACATATTTATATTATATTATATATATTATTTCCATTAAATAAATGGAAACAAATAAATAATTCACTTATATGAGCATATTATTATTATTAGTAGAATCATTCATATTATTATTACTATTATGTAAATTTCGTCATGTAAATTATATATATATATATATATATATATATATATATATATATATATATAATTAAAAGTAAATTTGTTATTATTATTACTATGTAAATTACACTGTTTATGTAAGTATTATTCAGAATACATAATTATAAACACATGCATTTCATATTCATATTCTTCTTCTTCTTATTATTATTATTATTATTATTATATAAATTACAGCGTGTATGTAACTATTATTTAGAATATATAATTAATACTTTAATAATTAATAATTAAAAATAAATACAATTCACATACATATTCACATTATTATTATTATTATTATTATTATTACTATGTAAATTAGTGTTTATGTAACTATTATTCACAATATATAATTAATATATTAATTAATAATAAAAAAGAAACACAATTCATAACCACAATCATATTCATATTCATATTCATATTATTGTTGTTGTTGTTCTTAGTATTACTATTATTATACCAGTATCACAGAATTTCAATCAGGACCCTTCCCAATGACCTACTCATGTAAATAATCAATAATCAGCTGCTCCATCATGTGGTGTTTGGTGGCTGTGTGCTGTTCGCCGAGTGTCCTGTATATGAGCAGTGATGGCAATGTGTCTCTCCCCCGTGACAGGCCCGGCTGCTTTATAACCCCATGAGAAATCCCAAGGATAGAAGAGAACACGCTAAAATAGAAGCTCAGAAACTGGACCATCGGATTCACACACACATACACACACACACACACACACACACACACACACACACACACACACACACGCGAGCCTGTAGTAGTGACTGAGAAATGTGTACGAGCGCTGTGTTTTCTCTAATGCACTATAGAGCTGAGGAGAATTCATGCTTTTGAAATGTTATTGAATTATTGGTCTCTTTGTGTTACAAAAAAAAAAAATTACATTTCCACACACACATGCTCTTCCACTTGAAATGAGGGTTTAAGACAGCTACCTGTTTCACATCTGCCTCTTTGGGGGCTTTTTCCTCTAATTCTGTAATGCACTCGCTCATATTTAACACAAAATTCAGTAGTAAATAATCACACAGTCAGCACTGGAGAGGCGAGAGTTCAATAGGAGCGTGAAGGAAGTAGGAAAAGGGTAGAAAAGGTTCTTCATGGGGTTCGTCTTCAGTTGACAAAAACTCTGTTATAGGGTTCTACATCGACCCTTTATGGAGGGATTTCCTCACAGGATCAACCGAAGAACCCTTAAGGATACAGGAAGTAGGGGGTACTTTCATAAGTCATGCAAGTCTAGAATATTCTTACGTCAAATATGAATCTTGATGCCACTGGATCATAAATGTATTCTTGATTACACCACATTTTTTATATATATATATATATATATATATATATATATATATATATATATATATATATATATATATATATATATATATATATATATATATATATATATATATTACAGTGTTATAGCTTTATTAAATGCCATATATTATTAATAAATATTATTAAATGATATTAAATATTACTAAATATTATTCAATGATAATAGTAATATATATATATATATTATATTATATATATATATATATAGTAATACTATATTATATTATTATAATATATTATAATATTATAATAGAATTATTACTATATACTATACTATATTATATATATATATATATATATATATATATATATATATATATATATATATATATATATATAGTAATACTATGTTGGAGCGCATATGATTTTAGAGTTTATTAATATTAAAATGGTAATATAAATGTTATAGAATGCATTTGTGTGTGTGTGTGTGTGTGTGTGTGTGTGTACATTTGGGTGCACTATGCATATATGCTGGACATGCATGTGTGTGCGTGTGTGTGTGTGTATGTGTGTGTACCTTTCAGTAGGTCTATGTACAGAATTGTACAATTTGCATAAAAAAAGAATAAGATACCAATGAACTATTTAATGAATCAATTAGCCAATTACTGGAACTAATTAACGAATCAAGCATTTTAGATGTTTTAAAAAAATTTTTTTTACATGCCCCCTATACAGACAGCCTTATTTTCCGGTTACACAACATCCAAATCACATGCATATTTAAATGTTTCCTAGTCGAAAAACAAAATGTCGAAACGCATTACACGTGAGCGCTTAAAACGGTGATGTGTTCTGAAAGCCACGTCTCCGCCTGTGTGTGACAAAGAACTCTTTGACCGCAATTTCACATATTCAAACAGAAAAGGTGCTCAAAATATATTTACAGTGTACAACAATGCGGTCTGAGAGGCCAAAGCGATGATTCAGTATAACCTGGAAGCGGAGATTTATGTGTAAGAAAAAAAAAAAAGATGACGGAAATCTCAGATTATCAGATGTGATTTCGTTTTATGGCTGTAACTATGTAAGACATCGCATAACCGTGGAAGGCCGAGGCCTACAACAAGCACGTGTAGCGTAGCCGAAGCTCTCAGCAGTGTATGTGTTTGTTTCTTTCACAGCTCAGCTCTCTGATGGGTGGTTAGTGTAACATGGTTGACTCTAAGTGTGCTCATGCACAGCCACTGGGCTGGAGTCTCCGAACCCTATGGAGAAAGCAGCTCCAGCTTTTTTTTTCCACGTTTGAAATGCACCCAGGGGCCAAATAGCTGAGAACAGCCCCGTAGTGCCTCAGAAAAAAAAAGAAAAAAAAAAAAAATCTGGAGACTGTTTGCACAGATATTTCAACAGTGCCAGTATTGAAGACATTTGGAGAAGAAGCAGGGGGGAAAAGAGAGCAGGAAGAGGAAATCAGGGAAATCAAATCTGCGTGGTTCAGAGGTGCACGCCAAGGTGCGAAAGGATGACTGAGGATTGGTTAAGAAGAGACGGAGGATTGTCATGTGTAAGGTAAGCACCCACTTCGTTTCATGCCTGACAGCCTTTGATAGCGAGCACTTTTTCCAGCGCTTTGATTCAGCCAAAAAGTGTTCTACGGCTCGCGTGATTTGGATTCATTTACTCTCCGTTTTCTGCTTTTTTAATTTTTTTATTTTTCAGATTTTGTTCCACTGTTGCATCCTGGCACGTATTTATGTTTGAGAATGCATACAGCGGGGAACAAAATACACAAGACACGCATCGATAGGACGGATCTGCAGGACGCGCTGAGTGTTCTGTATCATCTGGGGGTCTTTTTTTTTTTGTTTGTTTTTGTTTTGGTTTTGCATGCATACTGGCTGCACTTTCTCCACATGCATACATGCACACATGACACCAGGGTTGAGTCAGCCTCCTCTGGAGTGTGAGAGCTGAGATTATTGGATGATGAGGACAAATCTCTTTCTCTCTCTGTCTCTGTCTCTGTCTCTCTCTCACTCTCCTCACCGTAGAAAGCTTTCAGCTTAAATCACTGCCGTTCTCCAGCCACTGCAGACCATCTCCCAAACTTTAATAGGAAGACAGTTAATAATCCCCCTGCTCCTGCTTCTCCTCCTCCTCCTCCTTCTTCTTCTTCTTCTTCCTCTTCCTCTTCTTCTTTTTCCCCCCTCCCCACACCCCTGCACGCTATCCGTCTGGCCTGTCAGGACCACGCTGAATCAAAAGCAAAAGTGCTCTTCACAGATGACTGATTAGAAACGCAAAATCACAGAATCCATCTTCATGGTCACTTTTATTATAGTCATTTTTAAACTGACAGCAACCTGCTCGTGGAACAGATTGCATTTCTGACACGGGGAGGAGGGAAAGCTTATTGTGTGAACCTAGTGCACCTACACACAAAAAAAAAAAAAAAAAAAGAAGCAGAAGAAGAAGAAGAAGAAGAAGAAGAAAAATACACTTTACAATTTCTGGATCTCACCTGGTCAGAATTATACATTTCTCAAGCTTCTATAGAAATGAAGGAAGTGAAGCGGTTTGCATTTCTGTGATAGATTTTTTTTTAATCAAAATGGCTACTATCAAAAACAGTAAAGCGTTTATGGGATAAGTAATGGAATAAAATTAAAACAGGATTATTATTATTATTATTATTATTATTATTATTATTATTATTATTATTATTATTATTAACCATGGCTCTTGATCAGAATAGAAGCCGTCCTACCCATTTTCCCCCTGACCTCAATACAAAAAAGAAAGAAAGAAACCACTTTGTCCTTTTATGGATGAACAGCATCATTCCCTAAATTAAAACAATCAAGCGGTAATCACGCAGCCGGCTCTAAGCTCAGAGACGGCCTGTTCTGTGTGCGTGACATAAACGAGTGGTAGCGCTCCTCTGGCATGACTCAGTCGTAGGCTAATCCTAATTGACGTCGGTCTACAAATCAGCAGAGGTTACATGTGTCTGAGGTTATACTCATGTTTGGAACAAAAGGAAAGTGGGTCATATAAAACAAGGAGATTTTTTTCTGTCTTTCTTTGTCTCTCAGAAAATCTGGAGAGCAGACGGCCTGCCGTATTTAATGTCCTCAAAAACATCAGATTGAATCACGCTGTCTAAATATTATGGTTCAAATAGGATATGAAAAGATGAAGGGTTGCGTCTAAGCGGAGGGAATTATTCAGCTTAACCAATGTCTTGTTTGCCTTTTATTTCTTTATATGGAATGTTTTGATGCGTGAGAGGTTTTAGTTTTATATCTGGTATGCATATT
Organism: Cranoglanis bouderius; assembly: GCA_023630585.1. Classification (NCBI taxonomy): domain Eukaryota; kingdom Metazoa; phylum Chordata; class Actinopteri; order Siluriformes; family Cranoglanididae; genus Cranoglanis; species Cranoglanis bouderius. The sequence continues at coordinate 6,837,089 of CM042539.1, forward strand.
TTGTGTTATGTTTGAAATATATATATATATATATATATAATGATCTCATGTTCTCACCTGTAAGCTCCAAGAACAGAAGCTGTTTTAGATGTCAACCAAAAATAACCAGTATGAATGCAGGATATGGGGAAAAAGATCATATTATTATATTGTTACTCACTGCAACATGATTTAAAATAAATAAATGAAAAATATATAAAAGAATGAATTTTACTGATTGAATAATTGACTGATTATTTTTTATGATGTCCATGAAAATATGCAGAAATGCTCAATATGCCCATTTGCATATTGCATGCATCTACGATATCGGTATCGCAAAGTCTAGTATTGCGATACCAATTATCAAACAATATATCGTTCAGCCCTCATGGAATATAATATCAGAGCAAGGGGTAAAAATATGTGTAAAGTGTATTTAGACAGGAAGACATTTGGGGCAAAGCAGAAAAAAAATCGGTCAGTGACGTTTCTGTGAAGCTGCAGACAGGTGTGTTCTGGGCAAACACACACACACACACACACACACACACACACACACACACACACACACACACACACACACAGAGAGAGAGAGAGAGAGAGAGAGAGAGAGAGAGATACCAGGCTGACCGGATGCCTTTTTTTCCTTTTTTTTTTTTGATAACGCAAGTAAACGCAAACCAAAAGGAATGTCTATAAAACTCCAAATCCCATGCTCACACACACACAAAAAATAAAGTCAAAGGTACACACACACAAAGGATACACTCATGGCCAGGTTTAAAAATAAAAACACACATCTGTGTTGAGGCAAACATGAATCAAACTCAAACATGACTCGAACACGTCCGAAAAAAAGGAAAAAAAAAAAAAGACAGACACACAAATGGCGAAAAATCTCCAATCTCCCACAGGGGCCTCGGCTTTTTTATTACGTGTACGAGATAACACACGGACACGACTACAGGAAACGGAAACGGGAGGGAATCCGGCCTCGGATCTGTCCATGAAAAAGAGTAGCGGGGGAAAAAAATGGCGGTGGTATTTTATTACGCTGCGAAGTTCACTGATGACAAGGACTAACTGCCGTGAAATTCCCCAAAGAAGATGAAACGTTCCCGGGATGGCGGAGCTGCAGGAGGGGAGCGCCGGGAAAGGCGGATAAATCTGAAAGAAGCAGCCGGGAAAGCTCGCTGAGAGGCAAAACCAAGACAAACAGCACATCAAACCTTCTCCTGCAAAGCCTTCTTTTTATCCCGCTGGCATTAAACCCCAGACCCACACGTGCACATGCACACACACGCACACACAAGGAGGAAAGCAAAGGGCGCATACACACATGAACACACCCCCAGCAAAGACACACACATACACAAAAACAGTATCAAAACAGTATTGAGGAAACAGTGTGTCCTACCGCACCTGCGTTTCTGTCTTCACTTCCTCTTCCTCTCGGTTATTTGTTACTCGTTACTCATCCTTGTGCGTTACAGTGGATCGCTTGAATCCCGCACGGACACAAGGATTCGTAAAAACGATGATAAAATCTGCAAGGTCGAGGGTTTCAGGTGGCACCACAGACGCAAAAAGCAGGCCAGAACGGTTAACTTTCAGCACGTCTCTGATTCCATGGGGTTCAGCATCCTGGCTCCCTCCTCCTCCACCTCCACCTCCACCACCTCCACCTCAACCTCCACCACCTCCTCTTTAAAAGAGGGGAAAAAAAGAGAAAGAAGTCAGGCAAGGATAGAAGAGGGTAGAGGAAGCAGCATGGGTCATGTAAAATGCATAAGCTGCATTTAAAAATAATTTAATTCTGGAGCTGAAGCAGCTCATCTCCTGCCACCAAGGATCCGGGTGAGGGGCTTTTTTTTTTTCCCCATGAATGCACCTTTTGTGACAGGCCACATTTCAGCTCAGGGAAAGCAAAAAGAGAGAGAGAGAGAGAGAGAGAGAGAGAGAAACTTGTTGTTTATGAGTGCTAAAGCAAATATATTTTCAACTAGAGGGAGTGTAGCGGCGCTCATCACGCAGGCCTCGGTGCTTGTTTATGTGTGCGTTGTGCAGGTCTGCTCTCATTATCTGTGTCATTCAGGATGATTTTATATCTACCAACAACAGAGGTGTTCTGTATGTGTGTGTGTGGGTGTGTAAGGTGTGTAAGGTGAACTACACAGCTTCCTCAATATCTCCTCAAGTCTTAAATAAACCAAAATCCTTCAATTAAACACAATCGAATAAATGAACCAAACTCAACCCTGAATTTTACAACACACACCAAACATCACGCTTCCTTGTAGCGGGTTATGAATCCATATGGGTTTGGAGCATATGTTTCCTATAGCGTGTGTACACAGGATAATTATGTTACACTTCTGACCTTTGGTGAAGAGAAAAAAAAAATCCTTGAACTGTGAGGAAAAGGATAAACCCAAGATGCTACGTTCTGTACGTTAGACCTTGAAACGATCCGGCGAAAGGCTTTTTTTTCCCCCCTGCTTCTCATTTTCACTTCATATACCCAATATAAGAAGGTTCTTTGTTGCCTGCTTCCTGATTGATCCTAATCAAAACCATTCGGAGCAACAGATTTTTTTTTGGTTTTTTTTTTTGTGCAAACGGATCAGTACAAACACGCATCGAAAAATGATGGATATATCAAACAGTGAACGGAAAACGAGGAAAGCAGCGGCGAGTTGTGTTTTTCATGAGATTCGAACCGAGGATAATGTTCTCTTTAGATCGTCAGCGGGCGTGTAAATTGTGCATATAAAGCCGTTTGGAAGCGATTCCGCTGGACAGCCTGCGAGGACGGGACGACTACCTGCTGCCTGGAAGGAGGTAATCGATAGCAGGAAATCGAGGTGTGCGCGAGACTCGTGAGCAGTTTAGCGCTGATAAAAGTGGCCGGTGTCAATATTTGGATATAAGAGGCAAGCAGGATGATAGAGGAAAAGAGGAGTGCGTGTGCTGCTCTGTGTTCAAACAGCCACTCTGAATGAATGCAGAAAGGCCAAAGCCCCCCAACCCCCCCCCCCCCCCCCCACACACACACACACACTATTTACTGTTGGTAATGCCAAACTTGAGCAAAATCAATGTAGCCAAGCTGAGATTTAACAGGAGGAGTAACTCTAGCATGACACCCTCTCCCTCCCTCCCTCCCTCTCTCTCTCTCTCTCTCTGAGGCCACGTGTCTTGATTAATGTAAAGCCATCAGTTTGTATTTGGACTTGTAGTCCTTCCCTTGAAGTGAATAAGACACACACACAAAAAAACGCAGCTTGTCACGTTACCGAGAAACAGTAACACGTAACTCCTTCCATAAATGTTAAATAAATATCAGCCTGTGCGTTGTTACTATAGAAACGATAACGTATTACAACGAGCTCGTTAATATAAACCTGTGATTTGAGACTGCGCTACTGCCAGGGCTGCCGTTATAGAAAATTAATCAACACCTTCTGACCAATCACAATCCAGGATTCAACAATGCTGTGGTATACTATAAGGTAAAATAAACCATCTGAGACTGTTGTGTGTGTGGTGTGTATGCGACCTGTGTGTCACCTCTTGAATGGAGGTAAGACACACACACTCCTCTTGGACACGTGTCATAAACGCACCTGTGCTACCTGACTGTCCCCTGGCTGATGGGGTCACGTGGTTGACATGCTGTCCGTGTGTATAAAAGAATAAAAGAATGTTGGACAGGACTGTGTGAGGGGCAGGGACATGGTTGAGAGGCACGTTGAACTCCACACACAGACAAACACACACACACGCACACACACACACACACACACACAGACCAACACATGGATATGTACGTAGCATATACACAGCTCTCATCTCTCTCTCTCTCTCTCTCTCTCACACACACACACACACACACACACACACTAGATTGTCAAAATAATTATATAATGTATACATATGTATTTATGAATTGTATTAAATATGTATTTAATTACACTTATACATGCTTTTATGCGTACTGTATATACACTTTGTTACAGGGTCAATTTGTAAAGTTTGGGACAGAATGAAAGGCAATAGTGTTCGTTCCTTGCTGCGTCGATCATCATTACACACTTGAGGTAATGCTGTGACTTGAAAATATAACATTAACTACATTCATACGCAGCCTAATAATCCATGAATAATCTGATTGATAGCTCAGTGGCTGTACGCCTGAATTGGAACAGAGTAAAGCAGTAACTGGGGTTAAAATGTTCAAATCTTTGAGTTTCTCCCCAACTCCCAAAAGCATGTTGGTGGGTGAAGTCTGAATGAGTGTGTGACTGTGTATATGGTTTCCTCTGATGGACCGGCATCCCATACAGGGTGTACTTCCTGGGATAGACTCTGGATTCACCATGGTCCTGACCAAACACTGAAGATGAACGAATGAATGAAAGAAGATCTCAGACAAGACTAATCTCATTATGGTCACATTTCACTCAATTGCTGTAATTTAGCTTGTATTGTATGCAACATGCATGGAAATGGAGAGGAAGTGACGTTTAGTGTACACGTAAACAAAATCAGTGATGGGAATAAATAAAAATGTAAAAATCTTGGAAATCAGAGCCATTGCGAGTGGTTGTAAGCATCTATCATGTTCTGAATATTTATTATTGCTCAGGTTAGAGGTTAGTGTTTTGAGGCAACAAGCAGCAAAACCGCTTTTCCATGTGTACACGACTTTAAATAAAGTCTAACCATAGAACCAAACGAAACATTACACATTCACAATAATTACCCTTAACTTTGAAAATCCTCAGTGTCCAGCTGGACCTGAAGTTCAAATCGCACCCATTGTCGCCGTTCTCATTACACCGGCGTTATAAATTGTATTATAATACGCATCTATTAGAGAGCCATCTCTCAAGCATTAACCCGAGCCTCACATCACAGTGTCACGTGCATTTTTCCATCCTTTTCCTCAACCATGAGTAATTTAGGTTGCATTCAAAATGGCCAGCGCTTCTCTCTCCTCTCAAACATCCATTACCTCCCTAAGATCCCTAGAAAATATTTCAATTGGATTGCAATGGCCTTTTAGCCCTCTTTGATCCACCCCTCTCATTTTAAGACTTCCATTGTCCGGGATTCACTATCCGGTGTGATAGCAGGCCTACCCAAGGCAAAGCTCCTTAACCGGCTTTTCATCTGATTCATTATTATTAAAAATTCTGGGATGCACCCATATTACACCGGCCATGTGGTTTATAGTTATATACATACATTTAGATTTAAAAGTGCGTATGGAGAGAGCGAAATCCATTTAAAAGCTCAATATAAGTTCTCAAGGTGCCAATAATTTTGCTTCATATGGATTTATGCATTGGGCAGTGCTAATAAAAGATTACGACAGAGGGTTTTCTGCATCGTGTAGGAGCTGTACGATTATTTTTCGTTTCAGAACAAAAGAAGTGAGGACACGTTTCATCTCCTCCTCGATATCAATGAACAAACCTTTCTCTCAACTCCATTAAGAACAGCGCTGCACTTTGGAGTAGCGTGTGTGTGTTACTACACCACGTGTTCAACGCTTTATTACATGACTGCAGACACATTAAAAAGCACCATATTTATATATCCTCACATAGTAATAATAATAATAATAATAATAATAATAATAATCTTACATACTACTAATAATCTTTATTTATACAACATTTGTAATTTTGAGTCCAGAATCAGATAGTGATTTACACAAAAGTTTAAAAAGATAGACAAAGATTAAAATAATCCACAACTGTAAATACACATAAGGATAAATAAACTTGGATTTTTAAAATATTTTTTTTATAGTAAAACAAGATAAATGGTAAAGGATAATGTCTCAAAACTCATTTATTTTACAAATCAATATTACGACTATCGCTCTGACTACAAAGACATATATAGTGTGCTTCTATTTTAAAATGTTACTGGGAGTCACAGTGAACAGTGCATTTGCTATTTTAGTCTATTTTAGCCCAATTTACTCTTTTTAACAATTGGACAAATTTCTCCGTCCATCTACCTCGGCTAGTTCCTCGAAAACATAGTGTGACTCTGACTCTCAGTGGACAAACACGGAAAACTTATCGAATATTAATTTTCACGTCTTAAACTATAAATCTGGAGTAAAAAAAATGGGGTGGTTAGGACTTGGGGTTGGAAAAAATGTCCATTTGGGGTCTTTTGCCCAAAAAGTTTGGTAAAGGATGTTGGTACAACAATAAATAAATCTACAGGTGTTAATTAAAAATTTATTTTTAGTTATTTTTATAAATTTATTTCTCACAGTCACAAATTGTATGTTTAATGACAGAAAATATAACTACATACAGGTAGGTCTTTATAGAACCCGTGTTCTAACCTTGTCTGGAATTCATCTCTCTCTCTCTCTCTCTCTACCTATCTATCTATCTAGGGGATCTATCTAGGGGCACACACTTACACATGGTGTGTTCAAACAAATGCATGCACTTCAATTAATTACTCGACTTGCAGCTGATGTGATATTATATCAGACACTAAAAAATAATAATAACTAAAGACACAACAATAATTTGGCTCACACAAAGACTCACACGTCTAATGATTGGTTGTAAAATCGCAACAGATTTCTGGATTTCTTCTTATTATTTTATGATTTTTACCCCGAGAGAAAGTTTCTAAAGGAAAAAAAAAACACTAACAACAAGCAGACAGGAAAATGGAGGGGATGACAGAGAAAAAAAAAGAAGTGTGTGTGTGTGTGTGTGTGTGTGTGCATCAATTGTCCATCTTGAGAATGACATGCTTTGTAGCACCTCTGTCACATCTCATGGAGTACAATGGACAGCAGGATCTCTGGCATGATTGGCTCTGCGACGTCCCCGGAGACGGCGCTCGCTTTGGCATCTCCACCAGGACTTTATGAATTAGTTACCAGCATTGTCCTTTTTCTCATTGCATGGCAGATGAAACTCATACCTGCTAAGACAGGAGTGCACACGGAGGCGAACTGACTCGGCTCCAGTGCTCCCGAGGAAAGAATAAATAAATAAATAAATAAACGCAAATGAAAGAAAAAGTTTCACTTGCATTCGCAAATGAAAGGCAGCTGTATAACGGTGCTATTTATTTATTTGATTGGCTAGATGAAGGGCAGGTGGTGTGTGTATATGTATATGTGTATTGGGAGCTCTTTTTTTTTTTTCCTTTTGTGACCGTGTTTGCTCACAACCTTAAAGCCAAAACCTAAAGCAGGTCTGTGGGGTTTGGGGGAGAGCAAAACAGCAGTTTTTAGTGTTTGGGCCTGAATGTTAAACTTATATTTAATGTATGACATTTCACACAAATCATCCCAGCCAAAGACATGACCCCGGGGTATTTCTGCAGATTGCTTTTTCAGTACCTCAGCAACTGTGGAATTATTCTTCCTGGAGAAAGCCTTTGAGCTCGCCGAGGTGATCAACTCAGACGGCCGTGGCCATCCCGATCTGGAACGGTGCTGAGAAAGTGATATCGTGATCGCAGAGCCGTGCTAAATTGAAAACATCTTTTTTGCGACTGGAGGCTGTATAAAATAGCTGTATATTTTATATATATATATATATATATATATATATATATATATATATATATATATATCATGACAGCATGTTGGACGGCTGGACAATTATGCCATTGTGTCTCATGTTTTTTTCATTCACCATCATCTCCATGTGTGCTTTATTTTAAATCTGTTATTAGCACAGAGGAGTATTAGAAAAAGGGGGGTGGGGTGGGAGAGTGGGGGGACTCACCTTATTCACCTAAGGCCATAACTGCCCTCTCTCAAAACAGATATGTTAATAACTCTAACACAGTGTATTATCACACGTAACACAGGCAGCATAACGAGAAACGCAAAAATGTCTTAAATTATAGTCAAGTACCAAATGCTTACCTTATTTGGATGATTAATCGCACAAAAAGGGTTAATTACAGAAGCTTAAATGATTTCCTTTCATGTTCATGACTGTATATTTAATTCTTTTAGTAAAAATGACATAATTCGAAACTCAATCAAACATAAATACGCATTCAGCTCTCTAAAGGAGTCGATCGCGTTAAATCCACAGGGTCGCATCTCTCCATCGAGACGGTGTGATCCTGAGTCTGCTCTTCTCTTCTCTTTCTAATTAAGCAATTATATTTGAGTTAGCACATTTAAAATTGAATGAAGAAAAAGAAACAAGCGCAAAAGAAAAAAAAAAAAGAAAAGATGAAAGCACGCTGCGTACTAATTGTGTACACTCCCCCCTACATCTGTAGTCAACAGAATAATTAGCTGTTCCCCCTCAGGGCGAGGTAAGAAAAAAAAAAAAAAAAAAAACGTTTTTAATTGGAACCCAGTGGGGAATTTTACTTGAATTAAATGAAATCTTTCAGCAACAATGAAAATATAATATGTTTGCTTTTCTGCTGAGTTTATTTACTTCCAATCTGCTGTGCTCTTTCAGTCTCTCTGAAAATGTTCTGCATGATAACTGTCCCTAAAGCCAGCTTTTTATTTATTTATTTATGTTTTTTTTTTTTTTTAAACCATGAGCTTTTTGGATAATAGACACGACTGTAACAAAGGAATCACATCAAACTGGGGGCAGATGCCCTTTTCCCCAATTTGTGCGAGAGAGACCTTTGGGGTTCTTGGATGGCCAATTAGCCCGCGCTCTGACAGTCTTTTTTTCCCCGAATGCTATTAAAAGCAGGTTCTGCCGGGCCGAACGAGAGAGCGAGCGAGTGGATCGGTGGGCCGTCGTCATTCTTGTTTGCTCTGTATGGAAGATCTCCTCCTGGCCTGAGCCTGGTCCTCTCCCCTCCTGTTTTAACCCGTGCACCTCCTTCAGATTCGGAGGGATTCGTCCCCCTGTCCGAGAACGGTTGGGTTGTTTTTTTCCCCCCTCACGTTCTCCTCCACTGTCAAGTTCAAGGATATCCTCAATCACCCAAATGGAGGTCATTTCCTGGGACCTTTGGGCCTATACACACTCGCTAAAGGGATTCAGTCACGTGTGCACCATATGAAAAATAAATCTACATTTGGTAATGGTAAAGGTTGCAAAATGTTGACCGCTTAAAGGAAAACAAGATCGTTCTGTTTTTTTTTTTTTTTTTTTTTTTTGTGTGTGTGTGTGGGGGGGTTGGACAGAGGATAAAATCCGGTGTGTCTTCGTCTTGTCTTTCCTTTAATGTATCGTGACATCATGTGTATGCTCGAGCAAAAATGGCGGATCGAATCACAACACAACCTGAATCTGTCTGCCTGGGAATAAAAATAAATAAAAAATTTTAAAAATTGAACCCTTAGAGAAAAAAAAGATTAAATTAAACTACCTGGGATGTAGAAAGTTTTATTATTATTATTATTATTATTATTATTATTATTCCATGCTGTAATTTCTTCACATAATTAAGATAAGAAGCACACGACTTGTGTAGCTTAAAATGAAATTATGGAGTATATTGAGTTTATGTTTGAATAAAATATTACTGTGTCTTCATGCTAAATCCACAAGCAATTATCTCCGCAACAATTCTCACTGGTTTCTAATTAATTCAGCCACCAGAATATTCAAGAAATGCACTTTTGACTTTTAGCGAAGATAATTATAAAGTTAACAAGGTTTGCGCATGAAATCGAATCTGCATGTTTTGATCTTCAGCCCTTCTTAATGGTCGAATATATTTTAATTACAACCCGGGAATTAACTTTCTACAAATAATTAGCAGTGTGAATACTTGTGTGTACTTGCAAACTTTTTTCTCATTAACTGCAAAGCAAGAAAAAAAATAGCGGTTCTAATCAGATTTTCTCCTTTTGTATGAACCCATTTGTAAAACGGTGAAGCGCACGGTGCTGAGAAGTATATAAACAGTGTAGATGCTGTTATTCTCTTTCATTAAGCGTCGTTTTGTTTCCGTGTCAGTGCCACTGAGGCGTTATGGAAAACGATGGATTATGGTAAAGGTGTGTATGAATACTTCAGTAGGCTCGAGTTGTTATATAGGGTCTCTGTATGTGTTTGTGTGTGTGTGTATGTGTGTGTGTGTGTGTGTGCGCGATGCTGTCTGTTTGTCTCTCTCTATACGTCCATCCATCATGCCTTCTATTGGTCTATCAGCCGCACGCTCAGACGGGCGAAGGGGGAAAATAAATTTAGCCGCGCTTTTAAAAATGCACATACATTTCCATACATTGGGGTGACTTAAAGGGGCTTAAACCCATTTTCTCCAGCCAACCCAAAACAGCAAGCGCACACAAGATGAATGTGTCTGTCCCTTTTTCTCAGGCACTGCTGAAAATCTCCCCATCGCAATATTTATCTTAATAAGCGGGGTGCAGTGACAGGGCGTGCTATTACACACAACCTCACCTGCACAGTTTTTTAATCCTCAGATGCATTAGGATCAAAATCCGGATGCACAAAGAGGACAGCGCCTGCATATATCTCACATGTATATCTTCAATTAAATTCATTATTTGGACCCAAATTTTCCTTATTTGTGTGGCAAAAATGCACCTAAACATCGGGACAGGGGTTAAAGTACAAACCGAGATGCTGTGAGCTTGCTAATAGACAAAAAAAGTTGTTTTTTGGGTTTTTTTTTGGCAAAGTGGTTGAAGTTCTTCTGGGGACAGAATATTTTATTTATCTATTTTAAGTTCTGCCTAAGCTGTCTGCTACAGACAAATCCTCATGTACCTCTTGCTCTCTCTCTCTCTCTCTCATTAGAATTGCACTGGAAGCGGCGTGAATAGTGATGCACACACAAAGACAGGGCTCCTATCTTTCACCGGCATCTTTTCTACAAGGGAAGGAAGGAACGAGTTGGGAGAGAGAGAGAGAGAGAGAGAGAGAGAGAGAGAGAGAGAGAGAGAGAGAGAGAGAGAGAGAGAGAGAGTACACATCACAGGACGAGAGAGCATGACGGAGTGGGCTGCCGTTCTGCCACCTCAACCTCCAAACATGGAGACTATCAAGCCTTGGTGCTTCAGTGCATCACACACACACACACACACACACACACACACACACTATTCAAACAAAAGTGTTCAACTTAACTCTACTTAACTCTCCTGCTGCACTTAGGCTATTCTGAAAACAATAAGCACTACATGAATGATTTATGTTTATGAGTTGCACTGGCCTATGGCTATCCGATTTGTCAGAAATTATGAATCCTATCCATCTGTAAACATTTCTTTCTTTTAGACTCGAGTGCAGGACAAACCCGGTGCACTCGAGTCCGTTTTATTCCCAACGTTCCACAACTTGGTTCGTGATGAGGTCGATAATTAGCTGTGTGCTAAGCGTAGCTGATGCTGGAGCCATTATAGAACCTCAGGAAAAGGTAAAACACTCAGTCGAGGAGTTTACGCTTTTCTCGTCAACATAACAAGCTGTGTTTTTATTTTTTGTCTCATTAACTTTAAGAGAAAGAGGCGGAAAAAGGCAGGTTGGTGAGAGAATGACTGTTTATAGCTGTTATAACATAAGAGAGAACAGGAACTTGGTCCATGGACATTCAACAACATTAAACAGATAAATAAAAGTATGAGGTTCAGCCAAAGCCCTCTTCAATTCACGTGCGTCGAACAAGAGTACAGCTAAAAGGTCTTATTTACCAATAAACATCACTGCAAAACAATTTCGTTCAATCGCAATTTCATCAATTCAAGTAGTTTTCCGCAAAAAAATCTCCACAAGTTTTGAAAAAAGCATTTCTGGCCGCAACAATCACAAAAAAAACTCTCGAAAGATTCGGAATCCTGTACGGACTAATTATAGGAAAATAATAAGCTTTGTGGTCAGGCTGCATCACACCACTCCAGTGTTGATTACTTTTCTATAACAGAACACCCCCCCCATGTGTTTTATTCCTTACTTAGCTGGTTGTTTTTCAACACTAATCTTCAAATCGTTCACTTATTACTTGAAGAGCAGTCCTAAAAATAATTCGAGTCTGAGACTGGAAACATGTTTTACAACATTACCATAGACGACAATTACGCCTATGATGACCTGTTTATTTATTGTGTGTAGCTACGTACTTGCAGAAAGTTTTGTTAGCATTAGCATGAGCAATGTAGTTGCTATTTGCTTACATGCAATCGCTAGTAAAAGAACAAAACATGATTATTTGATTTCACTTTGAATTTTTAAACTCCTGCAGTGCTGTTAACGTTTTTAAATAGAGGTCATAAAAATAACTCAAACTGCTCATCACATCCGTTTGATTTTACCCTCCAAAATCAAATCACATTAATACACACCACAGATATGGTGTTAAAGACTGATTTGAGCTCTTTTGACTGTGTTAGCAACGTAGCTGCTATTTACATAGTTTGCTCCTGTACGATCTCCTGTAAAATGGCTCCTTCGCACTTAGAAATCCTAAAACGCTTCCTCATGGGGAAAAAAAATTCTACGTGTAGGGCAGGAGAAACTTTTCCCGAGAGACCCGAGTACAGGAGAACTTTGAGGCGAGTTGGGCGCGTCGTACATCGGCCTCGTGCCTTGCACAGATGCGCTGTCCATCATCACCCAGGGCACGATGATAAATTAGCATTAATGACCTAATGATACACTATACTGCATCCTGATCCGCCGTATTTATATCTGGCCTGTGTGAACGGATGACTGCGAATTGGGCCACTCCAAAGAAAACACACCGGCTACTGGAGCTGATAAGATGCCGAAAAGACCTGGAGACATTCTCTGGATGTGATTTCATCCCACAGAGGGAGAAGAGAGAGAGAGAGAGAGAGAGAGAGAGAGAGAGAGAGAGAGAGAGAGGGGGTGGGGGGCAAGGACAGAGGGAGATGATATGAGATGAGATGAGATGAGAGCTACTTGCTTTTTTGGGGGTGTGATTTTTATGGCTCTGTGTGTGTGTGTGTGTGTGTGTGTGTGTGTGTGTGTGTGTGTGTGTGTGTGTGTGTGTGTGTGTGTGTGTGTGTGTGTGTTTGGATGGTACAGTGGCCTTTCATTACATGAGGAGAGAGATCTTATTACCTGCAGCAGTACACAGACATGTGTTTCTCATGAAGGGCCATACCGAATCCAATTAATTCTCTAAAGTTACATGGAGATAGCTACCCTTCTCTTTGAAATTGGGCATACCGCCTTCCATAATCAATAAGTCAAGCTATCACGGCTAGGCATAACGAACCCCGTGGCATTTCAGATGAAAAAAAAAAAAAAAAACTCTTCAATTTTCTCATAAATTCAGATTCACATTGTAAATTTCATCTTGGTCTAAGAAAGAGGTAGATGTTCATGGGAAAATGTAAAAAACAGGCCTTGTCTGGATGCAAAAAAATTAAAGAACGCAGGTGGAAATCGTTCTGCGGTTTAAAAATAAACAGGTCCATATGGGAGTCAAGGGCTCGGATCGTGACGTCGGACAGATTCCTACACAAATCAGCTTTAGTGCCAAGGATATACAGTATAATGTCCCGAGAGCTCTTCATACGCTTTACAAACTGACGAGAAAGGAAATCTGCTAAGACGACTGTGAAACCGTATTTTGTGTATGTGTATGTTTGTGTGTGTGTGTGTGTGTGTGTGAGTGTTATGGAAAGCCTTTCTGTGTGTGTGTGTGTGTGTGTGTGTGTGTGTGCGTGCGTGTGTGTGGCATACACAGGGTAAAAGGGTTGATGGTTAAAACATGGCACAATGGTAATGCAACACGGCACCGTGCACACGAGCGGGGGCGTTCTCTGACAATCTGAGCTGCCTCTCAGGATGACTTCCCCAAGCCAACACACACACGAGTTTATTTTGTGCTTTTTTTTTTTTTAAATGTCCGAATCTCTGAACGAGGAGCTCGGAGTCGAAGCTCGCAGAGAGCTGAACCTAGTCAGAAATTCAGTCGTTATAAACACATTACAAAGATCATTAGGAGATCATTAGGTAAGTTTGGGTAGTTATGTGGAAATAACCAGGCTCCAACGAGCACTGGCTGAAAAAAAATTAATTAAATAAATAAAGGCATAGTGGATACAAATAACAAGATTGGATTGGTGGTATAAAAACATTTAAATTACATTTAAATACTTATTTCTGGCACAGCTAGCAAAGTCTGTGTCCAGAAATGCATTAAAGAGGGGGAAACAAAACCCCTAGCATACTAATTTATTACCCTAATTAATACGACAGAGTAATTAAATATTAACTCGATCCCCAAGATTGTAGCCTCAAATTTTTTTTCACTTTCATTATTTAATTTTATTTCATTTTTGAAGTACGGTCAACAAACATTTCTGGAGCACGCTGTCATGTAACAACATTAGTCGGTAACACTTTACAATAAAGGTACATGAATAATCCTGCACTAATACCTGAATTAATACGTACTTCCTTAAATATGAACTAATGATGAGTTAAGGCATGTACTAATCAGGAACTAATGAAGAGCTGACCTGAGTCTTATGAATTCATGCGTGAATGACGACCACCTTAAGTAAAAATCAAACATGATCTATAAGAAAGAATATGAATTAAACCTGCATCATTTCAGATTGTTGATATAATGTGCCGTACGCAGCTGCGTACACAAACATTATTGAATGTCGCTGGATTACTTTCATAATTTGAATTGATCCTCCTTATCGAACGTAGAAAGACGCACTAATAACAAATAAATACTAATAATTTCATCACAACACCATTCAGTGATGTTTGTGTACGCAGCTGCATATGGCAAATTATATAAGCAATTTGAAATTATGAATGTTTAATTCATATTCTTTTTTATAGAGCATGTTTCATTTAGTTTACCCCTACGTGTTAATTAATACATTAATTCACTAACAAACATGGACTACCATGCACTTAAGGTGGTCGTTATTCATGCACGAGTTCGTAAGACTTACATTGTGTTACGTCGCGCGAAAAGCGCGACTTCAATTACCAGAACCCTCACTCACACACTCCACACTACATTTCCCAGCAAGCTCGGCGGCCTACAAACATGGCTGCCAGGGACTACAACACCCAAAACACCCACACACTACCACGGTCACGATCACTTTCCTTTTAATCCCGCACACCTGTCTTCAATCTGACGAGCACTGTATTTAAGGACTTTTGTGTTACAGGTTAGGCGCGAAGTATTGTTTGTTTTTCCCAAATCTTACCTTACTGAGCAACTGAATTCTGGACTGATTCTCACGGCATTGACCTTTAAGCTAAGTACCTTGGATTCCGACTTCCTCTCAAGCCCTCTTTCTATTTACACATCTCGGTGATAAGTTTACGTGCACTTGTGTCTGATTTTCGGTTAGCGCTGTTTAATTAGCACACTTTATGTAGTGACCACTATTTTGTTAAAGGTGTTTATTTCTGGATGCTGTTTTTCCGTTTTTCCTTTCTGTTGTTAAGTGTGTGTTTTTCTTACTGCTAGCGCTAACGATTTTGAGAGTGTGTATAAACTTTACCACGATATCCCGCGAAGACTCGAAGCCTTCTAAAAGCTTTTTTGTTACCCTGTGTCCTTTCCACATGTGTGCTGAATAAAGTGACGAAGTTTTTGACCGCAACTGTGTCCAGCCTACTTCTGGTGACATAACAGAATACTTCGCCTCTAAATGGATGCAGCGGGGAAAGTAAGGGCACGCCGCGCCATGCCACACCACGCCATGCCACGCCACGCCACATTTAAAATGCCTGCAAACAATTCAATTTTTTTCCCCCAGTGGACGTTTGTTTATTCCCCCGATAAGTTTGATGGCTTTTCCACCTGGCCACAGTGCTTCTGTTTGCAGGCACAGATTTATTTCCTGAGTTTGGAGGACCCCAAGCCCGACGAGGAACAATGGGTGAGGTTCCTCCACTCTCGTTTGGTCGGCTCTGCTCGCCAATGGGCAGAGCTTCACCTTGCCAGTGGATCCATGAAGTTCAAAACAGTTTTGGGCTTTGTGGATCTACTGGTTCAGGTGTTCGGAAGCCCAGACTTCCAACCCAACCTCAGGACCTTTTTGGGGAATGACCGTCTGGGCGACCGACCTAACCACTCATTCCTGGAATATTATGGGGGTAAGCGGGCTAACGTGGCGGCCTGCTCCTCAGACCCCCAAAACCAGGAGTGTTCCACCGAGGGATGCACCCGCCCGGCCGTCCTGCAGTGCCCCACCTGCAGGAACCAGGGAGTAAGGAGCAGCTTCTTCTGCTCCCAAAACTGTTTCAAGGGCAGCTGGCGGGTGCATAAGCGGCTCCACCAGCGGGCACCCTCAGAGCTCCAGCAGGAGACCCAGCAGGAGGTCTTCTCAGCGGAGCTGCAACTGGAGGTTAACCAGGCGACCTCCAGCCCCGAGCTCCAGCAGGAGACCCAACAGGAGGTCTTCTCAGCGGAGCTGCAACTGGAGGTTAACCAGGCGACCTCCAGCCCCGAGCTCCAGCCGGAGACCCAGCAGGAAGTCTCCATCGCGGAGCTGCAACTGGAGGTTAACATGGCGACCTCCAGCCCCGAGCTCCAGCCGGAGACCCAGCAGGAAGTCTCCACAGCGGAGCTGCAACTGGAGGTTAACATGGCGACCTCCAGCCCCGAGCTCCAGCCGGAGACCCAGCAGGAAGTCTCCACAGCGGAACTGCAACTGGAGGTTAATCAGGCGACCTCCAGCCCCAAGCAGCAGCCAGTGAATAAAGAGGAAACCTCTCCTGGCCTGCTCGTCTCAGAGGTTCTAGAAGAAACCTCCACTCCAAGCCCATGTCCAGATTTCACTCCTGCTCCCAATCCTGTTCTCAGTCCTGCTTCCAATCCTGTTCTCAGTCCTGCTTCCAATCCTGTTCTCAGTCCTGCTTCCAATCCTGTTCTCAGTCCTGCTCCCAATCCAGTTCTCACCCTGGTTCCCAGTCCGGTTCATACTCCGGTTCTCAATCCAGTTCTCAGTCCTGCTTCCAATCCAGTTCTCAGTCCTGCTTCCAATCCTGTTCTCAGTCCTGCTCCCAATCCAGTTCTCACCCTGGTTCCCAGTCCGGTTCCTACTCCGGTTCTCAATCCTGTTCTCAGTCCTGCTCCCAATCCAATTCTCACCCTGGTTCCCAGTCCGGTTCCTACTTTGGTTCTCGATCCTGTTCCCAGTCCGGTTCCTACTCCGGTTCCCAATCCTGTTCTCAGTCCTGCTCCCAATCCAGTTCTCGATCCTGTTCTCAGTCCGGTTCCTACTCCGGTTCTCAATCCCGCTCCCAGTCCTGCTCCCAGTCCGGTTCCCAGTCCTGCTCCCAGTCCGGTTCCCAGTCCTGCTCCCAGTCCTGTTCTCAGTCCTGTTCTCAGTCCGGTTCCCAATCCTGCTCCCAGTCCGGCTCCCAGTCCTGTTCTCAATCCGGTTCCAAGCCCCATTACCAATCATTTCCCAAGTCCAGTTTCTGACTTTTATGAGGGCTACATGGGTTTAATTTCGGGATGGGTGTTAGCCCTCCTCCTCAGTGCAGAGGGTGTTTTCACTCCCAGCTCCACTCATAACCCAGCTCACTCCTCAGTCTCCAGCCCTGTCTCCTCCTCAGTCTCCAGCCCTGTCTCCTCCTCAGTCTCCAGCCCTGTCTCCTCCTCAGTCTCCAGCCCTGTCTCCTCCTCAGTCTCCAGCCCTGTCTCCTCCTCAGTCTCCAACCCAACTCACTCCACTATTTCCAACCCAACTCATTCCACTATCTCCTCCTCTGTTTCCAACCCAACTCACTCCACTGTCTCCAACCCAACTCACTCCACTGTCTCTAATCCAGGAGCTGAAGCAGGTTCCAGGCAGAGCGCCAGGTCACGCGCGGCTCGGAGATCCGGGCCCAGCACCAGGTCACGCGCAGCTCGGAGTTCCAAGCCGAGCACCAGGTCACGCGCAGCTCGGAGTTCCAGGCCGAGCACCAGGTCACGCGCAGCTCGGAGACCCAGGCCGAGCACCAGGTCACGCGCAACCCCGAGACCCAGGCCGAGCATCAGGTCACGCGCTACTCCACGATCCAGGCCGAGCATAAGTCCTCGTCCAAGTCCTCGTCCAAGTCCTCGTCCAAGTCCTCGTCCAAGTCCTCGTCACGACACGGTCGACTCTGGCTGCGGGACATTAAATTGCACCAGCCTCGGTTCCAGGGGGGCAGATGTGCTAATCTTGCCCAGGGGTCCGGGTCCGCCAGAACGGACAAAACTTGCGTCGCGTCGGGAGCCGCGCCTTTGGGGGGGGGGGCTCTGTTAGGTCGCGCGAAAAGCGCGACTTCAATTACCAGAACCCTCACTCACACACTCCACACTACATTTCCCAGCAAGCTCGGCGGCCTACAAACATGGCTGCCAGGGACTACAACACCCAAAACACCCACACACTACCACGGTCACAATCACTTTCCTTTTAATCCCGCACACCTGTCTTCAATCTGACCAGCACTGTATTTAAGGACTTT
Source organism: Cranoglanis bouderius (assembly GCA_023630585.1). Taxonomy (NCBI): domain Eukaryota; kingdom Metazoa; phylum Chordata; class Actinopteri; order Siluriformes; family Cranoglanididae; genus Cranoglanis; species Cranoglanis bouderius. The sequence goes on from CM042539.1 coordinate 6,855,487, forward strand.
TGTGTTACAGGTTAGGCGCGAAGTATTGTTTGTTTTTCCCAAATCTTACCTTACTGAGCAACTGAATTCTGGACTGATTCTCACGGCATTGACCTTTAAGCTAAGTACCTTGGATTCCGACTTCCTCTCAAGCCCTCTTTCTATTTACACATCTCGGTGATAAGTTTACGTGCACTTGTGTCTGATTTTCGGTTAGCGCTGTTTAATTAGCACACTTTATGTAGTGACCACTATTTTGTTAAAGGTGTTTATTTCTGGATGCTGTTTTTCCGTTTTTCCTTTCTGTTGTTAAGTGTGTGTTTTTCTTACTGCTAGCGCTAACGATTTTGAGAGTGTGTATAAACTTTACCACGATATCCCGCGAAGACTCGAAGCCTTCTAAAAGCTTTTTTGTTACCCTGTGTCCTTTCCACATGTGTGCTGAATAAAGTGACGAAGTTTTTGACCGCAATTGTGTCCAGCCTACTTCTGGTGACATAACACATTGTACATCGTAGTAATCATTAGCTCTTCATTGGTTCGTGATTAGTGATCATTAGTTCATATTTAAGTAAGTATTAATTCAGGTATTAGTGCAGGATTATTCATGTACCGTTATTGTAAAGTATTACTCATTAATCAACAGCTGTAAAGGGTGAGCGATATAATGAAAATATCACATCAAGATACTTTGAAGATATTGCTAACAAACTTATTATGAGATTTAAAACTATTTTAGTTGTATTTTATTAGTTGTAAATATTGTAGCATTTAATTTTTTTTTTTTTAAGATTTCAATCTTTATTTCAAGTTTTAAAAAAATAGCAACGATACCCATTATATCTCAGAGAAATGTTTATTTATATATATACAGTATCAGTATTATATCGTCATATTGCCTAGACGTACACGGGAACTGTAATAGAGGAGTAGCAACTGTACAAAGAAGAAAGATTTATTATTATTATTATTATTATTATTATTATTATTATTATTCTTTTTACTGGTTAAATGTAGGCTAATTGACTGTTTAGTTTATTTTTTACAGGCTAACTATGTCCCTGTTATCAAATATCGCTATACATATCTGCATGTACATTAGCTACAGTTTTTAGGGTTATCTAGCTACTTATTAGTATGAAAGCTAGAAATATAAAGATATAACACTACTTTACAGACCGTAAACCATGTGATTTGAGGAGCAAGCGAAATGCTTTGTGATTGTATTAAATGGAAGTTGTACTTTCCTGATTTTAAATTCAAATTCAAATTTTATCCTAGTATTTTTTTTTTTCCCAGATGAGTATCTGTACCTTTATTTGCATGAAAATAAGGACCTTAGTTGTCCTCCTGCCATGTCTGACTACTATTGCCGGTTAAAGATGACTTCAGGAGGAAGTATAGCCACAAATAACCAGAAAAAAATGTTCCTACAATCATGTCTTTAAATAAACTTCAACTGAAGCTTAGAGCTCAGGAAACTTTTTATCTTTTCAGTTGTTTGTCCATCAATGTTTCGTTTTTCTTCAACTTTGTCCCACAAGATTATGGAAGGGCTTCTGTACAATGACTTTGATAACTCTTGCCAGAGAACACTGTGACTGAGCAGGATATTTTAGCCCTTAAGAAGAAATGACACGGATAAAGTGTGGAGAGCGTGGAAACCGAGCACCACGGAAACTTTGTCAAGAATAAAGAAGGCCTCATGCGCACACAAACAAATGTGATCATGTAAAGTGAGTCATGTGTCTATTTAAGATCCACTAATTCCCAACCTGTTACTAACATTTAGCGGAAGACTCTCTAAGTGCAATAATCTATAAAGATTACGCCGCACACTGCACTGAGAAGTAACCTGAGATCCAGAATCGAACGGCAGCAATTAAGACGTCAAAATGGGTGGCTAATTGTGTTCGGACTCATCAAAAAGATGAGGAGAATAGGATAACGGCAATACCAGTGGGCCGCATAGTTCAAAGAAAGCTTTAAGTGTTACCATCAAGTCAATCTCTCATTACAGGAGACTTTAATTAACTCTGGAAGAATGAGACGAATAAAAACGGCGCCAAATAGAAACGAGAGCGAGATGGAATAGGAGACCAAATCAAATATAATCAGCAGAGTTTAAAATAACTCAATAACCACATCATAACTGTCTGTGATTTTGAATTACTAGCAGGAACATCAGATACTTACGGTGTCAGATATACATCTAAATCAGAGCTCTAACTTAGTGTAAACACACTGCTGCATACTCCATGTGCAAAACTTTCCTTCTTTTCATTCCTGACACTCTTGAAAATACCCCTTATGGAAAAATGCAGTGCGAAAAACACAACATGTAAAAGTTTTCATTGTTCATCAAACATTTCAACATATGTAAACGTGTCATGTGAACAATATGTGATCATATCAAAAATAATTATTGTGTAAAGCCATATGTTGAAAATAAAACCACTAAAGCCCTACATGTGAAAAATGAACATGAAAATGAATCAATCATAGGATAACAAAAAATTAACGTGAAAAGAAATAAATTGTAAGAATCACATTGAAATGTGTGTAATGAATCATGTGTAAGAATCACACCTGAAAATAAATGAGTCGTGTGTAAGAATCGCATGTGAAAAGAAACAAATCGTGTAATAAACAAATCATGTGTAAGAATCACATGCGAAACTAAATGAATCATGTGTAAGAATCACATGCGAAACTAAATGAATCATGTGTAAGAATCACATGTGAAAAGAAATTAATCATGTGTAAGAATCATACCTGAAAATAAACGAATCATGTATAAGAATCGCATGTGAAAAGAAATGAATCGTGTAATAAACAAATCATGTGTAAGAATCACATGCGAAACTAAATGAATCATGTGTAAGAATCACACCTGAAAATAAATGAGTCGTGTGTAAGAATCGCATGTGAAAAGAAACAAATCGTGTGTAATAAACAAATCATGTGTAAGAATCACACGCAAAACTAAATGAATCATGTGTAAGAATCGCATGTGAAAAGAAACAAATCATGTGTAATAAAGTTTACAAATTTCACATTTGAATCGTGTCATTATTCACATGTAAAGTTCATGTGATGTTTCGGTAAGAGACAGTACTTCATAAGAGCGATGGTTTTGACCTCCTGAGATGGCGGATGCCTATTAGGAATGAAACACAAACACTTTTCAGATGACGTCATGTTATTGTCCAGGCGTCACTCGTCTGTGTTGTCTCTCAAGTCTTTAAAAGCAGCGCAAAGTGTGGTACCACTTCAGAGTGGGAGAAATCTTTTCTCACTGTCCCGTACATACGAGTCGAGTTTTTCAACAGAGTTACGCTCGACTAATTCGCCAGGAACAAAGCGACTGCCTCCAGAGCTCTGTGTGACGTGGAAGATGAATAAATTAAACATGTGGAAAAAGAGAAGGAGAGGTGCGACACAAAGCGGCACTTGTAATGACGGGGGAGAGGAATTACTTTCTGTAGATCAAACAAATACGGTAATCGCGCCTCACACGTCTTGCTCTGTATCCCTGCCTCGCTCGCTACCTCTCTACCTCTCTTTCACCTGCTTTCTCTCCTCTTGGTGTTTTTTTTTTCTAGCATTTTTTCCCCCAAGTCACTGTTTCTCAGGCCTGCCTGTGGCTCCACATAAAACAGAGCGAGATTACTGCATCTGACGTTCAGCACTCTACCTTACCTTTACTTCACTCACACACACACACACACACACACACACATCAATCACTTCCACATGTCCCAGACTTCACCAATACATCCCCAAACATGATTAACACCATTTTGTTCATTTAGTTTCTGAGACACTTGGATGTTTGATGGGTTGAAGGTCGGACAGGAACGAGGTTAAGCTCATAATTAAGAGAAAAGGCGCAGCTGGGAAGCCGAAAGCTTGAGTCATGTCACGGTGTCCATGTAAAATAACACAACTCTGCATTGTGTGTGTGTGTGTGTGTGTGTGTGTGTGTGTGTGTGTGTGGGTGGGTGGGTGGGGGGTTGGGTGGGTGTAGGCATATCTAATACACACTCAGCTCTAGTCATGGCAATCAGCAATTACAGAGAAGGTTTTAGTGACTGCAAATTAAATTACCATTTAAGAGAATAAAGAAGGGGGGGGGGGGGTTTCATCCAACCAAAAAAGAGACCCGAGTCAAGAGTGTGAGATTGGGTTACAGATATTGATTTTTTATTTTTTTTTGAACTAGATACATTAGTGAACTTAATGCTGTCATAATTTCAAATAAACTGTCCTGTTGCAAAGTCTTAACAAGACGCACTAACAGGATAACAAAGTTAAGGAGTCATTTCCAATTTGTTTCTTTTTTTATGTTGAGCTTTAGGACCAGAATAAAAAAAAAAAGATGTATGTTAAAGGTGTCAGATTTCAACAAGCGTTTTAAACCTGTAAATATTTTTTTGTCTATTTTGTTTCATGAATAACATCTGTACTTTTTTTAGGGATTGTGAAAATAAAATCAGTACACTAACCAGGGGGAAAAAGGGAAAAGAAAAAAAAAAAGACGATAGACAGACTGATGTTGATGTTTCATATGAGACAAACTTGACTCCTCTCTCTTTCTCTCTCTCTCTCTCTCTCTCTCTCTCTCTCTTTCACACCACAAAACCACAGGCTGTTCGAGGCAGCTTAGAAATCTCTTACATCTGGAGGAGCCATAAGTCATGGGATTTGGTCTGACAGCCATGACAGGCGGAGGGGCGGCCAGAAACAACTGTCTCCTATGTAGTGCTATTTGTGCGGAGGCAGGAGAGGAGGAGCAGGCGCAGGACCACATCCTTCTCCGGCAGATGCGAGCAGCGGAAGCCCTTTTATTCTCTCGCCAGCTGCTCCGTGAATAGGCCCTAAATATTATATAGACAGTAGCTATCGCTTCCAAAAACAGAAATTCCCGGCCGTCTGCTAAAGCTGCCGAGCACATGAGGGCTCATTGTTCGGGGTAGCGGGGGTCACGCTTTCGGCCCACTCATTCATCTGAAGATTTCTCACAGATTTATGGCTGGAGCTGCGTGAATATGATACCGTCTTGCTTTTTTTTTTTTTTTTTAAACATTTTTTTTTTTGTACGTAGGGCGGGGTGGGGGGGGTATTCATACAGGGATCAGGGGCTGTGACTTTAAATGGGCAAGAATGGAAGATGGAATTCACAGTAATGCTGTGAGGCTGCAGTTTTAAGCCATACTTTATTTTAGAAGCACACCTTGAGAAGCAGGAGAACCCCCCAGAACCTCTCGGAGCAAAAAAAAAAAAAAAAAACCTGTGTTGGGTGAAGCTCAGAGATGGTGTTGACTCCCTGATGTATGATGTTAAGGGAGTTTGTAGAGGTAGAGTTACTCCACCTTCACCTCCTCTCTGATATTCTCTCATTCTTTTTCTGCCCCTCCTTCTCCTCCCCCTCCTCCAGCCGGTGCCCAGACGCTGACCCCTCGAGTCATGAGAGAATCCAGAGTCGAGAACTGCACACCACACAGGCTGAGCATTTTACCAGCGCCACCATTCACACACACACACACACACACACACACACACACACACACACACACACACACACACACACACACACACACACACACACACACACACAGACAGGTAGAGGTTGTGTATGGGGTGTATAGTGTGTAGGAGAATGCAATAACAGAGCAGCCATAAGTTCCAATGCTGATGTCATGCACATATTTGTTTCTGCTGTCACACAGTCGAGTTCTTTGGCCTCGGCAGAGCCAGAAAACCCTGTCTCATGTGCTGAGTCTTGTATCTTAGCTAACCGTGGCTTAACAAGCCGCCTGGAGGAAGAGACACAGACGAGGAAGGTGACGCAAGAAGCTAGTATCAGCACTATGAAACCCAAGCCGCTGAATCACTCCAGTACAAGAGAAAATCCCCAGAAACCAAAACAAACCCAAATCCCAGATTATCCGGCGCTATATGTACTGTCTGCCATGATTATTTCAAGCACAATTGGACATACCGTTTATTTAACGTGTAAGCCTACGTCACCCGGCGTTCTGTGCGAGATATATAAGATGTCTGAAATGGAGGGTTTTGTATATCTTTGTATTTTTCACTCCTATACTTTGTGACAAGCCCTGATTCAGAAAGTAGATCATACTGTTTTATGTTTGCGTGATGAACCTTGATGAAACACAAGGTTTTGATGGAGATACAGGAACACACAAACACACAAAAAAAACCAAATGTGAAGTAACGTAATGTGAATGACAGCAGCACGGAGCAGTCTTGTCCTCTTCAAACATTAAATATTTACATATGCAATGCCGAAACATTAAAAATAAGAAAGAAAAAGAAAAACAAAACTAAGCATTTTATTTGTGAGATATACAAGGTTGCTGTTTTTCTCCGATCATTATATTTTCTTTTGAAGAATTTTTCCCTAGCTTTTTTTTCTAGCTACATCTATGTAGCTAAAGCAAATAAATTAAGCAAAATAGAATTAAAATAATAAGTAAAAACAAAGTAAAAGCACCATTAAACAATTTAAATAGATCCCAAACATAAATTATAACTATGATAATTAGTTCAATTTTAAAAATAAACATTTTTAGATGATATGACAGATCCAGAGGTGTTTTGTTACTGTATGGATAATATTTTGTCAAAAAACACTCTAAATATAACAACAAAATGGAGGCTTTTGATCGTCATATTCTTTTTTCGACATCCAGCCACAAACAATGACAGAATAAAAAACTAAAATGCTCATGACATCTAAGAAGCAACACCATCATGTTAATTTGGTGAAGAAGGGGGGAAAAACGTGTACTTCAGGTAACATGAAAAAAAATGAGAACAAAATAGGGACTTGTGGTCAACCATATATTTCCCAAATGAGAGAGGTGCTTTACTGATGTCCTGACATAGTATTTGTCAAAATAAATAAATAAATAAAATAAGAACAAAACAGAGAATTGAGATGATCGTCAGTTGGGACACTGTAACTGTTAGGATTGATATTCTGGGGGTAAAGATAAGAAAGGAAACAGCAGTAAGATATACTGTAAAATCATTCATATGTTCCAGAAACCTCCCTTTTCACACTCCCCACTGTGATGATGAAGAATAGACACACACACACACACACACACACACACACACACACACACACACACACACACACACACACACACACACTAGGATGCTTCAGAAAGCTAACACGTTCTCCATTTTTTAAATTCCAACTCCTCCCTTCATGCATGTTTTCTTCTTTCTGGTTGTTCTAGATACATCCAGCTGGGACGGAAGGTTACGTACATCATAAACCCTGCTTTAATTCAGCGTCAGATATGCTAGCAGCCAAGTGAGAAAGTGAAGTCTCGGCTCTTGATTTATGTTTGATACGCTGCATTTTTTCCTGCTCATGCTCAGAACAGCTGCAAGGCAAATGAAAGCAGGAGGGAGGGGGGGAGAAAATAGGCATTTCCTCTGCTCGGGTATATTCTGCTACTGCTGCATCCCCCCATCTCTCTCTCTCTCTCTCTCTCTCTCTCCGTCTCTGTCTCTTCCCCCTGAGTTTAATATGTTGGCTCACGTCACCCAAATGCACTGTGCACGCCATAACTCTGCTCTGGCCTCTCCATCTTCCTCCCCGCACCAGGATATTAACGGTGGCATTTCCAAGAAAGATTCCTTCTAATAAAATGACTCGAGTAAATAAATAAACAAATCAGTGAAATATTTATGCAGCGTGCCATGTCAGAAAAGCTTCACCGGGGAGAGTCTAATCAAGCCTAGACGAGCCGAGCCTCTCTACGGATCGGACCTATCGGTGATATCTAACCGGCAGAAAAGCTCGAACCACTTTCAGCTTCGCCGCTTCAGTTTCTAAGAGCATCGATCGATCAATCGTGCAGCGCGTGCATTCGGAAAAACCCGGGCCACGCTATTAAAAGTGCATGCAGACGTTGTACATGTGCATGTGCACATGTGAAGAAAGCCAGCTAGGCTCATGGCAGGGCTGTGAAGGCATAAAACAATGGCAGGGACCCTGCTGTTCGAGTGTTGCAGAGCACCAGATGAGTAAGTGATTGAGAGCGCTGGCTGAGTAATAGTCTGCAGCCCAGCAGGAGGGCGCGCGCAGCCAGGCCGCTGAAGCCGCCATTAGGACAAAATCACTCCGATGAAAATGGTCGATTCTGCATGCACCTCTCCATCCTCCCTGCGCCGTGGCTAACGTTCGGAGCTGTCAAACCATTGTGCATTACAATAACGAGGAGTGCTTCTCTTCGGCTGCCATTTGATTGCGATATTTATTTGTTGAATTATGTCGATTATTATGTATGCGCCTGGCTGGAAAAGCAGGAGGAAATGGCAGCGAGCGAGGAAGAAAGCAGCCATGCTAATGTTAATGGCAGCACTGGGAGCAGAACAGCTAGCGGTACAAAGCTAATGCCAGAGCCAGGCGAGCGTAAGAGAGAGAGAGGGAGAGAGAGAGAGAGAGAGGTCATAGAATAATGCAGACCTGCATCTTTTAGTCATCACCCTGCCATCTGAACCCAACTTTATGTACACAATCACCTAAATGTGTTAGAGTCGTAATCACAAAGAGCACGACACGGCCAGGCTTTCAAGCCCACTCAACATACAGACATCATCAAGCCCTTTCCAACAAACATCTTTTTATGAATCAGCTCACGTTTCCACCAGAGTTTGCTAATACACCCCATGCAAAACAATAACAACCCATAGAAAATTTTACAGGAATCATCTCTGGCTATGAATTTGATATTTGACCAGATCCTTCACGTATCTACAGTACACTGTACAGATTATTCAGTGTTTGCAGATGCTCAGATCAAGTCTTGGTAACATTAGCATTAGCAAAGGTAGCGAAACAGCAAGTTCATTCTGATAATAATCGTCAAACACCTCCAAGGAAAATCGCTAGTTTCTTCATACAAATATATCCATGAAAGATTTTACAAGTTCTGCTTTTAAAAACATACTTAACTTCTTTGAGTAGTTTATTCTAAATACGTGTTGTTGCTCATAGGACGCATAGCATTAAACCTAGCATTAGAATTAGCAATGTAGGTTCGTACATTGTAGCCATCGTAGCTACTGATTCACAACCACAATATTTATTTATTTTTGCAACCATCGTCTCCTAAAACCTGAGACTCGACAATGTTCACATCACCAACTCTCATTTCCAGTCCAGCAGCGTTTTGCTCCTGGAACTTATTCGATTCAGCTGACCAAAGAACCAGATCTTTTCTTCTGAGGTTTAGGATAGTTAGGAGGTCACGTTCTTCCTCACTGTTAGCATTTTTTTCATTATCGTTAGACAATCGTTATGTCCTACATTGCTAATAATAAACACTCTCTCTCTCTTTCTCGCTCTCTCTCTCTCAACTCCTCTTTTTCCTCGTTGCTCTTAAGGACTGTGTGTATCTCTTCATCTCCACCCGACATGACGGAGATGAGGGACGAGGAGGGCAAACAGGGCAGGGCTGTGAGAGGAGCTAATGAAGGGCATGCTGACAGCGTCCAGGCTCCATGAAGGCCATGATCTCAGCGTGTAGTCCACACTGAGGGACTGAACGGTCACTACATTGAGCCGCCTACACGTTCCAGCAGCCAGTTATACTGTACAAAGCCTGTGTGTCAGACACCATCGCCCCTTCTCTCCAAAATAAACAGACCAGCAAACACAACTCAGGAGTGTTGTAGAGTATCTACTAATGATATTTTAATCCTAATCATGGTTCCTTGGTTGGTTCTTCGGTTAATTAAAAATAATCGGATCGAGTTGAGGTAAGCTTAGCAAAATAATAGTAGTCATCATTTTAGTCATTATGGTGCCGCTCTCGGATCTGCTATGCCAGTGATACGGAGGATGAATGGAGGGAGGGAAAAAAAAAAAACGCAGAATTTACAATCACAAAGAAATATGTATACAAATGACAAATTTATTTTTCTTTCTAATCAAGCGTCAGTCGATTGATAAACCTCCGGGTACGAAAAGAATTGTTTATTGCACAGTGCTTTTGTCCTCGCTAATGATTTCGACGGCTTGTTCATTAATAATTTTGACTGAGGTGAGTCTTGGAGGCAATCGATAGCCTGATCATACTTTAGTTTCAACCTTGACTTGAAACCGAGCGCTGAGAGCGAGGACTAACAGCTTCTCTTCTGTTTGGACATCAATACCACAGAGTGCCTCTATTCGAAGCACGAGAGACAGATCACGGGGCAAATACAATACAATACCACTTAATTATCTCGCATGGATTATTAGCGTTATTAGTAAATGGAAAGCAAAAATATCATTCTGCCGTGCTCTTCGTGGGCAATCTTTCCAAAGCGTTTTCAAGCGTCAATGGACTCCGGATAATTCAATTACGACGACTGTGTTCTATAACAGAGAATAACGGTGGGATCCATTTGCTCCAACTGCCTCCATCTTTGATTAACATAATTAAAAGACTGACTGAAAAGGCCATTATTAGCACTCTAAAAGCATGGCAAAACACTCGCGCTGTAATCCAAGATCTTTCAGTCGCTCAGACTCCGATTGATTGGGCTGTAACTGAGAACTTGTTTATGGCACACGAGGCAATACTTAACAGAAATGTTGACATTAAACCTCTATAACTATCATATTGATGAGCATCGGAGTCTGATGTCAGTTCCAGTGAGTGGAACTGATGAGAGAACGTTCAACCACGAGTATGGTCAGTCATCCAGTAGCGTATTTCTGCATCGCCACACTGAAACACCCGAATCATTGCATTTCCTGTATGTTAATAATAACATTGTTTTTTTTGTTTTTTTTTTACCATGAGACATTTAGGTGACTCAGGAAGCTAAAGCGCACCTTCTGAATAAACCCACGCAAGCTGTTTTCCACTGGCTCCTGACCCTCCGGAACATTCCGGAGAATCTGCAGCCCCTCCACTGATTACACTTCCATGAGACCATAAATTAAACAAACAGGATTCATATCGGTGCCGTAATTTTACAGGAATCCACATTTCAGAGACACCTCGGCTCTGTAGCACCGACGATCCATCACTCCGTAGCGGAGGAGTCATTCTGCGGTGCGCACCGACATGTGCGCCGCTTATGTGGTATTTTCCACTAATACATTTCCATTATGAGGTAATGGGCCTAATCGGCATTGTGCTCCATAGTTTGCACAGAGCGATATTGTGCTTGGCTTTTTAACCTCTTGACTGGCTCGGATAAAACTTTTGCGTTCATGATGGAGACTCCTTTTGGCTAATCGCTATGATCAAGCCGCTCATAAATCCAGGATCTTCTTGGAGAACCTTCTGGGCTACTTGCTTATTTTTGTGAAAGATGGCGGTTTTCTGGAATTGGGGCTGAAAATTTATAGCGTTTTTAATGCCTTCAAATCCAATTTGTGTAGGCATTCTGTATGAAACCTTTTTCAATAATATGTAATAGGTGAAACAATGAATATAAAGATAAAAAAAAATGGTGGTTATATCCTACAGCCCGATTGATTCAGATTCCTCATGTACTGTTCATGAACAAAACAAATGAAACACTTAAGGCAAGACCCTGGCATTATAGAGCCGGTAGGAGTTAAATCAATAGAAATAAGACACCACGCACAGATACTTTAACTGAGACATGGAAAGGGAAGGAAATAAATGAGTGTGGTAAAACAAAGGTGAACACAGGTTGTGCTGTGAAATTTGCAAATCGTGTGTCTTTATGAAAGGAAAGCTCTCTATTTCGGTGCAGTTAAATGCTAGCTTTAATTTCGAGAAGTAATACTGGTTATGGTGGCTTCATAAATGCAAATTAACTCTCTTCAGCCCTAGTTGGTTGCTCACTAACAAGCTGCTACATAACTTGCCAGCCACAAACAGCAATAATTTATAGTCAAGTTGAGAAGGATTAAATAAAAGTTAAATTATGGCTTCCTCAAATTTAGGTCTTCAACGGACCGCCCCTCGAAGGCCGAACTAGTTATGCCGTTGGTCACAGATCCAAATTTGTGTTACCAAAATGGAACTTGTTCACTAAGTTTCTCTTACGAGTTTGAGATTGAGACCGAGCCACATGAGACTGTTATAGCTACAGAGCGAGGAGCAGAGATATACCAGGGAAATGCCCTCCAACTCCAAACCCAGACACTTCTGATGGCCAGTGCAGAAGCGTGAGCCGAGGAGACGGGAGCTCGAATGTTTATAGACTACTTTTAACTCCTCTCTCCTGCTATAATCTCACCCGGGGTATCAAAGGGGAGCATCATCTCCAGCAGCAACACGGCGCCCAAATCCTGCTAGACAGCCTGGGCTTTGTAGGTAGGCTTTCTCCTTCATCCACAGCCTTTGTCATACACACAAACACACACACATGCACACCTTCTACTGAGCTGTCTCTTCGGGGGCTAAGTTCCAAGCTCCTCGTTTCTGGCTCTCACTGTTCACATCTGAGCTCCTGAGACTTTATCCAGCTTCATCTTCTTCACGGGTCTCGACATTTGCCAGCCCTATTTAACCCAGCAGGGGCTTTATCATATTTTGCTCATCGCAAGAGATGCCACGAGATGGATGTTCTCTCTCCATCCCCGAGATCTCTTTTAGATGTTCAGATCCTCCAGATCTCTTTAAACCTCCCACACTGGACCCCCTGTAGCGGTTCGGCCCAAACGATGCCCCGTGATTAAGATGTCAGGATTTATTAAGTTTAAGAAGAAGCAACGTTTTTCTCAGGACAACCTCTGAACTCAGCCTCGGACACACCATCCTTATTTAACGGAGTACAGGCCCTGACCTCGGGCGCTATAAGAACACCCTCGGCTAATGAACTTGTCCCAATTTGTCAAAGCTGTGGCTTTAATCAAACATCAGGCCGAGCTAGCCGCGAGAAAGTCGCATGCAGAGGCACTTGCTAGCCGCAGCATCTGGCAAACAGTTAAAACAGAAATAGATGTAAAAACCACGGCGTAATGAGAACGTTATAAAACAGTTCATTAGCAAAGCATAGTAATTATAAGCTCGGGGGGAAAAGATATGAAAACGAATGATGTAAACAGGACATTACAGCCGTCAATGGTGTGCGTTTTGATCGAAGGAAAACATTCCTTGTGCTGTGTTTCATTTCATATTGAAAACGAGGTAAATCTTTACATTTAATGATGGAGCCATGTCCTAGTAAACCCTATGCATGCGATATTGATTTTTCCATCTCTCCATAGTATATGCCTTCTATCTCCACGCTGTTCATTATCTCACGTTAGATATTACTGGAGTAGATAAGATCCCCTCCTCCTCTCCCTCTCTCTCTTTAGCTATCTATCTCTATATTCCTTTTCTGGATGAAACAATAAAGCCTAAACCCACAACTGTCTCATGTTGTCTCATGGCACCAGGGTGTGCAATCAATGCCCTTTATATTACACTTACACACGTTACCTGTCAACGAGTGTCATGTTTAGACACTGTTGCTGTAATTATTTTAATATACACACACCACACAGATGTGCACCTTGTTGTGCATAAAGGTGTGGTGTGTATGCTGTATACATGCATCTCTGCTCGCTCCAGTGATCCCAGCTCTCATCAGAGTCCAGCTCGGAAATCATTGCAGCGGCAATAAACGCTTCATATTCCTATTTATTGCCTCCCAGACGCTCCTGCCTTATTGGGGCCACTCTCATGAATACAGCAGGGAATGAGGCAACAAAAAATTCTGGGGGATGGGGGACAGGGAGAGAGAGAGAGACAGAGGAGACAGAGAGAGCATGGATGTCTGATGATAATACTGCACTGTTGGGATAAAGGATCTAGAGTCTGACAGGGAATGTGTCCTAAAAAAAAGGTCAATTTAATCATAATTAAATCATCTCGCTATCATATCACTGGAGAGGCAAATATGAAATGTGTAACTAGTTAAAATGGTTTATTTCTGTAGAGACCCACACACACGTGTAATTACAGATATTTAATTCATGAGCGTGGCCGTGGTTGGGGATTAGGCCAGGCTGGAGATCAGCAGATATCCCTCAAAAGATGACAGGTCAGTGACTGATACCGCATTAAATACGTGGGATAGAAATGAGACAGACCAAGCAACATTTAAAAATAATGGAGAAAGCCGTTTCATCCGTAAGTTTGTTCAGGAAACAAGGAAGAAACTTGAGCATTGAAAACTTGTGGAACATCACAGCAAGGTTGGGGTGTTACAATGTCACGGTTTGTCACGGTATATGATCTTTATAATGACAAAGTGATAAATACTGACAGAATATGGAAATGTCGCACCGGATCCAAAAGTCGTATAGGAAAAGAGAACGATAAAATACAGATGAGGTTTAAAAGGACGTGTCGTTTATGAGAAGCAACGTTTATGGGACGTTTTAGGTACGTTTCTTACGAGTTCTTAGCCCAGGTAAAGCCTGTGTACATGTTATGGTCACGTGACCTACTATACATCAAGTGCAAATTGCTTATTGCATTAATATACTGCATAATTGTGAAGACACTTCCATCTCTGTGATTTATACATAAATCGCTTGTCCTGTGTGAATCGATCGTGATTATGAATATTATTTAAGAGACATAAGTCTAGAAACACAATGACACAACAGTTAAGGGATGTGATCGTTTGGTTTCCTTTGAGATTTTGTTATATATTACAGAATGCGTAAAGAGATGTTTGTACAAAGATTTCATAACAAAGGTTTCCTTTAATTTTCGCCACAATCATGTGTGTGTTTTTAAATAGTTGATTATTTCCATGATAACTGTGATAGTTTCAGACCAGGTTATCGCACCTTGAAAATTTCAAACCTTAACAACAGCCAGGCAAAACCTCACCTTGCTCACTGACCTCTCTCAGATCAGGATGAGATGTTTCTTCCTCTAATAGTTTCGAGGGCTGGAATGAAAAGCGTGCTAGTCTGCAATAACAGTAAAGGATGAGTAAATTAGAGAAAAGAAATGGTGATGAAACAGAGAATGAGAAGTATTGTCTGCCAGCTGGATAGGGATTATTACTATTTATTTATTTATTTATTTACATTTTATTCTCGTTAACAATCTCTGTGGTGCTGGTGGGCTGATGGGCATTTGCGCTGGAAGGAGATTGATGTGCTCAATCACTGAATTTATCCAGCAACGTTTACAATATGATCCTGGGCGACGGGCTCCTCTTGGCCGCATCACGTTGAGAAAAGGCAGGCTGGGTAATTTGTTCTGATGTAGTAAATAACTGGCCATAATGAAACTCGCCCTGATGTATTCGGAAAAGGCCTGATTGATGCAGGAAGAACTCGGTGCGCCCATTTAGCATGCACAAACCCCAGCACTCGCCAGAGCCGCAGAGCAGTCCCTCTGACAGCTGCCGGGGCTGCACGCAATCTTAAAGCAGTTATGAATTACTGCTGACCCCCCTCTCACCCCCGTATCCTCCTGCCCCCACGACGCTGGCGCTCTAGACGCAAGCATATTGAAAGTCATCAGTCTGTGGCGGTCATTCTTTTTAGCATGATGTGCTATAAGGAATGGTGGTGGGGGGAGGATTAGTTGCAATCACTGGAAAAATAGAAGCTGGGGGGGTGGGGGGGGTTCAGTGACAACAAAACCCGCCAAGTGCACCAGCATGATATTTTCAGCACACACTCAAGCAGGTCCTATAAATGAGGATAAAAGCCTCGGCTGCAGCAGACAGATAATGCCTGTATTTTTTTATTTTTTTATTCTTTCCATATAACGTATATTCGAAGAGAATCCGCACTGGAACTGAATAATATGCCGGACACTTTGGCCAGCTGTGAGGCCGGTTGTTTGCACTGCTGCATCGAAACTGCTGCTATTCTTCTCCGGGCATCAATTAACAAGAGGCTGAACAGCATGACGTTCTGAAGTCAGATACACTTCCTACGTTCTGGTCAAAACAGTCATACTGCTTTCTTTGTTTTTTTTATCTCCGTTCCAAGCTAATCCGAGCCATTATGTATAATTGTACGCCTCTGCCTCTCTATAAGAAATTATACAGTGAACATCAAGTGCTTCGTCTTACACAAGAGTGTTTCCACTCAGCCGTATAAACACAGCTGTGCATTTATAGGTGGTTAACACTGAAGCGAAATGGCATTATGCTAATGGATTTTTCAATCAAACTGCATAGCCTGACACCATATAAAAGTGTATGCAAAGTTCAGTGATGGTACGACACCTAATCAGGGCTGTTCATTAAAGCACTGGCTTTAGGTTACGCTGGACAGGTCTTCTATTAGCCGCGCTGACCGTGATGGGATGGGGTGGGGTGGGGTGGGGTGGAGGGGTGGAGCGGTGGGGGGGGACAGTGAAAAGGTTAGGAAGATGAAAGCTAGGATACTCTTCACTCATGTAGCCCTTCCACGTCTCTTCAATAATTAACCTATTGGCTTTGCTTTGGCCTTTTTAAACCTTTGAAATGCATATCAAACATCTACAATCCCTTCCAAAACCCTCTGTACTTGTATACAGTTTGTCTATGCTAATGTCAGGGGAAAATAAACACAGCAAATGGAGCAAGAAGGTTACAGCAGTCACAATAATCTCATATAATGGGTAACATGAACAGGAACGAGATACTGAACAACAAAGAAGAAACCTCGCATCGGGCAGTTATTCGCTTATTTGTGTAAAATAGTAAAATATCTCTCCACATTCAAAATCTAAAAAAATTAAAGAATTTCATGTTAGTTGTACAAAGAGAGCTAATAGGCATAGAAAAAAAACACACAAAACCAAGGTTTTTACCACAAAAACCTTGTGAATGAGAATTAGTGAATGAGACAGCTTTAAAAAAAAAAAAAAAAAAAAAAAAAAAAACAACTATAAGAAATTAGCAAGACAAAAGTATAAGTCGGTATGAGCGCTAGCTAATAAGCAGCTCTTCCACTTATTTTTTTATCAACCAATCAGGCTACAGCCATGCCCACTCGCCTGCTGTTGGCTCACAAATTCACATCTCAAAGGTCACCTACATAAAACTGACATGAAGCGAAAATAAATGCTACCAGGGTGCTAATGTCCTTTCCCTTTCAGTGAATTGGCTTTTTTGCTGGATGAATGGTATTTGTGTTTGTTCTATATCTGAAAAAGCAGACAAGCCTAGTTCTCAGGTTCCCCCCATATCGCTGAAGCAAGGTGTTAAAAATCAGCTAAACAGCTAAATATTCAAAATCTTGCTTCATGCTAGTTGCACCAAAATTGCTAACATGAAAACCCTAGTTAAAAAAAAAGCAGAATTTTAACACTCAACTCTCATGTATAGTGTTTAATGAGATTTTACAGCTAAAAGTAAAAATTTGGTGTGAGCGCTAGTTACTAAGCAGCTCCTCCATTTCTTTCTTTTTTTTCCCGACCAGTCCCACAAACTTGTTTTCTACTGGCTCAAAATATGGTTAAACCATTCAAAATCTGATTTCATGCTGGTTGCAGAGATGTCAACATTGCTAACAGAAAATAATTTTACCATAAAAAACCCTAGTGTATGTCAGTGGATAAGACGCCAGTAAGAAAACAGCAGGGCAAATGTGATTGTTACTTAATAACAGAATTAGAAAGAAGCGAAATTAGAGGTCCTGTGTCCTTTCCCCTTCAGTGAATAGTTGTTTTCTCTGCATCTGATGAAGCAGAAATGATTGCTCCTGTATTGCTGTAGCAAGGGGTCAAAAAATCTTAAATGTGACAGCTAAAGTGTACGTTAACACCTCTGTAGTTGTGTATTCACATCCTTTGCTAGTCGGTCCTAAAACAAACTACACCATCCAATACCTCGAGCCTTTTACCATTGTCATGGTCATTCTATCTAATCTGGTGTGATGCAGATCTTCACTTCATATCTCCTCCTTCTGTAAATGAGAGGTAACTAGTCCATGTTGCTGCCTCTTCATATTCATATTTTAGCAGAGACCGGACAGCGGATCGCAGACTGCGGTCTCGGAGATGGAAAATGGAGAATGACAACACGGGAGGAAGTCAGCATCTGCAGTCTGGCATGATTGTCGGGGTCCAGTCGGAGACAATCACGTAATGTATCATTCATACTGCTGCAGTGCTGCTGTTGCAGCCCTCGTTCTCTCCAACCTCCTCACTCGCCTGTGAATACCAAGCCGACAAACACTCGCCATCGTCACACACCGATCCCATCACTCTCGCGACACTGCTGTCCCCCAATTTGTCACCTAGTGAGCGTGATTTCTGTATGACTGACACACACAAACACATATTCAGGCACTTATAGTCAACTGCAATGGTGTGTACAGCTTCACGTTAATGGCTTTTTGCACAGGATGTAGCAGGATATAAATGTATTCGGATGAAAAAATATATGTTTTCTGTAATTAGCCTTGAGATTTTCTACGTTTTTGTCAGCATCACAGTTCAAAAAAAAATTTTTTTATTAATTCCAAATTTTCCACAAGCCAAGTAAAACGGAGTATAATTTTGAATTAACTGATCACGAGGTTTTCTTTATTTTCCCCCTTCCTTTCTAAATGGACAAAAATGTTCCTTCATTTTAAAACCTAATCACTAGTGACCATTAAAGTAAGGTGCAAGAGATATTGCCTGAGCTTTGGGCTGATTATCATTCTGAATGAAAAAAGTGTTTGGTGCTGTCCCATGGGGCAAGGAGTCATTCTTCAAGGTGACGCATCTCACCAGAGGAATACATTTGCGATTTGCAATTGAAAGAAGCCAAATATACACCGATTTCCAGGACCAAGAAGGACCTACGTATATATTCATGCACGGGTAGCTTTATCCTTTATCTGAGGAGGCCGAACATGTACACGGAGGGCTGAATTCCTGTTTTCGACAGAAATATTTTCAACAGAAAGTCCACACAAAAGGACTGGACTTTTCTGAAGTGGGAAGTGGGTCATAGGTAGGAGGAAGCTTTGGGGGGGGGGGGGGGGGGGAGTTGGATAGGTCACGTTTGAAATTAACAAGTCAGCTGAAATCTCATTTCGAAGTAGGAAATGTGATAGACATGCTAAACTTCAGCTAGGTTCAGGGTTAGAGGAGAGAACTTTGCACGATGAATCCTATTTCAGTCCACGGCGAGGCTCCGACGGAGAGAAATTGGCAAATCATACAGTAATCACCTTATCCATCATGGTAATCCTGCAGATACACATAAGGCTTTGGGCTGTGAGATCCTTTTCCTCAATTTCGAGAAGAACATGAAGTCATTCACTCTCATGCAGCTCAAGTATTCACTATAGGCTTCTCTTTATTCTTCTTCTGAAGATCTGAGATGCAGAAATCTTCTTTAGAGTAAAGGGGTGACGTGATTAAGTGTAGGTCTTCATTTCTCAAAAGCACATGTGGGTGATTCCAAGATTACAGTGCCATACAACCCTAACAAAGCATGAATTTAATCATTCAAAAACATTCCAGATAACATCATCTGATTTTCTTTGCTAACAGTCTATATTTTGCTCTTCAGTGAGTAAAAGAGAATTGCATAGAATTAGCAAATATGCATACGAAACTAACATCCATGCTAATGGAATGAGGACATTATGGACATTATAACAATTTATAATGTTATAATGTAGTTATAATGTAGTTGTAGTGTAGCTTTGGAAAGCTGCAGATTTGATTGGTTTTATTTATATTTGAAGTTATTTATCTGTACGTACAGTCAGGACTTGAACTGAGAGAGATGACTGTATCCATCTCAAACGCTTTTTCTGTTATCACAGTGAAAGAAATGAGCTTTGCTGGAAGAAGCTCTTCTCACCACACACATCAGCGGAACTCAGTAGAGAGGCCAGGTCCGACCACAACCTCCCTCACACCCAGGTGGGTCACCTTTCAGAACATTCTGGGACTCCCCATGTGGATAATCACGTTCTTCCAAGCCAAAACCGGGCTTAGCACAGAGCCCTCGTCCTTTCCCCGACCCCCTCCCCTTCCCAAATCTGGCTGAGAACACGGTTCTCAGAGGCCAGCTGAGTTTGCAGCTTGCTGCATTAATGTGTCATAAATAATGGCAGTGGGTGGAATCGCAATCAAGTCAAGCATCTTTCACATCCCCTCCCTGTCAAGCTTGGAATCAGATTCTTGCACAAATGTAACCGCTAAATCCATCACGTCCAATCATAAGGATCAGATATTGGACGGTGGTTGGTCGGGTGTTTGTGCTGGAAATAAAAAAAGAAAAGGGCAGCATTTATAATTAAAAAAAAACAAAAAACTGACACTCCTTTCTCAATGATAAAATTATCGCCGAACATCCATTATCTAAAATAAGAACGGACTAAAACAAAATTTAATTCGAGACTAAAAAAAAAGGAAAAAAAAGAGCAATGCTCTTCTCAAGCTGATTGGAACTGACACACGGTGAAAATGGCTCTGTGTTAATATTTAGAAGTGCAAGAAAACATATTTAGCTTCACCAAATAATCTATCACAAAACAGCAAAACATGAAAAATCAATAGGTAAAATGGGATAATGCTTTTCTGGGTCACATCTGAATATATCTTTTAGAGGTATTGATTTGTTTCTTGTGTGTGTGTGTGTGTGTGTGTGTGTGTGTGTGTGTTCCTGCTTCGGACCATTCCTCGTAATTAACGCACGGGGGGAAATTTAATTCGGGAGAGGGAACTATTACACATGTGGCCGGTTTTATTGGCTGGATAAATGAAGTAGTGCTATGATAAAGAGGGGGAGGAGTCTTTCATAAGTAAGATTTATAATCTGACTCTTGGAATCGAGTAAATAAATTTTGCGATATTAAACAACCTTTAACCCACTCTGCTTCTGATTGCCATCCTGCCCAGACAGACAAAGGATTCGGTGGTGGAGGGGTTGCGGTTGGGGGGGGGGGGGGGGGGGGTAAGAAAGGAAAAAAGAAGAAAGAAAAAAAAGATTGAGAAATTGATGATATTTCTCCTGTGTGCTCAGTACTGCACTGCACATATCTGTCGCCTCCATACATGATTTTTCAATTATTTCACCCCGTGCAGGTATACAAGTCAGAGTCCGAGAGAGAGAGAGAGAGAGAGAGAGAGAGAGAGAGAGAGAGAGAGAGAGAGAGAGTTCCAGATGAGCAAACGTTAGCACACATACATCTCTTCTTTAAATATTCCACAGTGTGAAGCGAAGGTTTCATCAAGTCTGCCATCACATCATGCATTTCCTCTAAAAGATCTTCCACCTTCCATATCACAGACCTTCAAAAATGGCCGACAGCAAATAAATACGACAGCACCGGTTTAATATTCACCATAAAGCATTGAAGCCATGCCACTTGGTTGTGTGCATTCTTTACCTTTCTAGTGCACTGTGCTAGGCCAGTGCTTTACACACACACACACACACACACACACACACACACACACACACACACACCCACACACACACACACGCACACACACACACTGGCAGAATAAAGGTTAGGTTACATAGACATGAGAGCTCACTCCAATACGGTCCTCTGAAGTTGACAAAGATGGAAACGGTGCTTGAAATTCAGAGGATTTCCAAAACCTTCGAGCTTTCAATAATTCATTTTGGATCTGTAAGAGGAAAAAGAAATGCACAAGGGGAGGGGGGGGGGACTAGAAATTGGTCCGAGAGCCGTGAGGTGTTTGAGCCGCTACCTCCACTTCATTAAGCAGAACCAGAGCTGGCAATAAATAGCTCATTATTTGGTCGAGCAGGTTATGCTAGAGCTCGAGCTCAGACTCGATCGTCGGCCAACCAGGAAGCCCCGTCTGAGTTTTTAATTACAAAGAGTCTTTTCGTGGAGAAGTGACGTTCATCACAGTAAATAACACAAGCCATTGATGTGCAGTACAGAGCTTCATTTATAATTACTGATGCACTCACGTTTCCTAGAGCTATCGTCACACCGGATTACGAGTTTAGGCTTTTCCAATATACGCGGAGATGCGTATTAGCTACGACTAGGGCTCGGTTTGAAGGGGATTCAAGCAGATGTCTGAGTAAATAAAAAAAAATAATTAAAAATAATACAAATCACCAGCCTTTTACATGATGTAAGATATCTAAAATCGATAACCTTCAGAAAGATCTGTACAGATGCCAATGCGCAGTGGAGACATGGTTGATTTTAATCACACTAATGAAGTTATAAGAGCAGGTATGAACGCTACAGTAACTCCGCCCCAACCCTAACCTTAGTAACTTTTCATTGTACCTGAAGCGTGTGAATAGCAAAGTCGAATAGTACATATTCTTAAGGATTGTGTTTAACATGTAATTATGGTAATTAACAAGAATTAGACTACAGTTCTATCCTATTTTATTTTATAAGATGTTTAAAATCAAAAACCTTCGGAAAGATCTGTACAGATTCCAATGCACAATGTTCATTGTTCATTCATAATTGTTCAGTTTCATCCAAATAAAGCTGTAAGAAGAGGTACAGATACTAATCCCGCCTCTATCCCTAACCTTAACCTTTGCATATTTGCATTGTATGTGAATTGTGTGAACAGTTAAGTTGTACGTTAAGTTGTTTTATATTCTTAGGTATCTTTCTTAGGTGTAAATATTTAATTATGTTATTTATGAATTAGACGAATTCATTTTTTTACTACTTTATTTTTTATAACCTTCAGTGACACGTACCCGGTGTTATAAAAAATCTGTATAGATTTGAATACATGAGCGCAGTGTGGTTGGATTTTGTTCAGTTTCATAAAAATAGCAGTTGTGAATGCTAACTCCGCCCCCCTAACGCTAACCTTAGTAACTTTTCAGTGTACTTGAATCGTGTGAGTAGCTGAGTTGATAAAATGAGTTTATATTCTTATGGATCGTGTTTATTTAAATTATGCAACTGAACATTAATTAGACTATTATTTTATTTCATCCCATTAAAAAGATGAATTATAACTTCCCAATCCCAATTCTTCGTATTGTTGTGAAAACTTTTACTGCATTCCCTTAGCTAGTCAGTCCCTCTAGGATTTCGCAAGCAGACTCGGCAATATTCTGAGGAGCTTTTTCAAAATTTGGTCCAAGACTCATCATGTGACGTCATCACAACACGCATTCTGTCAAAGCCCTCTTCACGAACGTGAGTACAGCTAAAAGGTCTCGTTTACCAACAAACGTCACTGCGATAGAGCGTGCGAAACAATTTCATACAACTGCGATTTCACCAATTCAAGTAGTTTTCGGCAAAAAAAGCACGACGGCTTGGTATAAGGCCAAACAGCGCTGCACTTCCTACGCCGACTGTAGACTGAACACAAAGCTACAGAACGAGCCAAAATATTGACGGGTTGGCCGAAGCCAATACACATCCCACCAGGCCACTCACTGCAGCCCTTTTTTTTTTTTTGAAGTGGCTATTAGTGTGAACAGTAAATCAAAGCTTCAAGTCACTTCTTATCTCATCCGTTTGCCCTTCTAGAATATTCATCAATGGTTTTTCAGAAGTGTTTGTAATTCGGCAGTGGGTTAAAAAAAAAAGAAGAAAAAAAAGGAATAAACTCATCCTGGCCTTTAAGGGAAATAATTCCGCCTCTTTTTTTTTTTTTTTTTTTTTTTTTTTATGTGACATGCTCAGTCGATAGCATTCATAATTGATGGCTCTCTGGAACGCTTCAGGCCACATTAAGTTTTATTCCACGCTGTTCGTCAATATCCCTGACCAGGTAGATTTCATTATTGACAAGTGCTGCCCACATTGTGTTGTATAATTAAGTTCAACTTCAAAACTTCAGACTGTTTTTTTTCTTCTCCTCTTACCCTCCCTCTCGCGTGGTTCAACAGGAAGTGTTTGAAATGACCGCTTGGTGCTCTTAATTTAAACTGCCGTTTCATTTCTCTCTGTAGGTGTCTATTTTATTGTTAAAGGTCACCCTCATTTGTCCGAGCCAACAAAGGCGGCCCTTAAAGTTGCCGCTGCTTTTTGACAGACAGTGGTCCTGTGTAAGTGATGGCCTTAAGGACAGACGTGCCACTGTGAGCTTCTCTCTCTCTCTCTCTCTCTCTCTCTCTCTCTCTTTCTCTCTCTCTATACACAGTGAGAGAAATAGCAGATAACAAATCATGCCCTGTGCTTCTCCCTCCGGCGTGATTGACGACTTCATGGAGGGCACAACTTTTCAATGTCTTCAGATTAAAAAACGCTCAAACAAATGAGGGCTAAAAATACTACCGCAGGGTACCTGGGAGGGGGAAGAGTAGGCGCTCAGACGTACCTTTAAAAGAAGGAGAAAAAGACAACAAAGAAAGCGAGACGATGATAGCAAAGCCTATGGACTCATTCTTTTAGATCTTAGAGCTTTTTTTCTTTCTTCTTTTTCCCCCGATAACACCTGTCTTTTGGATGCATTGCTAAACTGGCCCCATGATTTAACATTCACGATGATGGAGGCGGGGGTGATATATGGCTAGTTATTAAAAAAGTTTGATTTTATAGGTATCACGTGGCCTCAGCATATATGACCTCTATTTTCACAAATGGCACAGGTCTCTGTTTTTTAATAGAGTGGTGCTGGGCTGTATATCAGCCGCTCGCCCTCATAAAGCACCCTAATATCTTCACATTTTCAACATGCTTTGAATTTCTCTCTTGCCTTTCAGTGATACAGAACAAATAAAGCAAAACGATCATAATGATGATGATGATATATATAAACTCACATAAACAGGCTTTCTAAAACGAGGTCTAGACGGCTGCTGTGAATAATATCTGCACTCTTCGTGTCATAAGATTTAACATCTAAACAGCTGACGTTGCACTGTATAGAATACCTTTTTTTTTAATGTGACTGCTTTGCTTCTATAGGATGCATAAATCACATCCAGGCAGAAAAACATGCAATGCAAGTGTATACTGTATGTGTGAACTAATTGATGTACCAGGATTAACAGACAGCACCCAAAAATGCACTACAGGTACACATTTATACATTTACACACATATAAACAGAACAACAGGACAGCATCCTGAAATCTCACTCTCAGGCAGAGGAAAATATAAAAACGACTCAATGTGCAAAATTCATATGGATGCGGCATTACGAGCTCAAGTCCAGTAATTGAAAATGACAGAGACACACAAAGCATCAATCACGGCTGACCTTTCACGGCTTTATTAGGATGGGCTGAGAGATTTGAGAGAGCTCCACTCCATCACGGCCACGGACTCAGACGCACACGGTCAAATCAAAGCTCTCCACGCACTGTCACAAAGGACCAAGCTCGTTTAGGGCAAGGAGACACATTTTCGCAGACGAAACAATTGTGAAAATAATTTTTTTTAGGTCTGAAATTATAAACTCGTGCAAATATCGAGATTGAATTGAAACGAATATAAGTGAATATGGCCAAACTTTCGTGCAGATATGAAAAAAGCGGCTCACGCAGCGTGCAAGCTAAAACTCTTACAGTCCTAGCTAGTAACTAACTGTCTAGCTAGCCACCTTGCTCTTTAGATGAGAATTATTTTGATCGGTAATGCAGATGGAATAAATGCAGCACGATCGTATTCAGCCACAGTTAAAGTAGGACGTCACATCACGTACTGGGTGAAATACACGTTGTTGTTGTTATTATTGTCACATTGCATATATGATAGAATATCTGCGATTAAAGATGTAGAAAATCTCCTCATATTCGGTCACTAGCAAGACTCGTGTTTCACCGGTACTCTGTCCTGCGTGTTTGTTTCTCTTGCTTACCGCCAACTTAATTGGTCAGGAGTTAAAAAAAGCTCTGTCGCTCTGATCTGTTTTGAAAAGTCGAACCAAAAAAAATCATCACCAGCAAAACTTTTTAAAACCAGATACTTTTCATGGGATTCCATCTAAAACGTACAGAAAAATCCGAGAAACTATGGATTCACTGATCAGCTGTTCGGGAAAAATAACTTGTTTGTCATTATGAGCAACGGTACAGGGTCGGTGTGAATCTCCATCTTTCTGATGATATGATGCGCATCTCAATACGTAATACAAAAAAAGTTAGTTAAACAACTAACGATTCAGTACACTCCGGTTCACTACTGATCCGATTTGATTCGGTTCAGTGCAGACACGATTCAGTTCGGGTCGATAATAAGATTCAGTTCAGTTATAATGGACATGCATTGTCGTGTCCTGGTTTTGTTAAATTTGAATTTCTTTAGACGCTTAGTAGAGTCAGTCAGTAGAGTGTCAGAAAAGTACTGATAGTACTGACACATAATTTACCCAGATATTGATATTATATTTTCATATTAACGAGCCAGAATGTGAAATAGAACAAAACAAAAATCTGACAAAAACACAAAGAAAAATAGAAATGCTGTTATTAATTCAGTTATTTGTTTACTCTGACTGATCCTGATGCTAATAGACATTGTTCTTAGGGCTTACTATTCCATTAAATAAAAACACACACACACACATGTTCAGCTTTAAACAAAGGAACTCAGGGTTCAGGGAAAGTTGGCCTTCTGAAACCTGCACGTCACATATTTCTCTTTCACAGACGCGGGGTTTATAGGCCGATCCCCCTGCTACACTCTGATGAAACGGTTGGCGCAGGAGCTTCGGCCACGCTACAGGCACCACATCTGGCCTCGTGTTTAATTTCAGATCAGAACGGGACAGGAAGCACCTGTCTAGAGGAAACCGTTTGGAGGGAAAAGAAAACAGCGCGTATATCCATCTGCTGCAGAAACGTGTCACAGTTGTCACATTAAAAGCTATGTCAACAAACAGAGTAAAGGCTAAATTGCTTTGGAAAAGCAAGCCGAACAAAATGAACACAAATCTCATTTAGCCGAATGCTGTTGGGTTTGTCCGATCAGGGCTTGAATGAAATCCATTCTCTTTAATTCATCCACAATTACTGTGCGGTAATGCTTCCAGATGTGGGGCTGTTCCTCCACGACATTAGCAGATTACACGCTCTAATTCTGACCCCCATCAGACACCTGCAGTAAGGATCCGACGCCCAGCGAGGGCGGACATAATGTGCAGCTGCGCGTCATCCGCAGGCATCAAAGACACGCCGGGATACCACGAGCCTGCTGCGTATAGACAGCGTAGAAATATAGCCGAGGACGAATGTGCACATCCACTATGGTTTGTTTAGGAAGTGTTTCTACTCATATGTAAATGTTACACGTAGGCTTCACCCTCACTGCACCGCTTTACAGTGAACACTAGACGTAAGAAGTTCTTTGTATGCTCACAGTCATGCTGAAATGTCTTTCTAAAAATGCCACTATGCATTAAGATGATTTCTAAATGGAAATGTAAATTGTTGCATACAAAAAAGGGGCACGATGACACACCAGGGGCTACATCCTAAACCGTATATATAGGTGCATATAAATATGACACTGCTAGCTAGCTATAGTAACCTCTAGAAGCATAGTATTATTTTTGTTGGAATTTTCTTCCCACCCGCCAGTCAGCTCTCGCCTATCAGGGAGGGTAAATGCTAACATGTGCTTCCTGTGAGACATGTGAAGCCTGCATATTTTTCAAATACACTCGGAGTAAACTGCTATCCACCCTCTTACGCATACATGAGCTCAAAAACGCCCACCATTGGCTCGCGTCTCTGTGATTGACAGGGGAGAGAGAGTATGCCCCTCCCACCCAGAGAGATATAGAAACAATAAAGTATTACCTGACACAGAATGTCTGTTACAACTTTTACAACTCTCAGGATAGACCATGTAAATTACACACATAATTTATGTATATTTGCACACAGATATAAGCTTTCCATTAAAAATTTGCATAAAAATATGTAGACACAAAGGCTCTGTGTGGTCTTTTTGTTGCACATCTGGACCTGTATGTGTGTGTGTGTGTGTGTGTGTGTGTGTGTGTGTGTGTGTGTGTTTCAGATCTCCCTTTGCCAAGGTGTGTTAATTTCACCTCTCCAAAAACCCTGAATGTACTGAGTGTCCAGATGTGCACAGATGCCTTCTGCCCAGAGATTTTATTATTACCTTATTTCTCTGTCACCCCGTTACTTCTTTCGACAGATACATAACAGCACATAACAGCACTAGCGCCCTGCAAACCTGAGTGAATTTTATTTGGACTTTGCTAAGCCAAAACCTCCAAGATGGCAACATCCAAGTAAACAAAATGGAGCCATTCATTATAAGTGAACGAGCAGTGCAAAAACAGAGTAAAAAATGGAGTAATGCATAGCACAGGGAAAGCGTAAAGAGAAAGCGAACGACGACTTGGCAATCGGAGATTTCACGACCGGAACGTGGACAATGTATGGTATGTTTCTTTTTTCCCAAGGTACAATGCTCAAAAGCATAACAGTGGTCTTTCAGGTCAAATGATGTACTTTAAGGTGCGCCACATTCACCTCCCAGGTGATACGTACACAGTAAAAGTGAAGAGACATATCCTTGAGGGTTTGTGGTGATATTCTGAACGGTACCATTAAGTAAATTTTTTTTATTAGCTTAGTCATTTTTTGTTGAATTTCTAAACAAATGTGAATTCTTAGCAGTCATTGCGGCTGAGTACATGTCAGACATGTCAAGATGCCTTTCCATCTCAAACTGGGGGAATATAAATAAAAAAATTGAGGACAAAAATAATCCTTCAACCTATTGGGAAGAAGAGAGAGAGAGAGAGAGAGAGAGAGAGAGAGAGAGAGAGAGAGAGAGAGAGAGAGAGAGAGAGATGGGTGATTCATGGCTGGAAAGTCAGTGATGAGTCAGGCTATAGCAGAATTGTATCTTCTCATATCTCAGACGTACATCAGGCATCCGGCATGATTAATACTCAGCAACGGGGATAAATAAACGCTCTTTCCTTGCCTCATCTCTACACTCGCCGCCTCAAACCCTCCGGCCGCTGATCAATAAATTAAGAACTTCTCTTTAAATAGTGCGCTCATCTGAATTCTCGAATGCTGAGCCCACACTTCCTGTGTTCGCCCAGGGGATTCATGGGAGGTGCATATGAGAGAAAAGAGAGTTTTATGTAAAACAGACACCTCAGTATAGGACAGGGTCACACACACACACACACACACACACACACACACACACACACACACACACACACACACACACAGCTGCTCAACACATAGACTTTCTACACGCTGGATTTTTTCTTTTTTACAGATGAATTCATCCTTAAAAATTCTGCATATATTTTCATTTCCAAGAGCCACAGGTCCAGATGTTTGTAATAAGCGGTTTGTATCTGTGTTTAGGCATAATTATGCTCTAAAAAAAAACTTCAAAAAGATTGTGCACTTCTTATGCTAATGCAGTACATAAGCTTAAAATTTCAAATGCAAAAACTTCAAATTCGTCACTATAAAGTGAATAAACTGTCTAAACTTTAGGTAATTATCAGCAGTCGGTTTTAGATCTTCAAGCAGGGAGACCTTTATGAAGGAAAGTAAAAAAAAATAATTTCTAAAAAAAAAAAAATTCTACGGATCAGTACAGATCTTTAATGAACATACTTTAATATTAGTCTATAAATGTATAAATCTTCTGGTTCATTTTCCTAAACATTTCAAAGACAGGACACACGTTTATAAAAATTGTCATTACATTATTAGACATTGTTTACTACTTGTTTTTCGAGTTAAACACAGACAATTCAAGTGACCACCCAAACAGGCTTATAACTGTATTATAATAACTGAATAGTAAATACAATATCATTAATCAATCCGTACAGTATTTCACTGTGGGTTTTTTTTTGTGATTGTTGCGTCCAAAGATGCTTGATTTTGCTGCGACTTTATTCAAATTTTTGATGCAGCTTGCAGAATTTGTTGTGCTTTTTGTGCGGAAAACTACTTGAATTGGCGAAATTGCAATTGCACGAAATAGTTTTGACAGTGATGTCTGTTGGTAAATGAGACCTTTTAGCTGTACTCATGTTCAACGCACGTGAATCAAAGAGGGTTTTGGCTGAATGCGTGTTGTGACGATGTCACATGCTGCGTCTCGGCCCAAATGTGCGGAAAATCTGTGATAATTTGGAAAAATCGCAAAAAGCTCCTCCGAATATTGCTGAGTTTGCTTGATTTTGCATTAATTTCTGTGATCGCGAAATAGGGAAATCCTGTAAGGACTGATTAATAATGGTACAAAATCGACCCCCTGGTCATACTGTACTTCACAGACTCAACTTTGAGAATCTTGACATTATGTGTGTGTATACATATATATATATATATATATATATATATATATATATATATATATATATATATATATATATATATATATATATATATATATATATATTAGTTATAACAAAATGTGTATTTAAAAATACGAGACCATTTTAGGACCTTCTGTCACATAAATCTGGAAACTCTGGTTCCAGCACATGCATATGGAAGACATAAATAAATTTCCTCAGTCTAACAAAGAGTGTTATGACAGCTCTGATTTTCCAAATATTATAGTTATAGAAGCTGCAGATGAAAATCAAAAGAAAAACAGAAAACATTTTAACTACATAATTATATAAGAATATAACAATACACAGTACTGTGCAAAAGTTTTAGACACATGCAAAGAAATGCTGTAGAGCCAAGATGCCTTCAAAATAATGAAATTAAATGTTTATACATTTAAAAAAAAACCCAGTAAAGAGCAGTAAACAGTAGTAAATGAAACAAAGTCAATATTTGGTGTGACAAAAAATAAAAATAAAAATAAAAATAGTAGTCTGCTGTACAATTAGTGCAGTTTTATAAGGAAATGAGCTGGTAAGTTTTATTGAGCATCTTGCAGAACCAGCCACAGTTCTTCTGGACACTTTGACTTTCGCATTCGCTTCTTATTTTTTGCAGCAAAACCCAACAGCCTTCACTGTGTTTTTTATCTGAAAAGTGTCTCTTACGTAATATGCTGCTTTCTTTAATGACATACAAACATTTTTCTGTAAAATTTTAATTTTGTGCTAGAAAACTAATGTTTGGGAATCTAAAATGTTTTTATGTACTGACTTGATAATGTAAAAGTCATAAAATAAAAAATCTATAACAAATTTTGTACTAAAAAAAATAAGGTGCCTAAAAATTTTGCACAGTACTGTGTATAAATGCTGTATATTGTTTACTTGGTCATTTAGTATATAACACATTATCTTGTATGTTACTCCGTTGCAGTTCCTCTTTAGTCCCAAGCTTGACGGCTCTGTGATTTCCACCGCTTTATATCGACTTTTTTGCCATCATTTAACCGTTCCTTGCGTGATGAGTACTACAGCCGTGATGAGTACTACACCCTCGACCGAACTTTATTTTCACAGCACATTTCGCGCTTCACGCTGCACCTCCTGACGTACGTACACCTAAGTGACCCGAGCGCATGAAGACCTAAGAAAAAGAAGTAAGACGTCCACACATGTATAAACATCAGCCTCAGTGGGAGGATTGTGAACTCTGGATGGTGAGATTGATTTTCTTCTTCTCTGTGTGATATCTGCACACCCACGATACAAAAGCTGATGCTTTAATGAAAGAATTAAAAAAAAACAGAACTACAGGTGGTCAGAGAGGCAACACATCCCTCAAGGTCGTCCGTCGGAAAGCGTCCAGGTGTTAGCTATGCTTTTGTCTATTTACAAAAAAAAAAAAAAAAACTGCAGCACTTTAGATAAAGTTTGAAAAGAGTGAGGGAACAGGATAAGGCGAAGTGATAAATACTACTGCCTGTAGTGCATAATTCTAGCTTATCTACCGTCACCCTGCTGCATTGCTTTGGAGTGGCGTGCTTCATCTGTTACAACAGCGTGTACGGAGCGGTCGTCTGTTTCAGCTGCTGATCGGGTGAAAAAGCTGTACCCTGTCTAAAGGATTTGCCAAATCAGTAACTGCAATGTAAAGAAAGTAAAAACACTTTCCCATGAGATCAACTAAGCAATAACCTAGGAATGTCTGTTTTTGTTTTCCTAACAGTATAATAACAGTAGCTGGGTTTTTATTTATTTATTTATTTATTTTTAATTCATTGATTAATACTGAATATTATGTATTGACTGTATGATTGGGGAGGAAAGACTATAAAATCCAAAGTGTTAAAGTGAAAGAGAAGCAAACAAATAGCAATGATGATGGAGAAAAAAAATGAAGCACAAAATCCAGCATTTGGAAATAAAACTGGAAAATGTACAGTTAAATTGACAAAAAAGAGAATTCAAAGCAATATATTTCTCTATTAAAAAAATACGAACATGTAGAATGCATGCTGTGACATGTTAAAAAATGTATTTGAAATAATTGTGTGGAATATTATATGAATAATATGAAAAATTCTATAATATGATATAGATAATATGAAATCAAGATCTGAGTAGTGCATAACAAGCTTTTTTTTTTTTTTCAATTTCATATTCCAGATTTTTCTTAGTTGAAAAAAAAAAAAAAAAAAAAAAAGAAAGGTAAGGAGTCTCCAGTGTCGGCACTTGGTTATAGTCAGAGGTAAATCTGTAATCGAGATAAACTTTTAAGTTAAGGATAAGTTTTCTTTCTTTCTTTTTTTATGTCTTATTAACTTAAGACAAAAAAGAAAGGCTAGGTAAGTGACAACAAGAACTAACTTCAACATTAAATACAAATATAAATGTACAAAAAGTACGAGGTCTCATTCTTTAATGAAGGAAAAGAGGAAAAAAACACTTTAAGACGTGTTGTTTCAGGAAAATAATCAACTTCGGAGTGATAACTGTAACGTCACTCCATCCCACTGTTGATTATTTTCCCATAACAGCACAACATGGAGTGCTTTATTCAGTGCTTACATACAAGATACTAATCACCATGGATAGTGAATAGAGGAGATTCTGCAATATGGTAATAACATGACATCACTAAGCCGAAATGTTATTCACGGCTCCTTTTATTACAAAAAAGGATCTGTCTTTATCTAAAGACTGACATTTCTAACTCAGCCAAACAAACGAACATGATAACTTGCGATATTAAGAGGTTTCTTCAAAATTTCTGTTGAGAAATTTATGCAAAGTGACGAACAAAGCTGTCCAATTTGCTTACATAAATACCCCAAAAACAAAAACCAAGCCGACATTTCCAGAGACCAAGACCTGATAGCATCAGTGCCGGTTTGAAAATGAGGAAGCTTTAGAACAGGAACACAGGAACACAAGTGTCTGCGAGTTTAAAATTACCAGCAGCGAGAGGCCTTAAAAGAGATCACGCCGCTGTGCATCTGCAGAGCCGCGTTCAATAAAGCAACGATGCCGCAATCTTATTCTGAAAGCTTATATTAACAACGCGGACAAACGAGCGCATTGACAGAACTAAGCCGTGGATACCCGTAGAGCCGGGCTGTGTTAAGGGCACCATGACATATGCGCTCTACTTTTCAAACAGCCTCTTAGTGAGGTCAAAGAAAATTCCTGAGTAAAGAGGAACTTTTGTGGTGAGACAGTTTGCAGTTTACAGTTAGGAACACATTCAATGCGCTGTCTCTTTCACAGAACCTGACACTTGTGAGATATGAGGGTGGAAGAATGTTTTCTTAGAAACGCTGTTCGAAATTTTGAGCTGAATTAGCTAAATAAATGCAAAGAAAAGAAGTAAAAAATGCATAGATGACCCTTCACATGGTCAAAGTGTGGAAATGTTTATAGCATATACAGTTTTGAAAACTAAAAGAAGATACGCTGGTCACTGTATGTATACACTAGCAAGCGACAAAGCAACAGATGAGCATTTTCGATGTGCTCGCCCAGCACAGAGCTCTGATTTTAGCGACAGTGACAAACAAACAAACAAACAAACAAATAAATAAAGCTTGGAAGGAAGTAGCAGAGATTGTTGTTGCCTCTGATGAGCGTACGTAGTAGCTAGAACTTTGCTAATCTGCCGTTGAAGCTAGCATGTGTCTCAAACTGGTAAATCAAGCTTAAATACATTTTTAAGAAATAAAAGTGGTGTATAAATCATATAGTAAGCTGTAGGCTTTACATTTTGGCTACAACTGTTTCTCATTTGAACTAAAAAACAAAACGAAAACAAACACAGCACAGGCCACGCCCACAAGCAGTAGCTACATGCCTACAAGAGATAAACCACTAGTGACATACTATATGAATATATAAATATTTACATTTATAAATGCTCATGTTATTTACATATGGAATGGTGAAATAGCTGAGGACTGCCTCCAAGATCAAGTAACATGAAGTGAAAAGACAAATAGATGAAAATAAGCTTTGTGTTAAAGGTGAACCCTCAGGCTTCCACGCAACACGATACGATTTCGATTCATAACACAACGATTCGATATTTGACGATGTGATACAATTTAGTATCCTCCATTGTACATGTGACCAACTTTGTTCAGTATCTGGAGGAGGCCTACCATTAATTTGTGAACGATGATCATTACAGTAATGGTTAACAAGACACAAACCTGGTTTTACTTTCACCATTAACAGCCCTGAGAATGGCACAAAATATACAAAAGGAAATAAAAGAGAGAGTGACTCTCTCTCTCTCTCTGCCCTACATTTCTCATGCTTCCCTGTTTAATGCCTGATTCATATTTTTCTATTGAAATCCTTTTCCTGTTTTAATCCCACAATAAAACGGTTTTAAATCTCATAACTCGTCTGACATGTCTTAAGCCTCACATCATAAATAGTCCTTCTGCATTCAGTCGCTTCACTCTCATTGCCTTCCAAAGCAATTCCTGTTTCATAATAAAAGATACGAACAAAACCCTGGTGACGGCTGGTGGCGTATAGGTTCCTTGTGCTTATTTATTTATTTAATTTTACATCCAAATAACCCGTTTTCAATCTCGTATGCATTTATACAGGTTGGCGAACAATTGGTCAGCGTGTGAATGAATGACAAGAAACGTCCCGGGCCTGCAATAGCTCTTTACTCTTCACATATCTGTTATTAAAGAGAGAATGACAAGAGGGTTCCTACGAGTGAATACAGAACAGGACCCTTATTTATAAAACTCCTTTCTTAGCATATGCCAAGGACTTTCAGCTGCTGCTACAGATGCATTATTTAAAAATAAAAAAAAAGAAAGAAAGAAAGAAAGAAAAAAAAGAAACAGCATTTTGAACAGATTTTACCACGATGTAAAATAGCACCATAGCACCACGATGAAAACATTCTCCTTGACTGCAAAAAAATGCTGATAAAATCAGGGATCCTTGACATTATAAAAAATTTTATTTAAAAAATCCATGCAACAATAAGCAGCACACTTAAAAAAAAAAAAAAAAAAAAAAAAAGATGGGATGAGTGTATAGCAGCGGAGAATATCCATACAGTCAAGAACACACACACACACGCACAACAAATAAATAAATAAATAAATACGACACTTTTAATCGACATTCATATAAAAGCAGAGAAAGTCAAAGATACCGTATGTCAGAAAGCTTTCCTTCAGTCTAATAAAATATCAAACATGTTAACAGCTATAACGTAATGTCATGATGTGAAGAAATGACTCTTGTTAAAAATGTTGTAAAATTAAAAAAGACTGAATAAGGATATTGAAGGTTTCTGCAACGTGATCTCCTGGGAAATTTGTACGAAATTGAATGAAGTTGGATTTCGTTCAAATTCAATTAAATGTAACAAGATGTAAAAAAAAAAAAAAAAAAAAAAAAAAAGGTAATGACGCTAGCTCCGCCCCGTAACTCCAACCTTACCTAGAAAAAGTACTGAGAAATTATACTTACGTGACATATAAATGAAGATATCTTGGATAAAGTAGGCATTATTTAATATTTCTCATTATGAGATTATTATATAACAAATAAGAAGACCATCAGGACTATTTCTAGAAAATATTGACTCATTTCAAGCTTAAAACTGTCTTATCCTCTTGGCAGATCATGTTGCTTTGTTGAAATAAGTACAATTATCCGCCAATAGAGTAAGACAAAGTCAAAACAATGTCTAGAAATAGGCTTAATAATCTTATAATTGGTTAAAAAATCTAATCGTGAGAAATATTAGTTGAATTTGATTATATTTTTACTTGCTAAGGTATCATTTTTGCAGTGTATGGATGTGTCAGAAAATGTACTTAAGTTAACGTCAGAAAGTTGCTACTTATGACTGTACTAAATTAGTAAAAGTAAGTAAGGAATAACACATGACAGACCACACAGCTATACAAAAACAATTCACGGTGAGACGGAGTGATACGGCCCAATGTGGATTATTTTCCCATAACCGCACAGTCTGGAGCGTGTTATTGCGCTTATACCGCAGCAATTTTCCAACGATTACAATGTTTAATTAATTAATGAATGACACGTCACGCATGTCAACGGTTTATAGTTACATCTAATGATGTGGAACGTCCGAGAGACGAGTAGGTTCCTGTTCTCACTTACATTATAGCTGCTATAAACAGTCATTCCCTCACAAGCCTCTCTCTCTCTCTCTCTCTCTCTCTCTTTCTCTTAAAAAAAAAATTTACTTTGTCATTTTAACAAGTAACCAGAAAGCATAAACTCCTCTGTCCTCCACACTTTCCTAAGCTGGGAAACATCACAAAGCACTGTGATTGTTAACTGAGCATTGTGATTGATAACTGAGCATTGTGATTGATAACTTTTCTTTATTCAAGATATCTGTATTTGCTGAGATAGTTTTTATTAAGTTTTTTGCAGTCTAGTAACGAAGTATAATTACTCGAGTATTTTCCACCCTTACAAATTAAGACACGTGAATTGGCTGAAATTATGTTTTGAAGAAATCCAACAATCAGAGTTTATTTATCCTTCGTTCATGCAATCTTTCTTTTCCATAGCTGATATATTTGCTTTAATCCTGAGAGAGAGAGAGGAAATAAGAGAGAGAGAATGAGAGAGAGAGAGAGAGAGAGAGAGAGATAGAGAAAGAGAGAGAGAGAGAGAGGAGAGGGTCAGGACAGCATGATAAAGACACCAGCAAGCTCTATCAATCATTTCCACTGTTCTCCTTTTTTGGTTCCTTTCATTTATTCAGCTATTTTTTTTCTCTTCTATGGTCCGTGCCACACAATTAAAGTCTAATATCGGAGGCTGAAACCAAACTCTACTCCAAAAAATGAGTCCTGAGAAAAACAAATGGAGTTTCCAAAAAAAAAAAGAAAAGAGAAAAGAAAAGAAAAATAATAAAATAAATTTGAGACATCATCAAGGCAGTACATGCTATTGCAAGGCCTGGGGTAAAGTGGAACAACATGTTAGATGGACCACTTCAATTTTCCATCAATCAAATTACAGTTTATTGTCCGGGCTCCGCAACCGCAGGCTACTCAAACCCGGGACTGTCACTTATGAAACATTATATTTCTGCTGTCACGCCGCACCCCAGAACCAGCCATTAAATTGGGACATCACATCACTGATGACTTTAATATTCTCTCATTTAGGCTGGGCTTAGTAGTACTGGGCCTTTCATCCAGTTCGCCCGGTTCTATTTTAGGACCATAATGATATTAGGTTACACTAATTATATTAAACCGCGGCGAGCTAATTTATTATTTCCAATGTAATGGTTTTTCAAAATGAAATTTGTTAGAGGAAATTGCATAATACTGTTTTAATGGGTCTGCTCTAAATGACCTCGCCATTAATATTTCATTTTATCCTTTAGATAACCTTCATTTGCCAACGAGGATAATAGAATCATAAAGGTGATGTCAAGGGCCAAAGTTGATGTGTCTATTTCATCAGACATCGATGCGGTCATTATACGAAGACTTGCTATAAAACAGGAAACGCACAAACGCACGTCTGTGCTGTGATATGAGAAAACTTTAAACGAAAGGCTCTGCACTTTACTTTAGTAGTGAGAGATAAAAAAAAATAATAATAATACAGTAGTGGATGACTATAGGAATGCTGTTCTAGTAAAAAAATAAATAAATAAGATCTACAGCTGATCTTACTTCATATGGAAGATATAGAAAATATTGAAAAGACAGGTTTCGCATTATTACATCTATACGTATAGAATGTTTTTGGAAATTATTTAAATATTTTCGCCTTTGTTCATTTTATATCCTCAATTTTTAGTTGTTGATTCATTTTTCTTCACTGTTCCAGCGAGCATGAAGTTTTGGTCCGAGCTCGGCTGCCGCCAGTGTTCGGGACACCGGAGCCGATCCGATCCGATATGAAAAGATCCGATTAAGGCTCACCCACAGCTGTATCATCAGAAAGCACATGGACAGATTTGACTGTGTTCTGGGTCATAGTTTTAAGGGCCGGACCTTTTATTTTACTCACTCGGAAACCAATAAAATAAGATATAAACTGTTTCGGATTAAAAGTGTACAAGTTGTGTTATGTATATGATTTGGACCCGGGAGAATAAATCTGTAAGAACCCTTCTATAGGAATATTTATTCCATGATGTTTGAAGATCACATGATGGTACAAAAGTGATTTGTGTGTGTGTGTGTGTCTTTGTTTTGTTTTCTTCCCCGTTTAATTTTAGTTTTCTCCATTTTTCTTCCATCATAGTAATTGTAAGTTTAAAAAAATGTAAAAAATGAAAGTGCTTCTAATTTAACTGAGATGAATATGTTCCCACTGTTTACCGATCCATTTTGTCTTTTTGGTTTAATAACAAGCTGTATATATATCCAACATTTTCAGGTATCACAAAATGGATGAAATAGTTTCAGAATCGCAAAGCGCAACAAAAATATGAACGTTTTCATTCCATGTGAATTATGCATAATGTCGTTTGTTCAGTTTCATATTTAGAAAAGGACAAAAAAAAATCCAATGACATGTACACAATTTCAGTTTCTTCAGTACCCATTCCATCCATCCATCCATCCAACTATTCCAAGCACAATGAAGTATCTGAGAGAAATCGGATGAACAAACAGTAAAATTAAAAAAAAAATCCCAAATCTGTTGTCTGCAAGTCAAAAATCAGATCTATTCCCAGAGTGACAGAATTCACACGAAGCTGCGTGTTGTGCCACTTTCAGGACGGACCAATCTGTGCCAGCGCTGTTCGCATCCACGTGGGTGAAGCTGGGAGGTCTCGACGCAGTCGCACGCCTCTGTGCCACACCTCCTGAAACGTTCCCACGAGGTGGTGAGGGGGCGAGGAAAATGGAGCGAGGAAAACGGTTCGGGGGGGGTGTCTGTCAAAGTACATGTCATAACGGACTCTGACATGATCCCCCACGATCCTTTGGTGCAGTTTTCTCTTGCATCATATCCTGTACCTGAAAAGCCCACCCCCTTTTCTAGAGCCGGCGCACCAATTCTATCGCTCTCACATGTAAATCCGCTTGTTTAACATTCTGCTGTTTATTCCAGACCCCCACAGCGTCTGCATATATGCAAAGCAGGATGGGCGGAGAGGCAACGAGGCTGGAGACACACTGAACACGCACACACACACGCACACACACACAGACACGGTTGCCAGACAGAGACAGGATTTTCCTCTTGCCAGATGTATGGACCGTGCCAAGGACGACATCACCGGCGCACGTTAATCCACCGCTTAATTTTTAAACGGCTACTAATTGCCTCCTCAATTTTTCCTGTGATTTTTCTTGCCGTTTTTTTAAAACTATAAATTAATCCACGTTGTGCCCGGATGGATAATCGGTGCCAGGACAAAGACAGACACAAGTTCGCTCGCCTCGTTTCATCTCCTTCCCAGTCAGCGCTGGTTATCTGCATAGTGAAATGAATGCTTCATTATAATTGTCCGTTGTCATCACGCGTAAGACATGTACGCTGAATGCCATTAGCGGCGAACGTTTCTCTCCAGTTATCAGTCCGCATTAGCAAGTTTCAGCGTGCCCAGCGACGATAATTATCAATCGTTGAGGACTCCATCTGTATGCACGGATCGTCAGTTGTCGCCGCATAATTGATCACGATTTTTCCCCCCTCCCTGGGAGATAAAACGAAAAAAAAACATCCTCTTCTGCTTGTTTTGTTTTGAGCTATGAAGACACTCCAGTGCCTCTTTCGTTGCTGAGTGTATTTCCCCCTCTTACCTTCTTCTGCTCAAAAAAAAAAAAAAAATTAAAGTGCTTCATCCGCATAATAGGCTCTAATTCTTCCCAGCATGGCTGGCTTTCTGATCCATAAAAAAAAAGGTAGCGAGCGTGATTTGCATAACCACATTCAAATGAGCTCCATTGTGCAGGGTGGCGTAATTAGCCTGGCTCGCTGTGGCTGGGTTAAACTCTGGTTTGCCAGTCATTCTCATTTAATAAGCGGCGTTGTCTCCGAGCAAACTGCCGTTAATTCCGGGAAGACAAAAAAAAAATCCTGATGAAGCGTTAGTTTATTCCACGGCGCGTTCTGTCGGCTAATTTACACCGGGTTCCGTGTCATCCTTTCCTTAAGCTATCCTCTTTGTCTTGCCTTTGAAATTTACAAAATCCTACAAGAAATCAATACTTAATTGATTATTCACTTTTCTGCAGCTTCAAACAGCTCGTGCGTGCAATAGATCCCACAGCATTCCCTCATTTTCCCAGGCAGGAGGCAGACTCGGTGGCAGAGCTCGGGGAGGTAAAAGCAGGCAGTGGCGGCGGCAGCAGGCACCCCAATGAGGAACGCAGTGGTGGTGTGTGTTAAGGTGCCAGCATCCTCAACGGGACACGCACTGGAATAGGAGGAGGGAAAACCTCAACACCAAGCACCAGGAGAATGGAGAACCTTGATGGTACCAGGAGATATGGACTATTTCTGAACGAGGGGTTTTATGTGCATGTGTGTGTTTTTATGTGTGTGTGTGTGTATATATATATATATATATATATATATATATATATATATATATATATATATATATATATATATATATATATATGAGCACTGCCTTGTTGTGCACCAGAGTGGCGTTGGCATTGTGCCACCTGGTCCCTGGAGAGCCATTTATCACGGCAGGGGGCGAGGCGCATGGAACACGCCTCCAACATGCCATAGGGATGGCAGGAAACGGAATATTACGAAATGCACGGTCAAGTGATGGGAGTGAGTGGCAAAGTGTGTGGAGGAGGCAGATGGCAGGTCTGGCATGGTGCCAACACTGGTGGCGCTGAATGACTGCGCGTTGCTGACTCTGCCACTTGTTGCGTTGCAGAAAGGAACCACCGTGCTCTTTCAATGTGCTCACGTGACACCCATGACTAAGAACAACCTGCTCTACCAAGTTCCTTAAACACACACACGACACTGCTGAGGATCTGCTCCAGCAAGAGAGGTGTGCGTGTGTGTGTGGTTTGAACGCATGTCTGCGAGGGGAGGGAGAGGGGCGGGCAAGGGGTGGGGGTGGCAAGAGCTGTGATGCGGGCTCCCCCTCTTTTGCCTAATGAGAGGCGGAAAGCTGGCATTTCGGGCTCAGATATGCGTCGCATGCAAATACGTGCTGAGTAGACAGCCTTGTCGCTTCCTGACTCCGCTGGACTGTACCACGGATATCGAGCTTTCCAAGGAGCTTCTGTATACACGCCAAGGGGATTTCAGCCACCCAGAACTCCATCAGAGGGCACAGGAAACTTGCCCACGTCAACCCTGAGGGACAAAACCTGGAGAGGCGGTCTTCTGGAGTCAGGGCAGATTGTCCAATAAGCGTCTGATGGTCTGGGTAAAAAAAAAAAAAAGAAGTCGTTATAGAGAAGCTGGAGAAAGGTGGTGGTGGTGGTGGTGGGGGTGATTGGGTTTGAGAGCATAATGTTTGAAGTAGAACAATTTGGAGCTACATTATGGGGAGAAGGCAATTTGAATAGCCAATGTGCTGATTCATATCTTCATGTTAATTAGATCGGCGATGGGCTTCACCATGCAAGGCTGGGATGCGCTGCGAGCTTGGCTAAGGGATCTGCTGCTAGTTTATTGAATAAATTATTCTCTTTTTTGTTCTAGAGCTAAACAAACATAATTCTCTGGGCAAAAGAAAGGGTCCGGAATTAAAATTATTGATCAATCCGCTGGTCCGTTCAGAAAAAAAAAAAAAAGACGAGGACAAAAGCTGATGTCAGAATACTACGATTTGTATTTTATAATTCAACTTGGATATTAAAAATTGTAATTACTGAATATGATGATAAGACTCTGGGCTGTTATGATTGATAATAATTATATTCTTGCATTAAAAAAGGTAGGTTTCATCGTAAAGCTGATTTTGCAATCTGCATGTTTGGATTTGACCGTATATCTGTTTTGCAAGAGACAGAATAAATGCTGTGTATAAATCCAATTATGTGCCTATTCTTGTACACATTCTTCATTGTGTGCACTGCAGGTCGAATGGATATATGGTTGCCATGAGAACGCAAATTGCTCATTTATGGCTGATGTGTAAGGATATGCGTGTCATCAGAGTTGAGAAGTCGTTACTGTAAGTGCCGATAATGAGGCAGCGTAGAGATACATCCTTGAAGTGAGAGACAAGAGCAACTAATTCCATAAGGAATTTCCCCTTCTTCTATTTTTTTTTTTAACATTCCATGTTAATAAAACTCTGTGTGTGTGTGTGTGTGTGTGTGTGTGTGTGTGAAGCGCTCTCATGCACAGTTAATCAGTGTTATTATAACCCCTGGATCACATGACCCTTCATGTTTCAGTGTCATCCATGTGAAACGTGTAGGCTGTACTGGACACGAATATGTATCTGCCGTGTATATATATATATATATATATGTGTGTGTGTGTGTGTGTGTGTGTGTGTGTGTGTGTGTGTATATGCAATGCATTCCTATTTATCAAGATAGCAATGTCTTGCTTAATTAAACAAATAAGGCTCATTCCTGCGCTCCCATGCCTGATCAGGAATGGAAAAGCGACACGACTGGACTCCATCCAACACAAATCCTATAGAGAACAAACCCAAGATTGGTCTCCATTCATCACGGAGGTGAAAACACACCGGCTGAGCATCTGCTTGTTTGTTTTTTTTCTGACACAAAGGGATTTGCTATGGGGAGGTGTGAGAAACTCCTCCTAGCTCATTTAGTACAAAATGAAAACACACTGCAGCACAGTAGTGATTTATTTATTTTTTTATTAAAGAGAGAGATAGAGCGTGATAGAGAGAGAGAGAGAGAGAGCGAGGAAAATATATGCATTTCATTTTAATATGATGACAATATGAATGTTTTCTCATTAAGCCTTTGCCTCTGTGCACGCTCGGAGAATAAGAAAACATCAAGGTCTCAGCAGCGATGTCATTACCTTAATGGGCTTTCATTCGCCGAGGTCATTAGGCGAGATATTAATGCCGACTCCTGTTTTTATATGCATAGCCAGGCAGCGACTGGGTCACCGGGGTTGAACTTCTCAT
Source organism: Cranoglanis bouderius (assembly GCA_023630585.1). NCBI lineage: Eukaryota > Metazoa > Chordata > Actinopteri > Siluriformes > Cranoglanididae > Cranoglanis > Cranoglanis bouderius. The sequence continues at coordinate 6,898,759 of CM042539.1, forward strand.
CTCTTAACAAAGGGCGCTCTGCATATGAGTCCCACACACACGCACACACACACACACACACACACACACACACACACACACACACACACACACACCTCAAGTGCTCTTTTATGCATATGCACCCTCTCTGCCGGGATTGAGTACAATATTTATGAGCTCCGAGAGACATGCATATTATTATTGTTATCTGTTTCAGGGAAATAACATTAGCCAGAGCGCTCGGCAATCATCAAATTGCCTGATTTATACATCAATAATGCTGCGCGACGTACTTGAGGCAAGAAAAAAAAAAAAGGTTGTAAAAATTTGTTTTAGCAGATTAATTAATCAGACGGCGAGTCATGTTCCGGTCACGTTTAAACATATAAATGATGACGTCAGAGATGAGAAGGAACGGAATTCTTAATGAGGAAAGAAAGCTGTGTACTCGGAACCAGTTAATAAATATAACAAACATGCCCAGTAATGATATTTATATGTGTAAGATTCATAGCCGGATGGATTGAATATGCTTCGGCGAATGATCTGGGACTGCTTTACCTTATGTCATAGTTAAGGTCATAACACACACACACACACCCACCCACCCACACACACCCACACCCACACCCACACACACACACACACTAGTCCTCTTTGTTCATGAATACTATGTTTGCTAACACATGTCTGCAGTCTAAAGTCAATATCTGTCAGATCACACAAGTACTTTTTTTTTTATTACACTTGGGATTCTCTCTCTCACATACACACACACACACACACACACACACACACACACACACTGTACTTCGACTAAATGTGCAAAGTAAATACAAGGATTCGGAGTCTTAAATAATGTGAAGCTTGCAACATGGCTGCCACCAAAAGGAAACATGAAGTCATACATTTACACATCGCTCGACCTCCCAAAACGCCTCTATTAACACGGAATATAAATATAATACAACATAACGCACTATTACAGTCGTGTCCTGCGTACAATTACATCTAAACACAATCAGTATGCCAGCAGAATCCGATTAAACCCTTGAATTTAAAATTAAAAGGCTGATTAAATAATACTGTGCGCACTAACTGGGTTATAGACCTCGCATATATCATGTAATTAATTACTCATTACATCTACTGAAGTTTTTAGGTTCAGTGCATGACCCTACCGCAAAGGGTTTCCCATTCAGCAGGTTCTAGGTTCAAGTAGAACCCAAAGAGCCCTTGTGGAACCCTTTTTTCTGTGTGTACAATGTATTATAGGGAAGAAACATAGCATAGAAACATATGTAGTGTTTAGCTTGTTTGAACAGAACCCTGGTGTGTTCTCGGTCTGCTTACAAGTAAGCGCTATTTGTTCCCAGTGAGAAAGCGATTTGACTCCGAATCGACCCACCTACATGAAGTGAATCAATCGTGCAATCATGTATGTTTTGTGCTGCGGCGTTAATTTGTACATACGAGCTGCTACACTGAGCCAAAGAACAGAACTGTAGCACTGCAGAAATGCACAGTAAAATAAACTGTAGATGTGACACACAAAATGTTTTAAACTATTCATTTGATGCTCTGTGTTCTCCATGCTTGGATTATTTTTGTGATTTCCACACACACTTCCTGAACAACCAATGGTTAAAAGAGTTTTATGAGTGTGTTTTCAGTCCTACACGCCCCTCGGCGAACTTCTTCTTTGCTTTTTTTTAGTTCATATAATTATTCGCGTTGTGAAACTAAACCAAAACACACAGCAAATGAACCAAAAGAATCGATTCACGCTCCGATTCGGACTGATAGGTGTGATGAAGATATCATAGATGTGTCACATGACCGTTTCTGGGCCATTCAGAATTCAGAGTGTTAGGTGGAGAACATCAACAAACTCAATAACAGCCTGCTTTAGCTCAAAGTGTGCTATCTTTCAGATTGATAGATACAAATTCCCAGCAAGGAAATATTTCTCCTGCACTCCAATTCCTGAAATTCTAAAACTGCTACTCCGAATAAAATACTTTTCACTACAACCTGTTTATAACTGTTATCATGGTCATTCCATTGAAGGTTAACCAAGTATACATACTCTGTTATTTACACGTCTCTAAATACAACAGCAACGAGAAGCAGTTGTTTAAAGGATACTTATAGGTCCTTTAATTTTTTTTTATCATGGATACGTCTAAGGAAAAAAAACGAAGTACGGTAATTGTAGCATACTGCACAGGGACGACACTTTGTGAGGCCATTGACTACAAATTCAGTCTCCAAAGTCAACAGGCTCCTGAAGAGGCAAACAAACATCTCATTCTCCGGCCCATGCATCCTGAACACTTCGACAACGAGACCATCAACAAACAGACACAACAGTCCACTCTCCAACCTCTGAAGAGACCCTCAAGGCACAGAAAAGTGGAAAGAACCAATAACAAATTACATTATGGGACTAAAATATATAGGCTTTTATAAACCAAGCTTATAAACAACGCAGGCCTTACGTTTGGCCAAGAGGACAGAAAATTATCATGAAGGTCTTTTTCATGCTAACTAAAAGAAAACAGCTTAGCCTTGAGCACTATGGAAGGAACTGCATGAGAAAATTACTACATGGATGAGACATAAAAAAGAAAATAATCTGTAACACATGAACTAAAACAGCGAATGGGTTCATCTGAGTACAAACTCATGACTATTGATCTTACTTTTGACTGATAAAATGAAACAGAATATAATCTTTTTACACAAAAACTGTAAACTACATTAAATCGTGTTTACATCATTACAATGTTTAGCACCATAGCACTGTTTCTGCTATTGGGGTGGGGGTGTGGTGGGCGGAGGGTTCTTCCAAAGTTCTTCTGACTGATCAGTGTTATCTTCAGGTGAAACATTTCTACCCTACTGGGCGTGGTCTCTTCCAGGATGACTCCGCTTCCATCCACAGGGCACGAGGGTTCACTGATAAGGATGAAAATGATGTAATCATATGCTATGATCTTGATAGTCACCACATCTCAACCCAATTGAACACCTATGGGAGATTTTGGAGCGGCGTGTTAGACGTCATCAAGACGCCAACATGTTATAAACAGTCGTTCCCTCACCAGGATCTCCTGTATTCTCTCTCTCTCTTGGGGTTAATGAGACAAAAATCCCAGCTTGTCAACGACACACTAACGTTTATGCTGCAGACGGAACCACTGTCCAAGCCGTACGGTTATATTAAATGAATCAACACCTTTTGACCAATCAAGTTCGAGAATTCGGCATACATCTGCTGTCTGTATGTATTTGAAATGTGACCTTTTTTTAATCGGCGCATTTCCATCTGGCTTTGAAATGTGAAAATTGATAACATCCTGTTACCGTGAATCTCTCTCATCGTTTAAAGGACTGGTGCAGACGTAGACTACAATATGAAAAATGTAGACACAACTGACCATAGGCGATGTGTTTGTTCTTCGCTTTCAAGAACAGCCGAATGTTTTTAGACGCTCTAGAAAAGAAATCATGGCACTGAACCTTCAGTGTAGCATGAAGTCTAATAAAAATGAGGATTTTCTGAAAAACAAATCCTCAACATCGGCACACTGCTGAGGCCGTGTGCAAACATGCTAAAGAAACACAGTTAATGATCAAGCATACAAAGAGCAGAGAACACGGAAAGCTCATTAATACGGTTATACACACAATGTCACAGCCGACAGCCTCCAGGCTGTACAGTCCAATCTAACAGAGAGGCCTGAAGATGCGAAGAAAACGCTCATGAATTTTAACCGAGACGAGAAAACGTTGCAGTTGTAATGCAAATGAGGCCTATGATTTGTTATCATAAACATGGCTATGCAAGAGCGACCGTAAAGCTTTATCGGTGAAAGAGTTCATTTAATTGAAGATTGAACTATACACAGCAGTTAGAGCTGTTGTGTGCCTGCATGCCGCTCACGCTCTGGGAGATTATTGTAAATACGACCATTGTAAAGGAGTGCACTTCAAGGGAGAGAAAACAAATATTTGGACCCACCGGCGCCCGAGACGAGGTATGATGAGCTCCATTTTAATGCAGCGTCTGTGAGCGGAATGGCTTTCCGCAGGGCTCTTCTCCATTCCTGGCTCTGTGCTTCGTTTTTAAAAATTTTTTTTCTTTTTTTTAATGTTCTCAGCTGTAAATCGAGAGCCTGAAATAACACAAATAGGAAACAGCTCCAATTACAACTGTTGTGAGCAACTGGGAATTTCTCGATACGTGTTTTTCAGCCAAGGGAAGCAATGTGCACTTGTTTGTATGCAAATGCAATGACCCATGTGTTCCTCTGTGATATATCAGAGTTAATATCAGCAGAAACGGCTTCGTGTACAGCCTTAAAGGAGAAGTCCATCCTGAAACACATTAAATATGGTTATACTGAAATATGTGTGATGTCCGTGGCGATTTAGGTGCTAATTTGTTGCTGTATTTTCGTTATTCCTGTGGATCCACCATTCCTGTATGCCGTATTGACGTCACGGGGGGACATTGTTATTGCTAGCGGAGTTACTATGGCATTTAATAGATGAAAAAATCTCAACGATCTCAAAAATACGTAAATGAAACGGTCTTTTTGCTGTTGGCTCCTAAAAAAAAAAACTAAAAAAGACAAAAGAGTGACATGTTCTTTTAATACTCAACCATTTTTTAACAATGTTAATGTTGTATTAATGAATCAGTTTGAGCAGAGTGTACAGATGAGGAGGTGAGACAGCTGGACTAAAGCACTAAAGTGCTAAAGCGCCGCTGCATTGCTATCTTTAGGTAGAGACGAAGTAAGGGCTAAATCCCACCGCACCACTATCAGAAGGCAGTCGAGTGGCATTGTGGGTAATGTATTAAACCGTTGATGAAACGTCGATGAAAGACCTCTTGAAGATCACGTGTTAATTATAAAGATTAACATGCAAGTCGTTCAGGTGGATTTCTCCTTTAAGGAGTTTGGTGTGCAACACAAATTGATTTCATGTGTTTGATTTTAAAGCTAATAATTAGGCTTCGCTGGCAGCTTAAGTAAACCCCGCTGGTATTGATGGAAATGTTAGAAAGAGCTCCAGAACACCAGAGAATCACAATCAGACTGATTGGAGCTTGTGCGTCTCCTGTGTACACGGCCGTTTGCCTATCTGAAGTCAACCCACCCTCCCTCTCTCTCTCCTCTTAATCAATGAGAAGGCATCCAGCATATTAGCGCTGTCTGGAAGTTGGAATTTCAAACAGACACGAGGCTCAGGCTGAAGCTCGCTTCAGATGTCTCAGCAGGAAGAGAAGGTTTGCTTTGACAATGATTACCTTAAAGGCTCTTACAGCTAATTGGAGAAAGCGGAGAGAAGTCTCTAGGAATCGTCCACTTTTTTTTTTTATTTTTATGCAATTTAGATGAAACCCGAGGACGACGTCGTGCTCGTTGTGCCGCCGGGAATCAGGTGTCAAAGTTCAAACGAAAACACGCCGGCAGAATGCAGACAGACGTCTCTGATTCACGTTCGGATTCAAGGCAACAGCTTTCTCCGTGTTCTGTTCATCGCACACATTTTTGCAAAAGTAGCGACGCGGCCATATTTATTACAACCGACTCATAAACGCTGCCGTTTGTCGATTTGGGGAATACACCGTCGACCAACAGCGTTCCCCTTAAAGTAGACAAAATGTTCAAATTATCGTTTGGCTCGAGGCCAGAAAAGGAGAGCTGCTGTGTTAAGCTGAAGGCTTTGATCTTAAGTGAATTTAGGCAGGGCAATGCAATTTCACAATCCAAGTACGCCAGCTGTTTAAAGTTAAACTTCCAAGGTAACCATGGCGCCGTGCTCCTGCAATACAGACGATAACATGTGGAATAAGTTTGGATGCGTTCCTCCAAACATCCAGACACCCCACCCCCCGCCCCCCAGCCCTCCCGGCTTTTAAGGAACGCCACTGCTAAGACATTACTTATATCAGGTAAACAGGATACAGGTCACTGATAAAAAATATATATACAGTCCAAAAAAAAAAACCTCCTGGACTCCTGACACTCTGTAACCCCTTATTACGCTAATTTAGAACGGTTAGGGGTTAGTTGAAAAGCCAATGCTAATTACCAAGCAACATGATTATATTTACAAAAGTAATTGGGTCTTGGTTGGAAATACATATTCATGCACGTCAATCAGGGGAGCAGCATGAAAAACAAGTATCTATTACCTAATTATGGATAGTTAGTTCATTTGTGAGGATTTTTCTTTTTTTTTTTTTAAATGCCGCAGTGTGGAGTTTGAAATTTTTGTGGTCTGTCATTATAATCTAAAATACACTGTGCAATGCAAAGCAGACAGCCTGCAATAACATAAATATGCAGCTTGGAAAAACAGGTATGAGTTGGCCAAGAAAAATTGGAAAAAAAAAGACAGTAAAGTAAAAGAAAGCCATCCAAAGAAAATCTTAAACTGTGTTTCTCATGGAAAGGGGGAGTTGTTCTGTGGATGGAAGTGTAGTTACAACACAATACCTTGGTATAAAAGGTGGTGAAGTTGTGAAATGAAATCCTTTCATGGCAGCAGGTTTTAAAGTGAAATTGCTAAGCGCTGATCACGTGTGTGTGAACGGGGTGTACTAGCGAGGGGTGCGCGTGCTGTGTGGTAAAGTCAAATATACCCGCTAAAGGAGTAAATAATGATAATGCACGGGTAATGATATGGAAAAAAAAAAATTCAAACACTTTTGGTTGTTCATCTTATGGTGAGAGGCGGGTCGTGACTATAAATAGTGCTTTCAGAGAGAGAAAGAGAAAAGGAGAGCGAGAGAGAGAGAGAGAGAGAGAGAGAAAGACAGAGTGTGTGTGTGTGTGTGTGCGTGTGTGTATTAGTAGTAGTAGTAGTACTAAGGGGCTCTATAGGCACTAGGCAGCCTGTCCCATATGTAGGCAGGAGTGATGAATGTGCGCTGGTGATCAGGATCCTCATTAAATAAAATGTAAATGAGTGTTTGAGGAGGAGGGAGGACGAGAAGGAGATGGTGGTGGAGGTGGTGGTGGTGCTGGTGAATAAAACAGTCCTGCCAGCATGGCGGGGATCTAATGAAAATGGCTGGTCATAAAGCAGCACCAGTGACAGTGCTCCGGGCCGCAGCGGCATGCCTGGAGTGAGCTTCAAAATGAAGCACCCAGAAAATGAGAGCCGGGGCGCGCAGAGGGGGGGAAAATGGATGGCAGCCACGCTCACCAGTACCGCAGAAACTAGCAGGAGGGATCTTCCAGGCAAGCAAAACAGCTTAAAGCAGCTGAATGTAACACAGGAGAAAATTAATAACGGCAAAAAAAAAAACAAGGAGGAGGAAAGAAAGTAGGGAGGGGGGAGAAGAAGAAGAAGAAGAAGAAGAAGGAGAAGAAGGAGACATCCCACACACCAGACAGCCATTATGCTGCTAAAAAAAAAAAAAAAAGGAGCCTGGTTTTTGTTAAGATTATTAAAACAAAGAGAAATATACAGAATTGGGCTGATTTATCACACTGGTTGAGAACTGTTTGTGTTTCCCTGCTGCTGGAATGCAAGAACTGAGCCTTGTCCAAATGTATAAGCACGTCTCAGCGCTTATCGAGTACATGTTCTGTGCATCGGTGTAGCCTTGGAACGAGAGACATCAAAAGATCTTAGCAAATCTTATTACTGATCATGTGCACAAGAGGAGAACCGGTATGTAGAGTGTAAACGCTGAGGCTGGGATTTACCACAATCACAAATTTGCTTGTGCAACCTGATAAACTGCACATGTAGCTCCTGGATTTCTTGAAGGTAGTTTGAAAAAAAAAAAAAAAATGCCACAGCACGGATTACAATTTTTAATTTATTAACGAACAACATGTCATACTTTTTATCCGTTTACAGTAACGTTTAATGTTGTGGAACGTCCGTGAACCAGGTTCTCATTTACGTTATAGCAGCTTTAAACACTCGTTTCTCTCTAATAAGCCAAACTTACTGACTGTTACAAAACGCTGACGCTGGAGACTCCTTCCATAAATGTTAAATAAGTGTCTCTTCACCACATCAAATATTACGCCACATTAATAATTACACGTTTTTTTTTACATCTGTGTATTGTTAGCTTTAGATCTTACAAAGTCATCGATACTATTACAGAAGAGTTACGCTGAATTGCAGCGGGAACTAACGTCAGGGCTACTGTTAGAATAAAAAAAACCAAATCAACACCTTCTGACCAATCAGAATCGAGAATTCGACAGTGCTAATTATTTAGCACCGAGTTCAGATCTCAAAGTGATTACGTGTGTAATTAACGTACGTGAATAGTATTGAAAAAAATGTTCAAAATATAACATTAACCCAAGATAAAATGTTCAAATGCTCAAAAGGTAAATGTAAAGAAAACCTTAGCACGGATTTTTTTTTATTGCTGTCGGCTTCGGAGGTGCGAAATTGTGGCGAATTTAAATATGAAATCGAATTTACTGTGTTAATTTTAAGAAAATTTGTCACTTGACACTTCTGCGAATCTTTCTAGTTGTTAAAACGCAGTTATTAATTTGCACTCGCGCTTTCAGATCGTTATGTTATAAAACACCTTTAAGTAAAAATGCACCAAATTACATATTCATTATGCAAACCTGCAAAATTCTTACATTACTGTTAGCAAATCAGCCAAGATAATCGTTTCTTGGCAGGTTTGTATGTATTTAAACATCTTTAATAAATGAGTAGGAAAGACTGCACACTACACACTTAATGCTACACGCACACGCACACACACACACACACATACACACACACACACAGAAGCTGCAACCCACAAAACTGTCACAGCAATCAGAGCTCCAAGTGATCTGGAATTAAGTTCTGCAACCAAGCACCATGGCAACAATCATCCGACTGTTTGAATCCACACACACACACACACACACACACACACACACACACAGATATGGCTGGATTAATAAACGTCTGACAGAGCACTCACAGATCTCCTTTCCATCCCAGAAATGGGGCAAAGTCAATTCCAGCCTGTGACAATCCTAACTGTGAAAAACGAGGATTCTGATTTCTTTTCCTTTTGATTCTCCCCGATTCTCCACCAAAAATTCGATGGTGTGTGTGTGTGTGTGTGTGTGTGTGTGTGTATATATATATATTCATGGTAAATTTAATGAGATGCCAAATAGTTAAATAAGTCTGCTACGTTTTGATAATTAAGTTCTATAATTATCTTAACAATAAAATGAATTTAGAAGAAACGTTCCAGTTATTCCTAAAGGAGAAAAAAAAATCACGATTCGCTTTGGTAGCGTGTTCTGAGGAGAGTCTTGACCCCTTGAGGTCAAATCCCCGAAGGGTCGGACACGCGGGATGTGAGGTCACGCAGTTAGCCCCTCAGAACACACAGCGGGCTTTGAGGCCAGAGGAAATATTGGTGCTTGAAGGTCATGCTGAGATGTGTAGTGGAATGTTATGGTGCTTTACCGTTTTGGGGCACCATCACAGCCTGAGTGACGGTGCCATGCTGCTTTCTCAATCGAAACATTCTGGACCCCAGATTAGCCCAGAAGGATTAGATTATACCAAAAAAAATGTCCACTTATCTTAAGCCTGATCTGTCACTGGGAGAATTCATGAGCTAGTTTTCTATCTTTACTTTCTGGAGTAGTGAAAGCTTTGTGTAGGCGGCATGATGTAAAACCGAAGGATAAAATCCTTTCACGGTATGCACACGTTGATTTTTTTTTTCTTTTTAATATCAAATTTCAGAGACCAAATGTTAAGCAACAGCTTTTCCATGTACAGACTCTTATCCTGTAATGAAGACATAAAACAAATGCAGTCCACAATCTGGACTCACTGATGTTTATATATTTTATACCGCTTCACTCTGCTTCATTTCCAAATCATTAGTGTATGTCAACTACTTCTAGAATCAATTTAAGCACCCTTTGTTTAAATCTGCATGCTCACAGTTTACCTTGGGTATAAAGTACTAGCATAATGCAGCAGCTTTACATCCATCAGAGGAACCACCTTCACCTTCTTACTTCTAGTCCACACCGGCACGAGTGATTTTCAAAGCTTTTTCGACTCCCCACATTGAACTCACACAGTGAAACGCAAACACAACAGAATACGTCATGCAGGACATGTGCGCTGGGTATCTGACCCATAACCATGACCTAATTTCCATTCGCCATTTTCATTTTCGTTTTGACATCACAAACATGCTTTCTTGCAAGCCCCGGTGTCGCTTGTACACAATACAAACATATGAGAACAAGTGCACTCATTTCAACAATGGACTCCTCGTATGCTCGCAACAACAGTTCAGTGAGACAAAGACTTGGCCTTCAAGTTTTCTCTATTATTCCTACATTTATATGAGTTAAATACAGTACTATGCAAAAGTTTTATCCACCCTACTTTTCTTAGTACAAACTTTGTTGTAGATTTTTTATTTTATGACTTCTACATGATCAAGTCAGTCATTTTAAGACCATTTGATGCCACTGATATAATGATAATATAACAGCGTAATAATGCAAGTACACCCTATCAAAGAGCGATGAACTTTTAATTCTCAAGAATATTCAGACGTTGGAATTGGAATGTCAAAAATAAATTAAATATCCTAAATAAATGAAACATAAATAAAATAAAACCACACAACCAAAACAATAAATAAAACAGACTGTAATACAATATTGTGAATTCTTTATGCTTTAGTTCTTCATTGTGCGTGTTTTAGTGCGTTTTTACGGAAAGAGCGTATTCACAGCGTGACTTACCCGCTATACCTAGCGCCTTACTTAAGTTCAGGTTCACTGCATTCGCTTCATTTTGTGCAGAAGCGGGTTGTAATATTAGGTTTCTGTTGTGTAAATGTCTGATTAATATAGGTATAGGATGTGTTTGGGTGAGTTAATTAACCCGCTAGTAAAGTGCTTCAGTTTACCGCTGTTCATTCACTGTTCAGCTTCAGCTCACGCAGCTTAAGCGGCTCGATCCCCGACATTACTGACTACGACTGGATTATCTGAAACACTAGAACTATTCCTTCTAGATTTTTCCTCTTCAAAAAACATTTAGTGCATTGTTAATATCTCGTGTGTCGTTTTTTTCAACAGTGGGTTTTAATTAAAATATGAACTCACACAGTTTTTGCATTCGAATGTGAATTTTAATCTTAAATTCAACGAATATTCGAAGTTTGAATTTTAATTTGACAGCCCTAAAGCAGACGAGAGGACCGAAGCAGCACGAATGGCTAAAATGTTGGTGACGTTCATTCTCATGTAAACAAACACGCATGTAAACACAGTGGGCGATATCGAGGTAAGCAACAACGATTGAGGTCACATCCATATATCGTACGATAAGTCGAAAATGTAATTATCATTACAGGCCTACTGAGACCTCAAGTACTGGCTGATATCAAAACCCATCTGATATATATATTTTTTTTTATTTAAAAACTACTAAGCTTTAAAATTATATATATTTTTTTTATATATTTTGGAAGCACTTCATTTAAAAATGCAGGACAAATATACAGCTAAACTCTTCCACTTACATGACAAATAGAATAAATATAATACAGTATAGTATAAATTCTACGGTATAAAATCAATCCTAACAAAAAAAAAAAATCTTTTCCAAATTCAATTCAAATTTTTTCCATTTGTTTGTTCTTTACTTCGGAAATACGATCCACTATTTTTTGCCGGGATCGATAGAGTTCCTGGATATTGGATCGGTGCCGTCTCTAATAAAATAGAACTTCTTTACCTCCGTAGTTGTGTATGTATGAAGAAGCATACAGTTTCTACAGCTTGCTGAACGTAAGCAGTTCTCCTGCATATCTCATGAATATCACTGATGGTCACTGATCTTTAGACAGCGACTGTAAATGACCGCCATTGTGTGGGTACATACTGAAAGGAAAGGAAACTCAGGAGCAGCGCTAAGAACGCGGAAGGGTTTGTGCATTGAGCCCATTACACACATCAGATTCGAGAATTCACTGTGACTATTGTGTACAGTATACCGTTCAGCACATATGGAAAGATGTGTTTCGTAGCATTACGTTGGAGTCTCCATTACTCTGGTGTTTGAATCTGGATCATCCCTCATTTCTGTAGCGAATAGCTCAATCCGTCTAGTAAATAACGGCTGGGCAGATTTATTTTCTAATGAAATACACCTGGGATCTTTTTTACCACTCAAGAAGTCCATGTCACATGGGAACAAGTTGCAGCCACCGGTGGACCAAGTCGGACAGCGAACGTCCACATCTCTGGCGCTGATACAATCAGAATTACATAATGAAAGATTTGTCAGAAAGCAGACATGACATCAGAAAGCATGTTACGCCGAAGCCAAAATGTCTGCTGGCAGCACGAATCGTCTGTGAACTCGCTGTTCCCTGTGCAGCCACTGTTTTTTATCACAGGTAAGCACTTTCAAAGGCATGGAAGGCGCACGCTTTTGTCTATATTGCAATATATGCAGACGTGTTTTCCAAAAGCAAAAATCCTCCTTTGAGATGTTCTTTTAGCTTCTCTTTTTGATTTTTTCTGAGAGGCAAGCTGCCCTTTGAGATTTTAATAGGAAATAACACTTTAAGCAGTGTGTCTGATTCCTAGCTCCGTACTTAATTTCCTTCAAAACAGAACCAAACACTCTGGAGCGGACCAGAAACGCTATTCGAAACAGCGCAGTGCTTCTCAATTCAGAACATATTTCCCAAAACTCCAATGTAATAAAATAGCAGAGTGATCCACATAATGAATAGAGGCTGCTTTAATGCGACTTCCTGATGGATTTTTCATGGTTCAGCAATAATTTTGCAAAAACTACACACCTGCAAGTTTACTCGAATTACTACTCCTGATTTCTCTCTCCGAATTTATGCGAATAAACAGTTTGTTTCATTTGTGTCGTTAAGACACGACTGCACATCCAGAGAGAGATTATCCAGTACTTAAGGCTGATTTCTGAGAAAGCCTTATGGGCTCGACTGAATGTGAAGCTTTTAAAAGAACAAAGCATTAAAATGCAGTTCTCCTCCGTCTCAGATTGAAAAATGGAGGCTTTTTTTTTTCTTTTCCCGAAAAGTGCCGTATTAACTTCGCCCTGAAGTGGCAAAGATGAACGAGTAACAGACAGAATAACTGGCGGCCATGTTGCTGAAGAAAGTTTATTGTTTTGTGGGTTCACTTGAGAGAAAATGCCACGTTTTGGAAAGTGTTTGTTAAAGTACGGAGGCATGAATTCCAAATAATGACGCTTGGCATTTTAACTTCTTAGTCTTGTCAAAAAGCATGAATTAAATTATACAAGATGAATACGGTGTATGCACGATCCCTGTCAGAACGAATTTCACCATCTGAACACTAATTTCGAAGGCAAATAAAAATCTGCACTGGAATGTTTACCGTCGCATATTATCATTTTAGTCACCTAACGTAAGTCTATTGGAAATAGTTTCCTAAACTTTTTGGCTAAATGAACTGAATGGTTACTGATGTAAAAGTTTTAGTCAAAATAATGAAATTACATGTTTCTACATTAGAAAAATAGTGTAAAGAGTAGTAAACAGTAGTAAATGAAACAAAGTCAATATTTGGTGTGACAAAAAAATAAAAATATTAGTCTCCGGTACAATTAGTGCAGTTTTATAAGGAAATGAGCTGGTAAGTTTTATTGAGCATCTTGCAGAACCAGACACAGTTCTTCTGGACACTTTGACTTTCGCATTCGCTTCTTATTTTTGCAGCAAAACCCAGCAGCCTTCATTGTGTTTTTTGTCTGAAAAGTGTCTCTTACATAATATGCTGCTTTCTTTAATGACATGCAAACATTTTTTCTGTAACATTTCATTTTGTGCTAGAAAACTAATGTTTGGGAATCAAAAATGTTTTTTGTAGAAGTCATAAAATAAAAAATCTATAACAAAGTTTGTACAAAAAAAAAAATAGGTGCCTAAAACTTTTACACAGTATTGTATGTATACTGTATATTAGTCAAAATACACTTTTCTGTAATTGAATCTTAAACAGCGACTCTTTTAGTCACCCCCAGAATTATTGGCACCCTTCATAAAGGTTATTAAAAATGTCTATACTTAATTATATTAAAGATACAATATGAGAGAAATCTAACCATTCATTCATCTTCATTAAGTGCTTTATCTTGACGAAAATCACAGTGGATATGGTCCGAACAGGATGCCAGTCCATCACAGGGCATCTCAGACATACATTCACACACTCATTCACCACCTAGGGGCAATTTAGGCTAGTTCTACATTAATCAGATCTGAAAACTGCATTTCCTTTTTTTAAACACACTCTGTCTACACTGGCGTTTTCAAACGTTTTCCAAAAATCGCTCGTCCACACTAAAAACGTCTGAAAACGCTTACGCACCTATACTGCGCACACGTAAAAACGTAAGAAGCTTTGGCCTGCATCGTTTCCATCAGTCGTTGTATGTTAAGGTTGTATAATTAATATTATACAACCAACATTAATACAAGGTGACATTAATATTTAACAAAGCTATCGTTCTGGATAGCAAGCACAACAACTGCAGTACAACATCGTCCACCATCTCATTTGTTTTGAGTTGAATGGGTCACATGACAGCGTCACATGACTAAAAATACGTCATCGCTTTTGAACATCACTGTTTTCTCAGTCCACACTACAACAAAAATGGCGTTTTCAAATTTATCCACTTGGAAGAGCGATCAGAAAACAACTGTGTGTTTATCCTGCTTAGATAAAGACAAAGTGATCATTTTCAGATCAGATTCAAACAAAATACCAGAGTGACAAAAGGCGACTGAAGTCGCAGTGAATAATTCTATTCATTTTTAATCAGGGCTGAGGCACCGGGTCCATCCTCTCTGCTGTTTGACAAGAGTAATTCATCTATGCCATCCATTCAGAGCATGTCACTGAAGGAGAAATTGACCAGCAACCCTCATGTTTCACCAGCTCTCAACAGCGGCAGGACCTCGGGTGCTATCTATTTTCCATCACGCTACCTGGCTCCAGGTTCCTCCCGTACATCATCAGTCATTTAAAGCAATTAACCACTTCCCAGCAGAAATAGTATAGTATTGCTGAGCAAGACGGAGAGGGCGATTCGGAGAACCATTTTCTTCAAAATCCTATTAGAAAGGTGGGGAAAAAATATGATGGAAGGATTTTGTTTGAGGACTGGACGGCATTACAGCAGATTAGCTACTCGTGGCTTATTTTCGTTGTTGGAGAAATTACCTTCTGGAGAACTGTCATTATCTTACTGTTAAAAGGTCTGGACTTAAAATTTAAGCTTCCACTGTCTGAAGAGTTGTATATCGATATACAGTCACTCATGTACTTATTACTGCTTATCAAATAATCACTCTTTACAACCGTGGTAAGCAGAAAAGAATCTCAGAATGCGCAACACACCACGTTTTGATCTGTATCTGCATGATTTTATGGTGCTGCTACATGATTGGCTGACTGGATAATGGCAGGAATGAACAGGGATACAGGTGTTCATATTAAAGTGACTGGTGAGTGTATCTTCATTTTATCATATGAACATGAAATACTTTTTGCATTTTTACTAGCATTAGGAATAAAACAAAGTGGACATAACTGCCAACGTCTATTATAAAATATATTTAACATTCTTTTTAATAAATTATTTACTTTAAAAACTGATACACAAAGTCCCATATTTGTATTTATTTAAAATAGAAAATATGTCCTACACATATATATATGTCTTCTTCAACTAAAACATGACAAAAATCTGTAAAATACCAAATTGTGTTTTATTTCTGTCATCTCAAGTAGCACAACTTTTTAAGATATGACCTCTTCTCCCTAGATTGTTTCTGGTTTGACAGTAATGTGACCCTCTGGTCATGAATAGAAGTAAGAATTCACAATGAAGAGCGAATTTAGTCTTCCTCCAAGTGTGTTTTATCTGTCCTTGGGGAAGAAAAAGTAGCTCTGTATTGGTTTAGCCTTACTGAAGGATGTATGTGTTTAAGTAAGAATGTTACTCACTAACATGATGCTTGTTTACATTTTAAATATATCAGTGTGTAATGTCTACACAGACGCAGCAATGGCATATTTGCTAATTCAACACTATTGTATATCATTTGGTGCCTAAAACTTTTGCACAGTACTATATATATATATATAAGACCTGCCGTTTTGGAGATGCTCTGACCCAGTTATCTAGCCATCACAGTTTGGCCCTAGTCAAAGTCGCTCAGATCCTTACGCTTGCCCATTTTTCCTGCTTCCAACACATCAACTTTGAGAACTGACTGTTCACTCGCTGCCTAATATACCCCACCCCTTGACAGGTGCCAATGTAACGAGATAATCAAGGTTATTCACGTCACCTGTCAGTGGTTTTAATGTTATGGCCGATTGGTGTTTGTTTATACGTTTATAAATTCTATAATGTAAGCAAGAACAGGAACTAACATGTTTCATGCACATTCCACATTAAATGTAACTATAAATGCATTAAAAAAAAGATATGTCATTCTTTAATTAGTAAAAGGTATTACTGGGAAATTGCTGTGGTATAAGAGGAATAAAAAAAAAGTCAGGGACAAGCTGTCATTGGAAACTAACTTGTAACAGTAACAGTGGTATGGTTACAGTAACTCCACTTCATCACACCACCCTGTCACTAATTATTTTCTTATTACAGCCTGACACTGAGTGTTTTATTCCTTACATAAAGGATTCATGTGTTCAGGTGTATTTATACTGTATATTTATATGAATTTTGGAAATCTACAAGGTGATAGATAACTACAAAAACAATATTATGATCAAATTCCTAGTTATAGCATTGCTCAGCCTCATATATCCAGGCAGGAAGGCAAAAAATATTAATAGCCAATACTTTAAGTTTAAATTCAGCACTTTTATTTTTGTCTGTTTAGAGTTGCAGAGGATGAAAACAGCTCTTGGAGGTCACCGCCCATTTCTTGCCTTTTGATCCCGCTGTTTTGCAGGGGTTTTTTTTTGTGTGTGCTCCTTTCCCAGTCAACAAGACATGATTTTACTGCCCGTCATGCCACAAAGTCAATGGAAAAGTCAATAAAACTTGAACTGCTATCTAATTTTGCTACCTTGCCATAAAATCTGTGATCTTCTGAGGCTCCTGTGAAGCTTCCTAGCTTAGCAGATCCTATTATATCACGAGTTTCTGAAGAGTAACTCTAACTCGTATTATTTGCACAGAACTACGGGTGAGTATTCGTGTAGTGGCGTGATAAGATGACGTTTGGAAAGAGAACACGTGCTGTTTGACTACTCTGTTACCGTTTTCCTCCTTCTATGCCATTCATTACGATCAGTCCATAAATACATTATCACCTTATACCTGAAACCTAAGCCTTTGAAGAGAGACAGACTGTATTTACCTTGTACTATATGCTATAACATTACCTAAGGGACACCCTATAGAAAGCTAACATGGGTCATCCATTTATTTATATATATATATATATATATATATATATATATATATATATATATATATATATATATATATATATATATATATATATATACATTAGTGGAAAGAGAGCGAGAGAGAGAGACAAAGTGCAAAATTACATTACACACTTGAAGAAGAAATAAAAGCAAGGCGAGTGGAATGTTTAAAAGACCAAATAGTTTTATCAATAGCTGTTTTGATCAAAATCTGTTTTTTTCCCCCTTCCTGATAGAAAAGAGCGGTTAGGATTTGCCAGATGTATGACCCCGATGAATAAGAAGGACAAGAATCAATAGCGAACAGAGCTTAAGGTGTGGTGCAGCTTTGTCATTCGGGGACATTCCAATATCTCAGCTCATTAATCTCACACGGGGACGCCGCAGCCATCCCTGCGCTTAATTGAAAGCTTACTACGGCGAGTTATTTAAATGACAAAACAGATATGAGTGCACGGGTCAATTAGGAGCACGTGACTTAAATGGCAGTGTCCTCCACCGTCTTCTTCTCTCCGGTGTTATCCTGAATAACGGATTCTCACCTGACCTCAAGGCCAAAGGGGCTTCATTAAAAAGCTCCTCTAGTGCTAATACTTATGAATTATGGATCTCAGGCAAATGAGACCTGAAGGAACAACTCCCTCAGTGACACTGAGAATAAGAAAAAAGTAGTCTAGCATGATCTATGCACACTAATAATATATCATAATGTATAGATCTTGTAGTTTTATATTATTCCTGGGCTCCTGCATATCCAGATTTAGCCCATATGCGGCTCACTTCGTCGGCTAACAAGGGAGCAGTCATTATACCTGAAATACGAGTTGAATCCAAATGACTGAAGAATCGGCTTCGGAATATTGCAAACAGCCATCGCAATGCTGCTTTCGTTTCTTCTGGGTGCAGTTGCAGCGTGACTGCGGCTTTTATGTTAAAAATGGCTGCACGTTAAAGCAGGAGACATAAAGGCACTGTTCTTTACTCTGTGTGGCCACGACACAAAGGCAAAAAAGGCACAAAATGATCCCCTGCGACTGATCAAAGCCTCCATATTGCTTTCGGACTTAAGACGCCGCAATTACTCCGGGTTCCATTCCAGGTTATTATATTGTCTGCTAAAAAAGCAATGTAAAACACAATGTTTCTGGGTTTTTTTTCCTGCTTGGCTTCACTCGCGTTAAATAAAAAACACATCAGCTTCCATGAGCAAATGCAAATACGTAACTGCAAAAAGCACTCATTTCACGTTTGTGTTTAAACGACGAGACACGGCGTTAAAAAGCTTCTTATTTTCTACACATCTCTGCTTATAACACATTACAAAGAAAACATCCCTCATTCACCCCCACTTTATTATTTCTTATTTTTTTACAGTATGTTTTGCAAAGCTCTCATCCGTCTGTGTCAGCACAGCACACCGAGCCTGCAAACCAGACATGAAAAATAGAAAAGCAATTAAATTTCATGTACTTCCAAAAACCACTACCTCCTCCATCTGAATTCTTGTAAGGAATGAAATAACAAACCACACAATCCGGCGGTTTATATATATATATATATATATATATATATATATATATATATATATATATATATATATATATATATATATATATATATATATATATATATATGTAGCCTGCTATTTTTTCACTGCACATTTTCAAATTAATTTTTTTTATTTCGGTCTGTGGTTTTTGGTTTTTGGATGGAGGCTGAAGTCTAAAGTCATAGTTACACTGTAGAATTATGTATAGACCTGCTGACTGAGCCTCAAAAGGGAATCCCCTTAACTGTCCATGAGGTCTGGATCGCCTGCTAAATCTACATTTAGCTTTATGGATTGCATTTTAAATCTGGATAAATGATAAATGAGTGCTGGAGCAGTAACCATTATATCATAGCAGAAGTTCAGTGAATGTGTGATACGCTGTAAGTATCCTCTCTGTGACCCTGTTATAGGCAATTCGTTAAAATTAATTGACAGCAAGAACTAGTTTAGGCACCGCTAACGAGAGAGCCGAAAATACATCCACATTTCGATTCATTAAACAAAATGCCCTGAATATAAATAGATCAGGATGTAACTTAGTACGAAAATAAAATGGTCTCATTCTTTATATTTGCAACGAAGATATCAATATTTATTGTTAGCATTAGGGGCGGAGTTACATTTGTTAGCAGTTAATCGTATGAAATCTAAAAACGCAGCCCCCGTTCGTTCTAATTGTTATGTTTTTCATGTGATCAGGTTTGAAATACAGCATTTTGTTTTATTTTATTCTTATTTATTTCGGTCTTTCTTTTATTACCCCTAAATTCTGGGATACTCCCGGGATACAAGCAAAGATACACATGAGTCTAATCTCAGGATCAAGCCACCTCTGGTCTTTACAAATATTAAAAAATATATTTTTATACAAACATATTGTAGATTTTGTAATGTATGCAGCACCGGTTTAGTTAATAAAGCTAGTGCTAGCTAACACTAATGCCAAGTTATCCTTCAGAAAACACATTAGCGGTATGAACTGAGTCATGAAATCACTTTCACTGTCTCTTAATTTGTAGCGTGTTAACTTGCTAGATTTTTTCTCCTGTATGTTAGCCACAAGAAGGTGCTAGATAGCATCCGGCTTTGTAGCTAGCAAAAATATGATGAGTCATAGAGGACATTATAGATGTAACAGATGTAAAATCTTTTAAATATTAAACACCCAATAATATCAGTCATGTTTTATTCAATACTCTGGATAGAAACAAGACAGTCTGGTGTTCATTAATGCGGGAAAAAAACTATAAAGCAGCTCTGGAATGAACGAATTGCATGAGCTGTAGTTTACATGGTGTCTACAACTATCAAATAGAAATATAAAATTTTTTAAAATAACCATAATCATGTTTCACATCCAAGACGAACAGGAAACCATAAGAAACAGGCTTCCAATTAATCACTGAGAAAAACACAATCTGCACCAATCAACAGAAGTGATGCTGTTTAATAAATAAGGAATAAAACACACTGTGTTGTGCTGTTATAGCAAAGTAATCAACGACAGGGTGGTGCTATGAGTTAGTTACCACATCGAAGTTAATTATGTTTCTCTAACAGCACGCCCTGAAGTTTTAACGCTAATGATTTTTTCATTAATTAAAGAACGTGAGAATATTTATGCATTTATTGTTACATTTAACCTCATCAGTCGCTTTTTTTTCTTAAACATTTTTTAAATTAAAGCTTTACCTTCCATAAGCTTTACCTTCCACGTTAAGTAAACATCGCCTTAAAGTAAACTTATATCGCCATATCAACTGTGAATGAGCTGTTACTATAGAAACAATAACGCATTAGAAGGAGCTCGCCTGTTATAGAAAATTAATCAACACCTTCTCAGATTTGAAAACAAAAAAAAATCATAAATAAACTCTAAGTTTAATCATTCCTGACTTGACTCATGGTTCCTGTGACTGCGCTGCTGAACCCAGACTGAACCCATTCGAGTCAAGACGCTACTGTGTGGCACAGAGTTCCCTCCAGAGGCCAGAGAAACGAGCAGCATCGCTCGCTGGGAACTCACCGAACATCTGTCAGGCACATTCTCATTCGCTCGGCCCACGTCCAACCCTGTGATTTACTTTACACACATATGGAGGGCCGAACCCTGTGGATATGCATCACACGCAAATGAAAAACAAACCGTGTGCCCATGCAAGACTCGGCCGGTGTGACCTGTGTGCAGCAGGGAAGCTCTGGATTTAAGCACAGGCCAACCACAGGGAGCGTTTCACCAGGGACGCGCAGTACAAGCATGCTGGAGTCGCTCGAGGCGCTTCGCAGGGTTTTAGGTCCTCTGTGGTGCAGGCAAACGTGCTCGAGTTTGCAGTGCAAGTCGATGCCCTTCATTTGTCCTACAGCCCTGAGACATATATATATATATATATATATATTCTCCCTCACTGTGTCTGTCGTACACTGTGTTAACTTCTGCTTTGGATATTTTACAACATCACCAATACGACGTAATGGATACTTTTCTCTGCCTTTAAGATTTGTCAGGATCTGCATTTCTGCAGCGTCCAAAAGAATAGAGGAAACAGACTGTAAAATCTTCCATGACTGCAAAGCTCACTTCTCAACGTTATAGATAAACCAGATGGATTTTTTTTTCTTTTTTTTGCATTTGTGTGTGTGTGTGTGTGTGTGTGTGTGTGTGTGTGTGTTCTGAGAGTATGGAATTTGCATCCACTTATTTATAATGGTGCAAAACATTTTCCGGTGATTGTCTGTATTGAGATTCAAGCTGAAAGCAGAAGCATTGCTAGAAAACCACACACACACACACACACACACACACACACACACACACACACACACAGTCAGGCCAATTCAAGTTCAGAGCTAAATCAATGCATATTTCCAGATCAGTGCCACTGATTTTTTTTTTTTTTGGTTTCTTGGCAGTAAAAACAGAAATCTATGTGAAAATGAAATCAATGATACAAAAACATTGAATATGTTGTTTTGTACTAAAGAACCACCTAACACAGGTGAAAGAAACATAAATAATCATTTTATTGAATGCAGACACACAGAATTATTTCTTTCCTATGGACTTAAGGCAGTAGATGAGCCTTGACCGTTATTTTCATAAAAAATAATAAGGACCTGTAATTGCCAGGATGCCAATATTAATTTATCTTTCAAAAATCCATAACGCTATTAAGGGTATAATTAAAAAGATCAGTTACGATGCCAAAGAAAATTGTATTTTTGCACAAGCGACTGTGAAACTTAATTCATGTTTGCTTTGCACCAACGTCTCGAACACAAACATTAACTTTGAAATATTAATCCAATTTCTCTTATTGATAAAAATTCAACGCACAGGCACAAGGCCATGCTTCATACATACATGCATCATTACACCCTTCTGCAATTACGCAGGTTCATTACCTTCCCAAGAGCATTAACACGGCAAGAGAAAGACAAAGGACACAACAAAAGAGATCTAATAGCGCTCGGGCTTGTCCATGGGCTGAATCTGCAGCTTCTTCATCTACTGTCATTGCTTAGATATTGATCTAATAAGACTAATAGATCTGCTGTGTAACATATACACGTATACACGTGAGATATTATCCGGAACATATATATGGTTTTAAAATTCGACCCGAAAAACATACTTATCTCTTTCTTGGTTAAGTAAAAATAAATAAAGAAATAAAGAAATAAAAGAAATGTTAGAGAGATATTAAGCTGCCCTGTCACCCATCATCACATCTGAACATTTTGATCCACGGCTTATTTCAGCCCTGGATATTAAGCAATTTTGCCGGGCCTTTAATGGGATTTGAGTCCCTGGGGTTGAGCCTCGCAGAGATGGCCACTTCTTTACATTACCCAGTCAGGTATGACACTCTCCGCTTGCATCCCTTCCCCTCGGCCCGCCAGGATAAATAATAAATGAAAGTGGTATTTGAGTCTTCAAATCATCCGAAGGGTCGGAAGCCCTTCCTCCCTCCTGAAGTTTGCAGCCTCACCATGCTAAAGGTTAGCCATTCGGACCTGCGCCGCGGTTTGGGAGTTTAGTTTATAAACTTCTCACCAGGAAGCCATTCGGGGACTTTTTATGAACGGTGGATGTCCTTGGCTTTCTCTCCAGGGAACAGGGCTGAGGTGAGACAGGAGGTTACATGCAGAGGAAAAGCTAGCGCTGTCACAGAGCATACTGTGTGTGTATATATATATATATATATATATATATATATATATATATATATATATATATATATATATATATATATATATATATATATATATGGGCAGATAAGCTGGTACTTTGTATTGATTTTCCCTGAAGCCTATAATCTTGAAGGCTTGTAACAGAAGACAGGACACAAGACACAAGGAATTTGGACAATACAAGCCTATATTTTACATATATTTTGAAGCTGGAGCAGACCATTTTGCCTAACAAACTGTAAACGGTTTATTTGGCTAATTAAATGAAAATTCTAAAGACAAGAAATCATTGCTGTCTGGTAATGGAATTAAGCTGTTTAAACGAGTCCCGGTAGACACGCTTTATACGCATCCATGAAATTTTATATATTCCATCTCATCTTAAGACTTAATAATTAAATTCATACAACCACCTTCACGTCAAAGACCATGATTTATCCGATCTGTCCGATCCTTTACTCTTCTATTATGGTTAAATATTTAAATACCGAATGCACCACCATCGTTAGAAATATTTCACAGTACAGTACTGCGTCAGCTTCTTTTTTTTCCGTTGCTGTCTTTGCAGCATGGGCTATTTTGGGAGAAAGCTTATTAGCTAAGGTCAACTAATTATTTGTGCATTTAATTAAGCTTGCTCGTGTAGTTATTCTGACTGCAGAGCATGCGATTGAGTTAAGTGACCTTGTTTAACCCATGTCGTCATTTGTCTTTGGACCAAGGAGATTAGTATCTGCCAGTGGAACAAGAGACGGTCTATTAGCTGGCGTTTGGAATGATTTAAAACAGACCGGATAATGTTGAACTGTTATCAAAGAAAGCTTTGGGAAAGGAAAAGTAACGAATATCATATTTGAGTCATGTTCACTTTTTGAAACTTTTGAAACTATAAGCAGAGAAACTCTGATTCTCTGGGAATTCCAGTGCGCGCACACGCGCACACACACACACACACACACACGCATATATATAAACAGTGTTTGGGATACCCTATGCGGTTAAAAGACTTTCTTGAAAGTCGAAGGGAGGGTGCAGGAGGTCTAACTTGTGCCCATGGTGCATTACAGGCAGAAGCTCTCTAAGTTGCAAGGAAAACCCAGTTTATATTCCCACAGATGTCTAACAAGCTGAGGATATGGTGTGGGATTATAGACAGGGCCAGATCAATAGCCTGCTGTCTCAGAGGCATCAATATAGATTATGAATCACAGTGAGGAAGTAGTGGGAGATGGCTGGTGCTGGCAGCTCTGAAGCATTTTGTGTGTGTGTGTGTGTATGTGTGTGATCGCCGCTTTCGGGCGCCTTTTTTTTTGCGTCACGGTTCGTACTGATGGAATGTATGGAACGTCTTGAAGCCACGTGAAAGCCAAATTACATTACAGCTCTCTTCATCTCTTTTTCTTTTCTCACTCCTATCACTACATTCACCGGTCTTACAAGGTCTCGTGTACAGTTCAATAGCACTTGACTTTCCCCGAATCAATGAGGCGGCTCAAAATTCCTGATATCAACACGCTACATCATGTGAAATCTCAATTTGAAGAAGTGGAAGAAGACTGGACTGTAGTTCGGTTAGAAAAAGGAAAAAAAAAATCCATACCGTCTATGTGTGTACTTTGGGCTGGGATTTGCATCTGCAACGCAATCAATTACGTGAACAAGTTTTCCGTTAATGCTGCAACATGTCCACATGCCAATGAGACACGTTTGGTGCCGATAGAGCGATAGAGGTTACTTAAGCGCAAACTAAACATGACATCTTCCTCACCCCGAGCACCGGAGGAACGGCTAGCAGCGCAGCACCAGCAGCCCTCGGCTCGTTACCTGAAAGATTGCTATTGAATACCTGTCAAAGGTTAACGGTGCCGGAGGTTGCCCTGCCGTGACTTAGGAGGTGGGAATGAGGTCACTGAGAGCAGGACTGCAAAACACAAAATGTGTACAAACCAAGCCACAGGTAAATTAAATTAGGAGATTTGCTTAAATACGTGCAGATGGGGTTCAGAAGGTTTTATTTTTTGAACCAGAGAGGGACACAAACACAGTGCGTTATACAAACATGAGAACATGAGAGAGTCTCAAAAGCAAGTGAAGACCCATGGAAAACCTTAGAAATAAAAAGCTGAACCAAGGCCACTAAATGGAGAGGTTTCTGACTCACTGGAGAAATGCATATTATCTCCAGAATTGTTTTTAATTCTTGTTCCTGATTTCCTGTTTCTTTTCTTCCTTTTGATTTTTTTTTTTTTTTTCTCCACAAGGTTCCAGTGCTGTCAAGGTCGGCAGGAACACAGGACGCTGGAAATGATTAATCTGTCAATCTACATCAAAGCTCCTGCTGGGTGCCCTCCCTGTAGCCTCTCCTGCTCAGCAGCGAGAATGATAGGCTGTGTATTCCCGTCCTCGCCAGTACACCTTTCCAGGCTTCGACTCTCCTGCTGCCTGCAACGTGATGACAGGCTAAAATACAGCACGTAAAAATTACTTGTTGGAGCCTATTTTACATCTGTGCTGCACCCCTAGACTGCACTTCCTCTCCGCGCGTCCCAGTGGCAGGGCCATTTCACCATATACAATGATTACTGCTATTTTCAAACCTGTGTGTTCAAAACCATCCCATTTCTACCTGCCACCCTGTCAGAGACTGCTAAGGAACAATAAACATCTGCGCCATCCACGTAACAGGCGATAATCTCCCGAATTGAAATCAAATGAAGGATTTGTTTTTGTAAATTAGAGGTATGTATTTCCAGAGCGGTAAATATCATGCACGCAAAGAGACAACTGCCTGGAAATAATCCACGCATAATGCACCGAAGCACAAAACCCTCTTAGCTTTAAAAAACAAAACCAAACGTTATGAAAATTTGATAAAAAT
This sequence comes from Cranoglanis bouderius, assembly GCA_023630585.1. Taxonomy (NCBI): domain Eukaryota; kingdom Metazoa; phylum Chordata; class Actinopteri; order Siluriformes; family Cranoglanididae; genus Cranoglanis; species Cranoglanis bouderius. The sequence goes on from CM042539.1 coordinate 6,924,896, forward strand.
CACAGGTTCATGTTAATGTGCTTGTTCTAATGTGTTATTGTTTCTATAGTAACAGCTCATTCAAAAAAAAAAAAGAAAAGTGTAATTGTTGATATGGTGTTGATAAGTTTTCTATGAAGACACATTTATTTAAAATTTAGAGAAGGAGTCTCCAGTGTCAGCGCTTTCCATTTTCTCGGTAAGATGATAGCGGTTAACCGGATAAAATGTACGACGTGTCGTTCTTTACTTGCTATAAAATGTAATCACTGGCAAATTGCTTCGTCATGTGCTGTTATAGGAAAATAATCAACTTCAGGGTGGTAACAGTAACTCCGCTTCATTACGCCACCCCTTCACTGATTATTTTCCTGTAACAGCATATTCTGAAGTGTTTTATTCCTGACATGTATAAGGAAACAGCTCACGTGTGATCCAACAAATATGATTTGGTTGACTAAATATATATAAATATACTGAAAATATACCTTCGGTAAAACAGCTGGAGTGGCAGCATCATGCTGAAGTCCACCTCGTTAACCATAAACTACGCCACCACCACCACCACATCTGGCAGCAAAGCAGCTCTAACTGCACCAGAAGGTCACGGAGACACTATGCTTTCTTCAAACCGCTCTGCACTGACAGACTCTGTGACGAGAAGCTCCGTGAGTGTAGTCGTTGGCCAGCTGACAGGCCTGTATTTGTGCCTGACCTGTCTTTTGTTGCTGCCGATTCTATCGCTGAGGGGAATGATAGGAACGGCGCTCCACACTGCTGATCCTAGGTTCAGGTTGCGTGGGTAATCTTCTTGTCTTTCCTCTCCTGTGGCTTTGAGCTTTACTCTGCAAACACCACCATGAATCCATGCTTTTGTCTACACAGCAACCCGACACCAGATTTCTTAATTAACGTCCAGGTTCCGGACAACTAATTTATCGGAAGTCCCTTTTTTTCTGGGTTAATTCCTTTTTGGAAGAATGTGCAAATGTAATTACACGTCTGAGACGTCTGAGATCTCATAATTATACGTGCCTGTCTACTACAATTACCCACTACCTGTTAAATACATCTTTGGGCTGATTAAAAGCAGATATTTGGCTTTGTTTAACTTAGTAGTTGTGTAATTTGGTAAAGGGATATGTTCAGTCCTAACCTGGCATACAGGAGGTTGGTTTAAAGAGTTACCATGCAGCATAAACCTCTGTTCCTGGACTATACTATATTATATTATATTACATACTATACTAATATTCTTTTTCAAAAACAAAACAAAAAAAAAAAAAACAAGGTTGCTTATGTCACAGTACTGTTAATTTCTGAATTCTGATTGGTTAGAAAGTTTTGATTAATTGATAAATAGTGATAAATACATGCAAATCACAGGTTTATATTAATGCGCTCGTTCTAATACGTTATCGTTTCTATAGTAACAGCTCATTCACAGGGGCTTCTACGCCGGACGCTCCACATAAACAGATTAAAAAATGTGTTCCACATCATTACATGTAACTGTAAATGGATAATAAGTATGAAGTGTCGCTCTTTAAAAAACAAAACGTTTCTGCTGTGGTATAAAAGGAATAAAACACTATGGGGAGTGCTGTTAGAGGAAAACACAACTTCAGGGTGTTAACAGTAACTCCGCTTCACGTCAGGCAGCATCACTCCACGTAGTCGTTAAATATCTTTCCATAACAACATGAGTTTATTCCTTACTTACTGTGGAAAGAAGCCTATTTTTTCCTCTGTGTTTCTCTACGCTGAGATTCTCATGTGTCTTCATGTAGACTTAATCAGAGAAAATCTCTCTCTCACATGCACTCCGAAGCAGCTAGTGCACCACATCACCCATTCAACGGACACACACTAATTTCAAACAAGCAATGTGGTTTAGTAAAAATTTAAAACAAACGGCCCAAAACAGGGACAAAATCATTAGATCTTTATTAGGATCTTAATTAGACCTTATGAGATCTAATACATGTCAATCAGCCATGCTAAACTGGATTCCTGCATAGAGAAATCCCTGGGGAAAACTTGATGCTATCTGAATCAGACACACTGGTGTGTGTGTGTGTGTGTGTGTGTGTGTGTGTGTGTGTTTCGTCTCTCCACTGCTCTGTGCTCACCAGGTTCTGTTCCTGCCTTAGTGAACCAATGAAACCATAATAAGTATTGATTAGCTCATTACTGTGTATTATTTACTGGCTTTGGGCTTGCACTGTGCTTTAAAGTCAGCACGTTAGAAGTCGTTAGAGCGAGTTAGGCTGGGGGGGTTGCTGCAGGTTTCCAGACCTGAGGGATTCCAGTTCAGCTGATTCAGGGGAATCTAGAGTCTCGACATACGCCCTGAGACCTCCCCTCGCACGATTTATAGGAAGGAGGATGCAATCAGAGGCGTGAGCATGATGGAGATATGTTAGCTTCCAGTAAAGCCATTGCGGAATGCGCAGAGCGAGTGGAAATTAAATTCAGATTCAGAAGGGAGATGGGGGGGGGAAATGTTGACGGGGTAAAATATTTTTAGGTAGAAAAAAATATGCAAGAAAATCAAACATTGAAAAAAAAAAAAAAAACTATTTGGGGAATCTAACCAACACATCAGAGATAAGACTTTTTCCAGAGAAAAGACCGGTATTGCTTACAATAAACAGATATAATCGAAGGCCAGGGCAGTAATTTGCTTGTGTGTCAGTGCTCATGTGTGTCACAGCCCCCGCCTCTCCCCCATTACCTCATGGCGGCCTGCTTTCTCTCCTCGAGAGCGCGTTGCAATGGCCAGATAATCAGAGATCAGGCAGATAAATAGAGTTTGATTTCAGTGGACAAGGTCATGCACCGAACGGACACAGGTCGAAGTCAGGTGTCAGATTGAGCAATGTCTTCACCTTCCTGCGCTCTGAGGGCTGAGCGATTCCGTTTAATTCGCATGCCGTTTGCGTAATCTGCTTCGCGGAAGCAGGGCATTAGAGCGTTTTTTTCGGTGTGGTGACACCGCTCTTCTCCGTGACCTCTAGAGAATTAGTCCAGGCGCGGTGTTTAGAATATTTTTCAGCCAGTGTTTTCTGATACGACATCAACGCGAATTAGCATCACATAATAAGATGGCGGGGGAAAGTAGGGCTGAAGAAGGGGACAAGTATTAATTTGGGACTGTGCAGAAACTGACACTCCATCCTCCAGCCCTGAGGCAGTATTATTACAGATGCCCCTCCTCACACACACACACACACACATACATACATACACACATACACACACACACACACACACACACTCCATCCCTTCTTGATGGACGAAATGCTGTCTCCATAGCAATTACCTAAGTCTTTTATCAGTCATTTCAAAGGAGGAAAATTAGAGCAATTGTGTCAGGACAGTCATATGGGCAGAAATTGCACACTTACTCGGACCACTTACATCTGTGACTTTGTTCCTGTCTGATGAAGGCTATTGTTCTCTGCCGTGGATTGAGCAGATGTACTTGTACTTGATTGGGCTTGAGCAGATGTACTGTACCCAAAAGGGACGCCTTTTGTTTCCTCCCATAGTGGCTTTATATATATATATATATATATATATATATATATATATATATATATATATATATATATATATATATATATATATATATATATATATATATATATAGACCTAATTGAATATGAATTACAATCCTATCATATGCATATCATAGCATTTGTTTCACTGTCTATAACAAAACAATAAATAAACTAGATGCTATTTAAGCGTGGTATTCGAATGAGGACTCAGGCGTTTATGTTTCAGTAATTGAAGAGCGTGTCTTAATTATCAGACTTAAACATTCCCGCTTGCAGAGGACTGATAGTGCACACTGATTGAAATTAGAAGAGGAAGTTAAAAAATCAGGCAAATTAAAACGAGCAAGATTTAACCGGTCAAAATCGTGTAATTAGAAAAAAAAAAAAAGGAGAAGTGTAATTGCTGAGAAGAGCTAATCCAGTGCCCCGGGTGGATGGAGAGAGAAAGCTCTGATGATTTCCTTGCAGGGAAACGTTAAGTCAAACATTGGCTTAAATGCTAGCGATCTTCAGCTCGGGGACCTGCCAGCCTAATCTATGGCCAGTTCACTGCCCGTGATCCTATACTCTATCTGTCTTAGCATATTGATTTCCGAGCCGTCGTATTGGTTCCCAACATAATTATACCAGGAGCAGGTCTCTTAGTGCAGCTAATACTTTTACACCAAGGCATCAAGGGAAGCTTATATCCGTGTCATTTATTCAGGCCGGGGACTCAGACTGCTAAAAGGCGAATTTGAGGATTTTCTAAAATGAAAGTGTGAATTAAGGACAGTCTGAACAAAATCCACAAATCGATATCTTTTTTTTTGCAGATTAATAAATGCGCACTAGATTTTATACACTAAGCATTGCAAATGAAATAAAACTAATTAGAAGAAAGTAACAGGCTGCATTGCAACTCATGGAGATAGCGAGAAACAGTCATGGCTTTGTGTCAAAGCAGCAACGACTCCCCTGTGTCTCATTTTGCAAAATTAGCAGTTTAACAGTGCAATCATTAAAAGAGCAGCACTGATTGGCTCTTCACTGCGTATGTACATCCTGTCAAGGACACTCCAGTGTTTCCCGTGTCTCACAGGAAGGAGGAAGAAAGGATAAGCAAAAAAAAAAAAAAAAAAAAGGTCAAAGACTATTTATTTTTCTCTCCCTAATTGTTGTCAGAATCTGACCTGAAACTGCATGCAGGTATTTTTCAAAGTCAGGAGCAGAGACGACTTCGGCCATTTATCACTTTTTGTTTCTTAAGCAGCGACGCAGCATGTGTGAAGCTCTGTTTCATCTTTAATTATGAAAATGCTGCTGTTAATGGATACAGGTGCCTTGTAAATGAGGAAGCGCCCTGTGACAGAGACAAATTAGACGTTGGTCATTGGTCATCTAAGGCATCTAAGGCAGGTGAGGACAAACACTAGGAATTTGTATTACGAGTTATGCAAACTCAGTCCGGTCCAATTTAACCTAGAGAACTGATAAGGAATGAAAAATGAAGCAGGAACAAAATATATATATATATATATAACAAGCAGACAAAGTGAAATGGCAGACGTGGACGTGCAGGACCGCTCGTCAATTCGTCGCGTGCTCAAAAGGGTTCTTCGCAGTACATTTTTCATAACGTCAACAAAAGGAGCGGGCGGCATGTGACACAATGACAATCTGTGGTTTTAAAGGCAGGACTGTCACTGCGATATCTCATTTTGGTTTTATTCATTTCTTCACAGCAATGGTAAGTGTGAGGCAGCTTCTCCTTTCCCTGGAGAGAGTGAGCACGCTGAGGCAGCTGTGCATCCGTGTGTGTGTGTGTGTGTGTGAGAGAGAGAGAAACTGAGGCATGCTCAAGACACAATCCGCTGGCCATCAGATCACACCGCAATCAGACAATCCTGCACCTTTTCACTCTTCACTCAGAGCAGGGGGATCAGTGATCTCAGGCCAAGGCATCCCCTCAGACAGCGTGTGTGTGTGTGTGTGTGTGTGTGTGTGTGTGTGTGTGTGTGTGTGTGTGTGTGTGTGTGTCTGTGAAGTCTTTGTGTTTTTCATACGGAATGATCATCACAGGATAATACACGGACCAGGTTCAAGGTTTTATCTTCATGTTTCTCCTTTAAAACACATTACCTAAACACACACACAATGCAAATCTAAGAAAGAACACAAATACTGTCCATGAGTCGACTTTAAACTTTTGGGTGTCAAAAAAATAAGGTATGAAAGAGACGAGAGGCAAAACTGCTGCAGTGGAAGATCTAATAATAAAGCATTAAAAGTTAAAAGCAACATTAAGGAAAGCAGCATCGCAGAAAGTACAAAACACATTTCCATGCGAGCTGTTATTTGAGTGAAGCCATTTATCTACGATGATCCTAGCTCATGGCAATCTTGAAAGCCGCGTACATCCGTTTTAATAAAATCGCGTTGCCTCAATAGAATTTTTTTTTTATGCACATATTCTGACAAGGTGAGGTATTAATTCGCACTGTACTCGACACATTTTGTAAATGACTTTCCCTTAAATCATTCGCAATGTCTAAAAGCCTGGGAAGAAATAATGATTTTTTATTAGATTACCGTTCTTTAAGATGCATTAGACAAATAGCAGGAAATAACACTCTGCGGCCTGGTAATGCAATAAACTTCCAATTATAACACTTATGTACAATAAGTGGGCTTCTACAGCAGAGCTGCACACAAATCATTACATTTCTAATGCAGCCTGGATGTGAAGGCTTTAGACGGCCTAATATGTTTATCCATCATAAACAAAATGTGGCGATCGTCCCAAAACTGTTCGGAGAGGACATGATATGACTGCATCAATCATCCTCGGTGCTGTAAATATCCGAGGGTTATCGTCACGTCACCTCGGGCATCTGTTTCATTTCTCTTCACGGTGTCCTGTATGTTCTCCGAGTCCAAGTGTGGTGTCCTGGGAAATGTCCCCGGATGTCTGTGTTACTGAAACAGCCAACGAAAATCCGAGTTTTCTGCCTACTTTGACTCTGCTTTAAGAAAACTGAAATACACAGTACTGTGCAAAAGTTTTAGGCACATGCAAAGAAATGCTGTAGAGCCAAGATGCCTTCAAAATAATGAAATTATATGTTTATACATTTTTAAAAAATACTGTAAAGAGCAGTAAACAGTAGTAAATGAAACAAAGTCAATATTTGGTGTGACATAAAAATAACAATAAAAATATTAGTCTCCGGTACAATGTGTGCAGTTTTATAAGGAAATGAGCTGGTAAGTTTTATTGAGCATCTTGCAGAACCAGCCACAGTTCTTCTGGACACTTTGACTTTCGCACTTGCTTCTTATTTTTGCAGCAAAACCCAGCAGCCTTCATTGTGTTTTTTTTTGTCTGAAAAGTGTCTCTTACGTAATATGCTGCTTTCTTTAATGACATACAAACATTTTTTTCTGTAACATTTTAATTTTGTGCTAGAAAACTAATGTTTGGGAATCTAAAATGTTTTGTACTGACTTGATCATGTAGACATCATAAAATAAAAAAATCTATAACAAAGTTTGTACAAAAAAAAATAGGGTGCCTAAAACTTCTGCATAGTGCTGTATATTTTCCCGGAAAACGAGGTAGAATTAACCTTCTAACTTTAACTCACTATACTTTGCCACGTTAGGTCCAGTAGATAAGGAGCTAGTTTTTACAAATGTATGATGAATAAAGACAGATGGTTTTCATGGTCATATACATTACTTTTCATATTTAATGCAAATGGAATCAATTAATAGTTTATAGTTAATAATAGTTAACAGAATTAATAATTAATTCAGTGTGCCGCTGTCTTGCAATTTGATCTGAACCTTTAGACGCACTTTAGATGCACAACTTTCTCTCTTTTTCCCTTCTCAACAACTTTAAAATGCTGCAACTTCAATTTCAGTTCAGGAGAACATCGTATAGGAGAAAATGTCAAAATCTGACCATGTGAAAGGTTTTCCCAGGCCACCACGCACAATCTTGTTGTTTTTATGGACATTGCGCTTGTGTATCTGGTGTTTGTCTGGCTATTGGTTCATAAACACGAGTCCAGTGTTTGGCTGGAGGCTGAGCTGAGCTGAGCACCCGGTCTGGTCTAACCACTATCATGCAGAACAGAGTGGCTGAATATCCCACGAGCCCTCCGCTGGGCCTTTACAAGCGTCAAAGGCTACTGTTTGGCTTCTCCAGCAGAGGGAGAGGAAAAGGGGACCAAAGATAATGAAAGTAAACATGCCGAGACCCAATAGTACACTCTTCTTTCAAATGAAGTTTTTTCCCCCCTCTCTCTCTCTCTCTGTCTCCCTCTTTTTTTTTTTTTTTTAAGTGAAAAACATGTTATTCAGAGAGAGTCAACCTGCAGGGACCAGCTGAGAGACACAAAGGCTGGTGGATGATTGAAAACATCAAACGCTGGTGTTTTCCACCCTGCTGGTGTGGCCTCCGAGATCGCCTCTGAGCTCGAGATGCCGCATTGAACCCTAATGATATTCGAGTACCCTCTCTTTTTTTGTTGTTTTGAGAAAATACACTGTTCATGCGGGAAATATGCCATTCAAACAACATCAGCGCTCGACACACAGGCAACACATTTAGTATTTATTCATTTCCTTTCTTTGTGGGTTTAATAAGCTTCCTGGGGACTTGTAAAGAAATTTTTTTTTTGTGTGTGTGCAGGGAACTTGTGATGTATATTATGCATTTCACATAATAAAAGGCTGGTTGAAATTGTTTAAAGGTCAAACTCAAGCAGGATTCGGGAGGACAATCACCTGGATATCTGGCTCACACCTTTTATTCAGTCAGGTGCTTCTCTGGAGTGTCTGTGCATTTACATTCCCGAATAAAAAAAAAAAAAAATCTGATAAAGTGAAGTGGTTATAAAACTGAAATTTAACTTTGGTGTTGGAGAAGTGGATGAAAAAAGAAACATACATTATAGTTTCATTAGAGACGCTTCAAAAGCTTCAAAAAGAGTTTCTGATATATTAAAGTATATAGCATACAGAAACTTTTCTTTCAAAAGATCATTTTCTGTTTAAATTAATCAGCTTTAAACCTAATAAGTCTTTACTAAGCACATCAAGACCGCCATAAGTATATTTTTATTTGGATTTAAGTTCAAGTTCAAGGTAATTCATGCCTTTTAAAATGACTACAAATTAAATAAGATGTGACAGAAGAGGATGGATATTGGTTATATGCTTTTTAGTCTTTAATCTTTGGCTTAAACTAACATGAGAACCAGGATAATTACCCATAAAACAATCAGAGATAAAGGACTTCCCTGAGAAACCTACAGACAAAATGCAGACAGATACTGACAGGTTTATAATTCAACCTAAATTTAACCCAAACAGGAGCAAGAAGTGGATTTAAAATGTTCTGTTTCAGCCTTGCTTTATCGTCTAGCCAACATAAGATTTGTAAGACTTTCATAGCTTGTTTTACTTTGTGTGTAGCTTTGAAGCATTAAGCAAAAGTTACATTCTTGTTTCTTCAAACTCAGTATTCTCCAGTGGGAATACAACTTTTTTTTTATTCCAAACAAAATAAATCCAAAGACTGTCTTTCAGAGTTCGCTGCAGCCGCGCTGTTTGTTTATCTTTACATTTGAATGGTCATACTGAATAAAAAGTCCAGAGTTTCAGTGAATTGAACCAAGCACTTGGAAAATACTGTAGCAGAACTAGTCAAAGTATGAAAAAATAAAAAAAACTGTCTGCAGTCCAGAGACACTCGGAGGAAAGCGCTATCCACCCTCTTCCGCATACATGAGCGCACAGATGCCCATGATTGTCGCTGTGATTGACAGAGGAGAGAGAGTAACGCTTTTCCTCCCACCCAGAGAGCAAGGCCGGTTCTGCTCTCTTGTATTCCCAGCCATGGATGGCCGTGGCATCGCCAGGATTCAAACGCTTGATCTCCAGACAATAGGGCAAATGCTTTTCGGCGTCAGTGTGAACCAGAACAAACGTGTCTCACAGAAATAACAATCGCATGCAACTTATCTGCAGCAACTTCTATACAATTAATATCTGTGATCGGTCACAAGCATATGTTGTCAAACTTTCACTCAAATACATAATGAATAATTTTTCAAACATATTGAGCACAGCCCACTTCATGCGTAAAGTTTGTGGAAAGTGTCTGTCCTCTCTGTAGCCTGAGGAATAATCCACTCCCACATTGTTTATGCTTTAGGAGTATTATTTGAGCTACAGATACTTTCCATGCTTTTAAAAAAAATACCTGCGTTACCCTACTGCATTTGCATGAGACTTGCATGGTTGCAGTTATGTTTGCAGAGAAGAGGAGAAGAGGAGAAGTTTTTCATGAGCGGTAAATCTAATCATATGTAACGGGCTTAAAATACGATGGTGCAGAATGTGACATACAGAGCATTCGAGTGAATGTTTGATACGTTGCTTGTGACATAACATCGATATTGAAGGTGCTGCAAACTGGTCTGGAAACAAAAACCTAACCATTTCTAATACTAATCACTACTGGTTAAGCATTAAAAGGTAACTTTCAGTTTATCTGGACCTTTGTATGCAAGCAATGTGACGTAGCTGGATCTTCATCAATATTAGTTGGTCTGAAGCATCAAGCTGAAAAGATTCCTGAAAACATTTACTCTAACAAGAGTAACTCTTTTTTCACATTTCTGTGTGAATACACACACAAAAAAAATTATTTTTAAACATATATATATATATATATATATATATATATATATATATATATATATATATATATACTCTACTCTAGATGCAGTTTGACCTACAATCCTAGTGCTTATTATATAAACATGAACACTCAAAACATGTTGTTAAAAAGCCACAACAGTGCCCGAAAATGCTGCGTCGCACATATTTGGGGTTTTCCCACATCCCAAACCTTTCCAGCAACCTACTCAGGCCACGGTTTCATTGTGTGTTCTCTTCTGTACGGTCAGGAGGAAGGATGCTGAGCAGGAGGGGAAAGGTCAGAAAGACAGGCCCATTATACCCAACTGTCTAGGTCACACCCAACTACCATTTATAGAAAGCCAATTAGTGTGCACAACACACACTTCACAACATCTTCAGTCATTTTAGAAGCAGACGAAGCTGAAGAAGCAGACGACCACACCCCCACCTACACCCCCACCCCCACCCCCCACCCCACACACACACACATACACACACACACACACACACACACACACACACACACTTCTCCTCCTCCTCCTCCTCCACACCACCAGAGGTCCCCTGGACAGGTTGCTGGCATAAGCAGCTCATATTTCGTCTCACAGGGGAGCGTCACTCATTCAAATTGGGAGCTTTTTACAAAAAAAAAAAAAAAAAAAAAAAAAAAAAAAAAAAAAAAATAAAAAAAAAAAGGTGGTCATGTAAATTCAAAAGGAGAAAAAGAAACCTCTGCACTGCTTTGCTTTTAAACCAGATGATCATTAAGAGACATGATCAAAACAGAATTGTGAGGGAGAAAAGAAAAAAAAAGATGATGCACATAGATCTCAGCTCAGTGAACGGCCAGCTATTCATCAAGAACAAAGGAGCCCTGAAAGTGGCACAGAGTAATGAGAGGAACACATCCCTCCCTTCACGATGATGTGCAGAAATTAATTAAAAATAAAAAAATAGGGACTCTTACTTGACTCGGAGATCATTTATTACGCTGGTAATTGCTCTTCCCCAATTGCAGGTTAATTCTTTAACCGCTGTCCTACATCAAGATATTCTAATTCTCCCCATCTATAATTCATGATATACTTTGTACGAAGCAAAGCTGTTAAATATTTAGTGAATCATCGCTCCAAAATTAATCACCCTGTAGTTAATTCATGGGGCCTCGCTCGGAACATTGCTCTATGGCGGCAGTTTATTTTTAATCACAGCTGTCGGGGGATTAACATAAAACAACTTAACATAATTAATAATTACTGTTGCTTTGGAGCTCTGCCGTCGACTTGGAAGAAGAGTAAGTCTTGTTTTTGGAAAGGTTTTTTTAAATTATTTTTTTCCATATATTAAATGTGAGTAGTTTATTAAACATTTATTAATGTTGTCTTGGTTTTCTTGTACATTGTTTCCAGGCTATAAAGCATGTTATTGCTTCCTGACTCAGGATCTACACTTAAAAAAAACAAAAAAACAACAACAACAAAAAACCTCCAGCATCAGATTGATCTGATTTGATGCTTTTGTAAATTTCCGTCCTCACAATTTCCACTGCTGCTTTAATTTCAGAGGATTACATACTTTTTTATGTTGTGCTTTTATCCTTTTTGTCTCAAACTCCAAAGTGTGATATCATCCAGTGGTAAGAGTTCATCTGTGGATCTCGTCATAACGAACAAACAGACAACAAATAACGTGACAAAGTGCGCAGTTATTTCATAAACACGACATTTGAACAACCGAGAGGCTTTCTGTCTGATGTATAATTCAACGCTCTGCCGTCATCCATCTCTCCATCAGGTAACAGAGAGTTTTTGATGTGAATAATTTAGCGTGTTACACCGTGCTAACATTAGCCACGGAGAAGGGAGCTTTTCATTAAAACACTTAATTTCCCAAAAGAGTTCCCCTTCGTGTGAGAACTCAGTACTGACTCTGAGATTAAAATAGAAAACTGTATTTTATACATTCTGATGCAACGACTAGACATCAGGTGTGTGACTTCTGCTTTCCACAAACAGTTTGCTATTTTACATGTAGGATACAGTACCACAGCAGTGCTGAATTCTCAAATCTGATTGGTCAGAGGGTGTTGATTCGTTTTCTGTAACAGTAGCTCTGACGGTAGTGCGGCTGCAAATCACAGTTCTTGTCGTAATACGTTATTGTTTCTATAGTGACAGCTCATTCACATTTCTGGACTTGAAGGATGTGCCACATGAATGAATTAAAACTCATGTGTAATCATTGATAAAGGGAAGTTTCCTGTAAGGACATGTTTATATATATGCATTATGGAAGGAGCCTCCGGTGTCAGCGCTTAACAGGTAACAGGTAAAGTGTAACTTTATGTTTTCTGATGGGAAATGTTTTGTCAGTTCATTGATAACTGTTGTTCCTGCTGCTTTAAGGTCATCCTGCAACTCTTTTCTAGTGACTTTCCTTATCCGAGAGTAATCTGAGAATCTTGCATGGTGCACCTGTCCGTGGGCGGTAAGCTGCGGTTCCATGAACTTTACACCTGCGTATTATCGAACCAATGGTACTGACAGGGATGTTTAAAGTTTAAAGTTTGCTATTGCTTTTGCAGTTTTGTGCATAATGGTCGATTTTAAGATTTTGGTATATTTTGCTTCTATAGCATGTCTTATTTAATACTGATACCATAAAAATGACAAAAGTTCACATTCAAATCTTTATTTTTAGGTTTGTGGTGTTTTTACATCTGTCAATTTCCAAAACTTTGTCATAAGTTAGCATTTTTCAACCAGATATATCTCAGCGATCGCTCTTGAAAACAGTGAGTGTTTGGTATCATTGGAACCTCATTTCCACTAGCATCATGATAGCTGTTCTAAACATGGTCATTTCCTTTCTAGAGCTCACCAATAGTGAGAAACTACAGGCCGATTTAAACCAGGAGACAGAATTTAATTGGCTTAGGAAGTTTAAAGTTCATTCTGGAGATGTGATTCGCCAAAATGCGTCACGTGACACGCTTACAACAGAGACATCAATACGGTGAAAAGAGATGGGGAAAATGCTGAAATTCCATGCAAAAGCTTCGAAAACAGACGTAAGCAGCTATCCCTAGCTCGAATAAGTAAGGAAAGTACATGTAAAAAAGACTCTGTTCGCGAGAAGGAAAATACAAAAATTAGTGCATCGAGGCGTAAAATACATGCGATGTATAACGATAGGAATATCTCCTCTGCTTGCCCTCCTCTCATCACGTCCCTGTCTATAATATAACATAATGCACACAAAGAATTCACATACAGTTTATATATAATCAATTGTGTAGTAGAGCTTTGGGGAAAATGATAAATGAGTTACTGTTACAAAAAAGTGTTATTTCTAATCAGTAAATATGAAATTCTACAATCAATATCTTTAATAGACGTTTTCTCAAAATGAGTTTTTTCAACACTCTGAACCAAAAATGCCAACGTGTGTACCACTTACTTAAGCCATATTGTCCATGTTCATTCTTAATTATATTCTGATGATTATTACAGAAGGATTTGTTCAAACGATGTTTATTGCCTGATTTACACATCATTTTGTATTAAAAACGTGGCAATAATCAAGTTTTAATATAGTATTTTGAGAATTTTTAAATGAAGAAAATGCAATATCAAAAATTTGCTCTGTAAAAACTTTTAAATCTGATATGTTGTTAAAATGAAATAAACATTTTAAATATATGTTTTATTAAGATGTTTCAAAATCTAGATTTTTTATTTATAAATGTATGTAAATAAGCGCATATTTAATGAGTATCTTATTTGCATATCTAACCTTTTTTTTCTTCAAAAAATTCGTAATGCAAAAAATAGTTGTAATAATGTATAGAATTTACTGGTACAGTTTCATGATAATATCTTCAAATTACAAGTTTTCACCTGCAGTGTCTCACCTTACCTTCAAGAAAGAGAAAAAAAGAGAGGCTTTTGAGGAAACGATTGTTATAGCTGTTGTATAGCGATTGTATATCTGTTCCGTGGGCATTATACAACATTCAATCTAACTATAAATGGATAAAAAGTGTCATAACGAATAAAAAACTGTAATAACTGGCAAAATGCTGTGGTATAAGAGGAATAAAACACTTCAGGACATGCTGTCATAGAAAAATAATCAACTTCGATGTATTAATAGTGACTCTGCTTCATCCCACCACCTTGATGTTGATTATTTCCCTTTAACTGCACACCCCAAATGTTTTTTTTTTTTCCTCACATAAAAGATATAACAGCACTAAAAAGGAGGGTTGTATGATCCCCAAGCATTCGGGTGCAGATTGTAAACCTCAAGCAGCAGATATGATTTAAGCGCAGATATAAAAATAGCCTTAGCAGGGATAATAAGGCCAAGTCTCTTTAAAAAATAAATAAATAAATAAATAAAAATAAAAAACTCCCCTCATGCCTCGCATATGTTGTTGTGGCCCAAATACAATGCAATTAATGAATCCAAGTCCTATCTCAGCTGTAACGCTGGCTTATTCTTCTCCATGGATATCACAGCGCCCAATCTCGATTCAGGGCACACACTGGAATATTATCAGCGTCATGGCGGCAGCGTGGGCTGTCCTTTCCATTCACACTATCGCCTCACAAAGAGACCGGGATGGAAATCAAGCCGTCAGGAGACTTCTTTTTTCTCTCTCTCTCTCTGTCTCTGCAGTTTCATTATGAAAGATTAAAAAGATAAGGGCTTGAGTCAGATCATTTCAGATATAGCTCCTATAGATTGAAAAAGTGTCATGAATCTATGATGTGGAAATGGGAGAAAGGGGCGAAAAAGGTTTTAATAAGCTATTGTATAGATAATTGACGATTTCCAAGATAGTCTTTTTTTTTTTTTTAAAAAAAGGTCTCCCATCTTTGATTCACTTCATCACAAAGAATGTGAGGGTCTGATTGCGTGAAATCACCACGAATACCTTCAATTATTGGAGCCAGTCAGCGGTGTAAAATGACTAGGTCAAGGGAAAAATGGCATGACTGAATGGCGGGGAAAAAGGCACAGCTTTACATGCGGTTACATATTTATAGCGACCGGTGTCGTTTATTATTTCGTGCTTTATAAAACTCAGTATATATGAAAAAACGCATGGGTGCATTACCTTAGCGCAAATGGTGAGATGAAGAGAATGAGAAGAATGATACACAGATGATATTATTATTATGCTATGTTCTTTTCCCGATCCTTCATCAATCACAGGATTTTATCATAGCCAAACACGCAAGGACATGAACAGGAGGACCTCTTTCACTTCAGGGATTAAAGCGATTTGGTCTGTTTGTGTTTAGCAGACTGACTCAGTGCTGTGAATATATCCTTCATAATAAGCCGTGCTTTAAGCCAGGGGGGAAAAAAACATTACACGGGGGTGCAAAAGGGGCAGGACCTCAAGGCAGCGTGGACAAAGGGAAACGTAACGGCACAGAGATGGTCCAAGTGCTGTCCGTGTTCGCATTCGTCTCCTCCTCGCCACGGTAGGGATAATCTCTCAATCAGAGTAATGAGAATATATATACCGCATGATCCCTGCAGTGCTCATTCTGCCTCCTGGCCAATTTACCATTTAAAGCCCCGAAAGCACACTGAAAACGGCATTACACTATCCTTCATCACAGGCAGGTTAAAATCCACACGCAACCCTCTTTTTATTTCCCCTGTCGGAGACCGAGTGTGTTTTCTTGCCTTTGTTTTAATTAAAGTGCACCCCGCTGAGAGGGAGTCACATTAAGGCCGAGGGGAATTTTTCTAATTATATTAGACGTCAACGCCGAATCTGGGTGATTGTGGCAGAGGCGCTGGTCCTGGGGAAGCCATCATGGTGGCTATATTTCCCCAGGCTCAAGATGGACGAGTGATTATTGTTTGTCTGTAAAATAAAAAGACAAGGCTAAAGCGTACTGTAACCCTGGGTCTAATGAAGGACCCGGGATGGAGATCATTCTTCCTTTAAAATGCTTGTTTTGTCATTGGGCCGGGGGCCTTCGGATGCAGATCCATCACATGACACGGCGTCTAAAGCGAAGGCTGATTTACTGCCTAGCATATTAAAAACTACACACATTCATTAATATGTAAACAGCCCTTGAGTCATTAATATCAGGGGCTCGGAGGCTGAGGCTTTAAGGACCTTTGGAGATTGACTTCAGGGCTTTACACTTCAACTGGGCCCCCATGCTTCATTCTGCAGTCGTCCCTGGGGTGAGCGGAAAGAATAAATATGCTTGATTGCAAAGCCATATAGCGATTGAGCAACTAATTTATGCAATCTAATTGAGCGGCTAGAGCACCTGTGAGTTATGGAATTATATATAAAGCCAGCCAATCGGAGCAAAAAGACCAGGTTATATAAAAGGGTCAAATCAAATGCATAACCATCAAGGAGAAAGTGTATTTGCAGAGATAATACAGCAAAGATGTATTCAGTGCTAGGAGTAAAAAAAAAAAAAAAAAAAAAAAGCCTTTTCATCAGTGAAAAGACCCAATGTGCATTATAATAAAAAAAGGGAAAGCCAAAGAGAAATAGTTCATACACCATTGAAATCCTTATTCAACAAACACATTAATGAACCGTTCCTCGTTAAAAAGAGAGGATTCTGAGGAAATGAAAAGTGACCCCAAACATTTTCCAACAATGGGCTCATCTTTTCGCTTCCTGTCTGTCTCTCTCACACCACGGAGGAACACGGCCCTGAGAGTAGCTCCGTCTAATTGGTTTGTTGTCTTGAGAAGCTGGTGACAAGGCAGTCAGTTGAAGGCAGGCTTTCATCAGAGGTTATTCGGTGAAATAACTAATTTCAGCATTCCTGGCAGAACGGACTCAACCTGCTCCGTCTGATCCGATCCCTCTGGAGGGTTCATTAAGACCGTGGCATTCCAGCTCTCCCAGTCAACAACTAAACACGGCACTAACCTTTATACAAGCAGAACGCCTTGCCTCTCTTCTGCCAGCACACACACACACACACACACACATACACACACATTCTTCTATCCCACACATATTGTGTATCTCTACACAAACAAGGACTGGGAAGTTTTTACAGAGAGTAATTAAACTGCGATGACTCTACAAAACAGGAATCCCATTAAAATTCAAGAAAAACACAACAACTGTAGATTTTATTGGGCAATGGATCTGGCGTGAAGTGAGTGATGCCAGTCGGAGGGAGAAATGTCAGAATTTCAGCCCTAAAGGCAAAGTATGCATACAGTTCTCAAATTTTTTTTTACAGACTAAATATCATCTCATGCAAAATTTCAACTTTCCAAAAGCACTACAACACAAACAGGGGCGGAAAACCAGTAACTCCAAGTGACTGGGACAAACCAGGCTAGCGTTTAAAAGCTTTAAACGTAACGCACTCCTGTTGGTTTGTACATTTCCTGGTGGGGTGACTAGCACGTTCTAGCTTGTGCTACTGAATCCAGCTCTCAGCTAAACAACACACACTCTAACAGAGGATATGTTCGGGCTAGCTGTAGAAACTTTTGCATAAAATTTGCTTGTACGAATGACAGAACATGAAAACAATCAATCAAACAACAATAAATAAAGCAAAAGATGAAAAAAGTCGAGTATGCAAGCATGATATGCTACATCAAAGTTTTATTTCTTACGTTCGAATAAAGACCATGTCCCTAGAATTCAAGTACTTGCTCTTATAAAGCATTTAATCTGCTAACTAGCTCGAACTAGCTCGTCATAAGAGTAAATTAAGAGTTAAATTATGCTAACTACATTTTTTTTTTGCTCTTGTTTAAAATGGGCTAGCTAATAAGTTATTATTTGTCTACCCCTAAAAAATAAAAAAAGACTGCTAACATTTCACATCTCCTGTAGTTCTATAGTTGTATAGTTTTTAATATTCCTACATACTGGGTTCTTAACAACTCATTTTAGTGACTCCAGATGACACATACGTGCCATTGTTTTGAATGCTGGTTCTGCTACTTACAAATCAAACTCTCCACATGGACTTTAAATTTCATAATCCTGTTTCCAAACTTGGTTGCATCTGGCTAAACGCTCCACCTTAAAGTTGAACACAGAATTGGCATCATTAATGTGCTTTAATTACGACTCTTCCCGCTGTGAGTGAAGGAAAATATAGCGTTAATCACACCCATGATCGAAGTGCTTTTTCATTCATGTTGGACACAGAGACCGGGTCTGACTGTGCAACTGCAATGAAGCTGTGGGCTGGCTGAACACGGACGGCCAGAGGAAACATATTATGAGTCCACAATAGTTTGGGGATTTCTCTCTGATTTTTGAGCTTTGAGCTTTTTAAAGAATGCGGTTAAATCTTCTTTGAGGGTGTGTGAGGAATGGCTTCGTACTCAACTGTGACATTTCTGTGAACCGTAAACGTGTCCCAAACTCAAGATCCACCCATGTACCCATGGCTAAGGGTCAGATCAGTAGAAGGAGTTGAGTTTAAAGTAGATGAAGGTGCTCGTGGCAGCAGGCGAGCCATACTAAACCCCATCAACACACCATGGCCTGGTCTACTGAGATAAAGGCAGTGGTGTAATTATTAATTCATTATTAACAACTAGCATTATTTATAAGACTGGGGACTGGACTTGGTGTGTGTTTGGCTCTATGTCCAAAGAGGTCCCTCGGTTGAGGAGCAGGAGCCTGAGGCGCTTCATTCCCCCTTGCCTTGGTCCGAATCTTGGTGCGCTCCCCTGAGCAAGTCCTCCATTCATCCGAGGCTCCACCTGAGACGCTGTAGCATATTTCTTCTGATCATAAGTGACTGGTTAGGGTCTGATCATCGGTTCAGGCATGATTTATATTTAGGAGAGGTTATGTTTTCAGGCTTTATGTAGAGGAGCAAAAGGAACTTGATCCAAGATGCAGCAGTGGCCCAGGGCTAAAGGTTGGACAAGTGTTGAAGAGGACTTAGAGCACGAGCTATGATCAGGCCATATTGATTTTTTGGGGCACTTTCAAAGTCACAGCCAGCTCGTCTGTGAATCACAGAGTAATGTACTTCTTGCTTATGAGGAAAGAAGATGGGTGCATCTATAAATTACACTGTTTTTATTCTTTCAATCACTACTTTGTTTGGATATTTCCAGCGGCCCTTTTTTTTTGCACAGGGAAAAAGGTAAGGAGTGAATATCAATGAAGCATGAGTCATTCAGAAACATTACATTTCAGGATTAGCATGGTCGGGTCGTATTCAAACAGGAGAAAAACATCGAAATGTCTTTTCAGAATGGCAAAAGATAATATAGAAACTGACCACATGCAAGCCATTTGTTTATGGCCATTAAGGGATATTTATGCATTATATATACCTAAAATGCATTTTAACACAAGACCGCATAAGTACTATATAATGGCCGGTACTTTTTCAACTCAGATCCAATCAATAATAGCTGAAAGCACAAATAATTCTATTTTCTTGGAGCCACTGGAATGATGACTAAATGGCTGAAATTGATATGTAACAGAATATTCTAGCAAATGTGGTGGATAAGATTATCATCCCATGGCCTGGAGAAGCTGCAGCAGGCAAACTGGAATGATTGATAATGAACGGATCTCCGAAAATCACCGGCGTGAATCTGCAAACTCGAATACGGCGTGATGAATGGCCGAGCGCAGATGTGCTGTGTCTACGGCTCGAGAAGTTCATCCTCCAGCCATAACAGTTGATGTAAGGCACTTTTAGTCAAACATGGAAGCGGCCCAATGTAAGCTCAGGAGTATTATCTGATTCAGGAAGTGGTACGGTTCCCCACGAGGATTTCTGCTACAGCAAACTAATCACAGGGGTGTCCACAAGCCACAGCGCACACACTCACTCACACACACACACACACACACACACACACACACACACACACACACACACACACACACACAGACAAAGCACACTGTCTACTCACACAGGCAGAGAAACTAAATTTAACAGTTTGGGTATGTGAATAAAATAGAAATAACATCCACATCCTCAACGTACATCAAATCCCGACCTGCTCATCCTTAAAAAAAATTATATTTTTCATGTTTGCTTGATTTACTTGGTTCATAATGAAAATCTTTAATTTATTTGAGTGAATCAGTTAAATATATTTATTTATTAAAGGTTTATTATTTCAATATTTGAAAAAAAAAATCAACAAAAACTTAAATAAATAAACATTAAAATGAAATAAATAAATAAACAGACTGATTAACTGAAATAAATCCAATAAATCTGTTAAATAAATAAATAACGTTTTAAATGTTTTGATCGATTAATTAGTTCATTAATTTAAGTTATTTAATTCATGAAAACAATTTCTCAGCAAAAATAGGGGACAAGAGTTCATCATTGGTGCAGGTGGGAGAGGCAGGTATTTATTTATTTGTTTGTTTGTTTGTTTATTTATTGATTCTTGGTGCAGGTAGTAATCTGGCTGGATATATCTGTGTATGTCCAATCTGATCAGCTCTAATTCCTTCTAAAAATGAGTGTATGTTGCTATTTTAATAACACATCAGCTGTTTAGATTTAAGCAGTACATAGGAAATAAAAGCATGTAGGAACTACGGTTGTGAGGGGAGAATGAGAAAATATTGTACTACGCACGCCATACGATTGGTCTGAAGAATCATTCAAGCCAATTAGTTGGATTTGTTGCTTTATGACATTATACCAAATTTGCATAAAGTTGAGATACTCTCAACTCAACTCACATGTTGCCCTGCCACTGTTGCTGTAATCACTGCTGCGC
Source organism: Cranoglanis bouderius (assembly GCA_023630585.1). Classification (NCBI taxonomy): domain Eukaryota; kingdom Metazoa; phylum Chordata; class Actinopteri; order Siluriformes; family Cranoglanididae; genus Cranoglanis; species Cranoglanis bouderius. Next base: position 6,945,898 of record CM042539.1, read on the forward strand.
GTCATGTGTGTACACAGAAAAATGAATGGCTGCCTGTAACTTTCATTCATTCATTGCATTATAACACTGCATTTGTCTAAAAAGTGTCTCGAGAAGTCTCAAAATCATCATCTGCGCAGGTGCCTGATGACAGATAACTGATTTATAACAGAAAACATGATACCAAATTACCTTGCACAAAAAAGCAGGTGCATCTCAAAAAATTGGAATATCGTGAAAAAAAATTTCTGTAATTTAACTCAACAAGTGGAACTTTCATATATTTTAGATTCATTACACATAAAGTGAAATATTTCAAGCCTTTTTTTGTTTTAATCTTGATGATTACGGCTTACAGCTCATGGAAATCAAAAATCCAGTATCTCATAATATTAGAATAAAGAATTTATAATACAGAAATGTCGACCTTCTGAAAAGTATGTTAATTTATGCACTCAATACTTGGTCAGGGCTCCTTTTGCACGAATTACTGCATCGATGTTGCGTGGCATGGAGGCAATCAGCCTGTGACACTGCTGAGGTGTTATGGAAGCCCAGGTTGCTTTGATAGCGGCCTTCAGCTCGTCTGTATTGTTGGGTCTGATGTCTCTCATCTTCCTCTTGACAAAATTCAGGTCAGGTGAGTTGGCTGGCCAATCAAGCACAATAATAACATGGTCAGCAAACCAGTTACTAGTAGTTTTGGCACTGTGGGCAGGTGCCAAGTCCTGCTGGAAAAGGAAATCAACATCTCCATAAAGCTTGTCAGCAGATGGAAGCATGAAGTGCTCTAAAATCTTCTGGTAGACGCTGCATCGACTCTCGACTTGAGAAAACACAGTGGACCAACACCAGCAGATGACATGGCACCCCAAATCATCACTGACTGTGGAAACTTCACACTGGACTTCAAGCAACTTGGATTCTGTACCTCTCCACTCTTCCTCCAGACTCTGGGACCTTGATTTCCAAATGAAATGCAAAATTTACTTTCATCTGAAAAGAGGACTTTGGACCACTGGATTTTTCCAGTATCTCATTTCCATGAGCTGTAAGCCGTAATCACTATATATATATATATATATATATATATATATATATATATATATATATATATATATATATATATATATATATATATATATATATATATATATATATATATATATATATGCACACAGGTGTATAATAACAGTGTAGGCATTATGATCGTTCCTCCTATTTGCATGAATGTAGCAGAGTGTGAGGTCAACCCGATGAACCCTTATACTCGCACATCCTTACCTTGAGATCCACTTCAAGGCCCTCGGTTAACATCGACGCATACTTCCGTACGTTCTTTAAGAGCGCAGGCTTTCAAAGCCTGTCCCATGATGTGCACTTTCTCTGTGGAACAAGTGTGTATGTCTTCCTCCTCTCCACACCCCTCCTACTGCAAGGACACTTGACGAGTACGGACAAGCAAATCCGCTTCTTCAACTCTGATACCGTCAGACGCCTTCATAACATGTTAGCGATCAAAAGTATCACCGTCGTAAACTTCGACTAAGGCATGAGTGCTGACAAGTGTCCTTTCTATTTGGCATTCGGGATGGAGCGTGGACGTGTAATTTAATTTCTCGAAAAAAAAAGAAAAAAAATAGAAAAAAAAGGTGTCCTTTCATATTTCATCACCGACGCCATGGGAGGCAAATGTTAAATGCTGTTTAGGTCACCTCTGTTACGGCCTACGTGCAATCTATCTTCTTTTATCACTGTCAGAGATCCAGGGTCAGAGGACCACGCCGCTGAGAACACCGTCCTCTTTCTATTCTTTGTCTGGTTTTGTAGTTTGTTACAAATAAAAGACGGCAGATTAAAGGAGGAACGGTGTTACTGATGCAGAGCTGAACAAGGAGAGTTGTAGGACGTTCTGCACGAGTATAAGGAGAATATTTTAAAAAAAGAGAGAGAGAGAAACAGTTACACCGAGCTGAAAATGAAATCCGTACACCACCGTAACACTCAGCGACGCTGTGAGATGTTTTTTAATGAAAAATGTTTTCTCTCCGTAATTTGGGGTGCATCCTTGAAAACATGAATACCTCACCGTTCTGTTATTTACTCTGTCAAGAGGTGCAAATGACTGGTTAGTGAAAGAAAGAGGCCCTCATTCTCTGACTCTGCTCATAATTATTTTAGGCCAGCGTGAGTGCCAGCTAGACTTCTGACTGATTAGGGCTCTTTCCCGTAACCGTTCTTGTATCCTCCATTTCTACCCAATCAACAAACCATAATGAGGACTTTAGCTAAAGACTCAGCCTTTGATTCTCTTTAGGGGGAATAACCAAGATGCCAGGCTGATTTATGAATTAAACATATTCTCTGCAAAATGTTGCTTAGTTATATTTTTTAGCATATTGTGGCTTTTCCCTCTCTTTCATTACACACTGCAGTGCCGTAATGAAAATAGTTGAATGCGGCGTGCTGCCAAGTTTGAACTCATATTCAGAAGCAAATTTATGACCTGCTCTGGTACGGTCACACACCCGCACAATGGACTGTACACTCAGTTATATGAGCTGTTTGAGCCGGAAATAAATGACAGCATGGCACATGACATCTAAGAGTAGGCAAATGTCTTCACTAAAAAGTGTATTTCACCCTCAAAATTTTTTTTATAATAATAATAATAATAATAATAATAATAATAATAATAATAATAATAATAATAATTCACTTGTATAAAGATCACATCCACTTGCTCACTGGATCATCATTAGTCCAAGTAGTTCCAGAAAAAATATATGATAACAAATAAAATTAATATTAATATTAGGAGTACTGACAGTTCTTTTAAAGCCTTCCCTGGATGGCTTGTGTTAATCATTTCTAAATGTGCAGCAGAGACAAAATTAGAAACGTGCAGACAGGGCATTTATATCTACATTTCATTGGGAAAAAAATAAAAATACGTAACCTTTGTATGGCTCAGTCTACCTGGAGGCTGTCTGCTAGAGAAGGGAGTAAACAATGTGCTTTCACTGAAGTGCAAACACATCTGAAAGATGGGCCTTTAATAGACACTGACATGCCACTATCGTCCCGGAACACAGATCACACTGAGCCAGCTCGTTTATAGTCATTTTTAACATAAAGCATAAACATAAAGCAAATTTTCTAAGATACAGATAAGATATATTAAATAGATATGATCAAATTTATACATGCTAAATTTGCTGAAATACAAATAAAATCTAATATACTTAGAAAACTGATTGCATGTTTCTTTTTGTTTTTGGTGTAAGAAGGTTGATTTTGCACAGAAAACTTTATTTAGCATGTTAATTACATAATGTAAATGTCATTACTTAAAGTAATGTCAGATACACACCTTACATTTTGGATATTCAAGTATATATAATGTAACATAACTGTAGTGTTATGTTGATGCTAAGGTGCAGTTATTATTTATAATTAAATGTAATTTAATACTTTGTAGGTTAACTAATGTGAAAAAAAAAAATACTGTGATGTCCATATTTAAACATGACCTTATCGACATACCTTTACTTTCAGGTAACCGTTGAGTATTAACATAAATTGTAGTATTTTTTTAATCAAATATGCATTAAACAGCATGTAGTATTATTGTAGTACTACATCTATTATGTTACCTGGTATTAAATGGCATAAATATTTAATTAACTAATAATTAACATTAGCTACTATGTACTTACATATTCAACTTAGAAATTTTTACTTGGATCATCACCAAATAAAATCTGAGTAATTATTGCACTTTGGCACAAAGTTACAAATATACAAAGTTAAACACCAGTAATAGCTTTGCAGTAAGAACGATAAATGCTGAAGGGAAGAACGTAGTGGTAAATAACTGGATCAAATCTGCACTTGCAATTTGATCGGTTAGATTTTCACTTCATGTGCATTTAATGCCAACGACATATAACCGAATGTTAATAAATTATGTCTGAGGTTTGCCATCATATTGGAGAAGAGGGGCGACTGGCTGCCATGTTCACCTTTGCCCTCTTGGCTCTAGTCTACAATTTGCTCTGCTGATGAGTGCCAGCTTCGTGAGCCCAATGACACCAGGCCTCCTAGAACACATATGGTCATTTCTATAGGGCCTGGCAGAGATTAATACTTCATCGCCCTTGCTCTGACTATCATTCAGAGAGAGAGAGAGAGAGAGAGAGAGAGAGAGAGAAAGAGAGAGAGGAAGCGGCCTTCGCCATTGGGAGGTGGGGAAATGCACGGCACCGGTCTCTGTTTGAAAGCGAAGGTGGGGGTGGAGGAGCTGGTCTCTGTGCATCACGGATCATTTCAATCGGCCCACTGCGCCTCCAAAATTGCCTTTGGGGTGGAGCTATTTGAATGTTCTAGATCATTAGGTCAAATAAGTCATGGCCGAGATGTGGTGTCAGAGCCAGCAAATTTGCAAACCTCTTTTTATTTTTGACAAAACTGCACTGTACATCACTCTTGGAGTTTCTGAAGACGGGTCAGAGCGAGACATGCGTTTGTGGGTTTTGCCTAAAATTGCTCCTCACCTCGAGGACAGGGTTAATGACCTCATAGGTCTTCTGTCCTCTCGGATGCCACACTGAGCCTCTGCAATTTATATTAGTGTGACTGATGTGCAACACAATACATCAACCAATTTCATACTCGTATGTTTCTGTTATGTTTAAAAAAAAAAAAAAAAAAAAAGAAACACGGTGCACATCCAAGATGACTGGAGACATACTGTATCTTGATGAAAAATTTTTAAATGAGAGAAAGGCTCCTGAGTGACGCAACAGAGAAAACTATCGCCCTATTGTCAGAAGATTGTGAGTTCGAATCCTGATGATGCCATCCAACCAAGAGGGTTCCAAGACAGTAAAACTGACCATGCTCTCTGGGTGGGTGTTACTCTTTCACCTGTCAATCAGAGTGGCACTAACCAATCGTAAGCTCGTGTATGAGGAAGAGGGCGGATAGTGCGGTCCTCAACATTGGTTAAAGAAGATGCGGTGGCTTCATATGTTTCTGAGAAATCAGGTGCTAGGAGAGCACCAGTAGCAGCTTGTGGCTGAGAATTGGCAAATAACGAAAATGGGGGAAACAAAAGCAGATAAATACAAACTTATTAAAATAAGCTGTTTTTAGATAATTAAAAGATTTTGCATCCTTGTTTAACAGTTTTACAAAATGCTTCATTGGACCAAGGTGAAACAAGGCAAAATATTTTCTTCTTATCTAAGGATATGAGATATTACAGGCTGCATTTGTAGAAAAAAAACAACGACAGTCGGGTACTGATGTATTTATGTACAAAAGTGGCTAAATATTTTGTAGAAGTAGCAGAAGTGTAGCAGGATATATGTGTACTCTCCAAGCCAATCTTTTACACACACACACACACACACACACACACACACACACACACACACAGCCTGCTCGAGTGTGTCTGCTCTCTGTCACTGCACATGCAAATCCGTGTACGTGACAAACAATGTGTTTCCAGTTAGCCCCTGTGGCCACTTAGCCAAGGTGGAAATGAATCGTTTCACGAAAGTATCATTTCGCACTTTATTGTAGATCCAGACAGGAGCTGGCAAGAGCGAAGGTGTGGCTCGGTGCCGCCTGGAAAAAATCGTGCCAGCTGTTAATAGGCTTAAGAGCAAAGCTTGCTGGCTTTCATCATGGCGGTGGGTCTGCGTGTCCATACCAGTCTACTGCAACACCAGGCCTCTGGTTTTCACACATATGTGTTGGAAGAAAAAGAAAAAAAAAACAGGGTTTGGAAGTGTTTTTTAACTTCTATTAAAAAGTTATTTTGCCAGAAATACAAAAAAACTAAGTTAACTCTCCGAGGCATGGTGTGATCCATTTTTTACAGTGGGCTGGCCACCTTTTGCAATGAAAAAGCAAAGCCTGACGTTTGGCATCGCGGCCCTTATTTATTTTCAACCCTCTCTTCTTTTTTTCTGTCTCCCTCATCTTTTAATTCATTTTTTATTGCCCGTGTGTGACTGCGGCCCATCTCTGGCCTGGCCTCCTGCAGGGATATTATATTATTCTCCAGCGTAAATGAAGACACAGAATTTTTTAAAAGCACCTCCAGTCAGACTCCTAGATTTGTTTTATTCATCCTGGCCTGCCTCCTTTTTTCCCCCCTTCTACATCCTCTTGCATGCAGTGCCTCCTGTGAAGCTGTACGCCGCTGCTCATCCCACGTGGCCTCCGTGTCCCGTCTCGTCCCCCCCCCCAAACAACGCCACACACCTCTCAGTACCAAGTATCATGTCAGTTTATTAAGTGAATTCATCGCCGTGCTTTTCTTCATCTGTATATCTGTACACTTCATTTAGAAATGCAGACATGAGGTTTTGTAGGAGAATTACATGAGCGTAACATACATGAAAAGGTGCTTGTGTGTATGGAAATCATCACGGGTGTGGAAGAAGCTCAGAGACAGACGTGTCCTTTCTGAACTTTTAATCATGGCTGTATTGAATCACAGATCACATTTTCTCTGTTTCTAATCAACATGAAGAATAAAATCCATAATAAAATCTAATCACCCACAAAACAGCGAGCATTTCCCAATTTTCCGACGTTGCACTGCGGTGTACGGTGTCTCTACCTCTAGTAATACACTTGTACCATCAACGCATACAAGAGTTTGTAAGCCTTGACCTTGACATTTAAAGGCCTTCGGATTTAGACATGTTTTCAATTACTGCGCCTGGTAAAGAAAAAAAAAAACCTTCCAAAAGTGCCATAAAAAGCATCTCCCCTGTATATTCCCGAGGTCGCTGCATCTGCGTTTGACAGATACCGAGTGTAAAACCCGGCGCCGATTTCTTATTGTGTCCAATCTGGGGGTTGAGAGAAACAAAGATAGCTGTGGGAAGAAAATGCCTGATCATGTCCGACGGCGCCGAGCCATATCCCACATCGAGCGCAGAGCATCAACACTTGAGGGAGCCTGAAAGGCACTAATGGAAAGACCCTCTGTTGCTCTCCCACATACAGAGAGAGAGAGAGAGAGAGAGAGGAAAAAATGCTTTAATTTTGCCGAAAATATTGTTCCCAGCATGATGAGAAACTCAGAGGAAGGCGTTCAGAAACAGCTGTAATTAATGCTTTGATCTGGGATTAATTACGAACAAAACCGAATGTCGAACTGCTTTATTCGCCTTTCATAAAATATGCTTTCTATTCTTCGCCAGGCCTGGTGTAATTATAAAAAGAGAGGCGTACTGTGTGGAGAGCAGTCACATCTATTTGACAGCAGTACAGAGATTATTGCTCTGATTAACCATTAGCTGATGAATTGTTCTCATGATCTCTTTCTTGTTAATTACAAAGTGTGAGGAGTTTAAGCAAACACATTAACTAATTGGCATCTCGGTTCGTTGTGTGCCGGAGGATTGATAAAATGTAAATGAACGAGTCGTTAATGAATCTCCGCTTAGGCATCCCTGAAGCGGTTCAATTGACATGCCAAGCTACTCTACTTTTCCTCTCTTTGATTGATGGAGTGATGTAAGTGATACTTCCTGATCTCATTAAGTCTTACCGATATCTGCTGTGATTGCGTTTAATTTCGGGATCTTGGAAAAGCTGCCCGGAGTCATTATCGCGAGCACTTTTCAGGTTTTTTCACAAGCGAGGTGTTAGAAATAGCCCTGCTACGCTTTACCGTTAGCTTAAAGGTTGAAGACCTCGACTGCAAAGTGAAAGTGATACAGACCTTCCTGATGGAAAAGAAAGTGACATTTTGTGCATGACTGACTTTAAGACGGAGGAATTTGTTTCCCCGGGGTTTTTGCTTCTTTAGATTATGGTCATGGTCAGACTGTGTGAACAGTATGTGACATAAATCTGCATTTTTAAAAAAAAATCTTGTTAAACAGCAGCACATTAAAAAGTTTATATTTTCTATAGTAATAGCTCATTCACAGGCACTTGTACAGCAGACGCTCCACAAAAACAGATTACGAAAACATGTATAATCGTTGATATGGTGAAGTTTTCTGTCAGGAGATTTATTTTATTTATATAGATCTGTTCATATATTTAACATTTATGGAAGGAGTCTCCAGTTTCAGCTCTTTCTAACAGTCAGAGGTAGTTTACACAGAAGTAGTTTATGCTTTAAGGTTTCTCGGTAACATGACGTGTGTGGTGGGGTTTTTTTTTGTGTCTTATTCTTCAAGAGAGAAGGAAAAACAAGAGAGGCTGGTGAAGAAACGGCTTTTTATAGCTGCTATAACGTAAGTGAGAACAGGAAGTTACTTGTATGAGGACAATCCACAACATTAAATGTAACTTTAAATGGATAAAAATTCAAAAGTAATCGTTGCCGTGATACAGTAGGAGAGAATAAAATACTTGCTGTTATTGAAATATAATTAACTTCATCACAACACCCCTTTGCTGATTATGAAAAGCTCTGCTGCACTTACAATGTCACTGAAGTTGTGATACCAGGCATCATTCCAGACTGTCACGCTCAACTCAGACGTGCATGATGATAGATTTTGCATAAATCAGATATAATCCTGTCTCACTGTGAAATAAGGCCATGGGTGACACTGACCCGAATCCATCTTTACTTAGCCAGATTTAAGGAGTAAGCATCTTGGACATGCCTGCTCATCACTGGGTCACTTTAATCACAGTTGTTCAGTTGATACTAATTATGACGGCGCTCCAAACAGCTGCATGACATCATCCTTGAGGTGAGAAAAAACAGCTGTTATGTAAAAGAATAATTCTCAGGCGATTGATCAGCAGGTGACGGGAAAGGCGTAAGAACGCCTCTTGGGACAGTGGAGCTCCCAGCGACTCGTAATCAATATATCAATATGCATTTAAGGGCCGTGGCTCAGGCATTACTGAAAGCTCGGCTGGCATCGCTCTCACCAAATCAATTAACAAACGATACTCGTGTTCATCATGCATCTTCGTTTAGCATTAGCCCTCTCGCCAGTCAGGGATGAAGACAGCTTTAATTCAGAGGATACTCCGCCCTGCCTCAACGGGTTCTTATCTCCAGCCTTCTGAATTCAGCACGGCTTTATTTATATGCTCCATATGAGTGTATTTCCATCGGCTTCCTGATGGTGTACAATCAAAAAAAAAAAAATGTCAGCTTACATCCTGCATTGTTATTCAAATGGAGGCAAGACAATGGGGTTGATTTGCAAGGCGTGAGGCTCAGAGAGGCCCGGCTAATCCTCTCTGGGCCACGTTCTGCTCCACAGGCCAGCTCATTTAGCAATATGGTGAGTCAGATAGCACACAGAGGCATCACAAAACACACTCCTGTCGCCTCTCAGCAGCACTCACACCCAGCCATGAACACACCAGGCGCATTAATACTTAAATAAGCATTGGACCTATGAAGGTTCTCAGTCATTTGATGCAAAGTGGCTATACTTACAGTGAAAATGCTTCGCCGTTCATCCAAGGGCCTTCTCCAGAACCAAACCGGTTCAGTTTAACTAAGTAGAACTAATCAAGAACCTCAGACAAGTGGCTAACACTTCCAAAATTATAAATCCAGGCACCTTAACTCCCTAATGCTGTGCCTGTATAGATGTTTTAGGGTCTACGTGGCAAAACAGAAACAGCTGAACTTTTATTTAAGCATGAAAAACAAATCCTCCAACCAGTTCGTCTGAATTTGAATATAACACAATGCAATGCAGAAGTTCTTTTTCTCCTTAGTTGAATATGATGGATATCTAGCACCTACTTCAAAATAAAATATCACACACACAAACTATACAAAATATATAAAGCGCCAGTTGAAATGAATGGATTGAGTGTTGCCCATAATGCTATGCTTTGCACATGCTATGATTTTAGAACAGCTTTGTTAAGTAAAGGATTTAGAAGTATTTGGTATTTAGGAATACATTTTATATTTCACCCTCTCTGGTATAACAATGATTTTGCAAAAACTTAACTATTTGTTGTCTCCTGACTCTCCTGAATAATCATGTTTTTCCCCCTCCCATTTTCTCCCTAATTTGGTCTTGGAGAATTCCCATCCACTAGCCAGTTCATGCGACAGCTGCCAAACCAAGAGGATGAAGGCTAACACGTGCAGCCAGCCAACCGCATCTTATTTGAACTGCTGTGATGCTGTGTCACAGGGCAGCGTAACACACTCAGAGGAAAGCGCTACCCACCATCTTCCGCATACACAAGCTCACAGACATCTACGATTGGCTAGCGTCTCTCTCCACAGACAGTGGAGAAAGACTATGATCCTCCCACCTAGAAAGCATGGCCAATTTTGCTCTCCTGGACTCCCAGGATGGTTGTAGCATCATCTCAACTCAAGCTTTTAAGAGGTCCTTCAGTTCTTAAACACTAAGCAAAAGAGTTTTTTTTTTTTCTTAAGTTCCATATATTACATCCTCCAAAGTTTTTTTACTCATATGGCATCCCACATTCTACACTCATGTTCTGACTTTCCTTATTTGGTCTCACTTCCTGTTCTTACTCTAATTAGTTACTACACGCATGTGTTCCTGATTTCCTGTTTTTGTGTATAAGCCCTAAACTCTGTCTGAAATTTGGTGGAGTTACTTGAGAGTGTGATGTAGCACATCTTCGTGATCAAACAGCTTATCAAGTTTAGTGGTTGTTAAATACTATTTTATTTATTTGCATTCATTGATCTCACTTCTGTCTTTGTCACACATTAAGCATGATTTATTCAACTTTATAGCAGTGGTTTCTGAAAATCATTAACGATTAGGTAAATTTGATATAAAGCTATTGATTATAATTATAATATAAGTGGACTGACTACTTGTATTCTAATTTCTTGTGCAGACTGAAATATATTTCATTCCGTATTAAAAACTGGACAAAGCATATGTCCAAGGGACATAAAAAAAAAAAAATACATGTAGGCTATTGCTGAGTTTCTCTGAAACTTCAGCTATCACATTGACAGACAGAAGTGAATCCAAAGCCGAGGTTCAATATAAAGATACAAAATAGTCTATATAAGTCACTAAAAATGGCCATTTCCCTAAAAGTTGGGATTTTTTCTAAAATTCAATAAAAACAAAAAATCTGTGATTTGTCAAGTCTCTTGAAACTTTAATTAACTGACAAAAGTACAAAGAAAAGATATTCAATGTTTTCACTGACCAACGTAGTTGTATTTTGTAAATATAAACAATTTAGAATTTGATGCCTTCAACACACAAAAAAAGTTGGGACAGAGGCAAAATAAGACTGAAAAGTTTATAGAATATTCAAGTAACACCATTTTGGAGGATCAGGTTAATTGGTAACAGGGAAGGGTATCAGGATTGGGCATAAAAGGACCATCCACCAAAAGCTCAGTCTTTGCAAGCAAGGATTGGTTGTGGCTCACCATTTTGTGCCAAACTTCGTGAGAGAATTGTCAGTCAGTTCAAAAAGAACATTGACTGCAAAGAATTTAGGTCTTTCACCGTCTACAGTGCATAATATTGTGAAAAGATTCAGGGAATCCGGAGAAATCTCATTGTGTAAAGGGCAAGGCCGGAAACCACTGTTGAATGTGCCTCAGAAATCGACATGCTACTGTGATAAATATAACCACATGGGCTCGGGAGTACTTCAGAAAACCACTGTCACTTAACACGGTCCGCCGTTGGATCCAGAAATGTAACCCGAAACTTTATGCAAGGAGGAAGCCACATCAACTCTATGCAGCATTCTCTGGGCCCGCAGTGTTCTCCGGGTCCGAGCTCATCTCAGATGAACTGAAAGGCAGTGGAAACGTGTGCTGTGGTCAGATGAATCCACGTTTCAGTTTCCATGCCAAAGATGAAAAGACCAACCAGACTGTTATAAGTGAAAGGTGCAAAAGCCAGCATATGTGATGGTATGGGGGTGCATCAGTGCCCACGGCATGGGTAACTTGCATATGTGTGAAGGTACCATTGACATGGAGGCGTATATTGGGATTTTAGAGAGACATGTGTGCCATAAAGGCAACGTCTTTTCCCAGGAAGTCCATGGTTATTTCAGCAGGACAATGCCAGGCCTCATTCTGCACGTGCTACAACAGCGTGGCTTCGTAGACACAGAGTGCGTGGGCTTGACTGGCCTGTCAGCAGTCCAGATCTGTCTCCTATGGCACATCATGAAGAGGAGAATCAGACAATGACGACCGAGGACTGTTGAGCAGCTGAAGTCTTGTATCAAGCAAGAATGGGCAAAAACTCCACTTGCAAAACTGCAACAATTAGTATCCTCAGTTCCCAAACCATTAAAAACCATCAAAAAACCATCAAATTCTAAATTTGTTTATATTTACAAAATTAAGTTGGTCAGTGAGAAACACTGAATATCTTTTCTTTGTACTTTTGTCAGTTAATTAAAGTTTCAAGAGACTTGACAAATCACAGATTTTTGTTTTTATTGCATTATAGAAAAAATCCCAACTTTTATGGAAATGGGGTTGTATTAAATATGTCACAAAAAGGAATTCATTCCTAACAGTCTAAAAAGTAAAATAACACCAGGTCTGACCTTTCAGCGAATCAAATAAGAATTGTCAAAGAAAGAGGATCCTTTATTTGCTGGCCAGAGAGAATAATGTTAAATACGCAGACTAAAATGACCTTGACTTTTTGGTATTCTGGTGTAAAAGGTCAACCTGGCACACGGTATTTCGGTCTATAAATGAGGAGACGAGCTAAAAGGAGTAAACAGTTCCAGTGTTATCAGAGGAAAAGGTAATAAAACGTATGATAAAACAGAAACAGAGCCTGATCCTTCCATACGTGAGTGATGGTGGCAAACAACAAGCACAGAACTACAGTAAATTTAGAACCAAAAGAGTCAATCAGTTCCAAATCACATTATTTGGATGCAGCATCTATACATATGGACAATACATTACTATAAAATTGTGCATTCAGCCAAGGGCAGGAAAGATTCCTCCCTCCTGGAGTGGGAAATTTCGGCAGCACACACGGTTGGTTTTCAGTGTTCGTGGGGAGACTGGAGCGAAATTGCATTTCCTCAGCCCCCAAAGCAAATGAGGTCCAGGCGGGACTCAGCAGAGATTCACACTGCATGAATCCGCAATACATCAACATCAACATGGCAACAGCAGCCATACTGCTCCAGAAATTACATCCCCCCTCCCTCTCTCACTCGGGCTGAAAAAAAAAAAAAAAATTTTTTTAAACTAGCTAGTACCAGGACCCAAATGAAAAGCTTTCTGCTTTGTGAGTGAAGCTACATGAGTGTACTGCATATCATTAATCACTCTAATCATACAAAACTATCCACTGATCATCTTAAGACTAGTTTTAAAATGCATACATTAATTTCTTATTAATGTCTTATCTTGCATAATTTGCTGTGGATTTATAATTTACTAAGAAACTATATAGTGATAGTATTATGATTTTACTCTCATGTTTACCTCGTGAAATCTGAGACACGTATTCGTTACACAGTGATGGTTATACCATGAGGTCTTTGGGGTATCTTTGTTTACTCTTCCTGTTCTTACTGTGGTGTTTATTTTAGCAGTCTTGTTAGTTAATGTTATAACAAATACAAACAATACGAAAGTAACCATGACATACAGTAACAAACATAACAGATTTCATTTGACTGAAAGAAATTTATTAAGTTGCGTAAAACTATTTTGCTGTAACCATTAAGTTTAAGTTTATTAAATCATGACATATGAAGAAAGAAAGAAAGAAAGAAAGAAAGAAAGAAAGAAAGAAAGAGAAGGAAGGAAGGAAGGAAGGAAGGAAGGAAGGAAGGGAAGAAGGAAGGAAGGAAGGAAGGAAGGAAGGAAGGAAGGAAGGGAAGAAAAAAGGAAGGAAGGAAGTTTATTAAAGAAAGGAAGGAAGGAAGGAAGGAAGGAAGGAAGGAAGAGGGTTTATTAAATAAAGGAAGGAAGGAAGGAAGGGAGTTTATTAAAGAAAGGAAGCAAGGAAGTTTATTAAAGAAAGAAAGAAAGAAAGAAAGAAAGAAAGAAAGAAAGAAAGGAACAAAGGAAGAAAGGAACAAAGGAAGGAAGGATGGAAGGATGGAAGGAAGAAAGCAAGGAAGCAAGGAAAGAATGAAGGAAAGAAGGAAGAAGTTTATTAAAGGAAGAAAGAAAGAAAGAAAGAAAGAAAGAAAGAAAGAAAGAAAGAAAGAAAGAAAGAGAAAATTTTTATTGAATTAAATTTTATTTTATTTTATTTTATTTTGGGAGCAAAGGCAACCAATATTTATTAACTCATCCCTAATTTCAAGTAAGTTCATGAAATGTGTAATTTTTCCTGTGACATCACAACACTAACCCCAAATATCATAATACTTGGTTTTAATGATACACCATATATTTCAATGTTCAGGTTTCCAGCCAAACAGATGTGCCACATTTACTGTGTGTAATAAATGATACAGTAAAACTAAAACATTCTGGATGAAATGATATTTTCATGTCACAGTGAGTAACAGTGGTGTAAGACCTGATGAGAAATTCCGACACCGCTACCCTACCTCTTACCTTTTCCTCAAATCTTTTTACAGGAATGTTTATAAGAACTCGTGAGTGTGTCAACGTGCTGTTTCTAAAAGCACTGACAATACCCCGAAAAAAAGACCTGCGATGTAATTTATCACGATCATTGATATCATATTGCCAGTTGCTCCTGTGGTCTTTCTCATCTTCCTGTCTAACCCTGACAGTGCTCGATAGCATGTCCATCTACATTTAAACAATGAAACAATCAAGTAAGTAACAGCACTGCGACAGCAAGTCAATACAACTATGAAAGATCTCCAATAATCAGCGCAATTAAAGCTGCGCGGTCTCGGGACCATCTGTCTGTCGTATTGACAGTGGCTGCTCTCAATCACGCGGGGTATCAGCCACAGAATAAATCATCACCCTAAATGAAAGCAGCATTATCATTGATGAACACATCACTTATGCCAATGTGGAGTCTCTTCTGACCTACAGCACAAAAAATCATGGCTGACTGCTATCACCAGTAACCTCCAACGTCCTTCTCTTCATTCCTTTGCTGTCTAAATCATCCTCATGAATCAGATTTGAGGGATTAGATGCAGAGCTGACTCTACACAAATACCGGTGGACCGGCTGATCGGCCCAGCCGATTAATTAGGTCAGTGTTACGCATCTTAAGGTCATCAGCATTGCCTGATCTGTGAGGATGAATCTTTACTCTGTAAAGAGTTTCATAAATTCATTTCATTAATTGGGTAACACTTTACAATAAAAGTACATGAATAATCCTGCACTAATACCTGAATTAATACTTACTTAAATATGAACTAATGATGAGTAATCACGAACTAATGAAGAGCCGACCTTAAATCAGTCTGTACAGGATTTTGCTGAGTTTTTTTTGTGATTTTTGCAGCCAAAAATGCTTGATCTTGCTGTGACTTTTTTCAAAATCGGCAATGCATAATTTTTTATGCTTTTTCAAGTCTTTCGCAGTGATGTACGTTGGTACATGAGACCTCTTAGCTGTACTCATGTTTGACGCATGTTAATCGAAGAGGGCTTTGGCTGAATGCGCGTTGTAACGTGACGTAGCATTACGAATCTTGGCCCGAATCTGTGCAAAATCTGTGGTCATTTTGAAAAATTGCGAGCTCCTCCAGATATTGCGGAGTTTGCTTGATTTTGTGTTCATTCCTGCGATCGCAGAAATCGTGAAATCCTGTAGGGATTGTTAAATACGACGTGAGTTTTATGAATTCTTGCGTGAATAACACCCACCTTAAGTTAGTTAGTTAATGTATTAATTAAACATGTAGGGGTAAACTAAATCTGATCTGCTCTATAAGAAAGAACAGGAATTAAACATGCGCTGTACTGTTATTGTAAAGTGTTACCATTAATTTTATTAGCCACCATTTTAAAGAGAAGCAGTGTTTACTCTAGTCTCTAGATAATTTGTCTGTCGTTTAGTGAAAAAACATGATTCTAAACTAAGACAGCTAACAACACAAACAGACAAAATGGATTAGGGATGAACAATTGCTGCTGATGTTCTATGAAATCTGGGGGGGAAAAACAGCATCATCTCGGCCATCATCCTCCTTCCTCGGAAAATAATCGGCAGAGACATAAAATCAGCCGCTGATAAACCCATATCAGTCGACCACTACATACACATGATACAGCGTTACATCCAAACACATTAGTGAACCAGCAGGACGAATGAATCTGCTCTCTTTCCCCACATGCATACAGCTTAAAGAGCATTTCCATAATGCTCTTTATTAGACTGTTGTGGCTGTGCTTTTTTGAGGGGGGGGGGGGGGAAGAGTATGCTGACCCCTCCAGCGCTTTCTGCACTTTATGCAAACCCGAGGTCAGGCTCAGGTCAGGGCCAAATTGGAATCATGCAAAAAAGGGAACGAGCCTCGTGGTGTGCGGTTTATGTAGCAAATTAATTTGCACCACAGCACGATGATTGCTTTTGTGGTGGAGAAACACATTATAGATGGAATAAAAACATTACAGATATTTACAGATACTAAACTGTTGTTTTTTTCTCACACAAATACTAGCACCTTTACAAAAGTTTGCACACCCCTAAAATAAAAGAAAGACTTTTTTTTGTACCGACAAGACATTGCTAAGCTTTACAGACGTTCCTGAATTATCGTATTACCGTATTAATTAAGATACTGTAATGAGGGTGAAGAAATAAGAATGATATCTGTTTGCACCTCCCTTTATGAATGTGAGCTTCTTTTGGCTCGTTAAAATTGTGATAGAATTCTTCTTAACACCTGTTTAATTGTTCCACAGTTGTTCCTACAGTATCACACACGGTCTTCATCAAATCAGGTGTGGACACTGAGAGATGAATGGCTCTTGCTTTTGGATCTTTTCCATCTATTTTTTTTCCCCATCAATCATTTCTCAGCTTGTTTCAGGATATTTATACTTCCCTGCTTATCTGAATAATTCACTGAAAGGTTGTTTAACAAAATTTACAAAACAACCAACAGATCAGAACCGGTAATAACTGTAGGGACTTCTAATGTGAAACAATAAAGCACGTTGATTCAAATGAGCGTCAGCTGGGCCATGCAGTGGCCATATGCCCGAGAGTCGTCTGGTTCATACGTTAAGATATTTTAACGTCCAATTAAGCCCATTAACAGCTGATTAGCGATTGCCTTGCCTGTGGCAAAAAAGGGCCTCCCATCATTTGGGCAGCTTGAGCTGGCTGGCAGGGGAATACAAGTGACCACAGCTTAACAGGCCAGCTTTTGTCCATGCTGACAGGCGACATGAGAGGGCCACTCCTGTTTTATTAATTAGTCCCTTTGAAAGTGAAGCCACGCTGCTTAATACATTAACGCTTTTGTGTTGCTGCTCTTTGCATATGCTCTCTCTCTCTCTCTCTCTCTGTCAAGCCTTCTTTCATAGCGTGACCTTTGTCTGGCTGCTTACACGAAGCATCGCCGCTGCTTGCACAACCGTCCACAGAGGCTTTTGGCCTTAATTAAACACAAATGAAAACAACTGCTTTGAAGAGCAGAGGAAAAACTATCATGTCATATTCAGAACATTTTGTCCAGAGCTTCGGTATGCTAATCACACTTTCTGCTTTGTACTTTTGTTTTCCTGCACATAGAGGAAGATCCTGTTTTTGCTTTTGCCATGACATGTTTGTCTGTAGAAGTGACTCCAAATGATTGCTGAAAGCATGTTTTGACCAAAGCATATGAAATGTACATTAGATGACACACTCGAGCATAAGATTAAAGTCTGCTTTAATGGCTTTCTAAATCCAATCTGTTGCCGATTAGTTCTAAGCTAGACGTGATACCATAATAACGACATTTGCTATGAATGACAAAAACGAGATCCTCTACTGTGTCTAGCTTAAAGTACAACACTAGTGAAATGTTTAACAACCTAACAAAAATCATTTTCCGAGACGTTCTCATGCTTCTCATGATTTTTATCACGTCTTGGCTAGAGCGTAGTAACGATCCTTTACCAAAGTATCTCCTAAAAAACGTTACGTGCCATGACGTTACTGTGAATGGGCGTGGCTTATTTAATGACAACCTGAAAAAAAAAAAACATAATTATTGACACTAGCTAGTGAGGGAACAGGAGAAATCAAACCACACGCATACGTAAGGAATAAAACACTCCATGTTGTGCTGTTATAGGAAAATAATCAGTGATGGGGTTCTGTGATAAAGCAGAGTTACTGTTACCACGATGAAGCTGATTATTTTCCAGTTAAAAAAAATAAAAAATCCCAAAGTGTTTCATTCCTCATACCACAGCAATTTGCGGACAACTACAATGTGCTAACTAATTCAATAAAGACATGATATGCTTCTTATCCATTTGTTGTGGAACGTCCTGTTCTTACGGTGTAGCAGCTATAAAAACAAGCCTCTCTTTTTCATCATTTGAAGTTACTAAGACAAAAAAAAAAAAAGAAAAAACACAGCGTTTCACAGTACCGAGAAACCGTAAAGCGTAAACTCCTGTGTCCTGAAGATGTCAAAAAATTAAAAGTTACAGCTTTACCTCTGATGGTCACAAAGCGCTGATGCTGGAGACTCCTTCCATACATGTTAAATAAACATCTACGCACAGAAATCTTAATTTTGTTTCATTTTAATTGTTTTCAATAGGAAATATATATATATATATATATATATATATATATATATATATATATATATATATATATATATATATATATATATATATATATATATATATATACCATGTAGTTAAGTCACAGTGTCCAGATGTCAATGACGCAGCAGTATTTAGACAAAGGGATCTTGACAATAAAAACATAGAGCTTTAGATGTGCAATGTGCCCTCCACTGGCTGTTGCTTTCCTCAGGAGAAAAGGACACTAAAGTCTGTACCCATCATGCAACAGTGCTGTTTGCTGTGCCTCCTGTAAAAGATGCAATGAACTGTACATTGGCTGACTGTTTGCTTGAGCACTGTCACACCGTTAAAATTAAGGATGTCTCATTTCCAAGGGCGAGACTCTTCAGACACTTCAACGGTAATGGACATCACATTAATGACATCTCTGTTAGCATTGCTAGTTGCTATAGCAGCATGTGGCAAGAAAGGAAACCTAAGAAGCATGAACTCATTTCCTTGTCCTCACTCTCAGAACTTTAGCAACAGCATGGAATAAATATTACGCTTATATAATAACATCGACTAGCTGAATAGCAACTGTTTTTTAGCTCAAATGGTTTCACAAGCACTTTGTATTGGAGATGACATGATACCAATACTGATACCTTGAGTATCAGCCGATATCGACGCTCATCTGACATTTATTTTACAAATATAATAAACATAATACAAATGACGAGGTATAAAACATAAAAATAATCAAATCAATCCTAACAAAAACGTTTTTTGCTGTTATCTGCCTGATACCGATCCTGGGTATTGGATCACTGCCATCTTTACTTTTTATATACGATTTGGTTTTGATTTTAATTCTTAATGTCATTATAAATTAATCACATTAAGATAGTAAATATATATTTATGGCACACATCGATTCCTGATGGACATATTTTGATTTTTATATCATGCATTATAATTTATATAGATTTTACATATGCACTTGAACAAATAAACAATTCATGACAGAAAGAGTGAGATTTAAACACTGACTTTACCAAGTCAGCAAATTCTATATACAAAATTGCTTATGGTTAAGTCACAGTGTATTACAAACTGAAGAAATACAGCATGCGTCACCTTCTCCAAGGTCAGCTATTATATATTCTTTTAATAATACTAATACTAGTCAATACTAATAATATTAGCAAAGATCACAAATATTGCAAAAACGTCTCAGGGAACATGTCATTAGCGAAATCAAGACCTTAACTGTAAAATGAAGAGATCATGCATGAGCTCAATATATTGCATCAGAGCTACTCGCAGTCACTCAGCATCTCCCACACATGCGAATGATAAAATTACGTTTCTACCACCTTAAAAGTCACACCATTCCTGTCAAAAAAGGATTTCGTCCCAAAAAATAAAAGAGATGTGATGATAATATTACACTTAAACATATAACAGAATTAGAAGTGGTTTGCATGAAACTGGCCACCTGTGGTGAAAAAACAATAAGAGAAATCCAAAGAGCAACAGTCTTGCGCTGGGAATATGGCAAAAGGTGCTGAAAACAAAACATAGCAACGAGTGCCGTGTCCCTGAAGATACGTCCCCTCCCCTTTCCGAGTGGTGGAAAAGCAGATGCATGGCGTGACCTCGAAAGAGGCTGGAATATCAGCGCTGGATATTGCCGAGGTGAGAAATCAAGGCAGAGAGAGCGAGCCACCGTAGGTAGGAAATTGACTCGGAGGGGAAGCACACCTGCTGTTCATGTGAAGCCCAAAACCTCTTTGTTCGAGCTCTGACTGGCCCGCGATCACATCAGCAACAGCAGGACGTAAGCCATGGTGAGAAAAAAAAACTCGTGCTTCACTAGCTGTTAGCAGGACATATACAAATCTTTATGAAAATAGAACAGGGCGAGATCGGTTAAAATCTACCTGTGCTGGTTGTCAATGGGTTTATAAAAAGCGAGCTGAAGGTCTCAGGCTCAGGGTGGTTTGGCTCTGTCACTAAAGGCCTCCTTTCAGAGCCAGCAGCAACAGCAAGCCCTTCATTATTCTGAGCAACTGTGGAAACTGAAATCCTGTCATATACCACACTCTGATTGATCACCGGCCAAGACAAAACACCGCCTGCAATATACAGGGCGTATAATCATATAGAAAATAAAAAGAAACATGATTTGATTTTTTTTTAATCCTTGGATACAAATTTAAAATGTAAATGTTAAATAAAAAAAGATGGAGTTGAAAAAGAGTGTCATGTGTCCATTCCAGTAGGTATTTAGAGGTTATATTTATGAATCATTTAGTTGAAAAGACTTGTAGATTTGTACCCTATGCACATTAACAGTAAATATGAATAACAACCAGTGACAAAAGGCTGGTTTAAATTTGTAATTTTCCAGGAGGTGGAAAACAGTGTTTGAATCCAAGCCCCATGACACACCAGTGGTTCAATGGGTTTTGATTAATTTCTTCTGGAGTTAGGTTTGAATAATACATTAATACTTTCAGAATCATGGGAACAGAAAAGGAGACGGATGACTGTTTCAGACCGCAAGATCTACAAACTGCTCAGACTGCATAGCTATCGATATACTAACCCCTTTAACTCGTGGCTTACTATTAAATTATACGTCTTATAAGCATGTTATTATTATTATTAGTAGTAGTAGTAACTGCTATGAATTATTCAGTCAGTACAATATAATAGAAATAGGGATGTAGCTACAAGAGTGAGGAGTGTATAATAGTATATAATAGTATATAACAGTGTAAATATGCATAGCAATAAA
This sequence comes from Cranoglanis bouderius, assembly GCA_023630585.1. NCBI lineage: Eukaryota > Metazoa > Chordata > Actinopteri > Siluriformes > Cranoglanididae > Cranoglanis > Cranoglanis bouderius. The sequence continues at coordinate 6,967,341 of CM042539.1, forward strand.
CTTTAAATTTAATGGTATACTTACTGAGACATTTATTGTCTAAAAACGATGGCCACTCAAGAAGACCTACATACTTGCTCAAAGATGCTGTAATTAAACACATGTTTATGAGAATCGCTCAGCTCGTACAGCTCGCACAAGTCTAATCAGATCCGATCAATCTGCCTGGCAGGAGAAAGGTTTACTCTGTGTGCACGCCACTGCGATAGTCTGCGGCTCAACTACAGTGAAGTAGAGAAACAAACAATGAACAACCATAATCTGGGGCTTGAATCGCAGGTCACCCGGGGCCGCTTGTGCTGCCTCCCAGTAAGTGTTGTGGTGTCAACTCCTTTACACACTCGCCATTCATCTTAGCCAGGCAGCCGGATTCTGCGGCAAAACAGAAAGAAAGAGGGGAGGGCGAACAGAAACAATGGCTTAACGTATGTTTAGGGAAATAAATGAAATCTCTAGCCAAAGCGCTCCTCCCTCGATGCCAAATTTTCTGACACCGAATAGGTAACAAACGAAGCGGGCGGGGCGGCTGGGGAGCGAACGTTTCCTGATCCGAGTGCCCTGTGGACCTCAGCATCTAAAGCGCAGGCATTATGGTGAGTGTGGCCAGTCACAGGAGAGAGGCCCTAACACAGGCCATTTTGCTGTTTTACCTGAGCAGGAAGGGATCGAGGGAGGAGAAAATGTGATCCGTCCTCTGCTCTCTTCACGGCCCATGAATCAGATCACGTACTATTCCTTGCCTGAGGCCTTCTCATGCTGCTGTCTCGGCTGAAGGTGCGAAGCTCCGCTGTGCCTCTCTCTAAGCCGGTGTGTCTACCTCAGAAAGGCTGAGCTGAATTTTCCAAGCAACCTCACTTGAATCCAAGCCCCATGACACAGGAGCAGTATTTTTGTTTTGTTAATTTCTTCTGTAGTTACATTATTACTTGCAGATTCATGTGAACTGAGAGAAGGGCACTTGAGGAGAAAGAAAAGTTCTGCAAGAACTACTCCACAATATACTACACATACTCAAACCTCGCTGCTACATTAAACATGAAACACACAACATACAACATTTGCAATGAAATGAAAGTATTTTATTTATGCTTCTTTTTTTTTAAAATTATGAATAGAGTTTAGGATGAATATGCACTCAAGCTAAAAGTAATTTGTGACCTATATGTACATGTCTAATTGAATCAGTGTAATAGCAAAAAAAAAAAAAAAAAAAAAAAAAAATTATGCATACATACATACATAAATATATAAATATATACATACATAGATGTTAGATTTATTTTTTCCTACTGCCTCAGGGGCTAGCATTATTTCAAGAGTAGAATGACTCCCGGTTTTTGAGGCAGCTGATTTTATTGATAATCCCACTCTATCATTTCAAAGGTCCTTGACTCCTCCTGAGCCTCCTGACTTCATTTCTCTCAGCCCTTGTCTCTGGCCTCGTCGTCGCCGTCCTCCAGAATGCGTTCCCTTCTTCCCCCTGCCATCATAAATTAAAGGCCAGCGCTAGCCGCCATGGCAGCTGGCATAATTAACCATGTCTTCACACTTCTCTTACACACACTTCTCTTTGTTCCACAACACTCGGGCCTTGGCGCGTCTCGGCTTACGCTTAGTCACAACATGCAGGAATGTAAATGGGAGTGAGTCATATGTACATGTGTGTGTACTGTGACATCTCTGCTCCGGTTCTTCAATATGAAAATATATCACATAAGACACTGAATTACGACTTCTATGCGGTTTTCGACCTGAAGACTTCTGTGTTATTGTATACCTTGTATATGAATATGAAATTGTGTAGGGTCAGGCATACGATGTGTAATGTCATCAGTAATAGCTGCTACTTATGATTAAATACATCAAAAGCCCTTTATAGATTAACACTGTAGATAATTCACTGTATTAGATATTCAAAAATGTAGTGTTATTAATAATAGTGGTGGTAATATTAACACTGACGCTAAGAAAACCATGCTGTAAATGCAGTACTGTAATGTAATTACTGTAATTAAAATTATCATGACCTCCTTAGTTATGCGAACGGTTATTATTTAAATTGTACTGTAACACAGCTGCGTTTAAAAACGTTCCCGTTTGAAACGTGTCGTCTTTGCTGTTCTCTGAGAACCAGAAGGTCGTCGTCTTGTTAAATTTCCAGCGGTTCTAATTTCCACGGTCTACCTATGCCTCCTATTGGTCTGTTGCATTCAGTTACCCGACATGGCTTGCTGAGCTCAATCTCAGAGGGAAGAATAGAGAGAGAGAGAGAGAGAGAGAGAGAGAGAGAGAGAGAGAAAGGGCGAGAGAAAATGTTACAGAGAAAAAAACAGAGAGAGTGTGAGAGAGAGAGAGAGAGAGAGAAAGAGGGAGGGATGTGAGCATTACGAGTGTTGACCATTGTCTCTTTACATGAATCTGAACATTAAGTGCAATAAATGAGGCCGTTGTGCTCTACAGAATTGTGGCTGATTCTGTAATGTTATTTAAAAGCACCGGTCCAGATTAAAGGAGTCAGCAGCGTACCCTTGATACGACAATCACCTTTGCGTCACGTCACGTCACGTCACATCACGGCTAATCCTGTACAATCTGCATGCATAGCCTCTGATGCCTTTATTTATGTTACCCACTACAGTGTGTGTTTATTACCTCAAAATATTACACAGGGAAAGAAAAGAAAATCCAAAGTGCAGTGTGATAATCATTAATCCTCAGAAAATACCTGGCTTTAAGCATGTTTGTGAAAAATGTTCTCCTCGTGACTACTATTTCATTAAATCTCCATCCTAATCTCACATGTGCTTTCTGCTCCATGCATTAATGCATTAGACTTTGACATTTCTGTTACGGTGGATTAGCACGCAAGACACAGAGATGGATACCAACGCACACGAGGAAGTAGAAAATATCTCATAAATATATGTAAACATGCATCAAACATGCTTTGTAGGAAACAGGAAGTATGCACACACACACGCACACACACACACACACACACACACACACAGCTGTAATGCAAACACAGGTGTGACAGGTGTTAATAATCGTGGGAGGTCGAGTGACTGGAGTGCAGCTCAGGGGTGGGCCATTATGCAAATATATCATACCACGATACTAAGATGTTTTCACAATATGCAATAGGTATCATAGTATCTAGGTGGCAGAAGAACATGATATATGATTTAATATCTACAAAAATAGTTGCCTTGGAAATAAAGGGGTGGGAATAAAACATTTGGGGGGGGAAGAAAACAAACATTTTAATAACTAGTAGCTGTTGTAAAAGTTATAAAAAAGTATTGAGGATATTTGTGCAAACAAAATGCAAACAAAACGTCTATCTGATGAACTAAAGATGATAATTTATGATATGTTAACTAGACAAAATAAATTAAATATGTAAATGATGCATTGTGAAAAAGAAAAAAATTTTTTTTAAATATATTACAGATTTTAAACATTGGCCTCCAAATAATATTTTAACGAAGGATATAAATCGTGCCTTCTGAAGCAAAAGAACTGGGACAAGCTTCTCCCTGACATGTAAATGGCGATTTCAAACGTATGGCTGTGTTTACGTTTCTCATAAACAGTTCATACAGAATGAATTCACACAGATCAACAAAAAACAAAACAAAACAGCATAGCCATCATCATACGAGGCACGGTGAGTGTAGCACGGTGAGTAGCTCCTATATGATTTCACATGCAATCTCCAATATATTACATGTAATTTCCACAGTGAATAATACAGGAAGTAAGAATCATATCAGAAAATGAAAGAAGCCTATGAACATAAGTGATAAGGACGCATATATTCGTGCCTGAACCTGCATGCATTAGCGTAGTTATAAATATTGATGTGTGCTACAAATGGCAGCGTAAATGTATAGCTTCAGAGGGATTAGCATGTATAAAGAAATGAAGCATGTAATGACAGGTAGTTTCACCTCCATTACTGCACGCTCATCACAATTCCTCCATTTCTACTCTTACATCAAACATGCAGCTGACGCTTTTTTTTTTTTTTTTTTGTTCCATGTATCAGAAACTGAATAAAGCCCCCCTCTATAATGTTTGACTCCGAAGATCCCCACCAAAGTTCTGAGAGGCAAATGACCCTCCCATTAAGCAGCAGAGAGAAAGGGAAAAAAAAAGGTCGGGCACCATTTCACATTTACAACACAAGAAACTTTTTGAAATTCCCCCACAATCCGCTCCTTCCTTCCTCCCACGATTTCCATTGCTAATGAGTGAAGTATTCGTCGCTCTGTGCCAGGGCGGTAATTAATGTCCATGGTTTCAAAGGCGATTCATTTTAAACACTCATCCCAGCCAAATCCCTCTTTCTCAGCTGAAGCGCAGCTTCTTTAAAGTGTAATCCCACTATTGTTGAACCTGAACAGAAGGTGAGAGCCAACAAAACATAAAGAGAGAGAAATGAAGAGGTGAGAGAGAGAAATTGGAGGGGGGGGGGGGGGGGGGGTATATTTGAGTCATCAGAAATGAAGACAGGGATTCTGTGCGACAAATTTGATTCCCTTTTGTCAGTGTGTACTGGCGTCCGCTGGTCCAGGCTGGAGAGGAAACAGTGCTTTTAGCACTCAACCTAACTAAACTTACACTTAGCATATGACCAGCTGAAGTGTATTGGATTTGGGAACAGTTAGTCAATTGTTTCTGGTCCCTGGGTGGCAGTTTATGGTAAAGTTTGCATCAATATGACACAAAAGCCACCGAGCTGTACGGAGCACATCAAGGAAATGAAAGACAAGGCTGCCTTTGTCACTTCAGTGCACTATAAAGGAGGGATTTGGAGGCAAGGGCCACCGATCGCTGGGGAGCAACAAAATGAATGAAGTTTAGAAACGCCTAGGCTTGATCCTCTCCACTGGAGGTTTAGAGACTAGCTAATAGGCCGGGCTGCACTCGGGACAGAAGATATATAACCCAGACACGTTTGGGCACCGCGAAAGGTCAGAAAAGGGCAACGCCGAAGAGGAGGGATGATAGGGAGCCTGTCATAAAAACCCCATTCTAGGTAGAATGACTGACAATCCTTGTACGCCATTAGATAAAACATTTCTGATTAGCAGACCTTTCTACTCATCAGGTGAAAAATTTATAAAAAGGTCAAGTCCGAGGTGAGATCAATACACTATTTGAATTCTGATTTAACAGCAATTAAACGGTCTTCAATATATAACATATAATATTGAATATATAACATATGACATAATTCACACAAAATAAACACAAATCTTTGCATAAATCACAATAATTTGTCTGCAATTTTAATTACCGATCATTTTAAGCTCATTTAATATGACATTATGTAAAATATTTATGGCATCAAGGATCATAGTTTGTCTGGTGACACATACATAAATCTATTTAAACATTAATAAGGTATAGAATAAATATTTTAACACATAGTTATCACAAGAATATATGTCAAATACAGCAGGTTGTCTAATGCAGGTATTATCTATACATGCTTTGAAAGGTTCGGGTTTTAACAGAAAAGACCTCTTTATAATCCATACAGTGCCTTCTTATATTATGAAAATGAAAGAATTAAAAACTAAAAATAATAATTATACTGATGGCTTAATCTGATGGCACAACGCACTTAAAAGAAATAACCAAAATCCTAAAGTGCTTAGTAAAATCTCCTTGTAATAATGCTGTAAACCGTTATATTACCTCTTCAAAGAAAATAAATACTTGAATTAAACATGTGAAATCATTCCCCATGTCTCTCTGTCTTTCCCCCCTTATTTCTTTCTGTTCATGTTTCAGAATATCATCTTTTCTGAAAATACTAATTGTGCCTAAAAGCAACAAGAGGATCCACCAATCATTTTTTGGGGAGAGAGAGAGTGAGTGAGAGAGAGAGAGAGAGAGAGAGGATTGAAATGTGAATTTCAAGGACATCTGAGCACTGGGCTGTCATCATGGTCCGATTCACCGCTTATTTCTCTGATATGCATCTCCTGACCTGTATATAAAATTCATAGTTTCGCAAGTGACATGAGCGAGCCTTGGGTGAGCGAAGGGGAGGGTAGAGGGAGGCAGGTTTCTTGACCCTGGTCACTATGGCAACCGCAGGGCTGATGGGTAGTAGCAGGCCATTTTCACCACGGGAGGAGCGGCGTGAGAAGGCCCGGGCTTTCCGTGCATAAGATTGATATGTTTACATGGAAACTCGAATGTCTCCAACATTAGTAGGCTCTGTCCCTCATAATCATGAGAGAGAAGGAGGGACAGCCGTTAATTGAGGGATTAAAGCAAACAAAATGAGGATGGTAAATGAATTCAATTAAGTGCATTTGTGTCTTTCGTTACAGGTTAATACAGAAATATTGTTGCAAATTATAAACCAGAAGAGAACGGTGAAAATACAACTTATCACTGATCATAATCTCACTAACAGAACGCAACAAAATGTTTTAAATGTTCAGTAGTATAAAATAACATTCGATAATATTTTAGCTGTAACAGTCAGAATTATTCCAATGCATAATAAACAAAATTATAGATTAGATCTAACATGTAAAGAATGCACAGTATTTGTTTCATTTTCAAGTGAATACAAGAATTATAATATATTTGTATAGGCTAGTACAAGTGAGCCTACTGCTTCAATGCAGCTCACGTCTCTTAAAATATAACACATATAACTATACGTAAAATAATCTGATATTGCACACAACCTTTATATTAAAAAGGAAAATCAGATTTTTCAAAATCTATTTTACATAATCAGATCATTTAGGTTATCACCCACAGTGCATTAAATACTGCACTAAAGAGTCTCTTAGGCAGGAGCACGCCTATGGAGAAGATTAGGACACCAGTGTGGCATTTTATTCACACCGTAATTTGGGCTGGGATTTGCTTAACCACACGGTGCTCATCTCAAAGCGGCCAGCTGCAAATTCCAGGTGGCAGGTCATAGGCAGTAATTTCAGATTTTAATAACAATCCCTCTCCTCCAGCCGCTGCCGGATTGAATGAAAGCATAAATTGCTATATCTGACCACTAGTACTTGTTAAAGCCTCTGGCAGCTCTCTCCTCTCATCTCTCCATCTCGCTCCACTCCACCCCCCCAGCTGTATTAATGATACCAGGGAAAGGTCACATGAAAAATGAGTGACAAACAAATCAAACCGTATTAGCTTGTGGCTTTGTTATCAGTAGATGGCAGAGATGACAGAAAAAATTCTGAATCCTGAATAATTCTCTGTTGCATTTTTGCTGGCTCGGCAGGCTAGAGGGAGACAGAGAGAGAGAGAGGGAGACAGAGAGAGAGAGAGAGAGAGAGAGAGAGAGAGAGAGAGAGAGAGAGAGAGAGAGAGAGAGGAAGAAAGAGAGAGCGAGGATGAGGGGAAGATTCACACTGTGACTGTTTGTCTCCTCTACTGACACTGGAGGAATCATAATACGCATTAATGATGGTGTGTGTGCAAGTCTGCAGCTAGGAGCAGTCAGTCACTTCAGCTCCCAGGAGGTGCCGCTGATTTGAAACACACACACACACACACACACACACACCTTTCAAGGTCAGGCTTTAGCCCCCAGACCTCTGCCTAACAACATTTCATGAGAATAAATTACAAATTTAAGAATTCAGAAACAATCAGAGGCAACTTTTAAACGGATTAGTCTGACACCAACGGGTTTTGATGCTCGTCTTTCCGGGTGCAAGTCATCGCAGCACAGCCTGGGTCGAAATCACTCACGTCTACTCCAAGATGAGAAAAGTAATATTAAAACGCAAGAGCAATGGCCGCCTCCTGCGCCACAGACGGATATTTTCCTCCGAAATGAAATGCTCTAGATCTTTCCGTCACCCCGTGCCGTTTCTTCATTGTTGTTTACAGTATGCCACAACGTGCCGCGCGCGCGTAAACAGATTCATGAGAATGCAAAAGCGCACAAATATCTTCTCTCATCTCTGCAGCTTCACAGGTGATTGTATGCGACGTGTCCTTCGCAGAGTGCCCTGCGTGGAGCGCCGTTTTCCTTTTTCAAGTCGGTCCTGATGGTTTTTTAGACTGTTTGAGGCGTTTAGGGCCCGCTCTGTGGACACAGCACGTGATTACACTAGAATGAGGGGCAGGAGAGGACATTTATGGCCCCAGATCTCTGATATGAAACCTTCATTCCATAGGCGTCAGTTTATGGAGAGAGCCGTGATTCATCGTTGGACAGAGTTACTGTGTGGCAGACAAATGCAGCTCCTCAACCACTTCCTAAATCTTTATGAATAGAAGGATAGAAGAGGAGAGGAGAAGAGAGGAGATGAGTTCACCGGGGTTAGATGATTAATTCCTGCTTCTGACCTAGCTACTGTAATAAGTGTGATCCTCATTAAAGAAATACTCCACCTGTTTACTCCAAATTCACTAAGGGCAGCTGTCGAATTAAAAAACATAATAACATAACATAATATAACATAAATATAACACTAACTGTCCCAATAAATCTGTTCTTATGAAGGTTTACCCAACTTTACCAAACACTGAAGCAACACAATGATAAAAATTCTAAATAAAACCCTTTGACTTCAAAAATTCACCAAAGTGTCCTACAGAATTTGTGTTTTGCACAAATGTTTATTTATGGTGGAATTTAACAACAAAATTCTTGTCCAAAGATTTGGTGGAAAAATGCTGAAACATTCCTATTACCTAGTAGGTGCAATTTAGTGAGTCAGTGAGTCAGATCATTTGGCTCAGCTCACCAATAAGAGTCGACTCTTTCGGCTCCCAAATTCCTTTTTTTATTTCCTAAACCAGATACACTATTCATGATATTCTTCTATGCCTAATTATGGCTTTAATTGTTTTTTTTTTTTTAAATCTTGTAATTATTAAAATAACATTACTTTGCATTGCATTTTATAAAATCTATTTAAATAATTGTTCAAAAAAAAAAGAAAGCAAGAAAGGCGCTGCAAGGTGCATTTGCAAATAGAGTCATCTCTGCATTAACATGCATAATTAAATCTACACAAAAGTGCTCAAATATGCAAAGCAGCTCTTGATGTTCACCAAAAAGAATTGATAATCAGATACAGTATATATCTCAAGTATATATCTAAGTATATATCTCAAATGTTTAAAATCTTAGATTTGTTTTTGGACATACAAGTGTAAGCATGCATATGGCAGAACATATATATGCATGTATATTCCTTTACTACTAAATTATAGTCTGTTTTATTCACACAAACACACCCACACACACACACACACACACACACACACACTAGAGTACACATGCAGTAATCAGCAGCAGACACTGGTGGGTACTTGGCTTAGCTGCTAACGAGGCATGTGAGGCCATGCATACTTGATGGATATTATACACACACACACACACACACACACACAGACACACACACACGCAAAAAAAAAACAAAAAAAAAACTGTTGCATAATTTCAGCATATAAAACACTGATTAGACTGAACATGACACTAAAAACAACCCTGGAATAAAGCGAGACATCATAATATTACAGACTGCTGAAATGAGCATGGATAAGAAACTTATTCTTCTCAAATAACTCCTACATTCACTCTAATTCTAAAAATATGAACAGTCTCAGCAGGGAAGAATCATTAACCCTCTTATCAGCATATTGCTGAAGTGACAGAGTGATAACTAAAGGTCTCTGTCCCTCTTCACAACCATCACAGTCAGATTTAACACCTCTCAGAGAATTAAGCTCAGTCAGAGAGGCACAGCGTGTTTGCTTTTGGACCAATCGCCTTATTAACTATAGCTAATGCGCTAATTGGACTCAGCGGACTACAGTGTAATTACTTGTTATAATTACTTGAAGGTTTATAATTTGTTAAGGTCGGACGTGAAGAGCTTTTCAGTTACGCTAACAGCTGTCTAACCTGTGTGCTTAATTTTCTATAAGCATTTCGGGTATTATTTAAAGATGAGCATCATATCCAAGGCTGATTAACTGCCAAGTGTAACTAGCAAAGAAACATGCAAAGTGCAGTGATGAAATAAGGGCTTTCTAAGCAGAATCACTGAATACTAACATATGGAAATCATACATAAACCAAAAAGGAATGGCATGGATTGAATGTGGATCCAATACAACACAGTGCCATTATTATGGTGCACTGTCATCTCAGCCAGAGAAAATTAGAAAATATCAGACTGTCATTGTGAGCTGATACCAGGATTTAGAGAAAAAAAAAAATGCCAAAAGTAGAGATGACAAATCAGTCCAGTGAAGAGAAGTGGCCCTCAGACAAGGGATGTCATTTGTCATGATTGCCATTTGGCTGCACTCCCCTCACCCCGGCTCGGCATCAGATGAATGGTACCTTGATAGCCATTAATTCTAAATTATCCAAATTTGCCAAACTGCATCCCTGCATGTGCGTTGAAATTAAATTTATCTGCGCTTTGCCCCCTCCCCTACTTCTTTTCTGTCCTCCTCCTGATCTGCACAGGCTGACTCTTTCAGAGAACGGAGGTGGAATTAGATTTGCCCCCTGCACAACACACACGGGCAGAGCATCAAAAGCCCTGAGCCTGGTGACATTTTGAAATGTTCATCTCTCCTCATTCCAGGTCCCTATTTGGAATGAATAAACTGGCCAGTACTGAAAGAGTGGCAGCTCCCTGGGTTTTGCTTCAGCCACAGCCTCCTCCTCCTCCTCCTCCTCCTCCTCCTCCTCCTCCTTTCCCTCATCTCCCTCCCCGACCCCCCCGAGTCCAACCTTTAGGCCATCGAGGGGCTTTGTTGGAGGGGGACGCAGCTGAGTTCACATACACACACACACACACACACACACACACACATACATACATACACTCACACACAGACCCCTGCATAATACTGGAGGTAATTAAGCCACAGCTTCAAGGTTCCATGGACACAAGACAATTCAGCCTAATGAAGTATCGATCGACTGCAGCCGAAGTAAAACAAGTTGACATTCATTTAGAGGAGGTATTGAGAATATACCACAATGCCATCCAAGACATAAAGCCTCAAAGACACAAATTTAAATCATATGAAAACAATGAGGCCTCAATTATGTTACCTCTAGTAATCGACTGAATGGAAAGAACTGTAAAGGAGGCGCATTTCATTAACCGAATCAGAGAATATCGTATCGGAAATAACCTCTAAGGGTGATTCCATGATTGAGGTGCCAAAATATGTCCCACTGATATTACATTTACAAATATGTATGTAAAGTAAAGGCAGAAGACATTTTAAACGCAACAGCCTACATGTACGTTTCAGATAAATCACTTCCATGACATCTAGAGCACAGTGTAAAAAACAGCATTTCTGCTCATCTCACTGTAATTACACTTTACCTTGAAATCTAATCATTAAAATACTTCAAAATGTATATTTTTGCATTAATGTATGAATCCTTTTAACATCTCAGGCTTAAAAAAAAATTATATTTTAGTTCCCATAACATTCACTCATCCATGTTGCCTGCACACCTTCACCCCTATGATTCATAGGGAATGTTCCACGTGTTCAACAGGAAGTGACATCATCCAAATTTCTTGAAGATCATGGAAAGAAGAAAAGTACATTCTCTCATTCCTTCTACTTTATTTTCAGTGATATTGTAATATTGACTGATATGGAGGTCACTTTGTTTCTCATATTATTGATTGCAAGTAAAATTATCAATTAAAACAATCAATAAAAACATTTGAAGTAATTCATTACAATGTCCTCATTCCATTGGCATGGATGCTAGTTAACCACATTCTATGCAAACCGGTTACTCATTTAGGAGGAGAATGCAAAGAAACCTTGTAAATGAGATATGGTTCCCTGAGATGAGTTAGCACATTTATGAAAGGCTTAATTGCTGCTTTTGTAGATTGAATTTTAAAAATGAATTTTTAAGAGTTACAAGGGCTAAATGGCACCCTAATTGTTGAATAATCTATATTCACCACCATATGCTTGAATATTAAAAGCGAACAGAAGCACAGTGAAGTGCATTTTCAGTATTTTTATAAACCAAGAAACTAAGATGATTATATTGCATTAATAAAACAAGAATATACAGTCTATCGAAAGCAGTGGATGGAGTTCATAAAATCCGCAATTATTCCTCCGCAGAGTGTCCTGACTGATTTACGTGATCGTATCTGTCATGAGACGGTGTGCGGCATATAATATTACTGCTCTGATGAACTGTGATCAGGGAGCAATTCCTTTCTGACTTGACCACCATCTCGCATCACACTAATCTCTCCGGAGAAAAAGAACTGTAAAGTAGTAATTTCCTGCAGTTCACCAGGGACCCCCATCCGACAAACAGCAAGTTAGGGGTTAGACTTATTAAAGCCGCGTGATTGGCAGATGCTAAGATTCACATCAATTGCCCTACTTCTGTGATTGAGAGCTACAGATACGGTGTACGGACGTCAGAGCCAAACGCCGCTCCAACCCCAAATAATGAGTCAATCAGAGCAAATGTTTTGGCCACCATTGTCTGCAAGCTGGATATGTCAAAGAAGACCTTGATTGGTAAGGAGATAAGTACAGTTCCATTAAAGCAAGAAAGGTCTGACGCAGCTGTCTGAGTGGAAAGTCATCACTGTCGGTCGTTGTCATCATCATTAAATCACTATTTGCATCGCTGTACATGCATTTAAACTCTGTATTTCTTTCACTTTTATGAGTTTATACTGGAAAGCTCAGACTGGTGGAATAGTGCATAAGCCATTTGGTCGAGCTCCTGCTAACAGAACAAAGATCACCTGGGTGTATAATGCGCTATGATGAATAATCTTTCCAGCCCAAAATAACGCGACCACACATTTCCGAGTGAGCTCCCACGTTCTGAGCTCATTTACGCAATCAAATGCAAATCTGTCCTTAAAGTAATCACATGTCTTATAATGGAGTGCACAAATGTCACTTGCAGATATGTTTTAACCCCAAACGAGGTGCGACAGATCCCGAAATGATGGGCAACTCCGCCCGAAACCAATGCATTTTTAAACATCAGCAATTACGCCAAATGGACAGTTTTAGAGTAATATTTGCATTTTGTGAAATACATGATGAAAGCAGGCATCAAAGTCAATTTGGCTCAATCTCAGCAAGGTTTCATGCACCGTGGAAAACAAACAAACAAATAAATAAATAAAATAAATGCTGCAGAATTTTCAGCAATAAGTAAGCAGTAAGAAATATTCAGCAAATATTAAATCATGTGCAGACATTTAAATAAAAAAAACGTTTGGGTGTAATGCGTAATTATAAAATGAAATGAAAGTCAGCTTATCGATATTAAGCGTCATGCTTGCTGTATGACAGTGTATAAACATGCGTGAAGATGGAGCAGCGGTAGTAGGAAAGCTGCTGAAGATAAACATCTCGCTAAACTAATCCAGATTGAACTCTGAATGCATTCCTTCCATGCCTCAGTCGGTTGAAAAAAAAAAACATCACACAAAAATTCCTTTTTGCTCACATATCCATCAATGCACGAGAATATTCCACCAAAAAAAAAACGCCAGCAGGTAAATCATCAGCTCGAGACATTATTAGCTTTTAAAGGATCATGAATTAAAACCTTGGCAAGCACGTGGCACCGGTATGATCGTTGAATATGCGACAAAGTTGTCTGTTGAGAATTTTTGATCGCTTAGTTCTCAGATACGTCATAAATCTCATCAATTATAAATCAGAGATTGTTTTGATGTCTGAGGGGAGAAAAAGGAAAAAGTGCGATCCAGTTTATGAAAGGACTTGGCATCAGTAAAAAAAAATATGTTCTCATGGGCGATGGTAAATATGGAAAAAGTAAGGTGTGAAATTATTATCTAGTCACGGTAAAGAGAAAACGGGACATGCTGTGCTGCAGGACGGCTCTGTGCTTGTCTAGGTGCGAGTGTGACGGCTGTTTCTCCTACCTGTAAGCTGTGCAGAGGAGTTCAACCTTGTCTCTGAAGAACTGGAGACCAACACACTCCCCGCAGAAGCACTGCCTCAATTTCACTGAAAACACGAAGGAGAAAAATATATGAACATCTACACATCACCTGTGCATCCAACCTTCTAATTTGTATTAATATAACAGATATATAAATTAATAGGAAATATACAGAGTACTAACTAATTTGGATAAACCTTTCCACACAGATTAATTGAGGAATAAAACACTCAGTGTCATGCTGTTATGGGAAAATAATCAACTACAGGGTGGTGTGATGAGATGGAGTTACTGTTACCACACTGAAGTCGATTATTTTCCAATAAAAGCAAATGTTTTATTCCTCTTACACTACAGCAACTCATCCACGCTAACGATTTTTAATTTATTAAGGAACAAGTCATACGTTTATCCATTTATAGTTATGTTTAATGTTGAGGATTGTCTCTGAGACAAGTTAGTTCCGTTATTACAAAGTGCTGACACTTAAGACTCCTTCCATAAATGTTAAACAAACACCATACACCATGTTAAATGTTAAACAACACCATAGCCTTCGTTTATGTGGAGTGTCTGCCATACGAGCGGATTGCAACGAGCACATTGATATAAACCTGTGATTTGCGGCTGTACTACTGTCAGAGCTGCTGTTATACTGTAGAAAACTAATCAACAACGTCTGACCAATCACAATGAAGAGTTCAACAGCACTGTGGAATAAAATACTTTTTAAAAAAAAGAGTAAGAGTAAAAGTGTACATATTATGCAAAAACCTTTCATTCACTGAAATCACTTTCAGGATATAATAGTAGGAGCTTGCTAAACAAACATAGCATGAATCCATGTGTAGTATGAAAAAGTAGGTCAGGGAACTATGAGTAATCCTCATCAGGACCAAATCTGACGACTCTCAAAAGTATATGATTAATTCTTTGATATTAATCATGTAATTCTTTTATATATAACAAAGCCTAAGCCTTATTTGCTAAGATATTTGACCTTGTCTGAGAGTTAAGACGCTCTGGCGTGGATTGAAAAAACGCATCTGAAGATTAAAAATAATGCTTGAACTATTACCAAGGATTATAAATGAAGGAAAATTGTTTTTCGTTTTGATGCAGGGCTGATTTCTAATCCTACATTACAGGCTGCGAGAGTAAACAAGCTTTTTCACAGAAGATGTGTGAGGTTTTCATTTTGTGCCCTTCCTTCCTCAAACACTAAAATTAAAGCAATACCTTGTAAGAGCAACACAATCTGTTCTCGATTCATGCTCCACAGCTCCAGGATACAAGACTGGAAAGAAATGCAGAACGCTTTTGATCTTCGCACATTCGTGAGGGGAAAAAAAAAAAACTTTATGGCTATCAAGCATGTCTCACTTTGAGAGTGAATCTTGTTTCATCGAGCTGCGGCATGTGTTTATATGTGAATGAGAATCGTTCCAGAGGCGACAGAACATTCCTGTCAGGCCAGAGCTGCATACACCTAACTTACTTTCATCAAAAATAACACGGTTAGTGTCAGAGGCTACAATTTTTTTTTTTTCAGATATAAGGACTTGTGATATAATTTTTTTTTCTTCAGAAATGAGTTACTGTAATAAATATGTTATGTATATGCCTTTGATTGTGTGTGTAAAGTTTTAAACCTGCTTTAAAAATATGCACAATTTGAAAAAAGTTGAAAAGTCGCCCTTGCTTTGACCATACAAAACAAGACGCAAAATAACATGCAATTATCAGCTAGAACGTGAATTCAAGCAGCATTTGCATTTGATGCATTTGCTCGCTGTACATTCAACAAAAGTAAAAGCAACCTATATTGCACAAAGCAAAAATAGATTATTTGGTATATATATATATATATATAGTGACAATTATATATGAAAATACATTACATTTTACAATAGGGTTATAAATATATAACAGTGATGAAGGTTGAAAAACTGCATTAAAAAATTAAACTAATTAAACTAATAGACTAATTTACCCTTTCATGCATAAATTATTGAAAAAAATTCCCATTCTTTTACTTTTACTATTACTTATTTTTGTAAACATTACTTCTATTAAAAAAGTGAGTGGATTGTCCATGTCCATGTAAAATACCGTGAGGAAAGAAAAGGATAAAACATTATACATGAAATTTACAAAATTAAGAATCTTATAATGACCAAAATTATAGAAAATATCTCCAAACAATATTCTTAATGTACAGAATTAATGATTAAGCTGATTTCTGTGGTTAAAAAAAATCTTTAAAAAAAAACTATTTTAAATAATCTAACGTGTCCATTAGAGTCTGGCACAATTTTTTCCCCTTAATTTTGGATTTTGTTTCGAAATGTTTTGTGTTTGTAAAGTTATACCAGAGACTTGCCACTGTCGCCATTGGCTTGCTCATTGGGGATAAATTTATCGATTTAAAATATAGATCTAAAAATTATATATCTCTGTAAAGCTGCTTTGTGACAATGTCTATTGTTAAAAGCGCTATACAAATAAAATTGAACTGAATTGAATTCCATTGAACTTGCTGCATTGCTGCATCAAAAAATAGTCTAGAGAGAAATCAGACTAATGATTTATGTTAAACTGCAGTGAAGTCATTTGGAGGTGACTTACATTTCTTTTAAAGAACAGCCTTAAATTGACTGTCCATAATGTTAGCATTTACTTGTGCCTTAAGGTGGATACTTTCGGCTGGAGGTACTGTAAACACACAACTCAACCGGAACACCCTGACATGTTATTTTCTTTAATAAAAGCCAGTAGGTTGGTAGATTTGCTCCCTCTTCCCAAACTTTACCTGACATCCTGCAGTGATGCGTCCAAATTAGCCTAGGCACGAAGTTATACGTTCTCCTTTAACGTCAGCTCTCAATAACGCTGCAATATTTTATATCTTAATTGTGCATTATGAATTCTTAAAAATGTTACATCACCAATACCAAAGAAACCCAGCTCTATTTTGTATGGTGCATTATGATATCTAGAATTTTTCTTTAATAAATCAATTCATCCCAGAGAAATCCAAACATTAGTTTTCCAGCACAAAGTGAAATGTTGCAGGAAAATGTTTGTATGTCAGTAAATAAAAGGAACATATAAAAACAATGAAGGCTGCTGGATTTTGCTGCAAAAATAAGAAGCGAGTACGAAAGTCAAAGTCTCCAGAAGAACTGTGGCTGGTTCTGCAAGATGCTCAATAAAACTTACCAGCTCATTTCCTTATAAAACTGCACTAATTTAACTGCAGACTACTATTTGTTATTTTTATTTTTTTGTCACACCAAACTTTGTTTCATTTACTACTGTTTACAGCTCTTTAAGTTGTTTTGTTTTTTTTAATGTACAAACATGTAATTTCATTATTTTGAAGGCTTCTTTGCTCTATGGCATTTCTTTGCATGTGCCTAAAACTTTTGCATAGTACTGTATATATATGTATTTGTAAATGCATTATAAACATTGCTGTATCATATAAACTGTACTGCATGTACATGTACAAGTTGAATAAAATAAAATGTAAAGTGTTCTGCTAGCTAGTCTTGGTTTTCTACCCACATCATGAGGAGGATTAGTGTTTGGTCCGAAGTCTTTACCTGCACTGAATCACTGATAGATAAATATAAAAAATTAAATCACAAGATGAGAAGAGGAATTTAAGCTTACCGTAAGTTTATCTAATACTAACAGAGGAATGTGTGTGTGTGTGTGTGTGTGTGTGTGTGTGTGTGTGTGTGTGTGTGTGTGTTTCTTTAAATCCCTTGATTAATTCTGATCTCTTAATCTACAATGACAGACAATATTGAGGTTATGAGTTCCATTACTGTTATATCGGTTCAGCAACAAAACATATTCATGCATGCTCTGTATTTCAACATCTTCAAAATTGCAACTCAAGTCAATACAGGAATTTAATATTGTAAGTACATTAGACAGACAAATACTCCAGCGCTGTGGTGTGTGTGTGTGTGTGTTTTTCTTTCTTTCACAGGAAACGTTTAGATGAAACAATTAGAGAGCGCTTTTCAATCGACCTCTTCAACAAGCTGATGGGCATTATCAAATACGAGTGCAGAGTGGCAAACAGAATGAAGTTTAGGATGCTTTTTTTTTTTTTTTTTTAGAGTAAACTACTCTTTTGAAGTACTTTGATTAGTTTACTACTTGAAAAGCTTCTGAAGCCATTAATGCTGTAAGGTTACACTCGTCTGATGTTCGGGGTGCATTTTTAATGTCTCTGCTTTTAAAGAGAGGACGTGCAGATGAGCGCTGTGCTCCTTTTCTCCTCCAGCTGTAGACACCCTGTGTGTGTGTGTGTGTGTGTGTGTGTGTGTGTGTGTGTGTGTGTGTGTGTATATATATATATATATATATATATATATATATATATATATATATATATATATATATGTATGTATATACACACACACACACCCACACACACACACATAGTTTTTACAAATGTTGACCTTGCCGTTCAGAGCCAGAGGCCTTCGAGGTATATGCAAACATGGCAACATGGACACCTCAAAAGAGGGCCCGCGTTTGATGTTGATGCCGGCCATTTTCAAAGCAAGAGAAAGATACCCATAGGCTTGAATTCCATCAAACACCTTTGATATATGTGTTTCTGCAGTGTTTATAATTACAAACAAGGTACATCATGATTAAAACATTGAGGGAGGAACGTGTCCAGGCTGGGGCTAACCAACAGCCATGAAGAGAGGACGAGAGGTGTGTGTGTCTGCGTGTGTGTGTGTGTGTGTGTGAAAAATGAGTATAAGAAATTATTTATCACTGAAAAAGAGGAATATATTCAGTACACAAAGTTAACATCGAATCAACTTCTATAATCAGTTTTTAATCATAAAACAAAACATGAAAAAGTTATAAAAAGATATCAAGACACCTGGATTATTTCAGTCAAGTCGATATCGAGATTATATCACACTGTCCAGCCCTACACACACACACACACACACACACACACACACACACACACACACACACATATATCTCATCTATGAGTTAATTAGAAACACCTTGTGTATATATATACGTGATATTCTTTTGTCACAAACGTGATATATTCCTTGATGTGGTCCATTACGTAACAAAATACAAAAATCTCTCTTTAAAATCTGTCTGTAATTAAAATAATAATAATAATAATAATAATAATAATAATAATAATAATAATAATAACATTTGGAAGTTATTAGAAATGGCAGTGATCCGATACCCGAAATCGGTATTTGGCCGATACCAGCAAAAAATGATGGATCAAATATCAGAGAAAAAAGAACAAATTCGATCCAATCCTGTAGTACATATAACATACAACACTAACATATTTTTGTTAGGATTGCTTTCATTAAATGTATATTTGACTATTTATTTATATTTGCAATGTAAGTCATTTTTGTGTGAATAATTATTTGAATAAAAAAGCAGCTGTTTTGTAAGTTATTTTATCCTTTGTATTTTTCTATATCGGAAATCGGAAAAGAAAAAATGGTACCTTGCCATCACTAGTATTTTTTTTCCAACTGACACACTAAGTATAAAATGGACATGTAAGACAACACTGTATAAGAGATATATAAAAATGTACTCAATAAGATTCTGCTCAGTACTTATATATGTATATATCCATATAAAAATGCATGTTTTATTGCATGATTTATTTATATTAATCAGAATGAAATTGCTCCTTGGGAAGATTTTAATTAGTTTCCCCCCACATTTGGTCCGTTGTCAGGTAAGTGACACCTTGGAATAGTAATAACGTCAGTCAATTTAACAGGAATCCACTTCAAAGTGTCACCAATTCAGGACATCTAAGCCATTTTGGAAACTTGGGAATAGTCTCCATCATCATGTGGCTGGCACAGTGGGTGATTTTGTCCAGAAGCCATGTTCTGCGGAAGTCACACGTACTGTCAAATGGTCAAGGGCTGTCGTGATGAGATTAATGAGGAAGCTCAAGGCCCTCTAGGGGGTCGAAGGAGGGGTTAGGCGGATGGAGGAACACAGTGTCACACACACACACACACACACACACACACACACACACACACACAGAGGGGCTAATTCAGTCTGGATGCCTGGAATATGCTTCATTTGACATTTAAGTAATTAGCAGGAATTATGATCCGATGAGGGTTTACATAATCTCAACTGCTATCAAATGGTCTGTCACAAATAAGGACTGATTTAGAAACATGCACAGCAGTCAGTCACGAACGCTCTTCTCTTCTTCCATTATGTAATGCTTTAAGTAAGGAATAAAACACTTCATGTTGTAGTGCGGTAGGAAAATAATCAACGATGCAGTGGGGTGATGAAGTGGAGTCACTGTCACACCCCGAAGTTGATTTGTTTCCTGTAACTGCACGTCCTGATGTGTTTCATTCCTCTTATACCACAGCAATTAGTTAGCAGTAATATAATTTGTATTTATTAAAGAATGACATATACTTTTTTTTAAATCAATTTATAGTTACATTTAATGCTGTGGAACATCCATGAAACAAGTTAGTTCCTGTTATCACTTACTTTAAAGCAGCTATAAATAGCCACCAGTCTCTCTATTTTTCTCTCTTGGAGTTAATAAGACAAAAAAAAGCACTCTGTTACAAAGTGCTGACACTGGAGACTCCTTCCATAAATGTTAAATAAACGTCTCCTTACAAAAAGCTTTACCATAGCTACGATTATATGTTTATCTCTGTGGAAGAAGTGGAGCGTCCACCATACAAGTCCCAGTGAATCAGCTGTTACTATAGAAACGATAATGTATTAGAATGAGAGCATTAATAAAACATTAAACCTGTTATGGAAATTAATCAACATTTGATATGAGACGTCAACAGTGCTGTGGTATAACAACAAATATGAAATGAACATCAGGCATTTTGGGTTGTGTATTGGTATAAAAATGTCACACTGATCAGCATAACGTCTAAACATGTCACGACATGTTTTTTTTTCTTTTTTTTTCAACTCGACAAGCAAATGCATTCGAGCAAAACGCCATCACTTGTCTCTTTAGCACTGCACTCTTTTGATCCCTATGTGTGGTCTAAATGAAAACCCAAACAGATCCATTCCCCCAAGTTCCCTCACAGACATGAGGATCAATACACGGACATGTGGGTATTGATCAGCGTAATGGTGACAATACTCACAAATTTGCCAAAACAAGACCTTTTTTTTTTCTGGAGGTGTTGGTCCTGCAGCCTGAGTGCTCTAAGGGTAATGTTTTTACAATGTCCATGGATTTTATAGACTACTGGATTATATAGTATTACGTCGTTCACCTTACAATCAAAGCTACTCGAAAACGACACGCAGCTTATCGAGTGTTTAAGGATAGCCGGAGAAGGAGGTCCTGCCAAGCTCAGGTTGAGCAGATAAAATGTTTTAATATTGGAATAATTACAGTCACACCAAATTTGAATTTGGGTTCACTGGATTTAATATCTGGCCTATTTAAAAAAAAAAAAAAGAGATAATATGGTGTATTAAAGCAGAAAACCCACTTAGGATCTAAACTACTGGTACTACTATGAAGAATATAAAATCATTTTATGCCCCAAAGATCCTTTTAAAGTACCAGATTATTATTAAAGCATATTAACCAGTACCTACTACCGCATATCTAGTTCTACATTGAAACTAATAAGAAAATTAATAATTTCCGACAGCACCTGAGAGTTTAGTATTGCTTTCACACTTATTAGTCTATTTGTCTAATCCAAATCAAAGCGAATTTGATTCTTTTGATTCATTTGCTATTTGGTTTGGTTTGCTTTCATACATACTGCACATAATAAAAGAATCCACATTAGAAATACGGTGACGGAAAAAGGTAAATAAACCTTTAGGAAGTCAGGACAGAAATCAGAAAAAAAAATGTAAAAAAGCATAGAGAACACAGAGCTGGTACGAAATAAATGATTCAATAATTATTTAAGTAACTAGTTTAAAAGGTTTTGTGTATCACATCATTTTCTTTTTGTGTGTCAGGTCCAAATTTCGCAGAACACAGCCTTAACCTCTGACGCACTCAGTGCAAAAAATAAATAAATAAATAAATAAATAAATAAAACACACAGCATGTTTGATTCACCTCCGGGTGAGTCGATTCAGAGTCGAATTGCTTTCTCACTTCAATCAAACCACGCTAGGTTTGTAAGCGGACCGAGACCACGTCTATCAGACGCTCTCAGACCCGAGTGTAATATCAAACTCTTAACACCTCACATCCATGTGAGTGCTAAAAAGTAGCGCTCTAACAACAACAGCTCTAACAGGGCTGCAGTTTAATTCAGGATCATCAAAGCAGACACTTTGGTGATCTCATAAGAAATTGTTGTCACCAGCTGCAAAGTGGAGAAAAGAAGAGACACAAAACAAAGTGTGCAGTGAAGTGTGCAGTCAAGCAAAGACGGGATTTATAACTTAGGTCTGCTAAACCGCATCATTGTTCTCAAAGCCTCATTAACATGGAGGTAATTGCAGTGCCTTTGTACATAGTGTCGTGCATTTAGTACTCTGACTCAGTGATAATTGCTGTAGTTGCTGCAACACTGCTCTAAACACTTCAGAGTTGCGCAGATGATTTACATAATCCGCAAAAGCCATCCATTCAGAGGGACTGGTGGTGCAGTTTATTCTGAAATGCGTCTCTGAACGTCCGGGTTGGACATCAAAGGCTGCCACTTAAATATACAACACAATATGATAATTAGAAGCATTCAGAGTTGTTGCTGTTGTTGTTTTTTTTTTACTTCTTCTCGTATATTGCGTTGGCAATATATATATCAGTAATAGTACATATACTTAATGAAATATGAATCAATATTATATTACTGTTTGTATATCAGACTTTTTTTTTAAATAGTGATCTTGGTTTGACAGAAATCCACATCTCCACATCTCCAGATCAGAGGACGAATCCAGACTAATATCATATGCAAATAAATCATCAGAAGAAAGTTTGAGCTGAACATGTCTGTTGATGATAAAATAAAGCCCCCCCCCCAACCCTCGTATTTTATCCAAGACTAAACAATTGATTTTTGCAAATCATTTTAATACATCATGACTTCCTCGCCCACTTTTCCCAGTAGACCCCTGGTGTGGAGTGGAACCATGGTACGTCTTTAGCAATAATGCAAAATCAATGAGCAGAAACTGAGCTATCATCGCCTTAAATGCAAGCTGCTATTTTACTGATTTCTAATTAAATCCACAATACAAAACAAATCCAAACAAAACAACAACAAAAAGGGATCCCTACTCGATGGGAAATAAAATACATTACATTTTCTATTTGTGTGGGAAAATTTATTATTATTTTTTTTTAAAAACTCATATTCTAAATGAAAACACATTGATTCCTTTGGCTGCTCCAAATGCTAAGCAAACCGCAGTGTTTTGAAATAGATATATATATGGTAATTCTTTCATTTATCTCTGAGATATGGCCAAAGAGAGAGAGAGAAAGAGAGAGACAGAGAGAGAGAAAGACAGAAAGAAAGAAAGAGAAAGCCCTCTTCTATTTGCAGTTCCATTAATCTCCTGAAGCTTTAAATGCATAATCTGAAGGAAGACAAAGCAAAAGTCCAGCACCCGTCACCCAGGATTAAATATTCATGCTGTATGCCTCTCTCCGCTTTTACACCGACAGCGTCCATGCTCGCTGCTCTTTGATATGGAGTCGGCTAAGGCGCTTACGTGACCGCTGGCCCGTGAACGAGGAGGACAGCGCAATCAGAAAAAGTACCAGAATCAACATGAAATAGCCGGCAATTACTGGCACTTTTTTCCCCACCACAGTAGGTGGAAACAAGGAGAGCGTATATAAATTCAGTGTGTTCTGGAAGAGCTCACGGCCTTCGCGCTGGGTGAAGGGCGCAGGAAAGTAACTATGCCCATAAGTGATTATGTACTCATTCCAGTTCTGTCACTTTGCGTTTACACGTCTGTCAATGGCGTGGCCATCAAGTCCTTTATAATTTAAACAGCATATAATTTCAACTAATGCTTTTAGAGGTCGTTATTCTGACATTCACTCTGAGTAGACGAAAGAGAAAATGAAAAAAAGAGAAGCCAGGCTTGTGCTGATCT
Organism: Cranoglanis bouderius; assembly: GCA_023630585.1. Lineage (NCBI taxonomy): Eukaryota > Metazoa > Chordata > Actinopteri > Siluriformes > Cranoglanididae > Cranoglanis > Cranoglanis bouderius. The sequence continues at coordinate 6,991,459 of CM042539.1, forward strand.
GCGTATTTCTTGTCAAATCATTTATCGTTCATAGTTTGACAAGTGAAATAGTAAAAAAAAACAAAAAAAACAACAATCCAAACCGGTATTGAAATTACAAGCCTGACGTGAGTGGAAGCATGATGGCATATACAGTATATTTACAGCTTTTAAAATAAACATACTATCAGAACTGTAAGCTACTTATCCTTTGTTAAATATGCTCTAACACTATCCAGCAAGTTGGACTAAAATGCACAAATATTTGGTTCTGTATATGTAACACTGACATATTTCATTTTTCCTTTCGGAATATGTTTACAAAACTGAGTGGCAAAAAGCGAGTGTTTATCCAGCCTCCAAATATTACACAGTTGGGCACCTACAACCCGGGAAGTTATCATCGTTCTAACACATTCTCAAACCCCTGACCATTTTTACCACAATTTGAGGTTTTCCTGAATTCCTCCTGTTTTTCATGTTCATTTTTCCTGTATAAAGCTCTCCGTCTCACTAGAGTTTGATCACTGGAAGGAAAGGAATATTTACATCCAATCAATGTCATAATAACTACACCATAATGACACTTAAGAAAATAATTATACATAATTGTAGCCTTTCAGTTCTTGGATAGTTGTAGAGGTTGGAATTTTAACTGGCTGGAAAATATGCGAGAAAAAAAATGAAAGTTTAAATCCATAGAAACGGATTTTGTACTGTACATATCAATCTTTACAAACTAATAATTGTACATACGATGATACATTACACATTATCTCTCACGATTTTCAGTCATATAGCTTGACGAAAGAGATAGCATGTGTTTTTTTTTTTTTATAAATGCTATCAACAAACTATAGTGTGTTAGGGTAAAAACCTTAAAAACTAAGTTCACTATCAAGATCGGAGTTCGATACCGAGCTTGTGATCAGACGTTTTGGGGTTTTTTTCTGCTCTGCTGGCCAGTTGCCAAACTGTGATGATAAACAACTCTCCAAGATGTACACGGACCTCGATAATTGAATCTTATCCTCTCTGGAAAACATGCAGTAGTGATTTGATGACATCATTAATCAATATACAGTGCATTACACGTCTCACAAGTTCCCAGGATTTGCATTACTCCGTGACACGGCGAATAAAGAGGAATATGCCCATCAGCTCAGGATAATGTTAATGACTGGACCTCGTAGACTTGATCACCGCTCCTTCACTTGAAGGCCTGTCATTCAGGATTTAACCGATTCTCTGAATCTGGCTCTTTTCAGCTGTAAATCCTGATATTACAGTCCTCCAGGCTTTTTTGACTGTTTTACAGAGCCATTTAAATAAGAGACCAGGATGGAAAAGTGTGTCAAGGGTCTGTAACAGATGTCTAGTGGTCTATCCACTCTCCCTTTGGCTAATTTAGCACTATATTGAGCCTTCAGGGAGGATTGATGGTCCGAGAGGAGGGGCCTTCTCTCCTCCACATGAACAAGTCCCAGGAGGAAGCAGCCACAACTTCCAACACTTTATTACTGGTCAATTTGGAGTCTTCTTTCACTTGGGTGACATGGCTTAGGAGATGTCACAGACTGGCCAATCAATACTTGAAGCTTAGCGGGCTGAAGTGTCTGCCACCACGAATGGCAGCAGCTGCGGCCGCACTCACTCTTGACCTGTTTATCGGACGGTAATTACTTGCGAAGTGCTCAACATTTGGCTCGGGCTGACCAGACCACATTAATGAAGACAAAAGGGAAAAAAAAAAGTTGCAGGCTTGACTGATAAATCCATCCTTACGCTTGGCCATTGTATTTTAAATGCAATAGTGATTAATAGAATGTGGAAAAGGTTAAAAATGTTCACGTCAGCCCATTATTATGCGTATTTTTTGCTCACACAATTGATCAGTAATCTGATTCTGAAATGGTACTGATATTTGGCAAGAAATCGGGCAGTTATAAGTTCCTTGAAAGGCAGCAATTGGCTTTAAAAAGTGGAAAGTGCGCTTCCCTCCCACAGAATGTCTAATCGACCGGCACTATCTCCTGATATTTCTTGCCTTATTTCCTCTGAATGAAGAGGACGAGCAGGCAGCGGTTGTGTTAGGCTGCGGTTTTGCCCGTGGCTCGATGTTCTTGACTTGTGGTGCAGCAAGCCGCTCAGCATGTAAGCAAGCTAAAGCCCGCTAGCTAGAGAATGTATTGATCCTATAGATTTCCTCCAAAAGATGCGATAATGATACATCATGGCCAGATTTAGCTGAACAAACTGTTAGGGAAGTGTGAAACCAATTTTGAAACATAAAGACCGGCGTGTTCCGTTGTAACGCCTCGACAGCAAAGGAGGCGAAGGCAAAAAAAATCTATAAAAGACCTTGAAATGCCTTTAGCATTATTGCATTTGTGTCTAATTGAAGCTTGTGTGGTGTTTAAACCTTAACAACATATAGAGATTGATGTTATTTCTAAGTACGTATGCTCATAACATGCTAATTTAATGAGCAGCGCTCATTCGTGAATAGTGGAAGTGGGAAAAAATACCTACTGATTATTCCCAATTCTGTGAGCGACATAACAATAGGCCTCGATACTAATCATACACATAAATATACTGTATAATGAGGAAAAATATAAAACATGGCCTCTCTTTTAAATTATTTTCAAGACATATGCTGATAATCCAGAATGAAACACATCAAACCCTTTCATTTTTTTCAACCTAAATCAACACATCTGTGCTTTAAGCTTCTTACTACACTAAAGTATTGCATTTCTGTAACAAAAAATAATAATAATAATACAAGTTTTTTTTAAATAAAATCCAGACTCTACATTCCACATTTTCCAGATGATTAAAATGTAATCACTGATTATTCTAACCCACAATCTTTTTTACATCAAGGGGAACATTTATTTTAATCTCAGTTTTAATTACTTGGCCAATTTCTGCTTTCATGAGAAAATATTCATCTTTTCAGTATGCAAATTATAAGATGAAATAAAAGATGAGTGGTCCAAATAAGGAAAAAAAGGAAGAAGAGGAAAGTACTTCAGGCTAGATTCCTGGTATCTATCGGAGAAACTTTAATTTAATGACACAGCAGAGTATATGAATAAAATGTCAGAAATGGCATATTTCTACATCTGCATGTTGTAACCTTAATACAAGATATTATAGATAGTAGACCATGAGAAGAGAATAACTTTGTTTATGTAATATACTGAATATGATTGCTAATTATGTAATTGGAATATATTTGGAATAATTAGAATGAATCGATTGTTGTTTTTTTTTTTAACTATATAATATATAAGAGATAATAATTAGATGTGTCACGTCAAAAACAAGATTTAAGAATGTCCTTATAGTTTGCTGTCGTTCTTATTTTAATGCAATAAACAGTTTTTTTGCTGTATTCATTTCTAGTACACTGTACACCTAGTTCAATGGCTGTAATTTTATATATTTTTTTGCTTTTTCCCCCCCTTCTGCTTATCTAAATGCTGGAAGAAGCCAGCATGCTGAGTGGTCATTTTGGTGCTGTAATGGCCAAATCAAAATAACAACATGTCTCTTCGCACAAAATGACCACAGCATGACGCTGCCAGCCGAAATTAATTCCACCTTTGACTGAGGTGGGGAAACACTCCCTGCGAGTCCCTGCGATCTACTGTAAAAGTCTTGAATATGTAGGAGGCCTTATCTTTCACTCGCCGTTTTTCGCCACAATTCAATCTCCCAAAGTTCAGGATTACACTGATGGAAATGTACATCAAACAAAAACATTATTTTTTTAAAGCGCCTCCCCAAGACATTGGGGGGGGGGGGTGGATTTGCAGCGGTGTGATGAAAGGTAGACGTCTCTGTGTTGGAAAAGGAAATGAAGGGTCACAGCAAACTCATCGTTTTAGCTCATGACTGAGTTTCTAGAAAGAAATGATCAAAATTGTGATGCAAAAGGATGACCTAAAATTCACTTACATACAGAATCTCATATTCTATTAATAATAATCCTTAGCTAAAACAGCAAAGCTGCCTGTATCTTAGTTGACAATGAGGAAAGCTTATGTTTTACCTTCTGAATATCCTCCTAATGCAAAAGCACACATTAATGCTGTACGTTCGGTTTTAAATTTAGTATGTAGCATGTGTTCCCCATAATGGGGAGACCTCACACACTCGCTTAGCTCTGGAAAGTGAAATCTTCACAGTTGTGTGAATGATTTGATTATTTCAGAGTTTAGAAGGCGATGCATGCCAGATTTTATTGTCTTCATATGTGAAACAACAGCGCGACCCACAGCAATGGATACTGTGTATGACAGTATTACAGAAATATTAAATAATAATAACGTGACGAATTAACTTTAATAGAACATTTAACAAAATAGACCAAGCGACTGGTTGGTCTGACTGTACAAGCTAAAATAATATTCAATATTAAGCATAAAATAAAGAATATGTAGCCTTTTTAGGTTTACTATTAATTCAAATAAATGTTAGATTTATTAGTGAAATGATTTCTTTAAAAACAAAAGACAGTTAAACCTGCTAACGAATCAAATTTGGCATGTTCATCCTGAACGCATGCAGGACCTGAGCAGTGTCACAGCCACTTGACGTCTCTATTCAGCGTGTAATGTTGTAAATAATTGCAGACAATTAGCATCTTATTAATGAGGCTGAAACAAAGGCCAGCTCCCCTGGCGCACTTTTTTTTTTCAGCTCGACGGAAAACAAAACCTCGCCGCTGTTGACAATATGCCATCTGTCTCCAAATCCACAGGCAAAGAGCAGCCACGCTCGGTGCTAATATGACATGTTGAAACATTAATCGCCCCCTTGGGCCAACATAATTACTACTCCATGTTAATCACCTAACAATTAGCAGCCATCAGTTCCGAGGGGCAATCAACGAATTAGCTGGAGAGATTCTCGTGCACGTTCGCTGCCATTCTGCTCATTCAAAAGCAGCCAAGGCCTTTAGACTGACACCTTCTGTGCACACGAGAAGAACTCATTTGCACTTGTACCAATTAGGCTCTCTAATATCCCTCAGTGAATTGGAAGGCCCTTTCACACAATTTGGACCTTTGATTTTTTCCCCCCCACCCTTCCTCTTTTAGTGCTGTATTTTGAATTTGTAATGCACTGCTAGATTTGGTTCTATTCTTTCAATATTTTAATCATTTATATGAAAAAGGGAAAAAAAGGTGCACCAGGTGCAACATTAAGGATAATCATCTTCGCTCCTACTTTCCATTATTCTTGATAAACAAGATTTTTAAAAAAACCCACACAATTGTATATAAATACATGTCATTTGTCACGACACATGAAATAGTAGGTAATATGTATATAACGATTTAAAATGATATTATCATATTACACCAATCGGGATATGTGTGTAAGTTTCATCACGCTGTGACGTGACGGTGTCATTTTCTGACAAAACCTCAACACAGGCTTTTATTTCATATTAAAATCCTCCAAATTCAATCGCACTGCTTCGTCCTTCACTAATCAAATTCTTTACTCCTTCGTAATTCTTTTTATTGCTCGAGATATTATTGTGTATATGGCCTCATTGCCTGTATCACTAGAAAATAAAATGCAAGCCATATTATGAGTCCGAGAACTGGCGTGAGAGTATGAGAGCTACACGTCAGTGATATACTCTGAATGCATGAACTGAGTGATGAATTCTCGTTCAGGACGCCAAAGCATACATATTTATGTCCAGACACCTTTTTTTCCCCCAATCCATCTGAATAATCAGGAGACAGCTGACAGTCAGGTGCTGGCTTTGACCGGGGGGCGAGGGTCCGATTTAAATGTCAACCTCTGCATCGCCAAAAACTACCCATGGCAATTACTGGATGGTTTAATGGCTTTGCTGTCTTGTTCTTAATTTGCTGAAATGGCAAAATCAATAGGTGCAGTTGTAGTCACAGCTTCTTGTTTTACTGCTTTAAGATAAAGTCTAAAGAGAAGACAATCTTCACTTCCAATTTGCAATGTTCAGCATCATGGCGGCTCTTATCAGTGGGGTTTAAAAAAGCAGCTGTCTGGCCTATACTGGCATGTCGCTCAAGCTGAGGTGACCAACACGCTGCTGCTGCTCCAACACGCCCAAAATGGGAAACTGACACAGAATAAAAAGCCAGCGTATTATTATTATTATTCACTGCTTCAAATTAAAATTAAACTGTTTGCATTGTGATCATAATTGTGTATATGAAAAACATTCATTTTTTAAAAAAATAGTGGATGTCACACAAACTGGTCAAGAGATACAGAAACCGACCAGAAAACAAAAGATAAAGGCTAAACCCTTAACTCAGTCATGTATGGCACGGTGGATCTCTGTGTGTGTGTGTGTGTGTGTGTGTTCAGCCTCCTGTGTGACCAACTCTGTCTCAGCTGTTTTCAGTTCAAACACAACCCAAAAGGTTACATATATAAAAAGAGCACAGAGACCTCGATTCCTTCAAAAGACAAGGCCGTGTATATCCCACAACTATTTAACACCAGTCTTTTTGGCATTATGCAAATTAAGCTGTTGTAAAGTGTGTGTTCGTTTAGCTTGTTTTTTTGTTGTTGTTATTGTTTTGTTTTGTTTTTTTCTTAAAGAAGCCCTCAGATGTTTTGGCTCAGCATGCGGTCTGTTAATCCATCTTAAAGCCTCCTCTCCATAATCTCCCTCTTTCATTAGCCAAGATGACCACAGAATGCTACCTTTATTGCTTTTCACTTTCTAACTGCATGTTGATCATATAGAACTTTTTTTTTTCTTTAATTCAGAGATTTAAACTGGAATCAGGACACTTTGTAATTGCGAAAATAATTTCACATGTTCCAGACCAGATTAAAGAAAATTTAATCTGGATATTAAGAACATTAAATGTCAAAGTTTGGGGTCAGACATGAAGCAAAAAAAAAGATGCTTGGTTCATTTGGGATTTTTAAATTATTCTGTGACATCATAACCCAGATTTGCAAATGTATTTTTATAAAACAGCCATGGATTTTTAAATTCTTACATTTTTTTTAATATTCCTGCATAGCAAAAAGTGAAAGAGATTCAATTTTACACACACTTATCACAATGAATATTTACGGTCTTAAATCATAACCGCACTTCATGATAATGCAAATAGTTCAAGAAGCGCATCAAACTTGTCTCACACTCTTTAATATTTTATAAATGTGCATAAAAGAATGCCTTGTTTACAATTTCCCACCTTAATATAACTGTTCAACAATAAGTCTCTTCCACGCCTACCCCCTGAAAGAATGCTTAGGCAAACACTGCCACCCACTGGCAGAGAAAAAAATGTAAACTAAGAGCATTGCAAATTCAAAACATACAAGGAAACATGCAAATGGCCTGCGTGTTAAGTAATACATCCCTCCAGGCGCAGACATGACATGCAGATGAAAAAAAAAAAAAAAACCACAAAAAAACAACAAACAAGAAACAAGCCTGAATACGAAAGCTTCGAGAGAGATTCGTTCTGTGGGGATCAAACGGAGATCGAACAAGACCGTCCATTCCACATGAAGCATGTTTATGAGCGGTTCATATTCATTCTCAAAGACCATGAAAGCCAAACACAAGTGTAAATGTATACACCCGTGTCATATGGAAGCAGTCTTGGGATGAATGGGTGTAGTAATATTTTAGGAATAATCAAAGGATTATTGCAAAAACTAGCAGACGAGTACAAATGTGTCGCTCCACCCTGACTCCATGATTACACTTAAGCCCCTGTAGTTAGGTGTTTTGAATTTCCATATTCACACATGCACACACACACACACACACACACACACACACACACACACACACACACACACACACACGTGCATTTAAAGAGGGAATGGTAGGGGGAACGGCGAAAATGTTGGCTGCACCTTTTATTAAAGCTTATGAAAGACGCTGAAGGAAACCCACACCCTGTTTTCATTAGCCACATGTCATCCAGGGAGAGAGAGAGAGAGAGAGAGAGAGAGAGAGCGAGAGAGAGAAGACACCAGTTTTCTTTCCTTTTTACCTTTGCATATCATATTACTGCATTCAGCTGGGCATCAAAGCCACAGAAAGCCTAGTGTTGTTTTTATATATTTTTTTTTTCCTAAAGTGAAAACAAAAAATATTTGTATTTGTGTCAGTGTCAAAATGTTCAACAAAAAGAATGCACTGTTTTAAAACACTGCCATCTCATATGTCTTGATGCCAAAGAAACACTTTCTTTAACAGCTTTTACATTTGTGTTTATTTTATATGCACATTGCTTTTCTATATTTCTATCTCGTTTATCTGAAACCTAATTAAGAGCCAATATTTTACATTCCTGTCTGATAATAAATAGTTATTTTGTATATTTTCATGCCATCTGTTTTCACTCAGCCGGTTTGCAAATGTCCCTCGGTATGGGTAAACAAAGACGCTTCTTGAATTTTTGGTTCGTGCAAAAACAAATCCAGATGTTTTTTTTTTTTTTTTTCCCTTGAGAGGAGTGAAAGAGAATGAAATTTGCACGTATATCTCATAACATTTTGATTTGGGAACCTATTCATCAATACAATTACATATGTGCATCATTGAAAAATCGTCTTTCCTTAATAATGCATTAAAAAAAGAAGGCCAAAAAGAATGTACAGGGAAACACATATGCATATTATTGTAAATAAGAAAATGATTGTTTTCAATATTGATTTTCAAATATTCCTTTTTGAGAATAGCATGCCTGATGTCCGAAATATATTTAAATAAAAATCTAAATTATCAGTCATGATCATTACTCTTCTCAGTCTAAATCCATAATTCAACATATTAACATCAGTGGTACATTAAATGCAAGCACAGAGAGCAGTGAAAATGTGCATATAATCAGCCATGTGTTTGTTAAAGCTGTTGTGAGCCGGGTTTATTACTATGCAGAAGCCTCGGTAAAAACCCCTCTGCTGGAGATTTAAACCCACCACCGCCCTAAAATGCACGTCATCACACCAATGGAGCCCCCGACTGCAAATTGCACCCCTTTAATGATCACTGGACTGCATTTATCTGGCGCATCACTTTCCCCCTCATGCAAATGCGAGTCCCATCCTGACTGACCAATAGGTGTGCGTGATGAAGCAATCCTGCCCTGCGCGTGATTAAAGATGATGGATCTCCTTGGCTGATAAAAAAAAGAAGAAAAAAAAGCCTGGCGTAAATTTGCACACCTTAAAACGTCAGCCCGCATGACACGCTCACACGTATAAAAGAGAGAGAGAGAGGGAGAGAATTAACGCGGCGGGATTAAGCCGAGGGGAATAACGGGGCGTCTCTTTAAAGCGTGCTCAGACTCCTGTATATTACAACAGCCCCGTGCCCCCCCTCGAGAGCCGAATACTGTGCTAGAACAAGACATCCCTCATCAGGAACGGCGCAGAATTACAAGTGCGTGGAATTACCAGCCAGCACTCCCCTGTCATGTCACGCCACTGAGTTTAGGATAGTCCGGGATAGAAGGATGAGGTGCAAATGAAAAGATTCGCTTGAACCACAGAATGAACCGACGATGGCGATGAGATTTGAGACAATGAGACTGATATGTATGATATGATTCATGCAGTGATGGTCGGAACTCGACTGACAAATGACGACAAGACATTCAGAAATATATTTACCAGTGTTTCGGTCCTCTCAACCGCCCTATTCACTGGGTGTGTTGAGTGTGAGCGAGTGTGTGTGTGTGTGTGTGTGTATATGTGTGCGAGTGTGAGGTTGAGCTAGCCTCCTCTTGGACCACTAAAGCAGAAGGGGGATAAGATGGTGGGGTGTGTGTGTGTGTGTGTGTGTGTGTGTGTGTGTGTGTGTGTGTGTGTGTGTGTACACAGCCGTGGCCCCCGAGACGCGTGACCCACGGTGATAGTCGGGAGCTGTTTGGTGACCTCCTGCCAGGCGTTCCCTCCCCACACACACATACACACACACACCCCACACGGTGATTAATTCCCCCTACCCTTCACACACTGTGGGCTCAGAGACGTGTGCCTCCACACACTGAACCCCCCCTTCACAAACGCTTTCCACATACCCCTTCACTACACCACACACACACACACACACACACACACACACACACACACACACACACACACACACAGAGGCAAGCACAAAATACCTCTCTACTGATGCACAAAAACAGCTGTATATTACAAAACATGCAACACAACAGAAGAGCTGACTATTTAAAACTAACACTGGCTGAAACACCTTAAAAGTAACACTAATAAATGAACATTATTAACAGCATTAGTTTAATGGACCTTTACCTTTAATGGACCCTCAATCATGTTAACAAAGCAATTTACGCTAATTAAATAATGAACCTGGGCTAATGTTTATTCTGTCCCTGACTAAAAGTAAGTCACAGTAACCAGTCTGAACTTCAATTTGAAATTCATTAGCTCTCGGTGGTTAATTTTATCTGTTATCAAAAAGTTATCACAATTTAGTAAAAATCTGTGATGTAATTTATGCTCATTTTATCAACAGTTATTTTTAGTCATGGATGGAAATGAATACATGTGCTTGTTACCTGGTTAACATTAAAACAAAACTGAACAGTGTTAAATTAAATAACTTAAATACTACTCGTGACTACTTGACTATGAAATATTAATGCACAGCTCTGTAAACTAAATTATGTCAGTTAATGCAAAGTGTTTTAAAAACCTCATGTACAAATTTCACATAGAGTTTTAGCATCATGAGTTGACTGTTTTCATTAATCATTGTTAATTAACACACATGTGTTGTGTGGTCAAGACCTGTGACCAAAATAAAAGTGAACCAGCTCATTCCGCTTAATGAAAGGCGGAAGTGAAGGACGTCTGATCGCAGCATACTCCATCACTCAGATGAAAAGGTTTGGCAAAGCCCTCGTCACATTCATTGAAATACGTTATTTTGTTCCTCTACACATTTTCACGTATCTTTTTTCTTGATTTTCTCTGCTCTCTTTCTGACTACGACTCTTGCAGCCACCCCGCTCCAAAGTGGTGTCACCATTTCCATTTTCTGACAGAATGAATTACTGTTCATCCACTGATTACGTGATGGACAGCAAAATTTGGGAGTGTAAAAGGTGAAAAAAAATTTCCCTTCTCATCCCGTCACCGTGACAGAAAACTGGTCGTCAGGAGGACAGAGTGAAGAGAGCAATCTATTATCCGAGGATGTGAATTTCTGATCAGGGGTGAGGAGGCTTTACGGTAATCCCATTGGACAGCATGCTCTGATGAACACTATGACTCGGGGCCCCTGTAAAGGTGGAGTCTAACAATTGCAGGCATTCTGACCATAATTTAAAGGTCCATGTGCTGAGGCTCGGGCCAACAAGCAGCAATTTTACTGCCAGAGCGACTATGCAGATTATTTGAACTTGCATTACCCTTTCGACCCCCTTTTCCCTCGCGCTGTTTGTGTTATTTAAATTGCTGTGCTGTCAAACGTGAACTGAGTGACGCACTGTTTAACAAACATTTCTTAACACACTCCCTCCGGGCCAACACTTTCTTAATGAAGTTAGATTTGTCATGCGGCAAAATCTACTAATTTAACCCTTACTATTTTGATGCCCCATTGAGACAAGCCATAGTTTTCGTATTTAATAGCAGTACAATATTCTTTTATTATACCCAGGATATCTTCAGCATGTTTTCATGTTAGCTGGCTAATATTCAAAGGTGAACCAAAAAGACCATCTCATGCTTAGGTCCTTCCTTCTCAAAATAAAACATGTAATACGAATATGATTTTTTTTAAAAATAGCAAATAGAAAAGCAGAGCTAAACCATCAGGTTCGTGTATGAATTCTAATTATATTTTATATAATTATATATATATATTTTTTAAAATGATATTAATCATTTAATAAAATTTATATAAAATTGATCATTTTAACCCAAACACAGGTTAAGGGTTGACAAAAACCTTGCAAACATGAAAACACACAAACTAGCCAAATAACTTGGTGCTGAGCTCTTCTAATGTGTTTTAGCATTAGAGTCCAGCTCGTGGTGGGAAGAGGAGACGATAGCCAAGGGACTTGCTGAGTACACAGCAGAGCAATGCAGTTGGCTGTTAGCCCAAGGCAGACACATCACATTCTTATAAAGGTCATGAATGTGGTCCATGTGGTCACATGGCCAAACGAACTTTGTAAATGTTATTGTACATGATGACCTGGGAGAAGTGAGGTGCGCTCCAAGGACCTCGGGTGGCGCTGAGGTGTCTGTGATGGAGGCAAGCCGTAACGTTAACGCTCGCCTCAGAGGATATGTGGGCCAACTCGGCTGAGGTGAAATGCCAAGACCTAAAATCAGTTTGGATCTATTTGGAGTGTGCTCGTTTTTTTTTCCCAGAGTTAATGAAATTTCATTTCAGAGTAAGTTCACTACAAGGAAGCAAAGCTTCATTGGCTTCTGTAATGGTATAGGCTGTACAGTTTCGAAAGTTTTGCCAGGAATGAAAAGACACGCTCCTGTATCAATCTATAAGTTCACATCTTTCTGAAAAGGTGTCAAATACAATCCAGAGAACTGAACCGTTACACAGTGCACAATTTGTGGACTAACAATAATAATTTCTAGGAGTGCTACATGCATCACTACGTATTTTAAAAAAATGTAGTGATAAACTAGAAAGTGGTAGAACAGCAGTGATAAAGTGTGAGTCTGGCTTTAAAAATGGGAAATGTATTCAACATTAAAGTTGTTGTTACTACTATTGTTACTACTTGTTATCTATCTATCTATCTATCTATCTATCTATCTAAAGAGCAAGGGTCTTTGTTTGTGCATCTCTCTACAGTGTGTATTGAGCATGTCACCTTCTGATGGTGTTTACAGACATTGTGTGTGTGTGTGTTTGTGTGTATGTGTGCATGTGCATGTGTTTTACATTGCTCTTTATGATGTACACTCACTCGTCACTTTAATAGAAACACATGTACACCTGCACATTTATGTAGTTATCCAATCAGCCAATCTTGTGGTAGCAGTGACAGTGCAAACAATCATGATGCAGATACAGGTCAAGAGCTTCAGTCAATGTTCACATCAAACATCAGAATGGGGAAAAAGTGTGATCTCTGTGACTTTAACCGTGGCATGGTTGTTGGTGTCAGATGGGCTGGTTTGAGTATTTCATAAACTGCTGATCGCCTGGGAATTTTATACACAACACAACACTCTAGTGTTTACTCAGAATGGTGCGAAAAACAAAAAAACATCCTGTGAGTGGAGTGTCTGCAGGCTGAAACACCTTGTTGATGAGAGGGATCAGAGGAGAATGACCAGACTGATCTGACCTGACAGGAAGTCTATAGTAACTTAAATAATCACTCTTTACAACCATCTCATCTCAGACTGCAAAACACATCAGACCTTGAGGTGGATGAGCTACAACAGCAGACGACCATGTCGGGTTCCATTCCTGTCTGCCAAGAACAGAAAGCTGAGGCTGCAGTGGGCACAGGCTCACCAAAACTGGGCCATAGAAGACTTGAAAAACATAGCCTGATCTGATGAATCTTGATTTCACACAGATGGCAACAGCATGAATCCATGGATCCAACCTGCCTTGTGTCAACAGTCAAGGCTGGTGGAGGTGGTGTAATGGTGTGGGGGAATGTTTTATTGGCACACTTTGGGCTCCTTAATTCCAATCGATCATCACTTGAAAGACCACTTCCAGCAGGATAATGCACTGTGTCAAAGAGCAAAAGTCGTCTCAAACTGGTTTCATGTACATGACAATAAGTTCAATGTTCTTCAATCTCCTTCCCAATCACCAGATCTGAATCAAATAGAACACCTTTGGGATGTGGTAGAACGGGAGATTCGCAGAATGAAAGTGCACCTGAAAAATCTGCAGGAATTGCATGATGCAATCATGTCAACATGGACCACAATCTCATAGGAATGGTTCCAGCATCTTGTGGAATCTATACCATGAAGTTTTGAGAGCAAAGGGAGGCCCTAACCAGTATTAGTATAGTGTTCCTATTAAAATTAATAATAATAATAATTCATACCTTATATTATCAATAAATAAAAGTCTGCACTAGACACAGTCGTCACTACCTTACATTTTACTATAGAATCTTTTTCCAAACGCACACCATAGAAATTTGTGATACTGACACATGAATTAGTGTTATCAAGGATATGTCAAACCTTGAATCAGCCTTTGATGACTTAAGGAATACAACATTTGGGTTTTATTGCTCTTATACCACAGTAATTTGCCAATAATTATATAGTTTTTCATTTAATTTATTCTTGAACAGTGTCATAATTTTTGTGGAACGTCCACAAAACAAGTTAGTTCCTGTTCTCACTTACGTTGTAGCAGCTATAAACAGTTCCCTCACCAGCCTCTCTTTTTTCTCTCTCTTAATGTTAATAAGACACAAAAATGCAGCTTGTCATGTTACTGAGAAACCACAAAGCGTATTTCAGAAGTTACAGCTTTACCTTTGACACTGGAGACTCCTTCCATAAATGTTAAATAAACATGTCCTTACAGAATATCTCACCATATAAAGGATTACACACATTTAGTTAAACTGTTTATGTGGCGCATCTGCCACACAAGTCTCTGTGTATGAGCTGTTACTATAGAAACGATACCATATTCAAATGAGCAAACTGATATAAACCTGTCATTTGCAGTTGCACTTATGTCAGAAAAAATTAATCAACACTTTCTGACCAATCAGATTTAAGGAATCTGCAGCTCTGGTTTACAACTGAGGTTAAGTCAAATGCCTCCTGGTCATTCAGTACATTAGCATTCATTTCTTACTTCAATTTGTATTATGCTATTTTACACATAAAAAGTTAACATTTTACATTTTGAAGATGCCTTCAAACATGAGAGTGTAAGGGTTTGTGTGAGTTCCTTGACAGCAGCATGCCAAGGTGTAATAAAAAGGGGACTGAGGGCAGTCAAATCAGCACAAGTGATTTTATTCACTTGTTATGAAGGCTTCTGAATATTAACAGCATTCTCATTGTAACTGTGTGAATAATGTACTCTGTATTAAATAAAAATTTATGTATTCTTACAGACTGTTTTAATCAAAACAGGGTGATGTTTGCATATTTATGCGTTTCTTGCGGGCCAGGTAAATAAAATGTCATGTTGTCGGGAGCCAGGTATGGTGATGTCACTCATAGGAGGCTCAATCAGGTCCTCTCTGTGGCATCCACATAAGTACAAGTCGGTGATTTACTATATGGAAAAGAATTGCTCTAGATCTTTATGATGCAGAGGAAGCAATATTGGAGGAGGTTAAGGAAATGAGATTAAGGAGAAGGCCGCATCAGCTTGAGCTCGGGACAGACAGATGCATTAGACTGATGAAAGTGTGGCTGCTGATCAGAGTTTGGAGATGAACACTTGTTAAAAAAAAGAAGACTAGAAAGATAAAAATTGAGAAAACGAGAAATGACAGCATCCGTGGCGTAATGAAAGCGCATTGTGTTGGGCTAGATTGTATGGAGGCACCTAATCAGATCTGGGAGGGTAGAAGGGTGCCGGTGTCATTCGGCGGGGCTCTTTCTGCTATTGTCATGATGGAGCGGCCTTCAGTTGGAGGCCCACGCCGGATGATGAGTGTCTCGCACGTGAGGGGTGAGGGGAAGTTCATGCTAACGAATGAAGTCCATTTCTGAAGTTCTGTGCGATGAGAGAGGAACACTGCCAGTGTTTTCAATTTACAGCTCAGCCAGAGGAACGCGTGTCTGGGAAAAGAAAGGGAGGGAGAGGGGAAAAAAAAATCATGCAGCCAACAAAGCTTCCTGCAGAGGTGGCCTGAAATACACAAAGAATGTGCTGGGATATCACCAGGAATGTGCCAAGATGAATTGTCGGCTTGGACTCTCTCTCTCTTTCAAATACATTAGTCAAATTTTGTGGCCAGAAAGCTTTCTTTAAAAGTACTCGCGCTGCCTGAAAAAACATCTCTGAGAAATGTTGGACACTGATTCCCTCCCAAAATCACATGACTGGTAGCGCCACAGGACATACTGTTTGGTTCCTATTTATTTGCTGATTTGAGACGCGAGCCAAGGCCGGGTCACATTGCAGCCTCCTCGTCCCGCCACACCACTGCCTCAAATTACCACAGGCATCCATGCAGCCAAGTCTAAAATAACCAATATCACCTCATTATCCTGTAGGTGAGCAGAAATATGATTGGTGGCAAATTAAGCTGTTACATCTCCACCATGCTGAAATATGGGGCGCAAATAAATGCAGTGGGGGAAAGTTACAGCAGGCTTTGACTTTATCAGGGAGCCATGCTGGGCTTCCAATCTCCCACTGCCAGGTGGGTTATTTACCTCCTGAGCACACACTGCAGCACTCAAGCAACGAGGGACTATCTGTCCCAGAGACATGCCCCATGGTACGCCACGCTGAATACACAAACACAGTTAAAAGTCGCCTTGCATTCTCCTGCACACAGACATTCGTAAGAGAGCAAAATTCAACATGCATCTGAATGTTAAATTTGTGTCGCTGCTCATTTAAATGTGGAGAAAGTAACACCTGGTATGTTTGTTTGTTTATTTCAGGGTTATGATCCACTTTTCTGATCATTAGTATCATCAGGATCATTAGCATCATATCATTAGTATCATCAGGTGTCAGCGCTTTCATAACTTCACTGTTACTGTAACAAGTAACTGATTCAATCTCTTTTTGTACTAAATGTTGTATTTCTCCTTATTGCCTGGTTAAATACAGATTTTTAAAAATAAGGATTAGATTTAAAAACATCCCTAGACTGTTTTCTTGGCACTTTGCTAGGAAAACTCCACCAAAATTAATTTGTGTACCTTGATAATGTCCTTTTTCACACACAATATTTATTATTTATTATCTTTCCTGTATCACCCACTTCTATTACATGAGCACGCTTAATGCAACCTAGAAGACCAAACCTTTGATGTAATGGTTCTTCTAGGGGTTCTTTGTATATATTTAGAGTTCTCAGCCTCCTAAAACGGTTTGGAAACGAGGAAGAACTCTTTTTCTAAGAGTGTAGGCTTTGCTCCAATGTGGTACAAGTTTGTGTATAATAATACAATGATTGAATATTTTAAATATTTCAACATGATTACTATCATTTTTCAACTTCATTTTACAATATTCACCAACATATATAGACTGAAACCACTTAAACACATTGTAGCCTTTAGGATGACTGTATCGGCTCAGATTCAATATACTGACATACCTCTAATATCCAGTGCCAGATCTTAATAAACGGTTCACATTAAACAGACAAACTATAAAAGCTGTTCATATAGAGGCTATAAACATATCCAATCAAGACATCATAAATCTAGTAAATGTTGTAAAAGAGGGTAGCTTTATGATCAACAAAGAGGACACGATCCACACTCTGGTCCTAGGAACATGTCCTTCCTGTGGCCTTGTTTACCAGGAAGATAATGAGAGAAGTATTATTCCACATAGACTACTAATAATTGAGATGTCCTCTGCAAATGTTATTTATTAGTGGCTGTAATGAGACATCTATTATTCCAGCATGGCAGAAGCTAATGGGCTTAAATCCATTTATTCTAACTGCACAGGACAAAAAGCATGCAGGAGTGCAATTTTTAAGCATGTGAAACTATTGCCAACAAATGGCTTCCATCACTAAACAGGACAGAATATGACTGTAAGCAAATTATTAGAATAAACGGCCTGGCTTCTCTACCTTTTTAGCGCCACTCTTATTAACATGAAAAGACTCAGATGTGGTAACTGCAAATAATCCACCTTTAATTCCAAATACACCAGATTTGAATTCTTTACATGGCAACTTGCGCAAGAGCTCTTTTGCTACAGTGGCCACGTAATTAAATTCATATTATTATTGATGTGTACATTTTGTTCATCATTTAAATCTCTGAAACGCTTCTTTTAGCCGAGAGTGATTTTCCACACTTGACTTCCTGTTATAATCAAGGTCTTTCTAACCTGATAACTGAAGGTCATGCCTCAGTGAATAATTCAGTAAGGCACTGAAACTGCAGCAGCACAGAAAGCGCTAATCTTATACTGGGAGTCGTAAAGGATATTAGGGAAGAATTTCAAAAAGTGACACATCTAATAGAAAAAGATTACTCCGGGCTACACCAATTTGATTTGAATTGAATACATTTTACAAGTGCTTTCTCCCGCGTCTGTCTGGATAATGCAAGAACACGAGGTGTCGGCGAAGGCCGACTGCATTCCCTCCCTCGTCTGCCCTGCTTCTTTTTTCAGAGCCTTGCATGTATAAAACAAGTCCAAGGAAATGTGGCACTCTGGAGCAAGAACACAAGATTCCAGGCTCTACACTTAAATGGCTCTTTTTCCAAAAGCTGCAGAGGTTTAATCAGGAAAGACATGCCCCAGGTGGAAAAAGGGTAGGCATCGTAAAAAAAATAAATAAATAAAATAAATGAACAGGTTGCGAATGCCGCTCCGGTTCGCCAAGAGAAATTTCTGTTGATCTAGTGGGGCAATAAGTGCATAAATGTGTATGAGAAAAATTATGGGGCATAATCTTTACCCTTAATCTCACACTGAATGGCAAGATGGACTTCTGCCAGACAGACGCTATTAATTTTAAACTCTTTCATTACAAGTAACTTGTGTGTGAGTGTCCTGAGAATGAACCTAATCTTCTAGGTTAATATGTTGTTCTATTTGACAAATCCAAATCTAAAAACTGTATCAACATCTTTTTTAATAAAAAAATTTAAAAATTTAAAAAATAAATAATATATATATATATAACATTTTCAAGATCATTTGTAAACTTCCTGAAATGTTATAAAAAGGAACAAATTTGGAATAGCACCAAACTCAATAGGCGTGCTACGATATTACTGGTAGAGATTCACTTTTGCATAACAAAAGATCAAGGCAGATTTATGAAGACCAATGGTTCAAATTCTAAACCAACAAAGAAAATAATCCAAATCATCAAGTCACTATGGGCCTCTAGTGACACCAACAGGCAGCATAGGACCACAGCAAGAGTTAAACACAATAGACATAAAAAAAAGAGCATTTAATATTTCTACAGTGGAAAATAAACAAGCTTTAATATGAAGAAAAATCCAAATCAAATCTTTTGCTCCAAGAGAAATCATCAAAGCATTCTCCAATCAAAAATAAAGTCCACATGTTGCTCGTCGAATTTGGACATGAAAAAGCTATTTAAATAGTCGATCAAATGAACACAATCTCCTCAATCTTGATGTCTAATCCTTCTGCTGGATGATAAAATAAAATTCGCCCTATTCACCTTATAGATCATATGGATTACAGTCACAGTGATGAAAGTCAAGGCACGGAGGGTGTCAAGTCAGTACAAAAAGGGGGAAAAGAAGGGATATGCTTATACCTGCTCCAGTTTGCACACAGACAGCTTATCAAGGCTTAATACCACATCGTCACATGAAGCTGCATGCTTGAAATGAGATGTGTGCCTTGAATACTAAGACTACATTTTGTGTACCAATAAGAGCCACGGTGCACTGGGCAGCTCTTCATTAAAAGAGCACTGGATGCTCAGCTCTCTCCCATGTCGAGCTTTGCAGTTTAACCCCACGCAAGCCGCTACTCCATTATGGAGTGATTGGTGGGGTTTGCTGTGTTTATTTTACCCATGCTCTGTCTTCCTAGCAGCGCTGCTACTCTGTAATAGCTACGGTGTTGCTGACTGCATCACTTTCATATTCGGTGATACAAGATTTGTTTTCCAGCCGAAAAACAAACGGCACACGCCAAAGTTAAATACAGCTTCCCATAAACGCTGAGCTGATGCCAATCCAGATCTGGCCTGTTCATGATACGGTATTGGTTATTTGACTGGTAATAAGGTTATTTGACTGGAGTGCTTTCAAAACCTGAAACAAACTACAGCTTAAAATAAGCCTGTTTTTTTATAAGGAACCCAATGCTTCCATCAAACGACAGACCTCTATTCCTATAGCGATGATGTCTTTGTGGCATCTCTTTCTGATTAGAGTCTAACAAAAAACGCACAGGATATAATTCTTTCAACCGGGTAATTTTAACTAGTAATAGCAACTGGAACTCTAGTTCAACATCAGTATATATTGATCTGTCTGATGTATCTGATGTACTGTATCTGATAGTGAAACGACGGAACGAAGAACTTGATCCAGAGACGTATTTGATCCCATGTCATGTTGACTGACAAGACACAAGTAAATCCTACAGGTAAACATAAGGCACACATTGGACATTGCTGTGAAACATGTTATATATCATATACAATTTTTCTACTGTATGTTTCATTTGAGCTCCATTTCTAAGTTAACCAACTTATATTAAATAAAAGTATCACTGAAGAAAATAAAGAAAATACTGAAACGGGGAATAATTAGTGGGTTTCAGTGAATATGAGGTACTAGATTAAATACATTTACACTTAACATTCTGCTTTGGAGCTTTTTAGAAACCCATTTAAAAAATAGTTCTGTCAAATCTAAAGCTACTTCCTCCTTTTGCCATTAACCCTCAATCCCTGCTTAGCGTTTTAAAGCCAAATAACTATACTGAATTATTCAGTAACAATTATTATTATTTAGCATTTAATGCAAAGGAAATCACAATACATGTTGTATTCCTCTGTATATACATGCAAATCCTGATTTTTAGATCAACTCTCCAAACCTCATCTACTCTCTTAATCCTACAGTCTAGCTCCTAACTTCACCCTCGCACCCCTCCCCAAAACTGCATATCCATACTTATTTATGTTTATATCCCTGCTGGAAAAAAAACAGCTTAGACCAGCATGAATTTCATGCTCGTCTAAGCTGTTTTTTTTTTTTTTTTTCCAGCAGGGATACAGACATAAATAAGCAGGTTATTTGGATGTATGTATATACAGACAGGTGACAAATTAAAGGAAAAATGGCTGACTCTGTTATACTGTGAAGGAGTTTTTTTTTATTATTATTTATTTATTTTTTTGCTGTTAAGCTTTGGGTCGAATTTTCCCAGTAGAGGGAAAAGTCAGTGCAAATCAATAAAAAGTTCTTCTGTGTGATCAGATGGGCGTGGTCTCTTCCAGGATGACTCCGCCTCCATCCACAGGGCACGAGGGTTCACTGATGAGGATGAAAATGATGTGAATGGCCTTCACAGTCATCAGATCTCAACCCATTTGAACACCTACATATGGGAGATTTTGGAGAGACAGCACTATACAGCACCAACACCAATCTTTTTGAAAAACTCCGTTCGTTGCTCCAGGACAGTTCCAGAGACTTGTAGAATCAGTGAATGACAAGGTGCACTGAAGCTGTTCTGGAGGCTTGTGGTGGACCAACACTTTACTAAAACACTGTTTGTTTTTCGCATTAATTCGTCACCTGCCTGTGCATTTATGTGTACTGTTTCACTCATTCAGAGATGCACAACACATCAAATGTTGTAACACTCGGTTATGTGAGCCAGTCTCACCTACCACAACCAACTGGCCATCAGTCTTCTCCTCTCTCGTTATCAAAACGTTTTCATCCACATGCTGATTAGACGCGTTTCTCCTCCACATCACTTTCTGTAAAGTCTAGAGAATGTAAAATTGTGTGTGAAAATACCACAACTAAATTTATTTCTGAAATACTCAAACCACTCCGACTCTTGACCATGCTTTTATACAGACTTGATACTTATGTTCTTATTTATATGCTTTATTTAGACATTTTTCATTAACAAGGAAGTGTAGCTAATTAAGTGGCTACATAGAAATTGCTATATGCATAATATAATCCCTGCTGGGGAAAAAACAGAGAAATGCTAATGGTTTCTACTACAAATACCATTACAAACCATCAACTGTTAACTATTAAAACCATTACCAAATGGTTTCCATTATGTAGGACATATTAAGGACGTAGGTCTTTAATGGTATCCGCTAGACATAACATGCCACCAATAGAAAGCAACAAATTATCAGTAGAGATCCACAGGGACATTACAGTTTCCATTAGAACTCTAAGAGAATTCTAAGAGAGTTTCTACTGTTTTGTTTGTTATTATTATTGTTGTTGTTATTGTTATTATTCTTATAAAATTGTATAATTGATATAACAATGTAATTATATTATATATTATTTTTAATTGGTAATGTGATGCACACAACAAAACATTGTTGTTGTTTTTTTTACTCAAACATTATTATGTAGAAAATAACTATATACTATACAATGTATTTCCTTTATTTTGATAATGTTGGTTGTTTGCTTCTTTGTTTTCTCTGCCATACTGAAGGGGAGAACTTTCTCGAAATCTCGTTATGGCTTCATCTTATAATCATATAATTGCCGTATAAAACCTTATAATGTCAATTTAACGATTTATTGCCAGAGACACTTTTAAAATGAAGTCATATCATGAATATTTTTGCTGTGTGTTATATTTGAATATTGTATACAAACTTACCTGGACCGTTACTCAAGCTGACGGTTAGCATTTAGCACCTCATGTACACCAGGTGGCGTTAGCTAAAACTTTGAACATTTACATTTAAAAAAAGCTTACAGTATATATTCGAAGATATTTAATAGAATACCGACAGATAAACTTAAATAAACAAGTTACAGAGGCTAAAAGACGGTTTCTGTTCGTGTTTGTCCATAAAATTAGCAATGGAATTGTATTTTTGTTTTTCATGACGTTAATCAGCTTTCGGCTAATCGATAAAACAGAAACTGCACGCGCTATAGACAAGTACAGACCTGTCGCGTGCTGCTTTTGGTCAAGGTTGCCAGATTGATTTTAGAAATTAGTCCTTTTTTTTTCAACCAAAACTAAAACCTGCAAAATCCAGATTATATCATATTAAAGCCCAGTACTTTCCCCCCAACACTACATTTAAATAACCAAAAATAGGAACAAACCCACTCACTCTGATAATATTTTGGCTTAGTTTATAGCGTGCACATTATGCCTTATTTATTGTATACACTTATTTCTATGTCCTTTCTTAAACATATCAAATCACCATTGTTAGGCAGCCATTAAAATGTTTGGTTTATTAAAGTATAATCATAAATACACCAACATAGCTTGAAATTCCACAGGTTACAGAATTGAAGTTAAATAATTTGCACATACAGTCCTTCAATTATTCTACTTTTAGTTACATTTTTTTATAATCATATTTACATGTCATTTCAGGATTTCAGACACATATCTGTTTCTGTGATTAGTATTATTAATATTAAATGTTATAGGACATTTTTGTGTCTACTAAAATGGTGACTTTATCCCAAGAGTCACCTCATACCACATGCAGTGCTGTGAAAAAGTATTTGATTTTTTCTGTTTTTGTGTATATCTCATACTAAATAGTTATAGATTTTCAAACAAAATACAGCATAAAACAAAGGCAACCTGAGTAAACACACAATACAGTTTTTATTTATTTTTTTATTTTTTTATTGCAGCAAAAAAAAAAAAAAGTTCATCCATGTGAAAAACGAATTGCCCCCTTAAACTTAAAATCTGGTTGTGCAACCAAACGCGTTTGATAACTGGAGATCAGTCTTTCACAGCGCTGTGGTGGTATTTTGGCGAACTCTTCTTTGCAGAACTGCTGTAGTTCAGCCAGACTGGAGGGTTTTCATCCGAGCATGAACTGCCTGTATAAGATCCTGCCGCAGCATCTCACTGGTTCAAGTCAGGACTTTGACTAGGCCAATCCAAAACTTTAATTTTTTTTTTTTTTAACCATTCCGAGGTGGCCTTACTCCTATGCTTTGGATCATTGTATTGGACTGAAGACCAGACATTCTCCTTTAGGATTTTATGGTAGAGAGCAGAATTGATGTTTCCCTCAATTTTTGCAAGTTGCCCAGGCCCTGAAGCAGCAAAGCATCCCCACACCATCACACTTCCACCACCATGCTTGACCGTAGGTGTGATATTCTTTTTGTGAAATTCTGTGTTTGGTTTACAATAGATGTAATGGGACCCCTGTCTTACAAACAGTTCCATTTTCGACTCATCAGTCCACAGAACATTCTCACAAAAGGTTTGAGGATCATCAAGGTGTTTTGGTAAAATTCAGACAAGCCTTAATGTTCTTCTGGGTTAGCAGTGGGTTTCACCTCTCCACTCTTCCATGGATGCCATTTTTGCCCAGTGTCTTTCTGATAGTGGAGTCATGAACCTTTATTGATGCAAGATAGGCCTGTAGGTCCTTTGGTGTTGTCTTTGGCTCTTTTGTGACTTCCTGGACGAGTAGTTGCTGTGCTCTTGGAGAAATTTTGGAAAGTCGGCCACTTCTGGGAAGTTTCACTGCTGTGCCGAGTTTTTCCATTTGAAGATAATGGCTCTCACTGTGGTTCTTTGGAGTGCCAGAGCCTTTGAAATAGCTTTGTAACTCTTCCCAGACGGACGTATTTCCAACACCTTCTTCCTCATAATTTCTGGAATTTCTTTCAACTTTGGCATAGTGTGTTACTGGGTAAGACCTTTTAACCAACTTCATGCTGGCAGTAATCAGGCCTGGTTGTGTCTAGTCCAGCTGAACCCCAATAAATAACATTATGCTTCAATAAATAACATTATCATTTAAAAACTGTATTTTGTGTTTATTCAGGTTGCCTTTGTTTTATCTTAGATTTTGTTTTAATTTCTGAAACAATTTACTTTGAGATATATACAAAAACAGAAGAAATCAGGATGGGGGCAAATACTTTTTTTTTTTACACAGCACTGTAACATCAATGGTCTCAAAGATTTGTAATATTACACTGATCTTTTTTTCTTTTTCTTTTTTTTTTAACCGTCTCATACTATTTACACATTTACAAACACACAGTGGAATACAGCTCCACTGAAATACAGTTATTAATGATGCAAGGACACCATTTTATGCCTCAGAGTGGTGGCTCAGGAGAGGGTCTGTTGGAGATGGGCTGTGTCGGCATTAAGAGTGTAGGACTAGAGGAGGCCTTATAGATCTCCTGGCTCTGAACCTGAGGAGGAGATGGGATTGGGGTGTCTGGAGAAGCTGGAAAAACAAGGCACAAAACAGCATGAGCTTCAATGGCATATATACATAAATGCATGTGGGTCAACAGTGGCACTGTATCAATAATATTCAACTGGTCATATGTCTATTAATGGTGATCTCACCTATTTGCTGTGCATGCAGAGGGCCTGAAATGGAGCTGATGACTAACGTCTGGCCCGTGATTGGATCCTGGGCGAGCTGGGGGTGGCCATGGTGGTGCAAGTAAGGCTGCTCTGTCGTCAGACCTGTGAGGCCATCGATATATAGATTTAGGTATTGATTATGAATGACATCTTTAATCCTAAAGGGGTTATTTATTTTTCTTTGGGGCCAAAGATGGGTCTGACATCATTAACTTATCATTAATAATATATCCTCCTCTGGGTCCTGATCATGTCATCTATAATCTGTTTTTATAGAATTGTAGCTCTTTAGGATGGGGGTTCTGAAATATTTTGCAGCCACGGCCCCATTGTAGTGTAAAAAAAACACCTTATAATCGCAGAACAAATGAGATTAGGCATTAGGCAAATATACTGCATGTACCACCAAATGTCGGCAAAACAAGTTAGTTCCTGTTATCCCTTAGGTTACAGTAGCTAGTCGTTCCCTCGCCAGCCTCTCTTTTTTTCTCACTCTTGAAGTTAATAAGACAAATAAATGCAGTGCGTCATGTTTCTAAGAAGCAACAAAGCCCTCCATCCTGTAAACTACAGCTTTATCTCAAACTGTGCCATTAAAGAGCCCTTTTATCTAAGGGTGTATGTTTTTTTCTGTTAAATCTAAATGAATCCCCAAATTAAGTGCTTTCTCTCATCTCACCTCCTAGCAGCATCTCTTGCAGAAGGTTGTCGATCTTGGCCACACCAAAGAGTTTGATGAACTGGAGCTGCTCAATCATCTGCCAGGTGATGCTCTGCAGGGTAGGGAGGAGCAGAAGCAGCTCACCAAAGCGCCCACGAGAGTCATACTG
The DNA here is from genome assembly GCA_023630585.1 of Cranoglanis bouderius. Lineage (NCBI taxonomy): Eukaryota > Metazoa > Chordata > Actinopteri > Siluriformes > Cranoglanididae > Cranoglanis > Cranoglanis bouderius. The sequence goes on from CM042539.1 coordinate 7,017,532, forward strand.
ACGGTCATTAATGTAGTCTTCAAGACTCATCTGAACCTGGTACCTCATGTTTTTTATCTTCGCGGGATCTCTGAGGCTTTTGGCATCTGAAGGTCAAAGACAAACAGGAGTCATTCAAATGGGATAGAGAGATATACATCAAAGTTTTTCAACCTGAAAATCTCTATACACTATGTCTGTAGTGTATGTGGCAAAGAGAACAACATCCATTAATTCCAATCTCACTTGCACCGATCAGCCTTATCATTAAATCCACCTGGCTAATATTGTGTACGTCCCCCTTGTGGCTTCAAAACAGCTCTGACCCATCAAGGTATGGACTCCACAAGACCTCTGAAGGTGTGCTGTGGTGGCTGGCACAAAGACGTTAGCAGCAGATCCTTTAAGTCCTGTAAGTTGCGAGGTGGGGCCTCCATGGATCAGACTTGTTGGTCCAGCACATCCCACAGATGCTTAAACAGATTGAGATCTTGGGAATTTGGAGGCCAAGTCAACTCCTTGAACTCTTTTTCATGTTCCTTAATCCATTTCTGAACAATTTTTGCAGTGTAGCAAGGAGCATTATCCTGCTGAAAGAGGCCACTGCCATTAGGGAATACCGTTACCATGAAGGGGTGTACTTGGTCTGCAACAATGTTTAGGTAGGTGGCACGTGGTACCGAGGGCGGTGGTAGCTCGGTGGTTAAGGAGTTGGGCTACCAATCGGAAGGTTGTTAGTTCAAATCCCAGCACTGCTGGGCTGCCACTGTTGGCCACTTGAGCAAGGCCCTTAACCCTTAACTGCTCCCCAGGCGCTGCAGCAAAAATGGCTACCCACTGCTCTGGGTGTGTTCACGGTTTGTAGTGTGTGTGTTCACTACTCACAACTCCTAATGTGTGTGCACTAACTTGGATGGGTTAAATGCAGAGGATGTATGGGTTACCATACATTGGCCTTCACATGTCACTTTCACTTTCAAAGTAACATCCAAAGTTTCCCAGCAGAACATTTCCCAGAGAATCACACTTCCTCCTCTGGCTTGCCTTCTTACCATAGTGCCTCCTGGTGCCATCTCTTCCCCAGGTAAGCGACACACACGCACCCAGCCATCGATTACATCATTGATGTAAAAGACAACGTGATCCATCAGACCAGGCCACCTTCTTCCATTGCTTCATGGTCCATTTCTGATGCTCACGTGCCCATTGTAGGTACTTTTGGCAGTGGACAGGGGTCAGCATGGGCTCTCTGACCTGTTTGTTCTGTCATAGCCAGCATGAACTTTTTCTGCAATTTGTGCTTCTGTGGGATCGGACCAGACGAGCTAGCCTTTGCTCCCCACGCACATCAGTGAGCCTTGACAATGTCATTGGTTCACTGGTTGTCCTTCCTTGGACTACTTTTGGTAGGTTTGGCCCTTGTCAAAGTTGCTCCGGTTTTGCACTTGCCCATTTTTCCTGCTTGTAACACATAAACTTCGAGAACTGACTGTTCACCTTCTGCCTAATATATCCCACCCCTTGACAGGTGCCACTGTAATGAGATAATGAATGTTATTCACTTCACCTGTCAGTGGTTTTAATGTTATGGCTGATCAGTGTGTAATAGACATCTAAATGTCTCTCTCTATATAAATCCTATATCTGTATCATTTCTCTTTTCAGAGATGTTACTATTTATCATTGGTGATGCAGATGTTATGTGCACTGTTGTGTGGATCTGATGGCACAATATACAGTACTTTCTCAAAAACTACTTCCGTGTCAGGAAAAATTGATAAAACTTTTCTCTCGTCTGTCTGATTCTTACTCCTTTATAGTTAGAGTGCAATGGCTGTAGTTTTGTGTTTATTGATGGTCAACAACTGCTCCTAGACTTCCATTATAATTGACGTTGGGGTAAAGAGATTTTCAGTTCTTTTCTCACTACAGGGAAATTGTACTTAAGGTCTTTGTGTAATCTCTCTCTCTCTCTCTCTCTCTCTCTCTCTCTCTCTCTCTCTCTCTCTCTCTCTCTCTGTGAGAGTGTTCTTCTAAGGCTTTTTCTTAGCCATTTGTAATGTAATGGTGTTTTTAAAACTTTAAGCATATGAGACTGTACCAGGGTCAAAAAAAACAATGGCTTTCAGAGCTGCATATTCATTGTCATCAATCTGTATGTCTTGGAAGGGTGAGACCAATTCCTCGAGGACACGGTTAGCCACTCGGCTGATCTCTGCCTCGGGGCAATTTCTGTGAATGACACAGCTATTACCTAGAAAAAGGAGAAAACAACATTTGTACTAATTTACGATTGAGACCTTCCTGCATGTACACGTGCATTTATAAAGAGTTGATGTAAATTCCGATCAATAGCTACCGAGGAGCAGGACGTCTTTGTATGGCATTGACCGCTTGGCCACTCCGAGCAGAAGATGTTCTCCTGCGTGCGCTCGTAATAAACTGACCTGCAAAACCGGAACAGAGGGAGAACGGCCTGAACATTTAGCTCATTTAAAAAGCATCAGCAGTCTACTATAAGCATACTCAATCAATACAATAACAAAGGACATGGCAGAGAAGATCAGAAATCCTGCACAAAACAGGAGAACCAAAGAGCAAGGCTGAATGGCGGGATAAATTGAGTCAGTCATGTGAATAGCAAATATTGAGCTCAAGCGAAAGGGCCTGCAATTTAAGCCAAGTGTCTCCCCAATTAGCGCAGGCAGTTTGGCTTTCGAATAGCCATTACCTGGTCGTCAAGAGGCAATTCGCCGAAGGCCGGGATGTATTTAGCCCACTCTACCAGAACAAGCAGCTGTTGCTTCATAGACTCGCACACATCCCCGACGGTGGCTGATTTCTTCTCGGAGATATCCGCGGAGCCGGTCGGACTGGCGACGCTGATCTACACGGAGATGGAGCGAAGTTAGCACGTCCTCCAGAACCATTTATTATTACACAAGCTGTTGCCTTGCAAAGTAAACTCACATAAGTATTCATGCAGATGATTGGAAATGTTGATGACATTAACCGATGCTTAAGCAGCGACTAATGCAAATTACAGATGCAACCTCTCATCATCATCATTAACCAAGCATATCAGAAACGTTCTTCGGAGTTACTCTAATGAGATATTCATATCGGTCTCTCTTCTGTATATTCCGTCTTTAATCAGCTCTGTTAAGGACAATCGGAGTCTATGAAGAATGTCACATTGAGCATCTTTTGAATAAACTTAAGATATTCAGGCTGCAATTATCATGAGGTTAATTTCACTAGTGTGAAATGCTACGTTAATGCAGATGGAATACAAAGTGTGTACGTGTGTACAATCAGCAGCCAACCTGTTGTGAAAGGGACTCTGCCTGCGCCAGCACAGTGATAGTCGAAAGGTCATGTGAGTCTGGTGTGCTTCTCCTGGAGCTAATACGATCCCGTTCATTCTGCACAGCTGAATAACGCACACAAAAAAACACGGCTGATTAGAATGCTAATAACGGCTCGAAAAGATTACTGATTAGCTAAGATGATGGCATTTGTCTGACTCCTCGTCAGGCTTGCACACCTTCGAGACTCATAAACTGTAGTCACGATGAAATGAAATTTGATCTAGTGATACTAATTATTTAAAGGCCAAATTAGTATTTGGTAATACAGTCGAGTGCAAAAGTTTGTACACCCTTTCTTGAAAATGATGAAACCAACAAGACATTAATTGAGAATTATACAAAATTGCTGTTGAGATCTGGATTCTGATTGGTCAAAGGGAGTTGATTAGTTGTCTGTGCAGTTGCAAATCAGGTTTATATTAATATGCTCTTTTTAATACTTTATCATTTCTAGGGTAACAGCTCATTCACAGGGACTTAATTAACAAAGAAAACAAATAAAAAATGTATAATTGTTGATAGATTGTTGTCTTATTAAGAGGGAGAAAAAGAGAATCTGGTGAGGTAACAACTGTTTATAGCTGTTATAACGTAAGTGATGTTTCACAGATGTAAATGTAACTATAATAAATGGATTAAAAAAAATATGATGGGTCATTCTTTAATTAATAAACCAGTAGACCTCGAAGCCAACGGCATCAACACCACCAACAAGTCTAGTCATTCTTGGTACTAATTTGTATGCCTGAAATACCCTTAAAATATACTGTAATTTGAAGAAAAACTATTACAGACATTTGACCTTGCGGTAAAATGATAATTCTGTATAAATCCTACAAACATTCAACCACTCGTTCTTGAGATAACAAGAATTTGGGACAGATGGACACACGGACGGAAACATAAAAAATTGTAATCATACTCAAATTCCTGTACAACCTTTTGGAATGAGCTGTTATAGGAAAACAATCAGTGTTAGACTGGTAACAGTAACTCATGTACACAGACAAGAAGCCGAGCTAAGGATTGAACCGTTGCCCCTGGATCTGTGAAGCGGCAGCATTACTCCCTGTTATTATTCCAAATTCATTAACTAGGCACATCAACATGGGCTGACATGGATTTGACTGCTGTAATATTTAGGATGTATGTAATCAGGTTAGGGTTGCGCTCAACTGTAGACAGCATGAAAAGAATGAAAACTAAATACTTGCGTGAGGAAATTAAGCTGTACAGAATAGTGTAACTTCATAACCCTAATGGTGCATTTTGGTGCTTTTACTTTTGAAGGCAAACAGCAAGAAAAAAACCTGTCCAAGCAAGAAACACAGTGAGGTAAAACTTTAACCGATCACCGCCCTGAATAACACGCGCACGCACGGAAAGTGAGCTAGAGAACACATGATTGCCTGTCATAAAAACCACAGCCAAGGTTATACATCCAATAAACTACACATTCCTCGTGTATCCAGTGCATGTTTTTATGGCATACCTTATTTCAGCGCTAAGCATTTCCTTTTTCTTTGCTGTTCATAAGCGTGTTTACGGAATAAAATGCAACGGGCCGTGCTGTTGTACAAAAATAATCAACAATGAAGTGGTATGATGAAGTTGAGTTACTGTTAGCGCCCTAAAGTGAATTATTTTCCAATAACAGCATTTTTTATTCTGTACATTTCTGTATAGAAATGATGACATATTAAAGCGAGCGCTTTAATATAAACCTGTGATTTGCAGATACTGCAGAACTACTGTCAGAGCTACTGTCATAGAAAATGAATCAACAATTTTAGACCAATCAGATTCAAGAATTCAATAGCACTGTAAGTGTGTTTACCTTCTTTCTTCATTCCAGCTCGAAAGCATTTGTGAAGCCTGCAGTAGCGGCACTGATTCCTCTTGTCTTTGTCGATGACACACTGGCGACTGAACCTGATCAAGCGGGTGAAAAAGTGCACATCTTGGGTACATGAATGTCTTCAATTCAAACTCAAGCGACTGGTGAGGGGGTGAGGGGCGTCGGCTACCTGCACGAGTAGACGTGGCTCTTCCTGATGCTCCTGCGGAAAAAGCCCTTGCAGCCGTCACAGCTAGCGGCGCCGTAGTGCTTGCCCGTGGCCTTGTCTCCGCAGATGGCACAGTTGGAGATCACGCCATTATCCCCAAGGCTGATGCTGGGCTCTGTTGGCATGCTTTCTGCAGATGACACAGCAAACCGACACATCATTACCATTCAAACTGCTCGGGTTTAAGGTCTGGCACAGCTATCGATCATTCGACTGATCACACTGGGGGTTAAAACACAGCATGAACGTTTTGCATGAGCTAAAAATCTTATGAAATCACTTGCAAGAACATGTTACCAGTCTAATATTCATCCCAAGCAAAGACGCCGGTCAAAACCGACCGGTCCAGTAGCTAAAGAGGACTTGTTTTGCAAGAGCTAGCATGAGGTTAGCATGACCCACAAAGCAAATGTCTGTTGAGATACATCTATGGCACCACGGCCTGGCCTGCTGTATCACAATCAGCGCTGTTAATGAGGAGGCAGAGGATTTCAATAAAGAAGTTTCTGCATAAGTGAACAAAGAGAGCGTGCTCGACCCTCTCGTGAAATAGAGATCAGCATCCCTCTGTTCACCTTCAGAGAGGAAGAGAATCAATCATTTCTTTTGTGCATCCAAAATCATAACATTTCAACAAAAGAACTGCAGCAAGGGGACCGGAGTCTTTTATTCGCCCCGAGCTGATTGAAATCTCCCTTTAATGCAGAACAGACTTAATTAGGATTTAGCCTTCGTGTTTTATCTCACAGACACGTATTCGATGGAGATTGACATCTCATCATTGAATTTTAATGCACTGAAAGCCGTCTCTTTCGCATCAGGCTGTCTACCTATTCCCAACCTGATCCTTCCTCATTTGAGAAATAAAAAAAAAAAAGAAGAAGTGGTGCACCCATTGTTGTAGAGAAGCAATTTTGCCCTGTCAGCTTCTGAGACGCAGGCTAATAGACTGCAGCACATGTTTTATGCTCTTAATTTTAAGGGGGAAAAAACAAGTTATGCTTTCACTGCATCTAAAATGGAGCAAAGAAAAAACACAACCGGGAAATTATTTCTCTAAAACATGAACTCAATTAAAGCAGGCTCTACACTTTTAAAAAGGGTTCCACAGAAGTTCTTTGGACAGCTCAAGATTTCTAAAGGGGTTGTATTTGGACCCCTTTCTTTTATGGAAACCTTTTGTTGTTGAGGGTTCTCACGTAGGGAAACCACAAAAAACCCTTTGGGATGCTAGATGGAACCTTTTGTCCGAGCGTCTAAATAAACAAATAAATAAATAAATTGTTGATATGGTGAGGAGATGTTTATTTAACATTTATGGAAGGAGTCTCCAGTGTCAGCAGGTAAAGCTGTTACTTTTCTGTATGTTTTCCGACACAGGAAAGTCTTCAGGGCAGAGGAGATTACGTTTACGCTTTGCGGTTTCTCGGTAACATGAAAAGCTGCGTTTTTCTTATTAAATTAAAAAAAAGTGAGGGAACGACTGTTTATAGTTAACAAACTTGTTTCATGGACGTTTCACAACATTAAACATAACTATTAAATGATAAAATATACGATGTTTCCTTACAGAAATGAATAAACAATTGTAATGGATGGCAAACTGCTGTGGTATAAGAGGAATAAAAGATTAGCCCATCGTTGATTATTTTCCTATAACAGCACACCCCCAAGTGTTTTATTTCTTACTTATTGACTGTTGTGCTAAGTGTTATGTTAATATACAGCGTGTAAATGATTACAATTCAATTACTGTGAGAAAATGTATGTTTAATTGAGTAAGAACAACTTTATTTTGAGCAAAACAATGTGGTGATCGTTTTTGCAGCCCAAACGCCTTGTTACATGATCAACTCAATCAGTATGCAGATAAGATGACTTGTTTGTGCTTGATAAAATGTGCTTATGGCTTTAAATTTGCAGTCTTCCTTTCAGGTTATTTTATGGCCTCTATCTCAGCAAGTGGATTCCCTGTACAGAACAGTAAAGATAAACTGGCCTATCTTTGTCATCACTCAATCTTAAGCCAGCATCTGGTTAATAAAGAACAAGTGTTTTAGATAAACCACTTCTTACGGCATCAGGCTACGACCTAAAACTCTACAGATTGCAAAAAGTATTCTGTTAAAATTGTACAGTTATAATTGTTCAAAGTATTGTATAATCTTTGTATATTCGATTATAAACTCTATCCCAACAATATTCTATTAAGAGAGCTCTTTTTTTTTTTGTTTAGGTTTTTTGAAACTCAACTTCAACATGGTTCAGAGGAATCCAAATTTTGTTGAAATTTAAGCCAGGTTGTTAGACATTCATTGTTGCTGGCTAATAATTTGCTTTTGATGGAGCACAATGATTACAGTTCTCAGTGTCTTATCAGTCCTGATGGATGACAGATGAACTCTGTCATGATGCCTCACATAACTAACAAATCTGTCACCTCTGTTTTTATATTTATTTAACTGAACTTCAATCAGTAATTCATCATTCTAAGACCAAATGACCTCCAGAAACATCTCATAAGAAGGCCTAACTCCATTTCCAATGCAGTGTAGATATTTTATGCAGAAGAGTTTGTATCAGCCGCTGTCACGTCAGTCATGTCAGTCATGTTACTCACCCCCGCTGTACAGCATTTCAGCATTCTCAAAGCCCAGCGTGCTATAGGTGGGGTCCAGACCTTCACAGTAATTAGCTACATCCATGTCCAGGAGGGATTTGGATACCGAAGTCTGAGAAAACTTCATCCCTGCCTAACAATTTCTGCTAAAGCTCAACCAGGACAATGTCTATACTACTGATTCCTTAAGAGTGTCCATCTCTACAGAATGCTGATTTGTCCTCCCGTAAGACGTGGGAGGAGCCTCGTTTGAAACTCCTCAACTCCTTGCTCAGAACTTATTCACTAATCGCCCTTCCTTATCCAAAACTTATCAGAAAGATGAGGTGATAAATATAGGTATATTGGGCCTATCGAGAGCTCTTAATCTATAGAAAATGACCATTAACTGTGTGAAAGATTAAACAGAGTGCAAGAATGGAGCATAAAGATCTCGTGCTTGTATTCAACCCATTTAATCTTATCGGTCACAACTGTTGTCTGAATGCAATTTCACATACAGTTGTCTGAGTATGTCTTCTCCAGTTTATTTTTAAAAGGCAGATTGTGTCATCAGGAGGTCCTGTGGAGTGAAAAATTGAATGCAGATGGGAAAATTCTGGGATTAACATGGGGTTAACGGCATTGTTAAACTTGTTGGATCTCTTCTCCTGAAATATCTGTCAACTTTACAAACAGCTGCATGTGATCGTACGTGAACACATTCTGTGCATCACAAATCAAACCAGAGATGAGCTCTTCCATAAAACAGAAAAAAGCTAACTCTCTGATAATGTTTAAGCCTGTTTGTTTTTAAGACAGCGTATTATCACCTATTAATGCATGTGAGCACACTCATCAGGAACAGTCAGGAACAGAACAAAATAAGGAAGCTTGGTGTCTTTTTGGAGTTATAATTTAGACAGACCTATGATATAATCCTATAACAAACATCAGCTTAGCCTGTATGTCAGTAATCTTATCCTAACACTTTCTTTCGGATTTTTGAATTTTGGAAATATTTGAATTTTTGGATATTTTTGGAAAGGTTCTACATAACAGCTACTAATTTGATCAGTTGTTATATCATATCAGGCACCAAGAGTAGATTTTTGTATTTCGTCCATAGCTATTTGTAACATTAATTTAAAACTTAATTAGAAGAGTCAGAAGAGTTTATGTCTGTTTTATTATTTGGTCATTAAGGTCATGGTGTTACAGTACTTACATCTGTGACTGTAAGATAAAGATAACTCGCACAGCTGGTATGGGTTTGAGTGGTTGAAGGAATATTCACAGCACAGTGAGCACAAAGATATGAAAAACACATCTCTGACAGAAGTCTAGCTTTCATCAAGAGTGAAAGCTTTTAATACGTCTTTTGAGGATGCGGAAAAGACGGCTGTTGCGGTCGTATACAAGCCATTAATTTAAAAAAAGACCTGACAAAACTAAGCATCTCATATAAACAGACATACCACATGCTTATTTAGTCCAAATGACCAGGAAAGAAGTTTTGCATGACCATCACCATGACTAGGAGGTTTTGCAAATTAGGGACGCACAGATTCCCATACTGCGCATCAGTATCCAAGTCGATGCTGACCTGAGAGGCTGGATTGATAGAGCAGATTAACTGATACATTATACAGTCCCCTCTGAAACTATTGGAACGGCAAGGCCAGTTAATTTGTTTGTGCTATACACCAAAGACATTTGGGTTTGAAATCCAAAGAAGGATATGGGAAAAGAGATTAGGATTTCAGCTTTTATTTCCTGGTATCAGACCACCCAAATGTTTTCAGTCTACAGCAAAAACAAATGAATGGCCTTGCCGTTCCAATAGTTTCAGAGGGGACTGAGCACATGTGATGTCGACCTACAGCACATGTCTAAATTTCAGAGTCAGTTTATCTACTGTGCGGATCTCAGCATCAGATCAGTATCAGCTATCAGCAGATGCCCAGTACCATATCATAAATGGGATTGACATCCCTACTGAAATGCATTAAAACGTCTTAAACAAACACAACCAGAACTGATTCTCAAATAATTCAGAGGAATTAAATCGGCTTTACTTTCTGAGTAAAGGGAAGTTACATTTTAACTGAACTCCAACACTGAGCGAAGCACTTCGTTTTAAAAGGGGAAGTGTTCTGGATCTTCACACAACACTGTTTCAAGGTCACATCCACTATTTTCACTTTGCAAACAAAAGCCTAATTCAGTATATCATTCTGCAAACGTTTAAGTCCAAGTTGAGTATCAAGTCATATAAAAGGGAGTCTAGATCCAGGTCACTTAAGTCCACTTCTACTACATCATTGTAATATAGATTATTAAGTAGATTATATACATTTTACAGTGTATTTTAAGGTAGCAGTCAGGGATGTAATAGCATTATAATAGTACATTTCCTTTACTACAAGGTTACCATCACAGACCATCAGACTCCTGTAGGATCATTAAATCTCATCAGGAAACCATTTTGACCTATCAAACTATAATAGCAACACATTTAATAACCATTATAAACTATTCCAAATGTCAGTAACAAACAAACAAACAAACAAACAAACAAACAAAAACCACAGTTCATGATTCGATTTTACTTCTAGGAAAAATTGAAAATATCTAGGATATTACATGTTTAATAAAATAACCTGTTGAATTCATTCATCTACACTTTTTTTTATACTGTAGAATAGAACAGAATATTGTATATTAATCTTTTATTTATTTTGGCTATGATTTAATTTTGAAAACAATTTCAAACCACATACTAAATAGTGTAGTTCATGTGTTTAATTTCTCAGAGTCAAAGGAAAATCACATACTATTTCTCAATAGTTATATTATTATTCTACTTGGACAAGTCCTGCTAGTATGCTAGCATGTTTAAATGTAGCAGCTGCTGACGTCATAAAGTCCAACGTACAAAAGGCTAACACAGTGCAGTCGACATATAAGCACACAGGCTAACCTAACCCGGGTCAAAGGAAGGTATAGAACTGAAGTACAACTTCTAAACAACATGGTTCCCACCCTCTCCACACGGCCTACCTGGGGAAAAGAAAAACAAAAGATCTTACCTTTTCTCCGTCCTCACACGACTTTTCATTGATAGCACTGAATCTATATTAGCTATTTTGATATCGTTCTCGTGAAGGGAAAATGGGGGAGTTTCTTAAAGCAGTTGGTCATGTTGAGTGCAAAGCTGGGACACACTCGGCAGTGTCAGGCCAGTCTCATTACATCGATTTACTAAACAAACTGAAGCTGGGTGGAGATGTTAAACAGTAACCAGGCCCAATAAAAAAAGCACCAAAAGAAATGAATCAGTGGTGTGTGTGTGTGAGAGAGAGAGAGAGTGTGTGTGTACGTGTGTGTATATGTTAATAGACGCATTATACATATACATATACATAGCCATATACTACTACTAATAATAATAATAATATTTAGAAACTTATAAATGCTATTATTATTATTATTATTATTATTATTATTATTATTATTTCATGTATACTATTACTACTACTACTACTACTGCCACTACTACTACTACTACTACTACTACTACTAATAATAATAATAATAATAATAATAATAATAATAATAGTACTAATAATAATAACAACAACAAAAACAACATAAAATCCATTACAGGTTTCTTTTTTTTTCCTGCACAAATTTATTTAATACAAACAAAATATTACAAATTAAAAAAACATAGCATAGAAACATTAGTTGCTTGTATCTTTGCTATTGCAACTGCCTTAAAAGAAAAAAGAGAGAAAGAAAACATTACAGATTTCTTTTGGTTCTTGTTCAATCTGAAAAAACATAATTTCTCAATCAAAACATCTTTAATATAGGCAAATTGATACTAATTATTATAAAATAATATACATAATATTGATCACAACACATTTAAACCTATTTCTAGACTTTTCTACTGATTTTTACTCATTTTTGATCTCAGAATTGATATATACATACATAGCTTAATAATCGTATTGTTAGAATCTCATAATGAGAAATATATACAAAAAAAAAAATCTATGTTCAAAGATGTGTCACCTATAATCACAGTGTTTTCTTTCTGTAATGGTTTGTAATGGTTAGTTATGTTCCATGGGTTGATATCACAGGTCCTAATGGTTTAACAGGTGACCAGAGGCTAATTCGATATGTGTTTAATGGTTTCTGTTGCGATTCAGAGGTCCTACAGTAGTCTCTAATGGTCTCCTATGATAACCTTGAGGTAACAAATATTCTATTAAATGAAGCTAGAACAATGCAGTGTATTATATAGTGAATATGTACTGGATCTGTAATTAAATATGAAAAAAAAGAGTACTTCTGATTCTTGAAAACCATTAAATCGATGATGATCTGATGTTTGACGGAAACCACTAGTCAGTTCCCATAAGAAAGAAGAACAAATATATATATATATATATATATATTATAAAGAATGCTGGATTGGCACATTAAATACTTCTGATTCATTAGAAATCATAAATCATTTCAACGTGTAAATGAAAATTTAAAAATTAGCTAAATTTTGTGGTATGCACAGATTTTGCAATCTGGTATTTCAATTTATTTCTATTTATTTCCCTGTTTATTTGCTTTTTATTTGCAGTTATTGTATTTGCATTTCTCTGTGTTAGACAGCAGAAGGCACCAAATCCTCAATTTACAAGATGTAGCCTTCTCCTGCCTTTAAGTTCTCCTTTCATTGCTTTTTTAAAGCTAGAGTCCCCTTTAACTGTAAAATAAATGAAACACAATCCAACTATTTAAATATTAGGCTCTTTATTCAAATCTGTTACAGACAACAGAACACTCTATAATAAATACAACATATTTGATAATGGTAGGTTGTGATTGCCACCATGGTAACAAAATGTTTAAAAAAGAAAAAAAACATGACCCCACTTTCCAGAACCATATCTCTAAAGGTACATTAGCCCTTTCTGAACTGAGCTGAAGAGGAGTTTGGGCGTGTCTATAAAAAGACAGAAAGGAGGTACACATACATACAGACAACCATCCGGACCCAGACCACAGTTTATAAAATGTGGTTTCTCAGCCCGATAATAATACACTTGATCTGATGCCACTGCTTAAACCTTTAAAAAAAAATTTTTTTTTTTTTTAAATATCTTTTCTACATATTTATACAGTTCATTTGTACTAGTAAATATTACACTTCACCTTAATAGGACCTTACCAAGAAAACTAGCACATAGCAATTCACCTTATGCAAGCTAGCTGCCTTTTATTATTATTAAATTTGAAATACCTAAGGTTAAGAGACTCAAAAATTTAAAAGGATCTTTCGGCAGAGATTTTAAGAAATTGTTTTCATCTCTCCACACAGCATTCATAAGGTAAGAGTCAGGGATGTAACAGGTGTAACCACTTTGGATCAACAACGCTTAGTTTAATCTAGGCAGTAAAGCATGACCGTTGTTCTCTCCCTCCTTTCCTGCAATGGTTAGACAGTAGGTTCCAGATAGCAGAGTTTTCTGCAGTCAACCCCCGCACCTATGGCATATTCCCTTCCCTGCGAAAACAAGCATCATGTCGAAGCAGGTAAGGGACGTGACAGCTAGAAACACCTCATTTTCATTCTGTAGTGCACAAACATTGGTCAGATAGTACAGCCGAAACAGGTGATATGGAGCCAGGCATAAGAGGATGATGAGCACGAGGCTGACGTTCTTCATCTGAGCCCAGAACTCCTGCTGAGCCCATGAAGACGCACCATGCTTTTTGATCATCAAGTAGAGAATGAGTGCAAGTATACAGCTCATGATGCACGACAAAATTATTGTACAAACCGACAAAAAAATGTTACACCCAAACACCGGTCCTTTATTCAGCTCTTCAGCAAATTGGAAGCATTTGTTCTCAGTCACATTCACATGGTTCCCATAATGATATAAGGTCACAGGGCCGACGATTATCACAACGGACCATATGCTGACGCTGAATGCCATGGCATGGATACCCCGATAGAACTCCATTTGCTCTGTTTTTTTAAAGTAATGAATGAAATGAATGGTGAGGATGACGACGTAGATGACGAAGACCACATGCATGTGAATGTGGATCATGCTGCTGACCACTTTACAGAAAAACATAGGCAGGTGCCAGGAGTCCACCACGTAGTAGTAGATGCGGAAAGGGATGGTTACCAAGAAGAGGCAGTGGACCAAGACCAAGTTGAAAAAGGCGACGGTGGTCCATGAACGCAGGTTTGATTTTAGCACACTGATCATTAGGATCACGCCGACACTTCCCGCCACGAACACCAGGGTGTAGATGTTGATCAGGGCGATTCTGTGGGCCATCATCATAGTTTGATTCGTGGTTCCTGAACAGAGGAAATAAACATCATTATACTTAAACCACAAACCGTCTGGTATAAATTTAATGCCATTTCCATAAAAGTTGGGATTTTTTCTAAAATGCAATAAAAACAAAAAATCTGTGATTTGTCAAGTCTCTTGAAACTTATAAAGAAAAGTATATTCACGTTTTCACTGACCAACTTAATTGTATTTTGTAAATATAAACAAATTTAGAATTTGATGCCTTCAACACACTAAAAAAAGTTGGGACAGAGGCAAAATAAGACTGAAAAGTTTATAGAATATTCAAGTAACACAGTTTTGGAGGATCAGGTTAATTGGTAACGGGGAGGGGATCAGGATTGGGCATAAAAGGACCATCCACCAAAAGCTCAGTCTTTGCAAGCAAGGATGGGTCGTGGCTCACCACTCTGTGCCAAACTTCCTGAGAGAATTGTCAGACAGTTCAAAAAGAACATTGCTCAACGCAAGATTGCAAAGAATTTAGGTCTTTCACCATCTACAGTGCATAATATTTTGAAAAGATTCAGGGAATCCGGGGAAATCTCACTGCGTAAAGCGCAAGGCCGAAACCACTGTCGAATGTGCAAGCCCTCAGGCGGCATTGCCTGAGACATCGTCATGCTACTGTGATAAATATAACCACATGGGCTCGGGAGTACTTCAGAAAACCGTTGTCACTTAACACAGTCCGCCACTGCATCCAGAAATGCAACCCGAAACTCTATTACGCAAGGAGGAAGCCACACATCAACTCTATGCAGAACCGCTGCCGAGTTCTCTGGGCCCGAGATCATCTCAGATGAACTGAAAGGCAGTGGAAGCGTGTGCTGTGGTCAGATGAATCCACGTTTCAGCTTCTGTGCCAAAGATGAAAAAGACCAACAAGACTGTTATAAGTGAAAGGTGCAAAAGCCAGCATCTGTGATGCTATGGGGGTGCATCAGTGCCCACAGTATGGGTGACTTGCATATGTATGAAGGTACCATTGACGTGGAGGCGTATATTGGGATTTTAGAGAGACACATGTGCCATAATGGCAACGTCTTTTCTCAGGAAGTCCATGGTTATTTCAGCAGGACAATGCCAGGCCTCATTCTGCACGTGCTACAACAGTGTGGCTTCGTAGACACAGAGTGTGTGTGCTTGACTGGCCTGTCAGCAGTCCAGATCTGTCTCCTATGGCACATCATGAAGAGGAGAATCAGACAAAGCTGACCAAGGACTGTTGAGCAGCTGAAGTCTTGTATCAAGCAAGAATGGGCAAAAACTCCACTTGCAAAACTGCAACAATTAGTATCCTCAGTTCCCAAACGATTAAAAAGTGTAATTAAAAGGAAGGGTGATGTAACACAGCGATAAACATGCCTCTGTCCCAACTTTTTTTGAGTGTGTTGCAGGTATCAAATTCTAAACTTGTTTATATTTACAAAATACAATTAAATTGGTCAGTGAAAACATTGAATATATTTTCTTTGTACTTTTGTCAGTTAATTAAAGTTTCAAGATTTCAAGTTTTGCTTTTATTGCATTTTAGAAAAAAATCCCAACTTTTATGGAAATGGGGTTGTAGATCAGAGGCTCTCAACTCCACTAAGCTCATTATCAATCCCTTACTAAACAAAATAACGTGCTCTGAAAGCAGAGAAATGATACATTTGTGCAGCAGCATCGTGAGAATCTCTGTTGCAGACAAAAGTCTAGAAAAAAGCAGATGTGGGTAGAAACGCCTCAGAAAAGTGTAAAGTAACGACAACCTTTTATTTAAATTTCCAGACCAATAGGGTTGCACCACTGATCTATATATATATATATATATATATATATATATATATATATATATATATATATATATATATATATATATATATATATAACTGGATAGCTCATGATGTCACCAACAGTGAAGCTACTGTGCCGCCATCTATGTATTCCCTAACATTCTGAACTCACTATGGGTCGTAATCACTGATCTATATATATACAAGGTCAGCGGTCGGAGCTCTGAAGCATAAAACAAATATACAGTGGATATTTGTGTACAGAGAATATTTAACCACATAAATATAAACTTGTTCGCAACGGGGATGATGTGTGTTTCATTTTAGTGTTTTTATAGAGATTTCACTCCGTGCTGTTAGAATATGAGCTTTGTGGTCAAAAGGTAAGAACAGAGAGCTTAGCAACAACCGGCGGCTAAACACTAACACTACTGTAATCTACTGAGTGAAAAGATACAGAAAATAATGACTTTATTATACCAATGGGCATTAAATACATCTGTGTTATAGTGTATATTAGCTGTGTGTGTGTGTGTGTGTGTGTGTGTGTGTGTGTGTGGAGGGGATTCTGGGTTGTCAGATTCTCAGAGCCAAAACAGCCCAAAGAAAGTCACAAACCACTCAACACTACTGAATAAATATCAACTCGTTCGCAGTGGGGATGATGTGCCTTCCAGGACCGGTTCAATCTACTCTCTCTCTCTCTCTCTCTCTCACACACACACACAGCTAATATACACTATAGCACACAGTTGTATTTAACGCTCACTGGTATAACAAAGTCATTATTTTCTGTATTTTTCCCTCAGTAGATTACAGTAGTGAAGTGTTGGTGTTTAAGTATTAGTGCTTAGTGTTTAGCCGCCGGTTGTTGCTAAGCTCTCTGTTCTTACCTTTTGACCACAAAGCTGATATTCTAACTCTATAAAAACAATATTGGGTACTTTTGCTTTAAAAAGGGGGTATTTTATACGCATTAATGTTGTATTTTTACTGTTGATTATTAAAGATTATGATCGTTATCCCCACGACGCATTTGTTCTTAATAGGTACATGGTCTGTATAAATTACAATCTGTAGGCACTTCTGCCAAATCCATTAGCGAACGTTGTTTTGCAGTTAAAAGCAGCACATCGGGTCGTCTTAACAGTTTTCGTCCGTTGGCGATCGGCGCCCTCTGTCGGAAGAGAATAGTAAAATGGCCGCCAGAGCACTTCCGGTGGCTTCACTTACTGCAGGAAGTTTAGAATTTTATGAGCTATCCAGTTATATATATATAGATCAGTGGGTTGCACGCTTGCAAGCGAGTAAAAAACCTGTAGAAAAACTGATCTTATTAGTGAGCAAATCTAAGAAGATTTATATCACACTGCTGTTCATTTCCAATTCATTTTCTATAACAGCAGCTCTGACAAATCACAGGTTTATTTTAATGCGCTCATTCTGATATGTTATCATTTCAACTCATAACAACTCATTTACCGGTGCTTGTATGGCGGATTCTAAAGGTAAAAAGGCTTTAAAAAAAATTTAAAAAACAAAAAAACAAAAACGTATGCATTGATATGGTGGAATTTCCTGTAAGAAGTTGTTTATTTAACATTTATGGAAGGAGTCTCCAGTATCAGAGCTTTCTGACACAGGAAAGTTTGATTGCTCTGGTATAAGAAAAATGAGCTTTGGGGTGGTAACAGTAACTCAGCTTCACTTTGGAGTGCCGTTTATTATTTTCCTATAACAACACTCACAACTAGTGGTCAGCAGGTCGTGTTTTATTCCTTACTTATGACACATGGATTTGAATATATTTCACTGCCAAAATTACATCGTTGGAACTAAAGACAAAAACTTGGCTGTTTTTTGGGACATTCAATGGCATGTGACGTGACGCTCCCTCTTTATCTGTTGTACATCAGTTCCCTTTCTCTCAGTTTGTGTTTAGACTACGGCTGTCCAGTTCCTTTCCAAAAAAAAAAAAAAAAGGTTCTGTATGTAAATGCATTTGAATATTGAGGAATTTATGGTGTTATACTGAAACAGATAAGGCGAGCATTAGCTACATTATGTATTTGTATCATAAACGACAGAAGGTGAAAAAACTTTCTTCATTTCACTATGTATACTCAGTACATAAGGTATGACACTATAGAGCATATGTAGCGCACGACACACCCAATACAACATTATTTGAGATTCAGCCACAGAAAAAACACTGAAAGTGAAGTAAAAGTGCATTTAAAAGTACTCCAAGTATATTTTATTCAAGAACTTATTCAAGTAAATGTAATAGTGTTATTACCGATCTCTCGTTTTTTTTTTCTGTGACCTTAAAGACCAGACATCTTTTTGAAAGATAAACAATAAAATAAAATTCTAAAATATTTCTTGAAATTCCCATACAAGTGAAGAGAACGAAACTATGTTAGACCAGGACGTGTTAACAGGATGGCAACAGCGTGCCATCATTCAGACTACAGAAACTTCTAGAAAACAAACTATTTGAACAGTTGTGTCTATTACATAATTCCATATGTATTCTTTCATAGTTTTCAGTGAACATCCTCACTCTTAATGTACAATATGAAAAAACAGAAACAAGTAAACAAAAACAAAAAAAGACAGCTCCATGTACGGGTGTATCCAAACTTTTGACTGTCCTGGTTCTATGTTTATGATAGTTAAAAACAAAGCACCTTCGACTTATAGAAATAATATTTCTGATTCACATTTTATGAGTATGGTAATTTCCACCCTCATGCTGTAGTTATCTTGTCCCCCCCCCGAAATTTAACCCTTAATAACAAGGACTATAATCATATGCTATTCGGATCTCAACACTTTTTAAACTTTCTAAACCAATAAAACTTTTTATATAAACAAAATAAAGTGACAGTATGCACCACATACCATTACAGCAGAAGCTGGAGTGTATAAACAGCGCTAGAGGAAGTAGAACACAGTGCTGGTGTCTCAGTCCCCCCATCTTCATTTAGATATGAACTGCACTGTTTCTGTAGACCGAGCTGTGGGCATGTGTGTGGCGTGTATGTGAGTGTGCGCGTTTGTGTGAGACAGAAAAAAAGATGTGGGAGGGCCTTGCAACATTAGCTGCTTTGTCATTCACATTAATTGCACATGTAACACCTCTAAGCAGGTTCCTCAAACAGAGCATGCTAGTTTCGCTCAGCTTCTTTCTATTTTAATCACGTTGTGCTAAAACCTTATGTTACAAATGTCAACGTCTCCAGCTGGTTTATTTTGATTAAAGCAGAAGATGCTTAAAAGAATCTGTGTGTAGTTGCAAAATTCTTAAGTCTCACTTGAGTAGCCACAGACAGAGGAAGGAAGTAGTGGCATGGCCTGAGATAATAATGAAATTCAAATGAAGCCCCCCACACACACACCAAAAAAAAAAAAAAACACCCCTGCATCCCAGGAGTTCCGCATGGTTGATTATAACTGTTAGAAGATTGAAAGTTGATCCTATTTGCTCCTAAAAATCATGAGGCGATGTTTCTGAGACGCTTGAGCTATGTTAAAAATAGAGACAGGAAGCAACCAGCTGGATAAGCAGTTATTCTGTTATTCCATAGATCATCTGGACCATCCGGATCAGTAAATGCATCAAAGTTAAAATCGTCTTGGAAGACATACGTTATCTAAAACTGTTTTGTCACCAAGGCCTGAAAATGATTTTGTATTATTACACATACAGTCCCCTCTGAAAGTATTGGAACGGCAAGGCCATTTCTTTTGTTTTTGCTATACACCGAATACATTTGGGTCTGAGATCAAAAGATCAATATGAGACGACAGATCAGAATTTCAGCTTTCATTTCCTGATATTTACATCTAGATGTGTTAAACAACTTAGAACACTTATTATTTATTTATTTAAAAATAAATAAAATGCACAAACAAAATCAAATCAGTCTAGTTTTATAAGTACCTGTTTTTACATGTTTTGAAGCACACACAGTCTCACCAACACATACGTTTATTTATTTTGGTTCAGGTCCTTTTTGAATAAACCCTGTGCCAAAACAACTGTGCTATTCATACCAGTACTGCAAATAAGAGTTACAGGAGCATGCTTGTTTTCCTGTTTCCTATTCAGAGCATGCTCAGTTTCCAGCAAGTTTATGGTTGAGGATTTGCATTTTCTTTTTCCGACACTGTCTAATGCAGATCACTTAAAGTGCACCTTCACTTTTTGTCCAATCTGGAGTTTATTCGAGGTCAGGATGTGCGTCATCACACTCAACAGCATCAGGAAGATGGTCATGGACATGACGATGACGTAGTGACTAATGCTATAAGTGGGGGGAAAAACATCAGATATGTCTATAAAAAACTCAACAAAAAAAAAAAAGACATAAATTATTTATTAACCCGTAAACTCCAAGCTTATTGTTTAGTTATTCATCTTCATTATACCACAGTACTGTTGAATGCTGGATTCTTATTGGTCAGAAGGTGTTGATTAATTTTCTATAACAGCAGCTCTGACAGTAGTGCATCTGCAGATCACAGGTTTATACGGTATTAATGCGCTCGTTCTGACACATTTATTGTTTCTATAATAAGAGCTCATTCGGAGGGACTTGTTACAGCAGACGCTCCACGTAAACTGATTTTAAAAAACATGTAATTGTTGATATGATGAAGTTTTCTGTGAGGAGACGTTTATTTAACATGTATGGACAGAGTCTCCAGCTTTGTAACAGTCAGAGGTAAAGCTGCAACTTTAGATGAAAACGTTTTCTGAAATCTTCAGGACTGAGGAGTTTACACTTTACATTGGTTTCTCGGTAACATGACAAGCTGTGTTATGCTTATATGTAAGTGAGAACAGGAACTAGGTTGTTTCCCAGACATTAATTCTAACTTCGGGTGCTAACTGTAACTGTTGATGGTTTCTTGGAGTTTAGGGGGTTGAAGAGAAAAATATTAAAATGTTTAGGAATTACCTTGTGCCGATATCAAGCCAGCTTCCGTAGTCTTTCACCAAGAAGAAGAAGTGCTGAGAAATAGAAGAATACATTAAAAATGTGGGTTCTGGCTTTAAAAAAACAGAAACTATAACTTCTTGCCTGATGAACCTACCAGCGCCATGAAATCAGAGATGACCAGCACGATGAGGAAAAGGCTGGAAAGGAAAACATCATGTACGTGTACTTAATACAGGTATAAACATGACCATAAAGTTGTTTTACAGTACACTGCCCTTCCAGTGTTGGGGGGGAGGGAACCCCTTTCTTCTGAAAAGCATATCACTCGAGAAAAAGCTACTGAAATTTTCCTTGAGGCATCTTTTAGTGACAGAAATGGTGATTTTGTACATTTTTTGAAAAGACGCCCATGATATGAGATGATAAACCCTGTACCTTCGTGACGAAAGCCGTGTTGACACTTGAACACTTTCAAATGTGCACATTACAATTATGAATGGAATCAGGACCTGAAAAAAAAAGAACATAAATACATAACATAAGAAAAAGAAAAAATGTAAAGGTACAGTTTGCAATTTCTTCCAGACCAATAATAACCCTAAAATTTCAAATAAACATTAAAAAACTGTAATTCGCAATATTTCCATACACTAGATCTCACAAAGTTCTTCATTTCAGGCCTCTGCTTACATTTTTCCAACCCAGAAATTAGCTCCGCCCCCAGCTGAAACAGAGCTGCCCCTTTTTTCCTTAATAGGCAACTCACAAAGCATACATATTTCAAAGATAGTCTGGATGGGCCGGGGAAAAAGAGGAAATTTGTGTCTCGTTTTAAAATTACAAACTACACCTTTAAAGTCAGATAATAAAAAGCCTTTTGATAGATCTAGGAAAAGTTGTGTTTCCCATTCTCTAGTCACTGGGTTTAACTTCTCCAAATCTCCATATATTATTCAGACAAACTTGTTTTAGGGATTTTTTTTATGTACACTACAGAAAGGTATTTGGATATGTGTTTGTGTGCAAGTGCGGTACCTTCCACATTAAAAGGCCACCCATGATAAAAGGATTAAAGACCGTTAGAAAGCAGTAGATAGAAGCTGGGTCAAAACTGCAAAGGAAAGAGGATAAAAGAAAAAGGAAGATTTTTAAAATTTATTTAAATATAGTCTTTGTTAAGAATTGTAACTTTTATAAACCCGAGGTCTGGAAAAGGCCCTGATATTAAAGTTTACCTGTTGATGGAGGCAATGTTTCCTGTGCCGAAGAATGCAATGATTATGAAGAATACCTGGTGCAAATTATTAAGGCAAATAATTGTCTGGATTTAATTAAAAAAATAATGAATTGTAGGTGCAATGCCGGTACAAAATAACATTTCCTGACAAAGTACAAGGATACAAAGAAGTACGATCTTCTGATATCATCCAAACTCAGCTGCCTGATTCTGGATAAGTCGATATTTTCAGCAAAATCAATGCGTGAGAACTGCAAAGACACCCAATGTTATGAACATCTTATCAAAATGCACAAGGTTAAGAGCTGTAGCATGTTTTTGCAGGAAAACATTTTTCAGTGATTATGTATGTAAATCCACTGAAAATCCAGAAATCCATATTGTAGAATAAATAAATAAAAATGCCCAAAGACAGAATGTTTAATGAAAGTCAGGATTATAGTTCAGATGGCACCAATGACAAAATCTTTACTGATAAACACACCAGGCTGGTTAAAGACTGTGACGTTCACTTACACCTCCTCGTTTTTCGGTTTATGTCACCATCCAGAGCATTCGAATTTAAAGCTCTGCCATTACAACATAGATTATCATGCATCTGGCTCTGAGTTTATTAACTTGTGTTTAATTATTATGAATGAAATATATGTATGTCTTGCATCCAACAGGAAAAAAAAATCTGTATGGCACAATGGAGGAAAGTGTAGAGCTACAAAAGACAAGCACCAGAAACAAAAGACCAAAGACTGATCTTATTTATATAGCTGAAATGAGCACATTTTGGTTACATGTGGTTAAGTTCAGCTCCTGGTTTTGCATTGACCTGCTGTGCCAGATGTTGTGGTTCTCAGTACCTGCACCTGATACTTGGTAAAGAGGTTTGCATGCAATGCTGCCAGTGGAATTCACCTCTGGTCTAGGAGCTTTTTGAGTTTGCTTTGTGCTTTACCACTAGCCTATTTCAGGTAACTTAATAATAGGAACCAAAAACCCCACTGAAGAATACACTGATACACAGCTGATGCATCGCATTTTAAATCGGAAATCGGTGGACGTCTTTCCGGTTTGCACAGTGCGGGCAAAAAAAAAGCCTACTGATCTGCACAAGATCAATAATTAAAAATGAAGATTAATTATTGGATTTTTGTAATAGATTCAAAATTCCTGATCCTTATGAATCACCTAAAATACAGTGTCCAGATACTGGATTTATACATACGTGATCAACAGATCAAATGTATATATAAAAGAAAAGTTTAAGGCTTACAAATCTTTCGAAAAAAATTACATAGAGTTTTCAACTATTTCATTCATCCAGTATATGCAATTTATGGCCTCGAGCCAAACTGCTTTTGAGTACATCATTTTCGTGATGGTGTTTGACAAAAACAAAGGTGCTGTTGTTTAGATTTCCTGTTTTAGCAGCCAACAGAACAAACATATTTCAAAATGACGCTACCAAGCCAGAGGTATAAATAAATTCTGTCTGTTTTGAGAGAAAATTCGGAGAAAAAAGTTCAAAAGACTGGTCTCAGCCATTTATTTCAGTTTAGCCAAAAAATGCATTTATTTATTTATTTTTGCCTTCAGATGCGTGTGCATGCAGACATGTCATGTGAAAGTGGTCTGTTTAAAGTGCTTATTGCACCATGTCAGTTTTTGCTGACACTGGTTGTGTTTGTTTGTGAGTGAGTGTGTTAATGTGTGGGCTGCAGTCACAGTTTTCCTCCTGGTCTTTAATTCTGATTTGCCACTTCTCCAAAGCCAACACTGTTTAGCAGAAGCTAGAGGAGTTTAATATGAAATCTATGAAATTTGGTCGAAGGACAGGACTCAATGTTACCTCATTCCTGTTGGACATTCTGTGTGTGTCCACGGCTTCCTGCTCCATGTGGATCCACACAAACATCAGCCATGACAGTACGGGAGGAAACAGGGCCTCGTACCTTTACAGAATGACGCAAACGAAACATCTGCAAATGTTAGCTCAAACAACCTTGTAGATGATACTATATCTAGATATCCTGTAAGTCATAGTGAAAAGGAATCAGCCTCTTGTATGCAAATAATATCCAGTTGTGTATTTTTGTACATTCTGAATATTGGCTTTGTTTGAAGCTATAAATCCAGTTTCACTGGAGTAAAGGACTGAAAAACTATACATACCTCTTAAAAAATCAATTAGAGTTCTATCATCTATCAAGTTCACATAAAAAGATATATTCTGACTAGGACTGGATATTTCTCTCTTGCATCAAAACAATAATTTCTTCAATATCATTATATAATTTATTATTATAAAATCTTCTGTTCTGACATTTATACATTTCTTGTCATTACCTTATCAGTATTATCAGTAATGCAACCTGATGTCATTGTGTTGCATGGACATGAACTATACTGTTGCTAAAGTTTCAGAATATTCCTGTAAACTAATCATCAGAACATTCATAAACCTGATTATCAAATATATATATTTTTTATATTCTGATTAATACTAGGGTTATTGTCTGGATGGAAACAGCTTATATCCTCATACCTTAAAAGATCAACCAAGCAGAACTGAAAAAGTGAATTAAACTAAAAACAAACTAACAATATGAACCCATTAAAGCTAAAAATATATACTGATGGAAGAAAGAAACTTGGCATTATCTATCATCTATGTATTTTATTTATTTATTTATTTACATAGGGTTATCTTGTTTTAAACCCTACCACCATTGTGACATGGGTAAATCACTAAAATAAACCCCTCCCTCTTAATCTCAAAGCCCACAGAGCACCTTTGGGACGACCTGAATACAGAGACATGACCCTTGACCCAGTGCCTGATGATGACTTATTTAATCCAATTCAATTTTATTTGTCTATTGTCACAAAGCAGCTTTACAGGAATCTTGATCCCTAATGAGCAAGCCAGAGATGCAGCAGCGAGGGAAAACTCCCTGTCGAGATGAGGAAGAAAGCTTGAGAGGAACCAGACTCAATATGGAACCCCTTCCCATTCCCGTCTTTATGACTACAGCAGCAGTTCTTGGAAGCTCTGGTTTCCCTTCCCTATGAATCAAACATATATCTTTCAACTGCACGTTCAGAATTTCAGTGCGTCTTCAATACAGAAATTGCACACTTGGTTATTCAGTTCTCAAGTGTTACTCCGGACTTCAGAAGTTGCACAGAAGTTGCGCATGCGGGGTGAAGTCTGAGTAAAACAGAGACGTGTCTTATTTATGCCTGACTCTGAATTTGAACTTAAGTGCATTTTTGTCTTGCTCGGGCAAGGGGCAGATTAAAATTAAGTTATGCGTTCTTTCTGCTCTACTATATGCATTAAACTGCAAGCATTAAAAAAAAAAACCCTCTGTTGGTAAAAGACGGCTCTACATCCATCCCACTTCCTGCCAAGTTCTCCAGCTCAACCACAGGGTGTCAAAATGAGCAGCTGCAATATTTGTGGTCAGACAAGAGACAGAATTCAGTGAAGAACAATGCAGCGACAGTAAACTCACCATAGTTAAAATGGCCACTCAGAAAGCCTTTCAAATTTAACCATGACTTCTTAGCTCTGAGTTTTATGCTGCATCACATTTTACATCTGGGCCTAATAAAACTATTTAAAATCTAACTGAACAGATCATAATGTGAATGATAGGCCTTACATTCTTCGTGTGCAAAACAAAAGAGAACCCAATTAAACACATGAGACAAAAATATTATACTCTGTCATTTATTTAGTCAGGAAAATGATCCAATATTTCATATCTGAGTGGCAAAAGTATGTGAACCTCTAGGATTAGCAGTTAATTTGAAGGTGAAATTAGAGTCAGGTGTTTTCAATCAATGGGATGACAATCAAGAACAGGGATCTATCAAAGTCTGATCTTCACAACACGTGTTTGTGGAAGTGTATCATGGTACGAACAAAGGAGATTTCTGAGGACCTCAGAAAAAGAGTTGTTGATGCTCATCAGAAGTTTACAAAACCATCTCTAATGAGTATCCACAGTCAGACAGATGCTCTCCACTGCTCTCCAAAATGAACATTTCTGACGTCTGCAGTTTGCTAACAATCACGTGGACAAGCCAGAAGGCTATTGGAAATGTTCTGTGGGTAGATCAGACCAAAATAGAACTTTTTGGTTTAAATGAGAAGAGTTATGTTTGGAGAAAGGAAAACACTGCATTCCAGCATAAGAATCTTATCCCATCTGTGAAACAAGGTTGTGGCAGTATCATGGTTTGGGCCTGTTTTGCTGCATCTGGGCCAGGACGATTTGCCATCATTGGAGGAACACTGAATTCTGTATACCAGCGAATTCTAAAGGGAAATGTCAGGACATCTGTCCGTGATCTGAATCTCAAGAGAAAGTGGGTCATGCAGCAAGACAACGACCCTAAGCACACAAGTCGTTCTACCAAAGAATGGTTAAAGATGAATAAAGTTAACATTTTGGAATGGCCAAGTCAAAGTCCTGATCTTAATCCAATAGAAATGTTGTGGAAGGATCTAAAGCAAGTAGTTCATGTGAGGAAACCCACCAGCATCCCAGAGTTGCAGCTGTTCTGTACTGAGGAACGGGCTAAAATTCCTCCAAGCCGATGTGCAGGACTGATCAACAGTTACCGTAAACGTTTAGTTGCAGTTATTGCTGCACAAGGGGGTCACAAAGGTTCACATACTTTTGCCACTCACAGATACGTAATATTGGATCATTGTCCTCAATAAATAAATGACCAAGTATAATTTTTTTTGTCTCATTTGTTTAATTGGGAATTTAGGACATATTTATGCAGAAATATAGAAAATTCTAAAGGGTTCACAAACTTCTTTTCACAAGCGCTTTCACAAGGGTTCACAAGCACTCTGTCATTGTTTAGGACTTTAGAAGCTGGACAGAAAGCCAAAGCATGCAATGGACCTCATGTTTATGAAGTGAGAGGGAAGTCAACCAACCAGCATTTACAATGCATTCATGGGAGAACTTCTAGAAGGCCATGTTACGTATGTGTTGATAACATCACATCATCAGTGAGATTCAGAAGGCCGGTCAGTGATGTGCTGTAGCTAGCAGTGTTAACCTTATTCCCACACAAACCTTAAGAATGAAATGATCATGTAAACTAGGTTTGAAATAATACAGTACGTTTATTTGAATATATTTATTTTATATCATTATACAGAATCTACCCAATATTTACAGAATCTGTATCTTACCCAGTGCTGAGGAGAAGGTACACACAGAAGAGGGACATGAGAATACTCAGCAGCCTGTGGAAGAGTCGCGTAGAACTCAGCAGCGGCACAAAAAATGATGACACTAAACAAGAGAGCAGAGTTTGGAAGCCAGAGACACGCAGTTAGACAGTGAAATAATAAAATAATATTATATCACAGCGCCGCTGAATTCTCAAATCTGTTTGGTCCGAAGGTATCAGTTCATTTTCTATTACAGCAGCTCTGACAGTAGTGCAGATGCAAATCACAGGTTTATATTAATGCACTCATTCTAATACATTATCATTTCTATAGTAACAACTTACAAATTACGGATGTTGATATGGTGAAGTTTTCTGTAAGGAGAAGTTTATTTAACATGTACGGAAGGAGTCTCAAGTGTCAGCCAGTTTCCCACCATGGGAAAATTGTTCAGGACAGAGGAGTTTACGCTTTGCGGTTTCTCTGTAACACGACAAGTTGCCTTTTTTTGTCTTATTAACTTAAAAGAAGAGAGGCTCGCGAGAGAACAACTGTTTGTAGCTGCTATAACGAAAGAGAGAACAGGAACTTGTTTCTTGAACATTCCACAACATTAAGTGATACTATAAACATATATATAGTATCACTTAATGTTGGTCATATAAAGAATGACGTGTCATTCTTTAAGAAATAAATTTGCAATTGTTGACAAATTGCTGTGGTATAAAAGAAATAAAACACTCAGGATGTGCTGTTATTGGAAAATAATTGACTTTGGGGTGAGAAGAGTAACTCCTCTTTATCACACCTTCCCATCATTGATTATTTTCCCATAATAGCACACAGTGTGTTATTCCGTACATGATGGAAGATAAATAAAATTGTCCAACCCAGAGTGGTCCAGCTGATGATCTGATTGAAGAGCGGCAGGCCTTGTTTGAATTGGAGACTGGAGTGTGTGCTGGAAAGCACATATGCGCACAGCGCCACCTGCAGCATCTACAAACATTACCACAAGTGTTACTGTACGAGTTCATCAATGACACACTTACAAGAATTAGTGCGACCAAAGTGTGATCAAAACTTATGCTGACTTTTTAGGGTGCACGAATATTATCAAACATAAAATTAAAGCTGTTTATCTGTGTGCGGTTTTGATGATAGTTTGCAGAAAAGAAAAAAAAACCTGGCCAATGAACAGCCAACGATCTTTCGTATGCAGGCCTGTGTGTCGATGTGATAAGATGTAGAAGAACGATGTGAGCAGCATTAGAGCTCCAGCGCATAACCTGAATTAAAAGATCATAAACACACAGCATAAGAAATCTGACATTTAGGCCAGAAATGTAAATATGTCCAGTTTGTGATCTAGAGAGTGAGGGATCTTACACATAGTTGGTGTTGGGTTCTCGTCCGACGACCGGCAATAGAGGAAACACTGCCAGGCACAAGCAGCTCAACACCCAGCTGACTGACCTGGACTAAAACACAGCAAGTAAATGTAATGTAATATAACTATAAATGGATAAACCACATGACGTGTCATTCTTTAATAAATAAAAATTTAATCATTGGCATACTGATGTAGTATAAGAGGAATAAAACACTTCAGGATGTGCTGTTCTGTGTTGTAACAGTAACTCTGCTTCTTCATACTACTTGGTCATGGATTATTTTCCTATAACATCATGACACAGTGTGTTTTATTCCTTACATAACATATGATAGTAGTCCAAATGCATAGTCTGTATAATTTAATACACATCACCATGTTACTTTTGCATAAAAATATAGTTTAACTAGAATTGAAACCCCTCGGTACACTCATTTGGTGAAACAATATTTCACCTTCACCTCATCCTAACTAGTTGGGAAAACCTCAATTCATGCAATTTGTCTTTTGTCACCGGAATCACAGCTCTGTGTTGCAAACTTACACAGGAAATGAATGCTCGCCTTTTATTTTGTCACTTGCTATGATGAAAGCATGATTAGAAAACTCTAATGTCTCACCTTGGTTTTTCTATAAAGCCCTGAGACAACAGGCCACAGCGCCAACGCTATCAGTCCCAGGGTCAACATGGCCCGATAGAAAAAACTCACAACCTACAAATCAGAGGAGAAAAAAAATCATTTTTGAAGCACAATTCTGGTTACTCTTTGAGAAAACCATATGTATATGTGTGTATTTTGGTATCTTTGTGATTTTTTGTGTTCTGTCCCACTTACCAGTAGCTCTAACCCAAATGTAGCTAGAACAAAATATCCAAAGCATTTGCTCAGGGGCAGGGAAGGAACCAACCTGATAAGATCAACAAGGATCCCGAATCTAAAAACAAGAGCATTAACAAGACATAATATACAACTTTAGAGTAAAGTACAAAGCTAATGAGATGTAGACTTATATGTTCTTATAATGGAAAAATCCAAATAAAACGATACAGGTTTCCAAATTCAACTAACTAATAGTGAAGTGAAATTTTTCCATGCTTGGATAACCAAGCACATCCCTAAACTCTACACTGTAGCCCTAAAAACAGACAAAACCTGATAACACCCACAAAAACTGTTCAAACTGATTATTAACAGGCTCTGCGAAGGACTGCGTCTTGCACGTGACAGACATATTGTCTGTTTAACACGTACGCCTTAATGAATATGCAGTGTGGAGCATTACACCCAAAGGTGCAAAATAGAGAGCAAGCAAATAGATACATTTTGCACCCATACTGTGATATACTAATCCTGAAAGACATGTCATAAATGGATATTAAGTGTGCAAATGAATACAACTGAAGTCAATAGAAATGAGGACACATTACTGCTGTGGTAAAGGTGGTTTCATATTAGGTACAGACCTCATGTTCTCACCTCTGGTGCCAATCTCGCTCACATATACAGAAACTTGTCAACAAAATGCTTAACTGAGGCTCACTCTTTAAGGACGCCGTACCACACGGCGACAGGCAGCAAGCAGTAGATGTAGTAGGTGAAGGAACTGGCCTGAAGAAACAGGAAGAGAGACACCAGCAGGCCAACACACACAAACACCCGACCCACATGTCTCCCTGCTGTCTAAAATAACACAGGAAACGCAACAGACAGGTGATTTAGAAGAACATGTTTATAAAAAGACATAATTCGTCATTTAAATAAACCACCTGAAAGGAAATTACCAAAACATAATGGTTGAAAACTTTCCATACACTGCATCTATGTGAGGATATAGAATTGATTAAAGTTAAAGTGGCTCAAATGTATTCAGAAGGTGTGGCATTTTATTTGGTTCAATCTTCTAATTCTGCTTTGCAATTCCTATGTTCTGTTATCATATTGTACTTGTATTATCCAATGTACTGTATTACTTCACTGATTTACTGATTTATTTATTTATATAATATTGATGGATTTCGATGATTGATATATTTTTCATTTTTTCCACACCATCCTTCATAATACACTATATATTAAAGGTGTGAAAGCAGAAAAAATTAAAAATGGAAGGAAAAAAACCCTGAAAAAATCAAACTGAGATTACAATGACAATGCATTTCTTTCATTAGCTTAAGGCTCATCTAGTGGACTTGCATCAGGTGACTAAAAGTACCTTCCAATATGGATTTTTTCTGCCTTTAAATATAAAAAATACTAGAAAAAAAAATGCACATAGTATTCAAACAGTGAAATGCTGACAGACCCTTTAATAGTGTACGTTCTCAAATTGGAAGGGTGACATTTGGCAAAAAATGTACTACAACATGCAAAAAAATACCAACTTCCCCAGAAAATAAATAAATAAATAAATTAATTAATTAAAAAAAAGTAAAAGAGATTAAGCTTAATATTTTAATCTTAATCTTATCATTTTGCAAACTTGTGTACATTTCTGCTGCATCTTATCTCACCGTGTCTCTGCTTGCAGGTGGTTTGCGCAGGCTGGCATGAGTCTTCAGGATGACCAAAACCACGTAAGATGTCCATCCAAAGAAACCTAAGACAACGCTGCAGCCCAGGAAAAGGCGGTCGTAGGTGTGGTAGTAGGACAATCCCTCCGATGCCCGATCTATCAGAACCTCACAATGATGAATCTGAGACAAGAACAGAAAGTTTTGATGTTTATACTTTGGCGAAAATTGTGTCAGAGCGGGTGAAACTAATGTTATGTTAGTTTGGTACTCACAGCTTCATCAAAGTGCCCTTTCTGGATGAGTGATCTTGCATGACTCACAAACTCTGTCATTTTAGAATCAGTCAGAGGTCTAGACAGGAAACAGTAATGATATTTTAATAAAAATTACCAAATACAATATTCTGTGTTGTGTAATTTGGTCTTAAGAAGACCAATGCTCCACTCACTGGTATGGCGTGAAGAGAAATGACAAAGTGGTCTCCTTTTTCTGCATCATTTTCACCTAATAATAAAATAATAATAATAATAATAATAATAATAATAATAATAATAATAATAAATGTGATCACAATCATAAGATGAGCAATAATTAAAATGAATCAAAAGAAGCAAAGTGGAACTCGCCTTGAACTGCTCCAGGATTTGAACGGCATTCGCATACATGCTTTCAGCTTTGAAATGCTGGCTGTTATTGAGGTACTCGAGTGGCAGGACACCCTGCAAATCAACACAACGAGACGCTGCATATCAGAAGAGGAGGAGGAGGGAATGAAATTTCATCTCCGGTGCAAAAAAAAAGTTTAAAAAAAAAAAAAATCCACAGACTCGCCGTAATCACAGGACAAATTTATTTGCTATTCAGGTATTCAGCATATTGGCTTCTACAATTAGGGAAGCACCAAGTAAAGGATTTGGTACTAAGAAGAATCAAAAAATTTTTCTTTTTAAAAGAATGCATATTTTCAGTAAACAACGGTGCAATAAATGCTTTAACCTAGTAATTCCAAAGTCAGGTAATACGCCAAGAATGAAGAAACATTTGATTAAACGCGATATTAATCTCAGTCAATGAGTTTTCGACTGCATCAAGAACAGTACTGCCTTGTCGCCACTGGAGACTAAAGAATTCGGTCGATACACACCACAACCAAACAGAAACGTGTTTTCCAATGAGAACGTGTATCGGCAGGTATTTCAAC
Source organism: Cranoglanis bouderius (assembly GCA_023630585.1). NCBI lineage: Eukaryota > Metazoa > Chordata > Actinopteri > Siluriformes > Cranoglanididae > Cranoglanis > Cranoglanis bouderius. The sequence goes on from CM042539.1 coordinate 7,050,215, forward strand.
AGTTTACCGATCGGCTTTCTAAAGTTTGCAAGAGAAACTTAGCTACCATTATGTTTGTCAGTGTTTGATCAGCATTTGCGCATTTTCACAACTCAAAAAAGGTTTTTAAAAATGTGCTGTTTTTGTATCGGTATAAAAGATTTTCAGAATAATACCCAGCCCTATGTACTATCATATTTATTTATTTGATTCATTAGAAAACTTTCCACCTACAGAACCCAAACCAGTTAAAATATAACATAACATATGCATATGCATCATATAACATCAGTCTTCCTAGTTTTATTATAATGGCAATTAGATTTAATTGAAGTGTCCAGTTAATCAGGTTTATACTAACCATAATAGTAACCATATCAACTATAAAAACATCATCATCATCATTATCATGTTCACAGGGACGTAAAACTTCATCTCAATCTTACCACAGAGTTGAGTGGAATGGGAACCCCGATGAGAGATGACATGAGCGGTGCTATATCAGCCTGCATTGATTAAAACAGGAGAAATCAGAAGAATGATCTCCTTTTCATTTGCCCCCAATCCCCCCTCCCTCTAAAGACAAACAGTATATTAATATACCTGGTTGACATCAATCCTCCTGTACATCTCCAGCCCCCAGTCTGAGATCATCACAAACCATACAGTTATAGTCAGTCCACAGTATATCTCCAGTCCATAATGAATAACCACTACATAATTACTGTGAGTGCTTAAATGGATGAAAACACACCTCTGATGTAGTCATCATCATAATTTTGAAAAGTGCTGGTTCTCTGAGCTCTCTGAACTCCGGCCCCCCACACCACCAAGGGAGTGAGGGTCTCTGATGGATGACTGGCTCCATGAGACCCTAAAAGAAGAACCAAACAAAGAGCCACTGTTCTGTGTCCTCATGCGCCAAGTCATTATGCTTAAATATGCTAAAATAAATGCCAGAATTATTTCAGTAGGTTATTTCTAAGCTAGAGGCAAGCTGAATAAAAGACTTTAGGCATGTTTCCACTGCAGGAATCTTTCCAAGGATCCGGCAACTTGAACAGTTTTGTCGCATTACCTCTAAAGTTGAACAATGATCAAGCCAAGCTCCAGAGTCTGTACTGTTCTGTGGACCAGGAACTATTCTTATGAAGCTTGACATATAGTCAGGTCTATAAGTATTTGGACAGTGACACAATTTTTGCAATTTTTCCTCTGTACCCCACCACAATGGATTTGAAATGAAGCAATTAAATGTGATTGAAGTGTAGACTTTCAGCTTTAATTTAAAATATTGCATTTTTGCAAAGTCTTTCCATTTTCGCAGGCTCAAAAGTAATTGGAGAAACTAACATAATCATAAATATCATACTATAAGCAGCAACTGAAGGCCTGGCAAAGCATCTCAAGCGAGGAAACTCAGTATTTGATGATGTCCATGGGTTCCAGACTTCCAGCAGTCTTTGACTGCAAAGTATTTGCCTCCAGGTATTAAAAATAATCCTTATACAGTGGGGGAAAAAAGTATTTGGTCAACTGCTGATTTTGTATGTTTGCCCACTGACAAAGAAATGATCAGCCTATAATTTTAATGGTAGGTGTATTTTAACAGTGAGAGACAGAATAACAACAAAAAAATCCAGAAAAACGCATTTCAAAAAAGTTATAAATTGATTTGCATTTTAATGAGGGAAATAAGTATTTCTTAAAGGGAGTGCTCCTAATCTCACTTTGTTACCTGTAAAAAGACACCTGTCCACAGAAGCAATCAATCAGATTCCAAACTCTCCACCATGGCCAAGACCAAAGAGCTGTCCAAGGATGTCAGGGACAAGATTGTAGACCTACACAAGGCTGGAATGGGATACAAGACCATCGCCAAGCAGCTTGGTGAGAATGTGACAACAGTTGGTGCGATTATTCGCAAATGGAAGAAACTGTCAGTCTCCCTCAGTCTGGGGCTCCATGCAAGATCTCACCTCGTGGAGTTTCAATGATCATGAGAACGGTGAGGAATCAGCCCAGAACTACACGGGAGGATCTTGTTAACGATCTCAAGGCAGCTGGGACCATAGTCACCAAGAAAACAATTGGTAACACACTACGCCGTGAAGGACTGAAATCCTGCAGCGCCCGCAAGGTCCCCCTCCTCAAGAAAGCACATGTACAGGCCCATCTGAAGTTTGCCTGAATGATTCAGAGGAGAACTGGGTGAAAGTGTTGTGGTCAGGTGTGGTCAGATCTCTTTGGCATCAACTCAACTCGCTGTGTTTGGAGGAGGAGGAATACTGCCTATGACCCCAAGAACACCATCCCCACCGTCAAACATGGAGGTGGGAACATTATGCTTTGGGTGTGTTTTTCTGCTAAGGGGACAGGACAACTGCACCGCATCAAAGGGACGATGGACGGGGCCATGTACCATCAAATCTTGGGTGAGAACCTCCTTCCCTCAGCCAGGGCATTGAAAATGACCTTAATGACTTGGAGAGGATCTGCAAAGAGGAGTGGGACAAAATCCCTCCTGAGATGTGTGCAAACCTGGTGGCCAACTACAAGAAACGTCTGACCTCTGTGATTGCCAACAAGGGTTTTGCCACCAAGTACTAAGTCGAAGGGGTCAAATACTTATTTCCCTCATTAAAATGCAAATCAATTTATAACTTTTTTGAAATGTGTTTTTCTGGATTTTTTGTTGTTATTCTGTCTCTCACTGTTAAAATACACCTACCATTAAAATTATAGACTGATCATTTCTTTGTCAGTGGGCAAACGTACAAAATCATCAGGGGATCAAATACTTTTTTCCCCCCACTGTATATATGATTATGTTAGTTTGTCCAATTACTTTTGAGCTTGTGAAAATGGAGGGACTCCTAATTCCTAAACAATATGTTACTGTTAACAAGACAAGTCAGGAACCATTTTCTCATCTGTTTATGCAAATTTTCTCAACATAACCCCATTGCTTCCTGTGTTTTTGCAGAGCCTGTTCATTTACATATACACATATATACATATATATACATATATATATATATATTGTATAACAAATATACAATAAATATCAATTTCAACCTTCTTTATGTTTGTTGTCTCCTCTATGCTGCTGTACTTTGTGTCACATCTGTTATTTTACATAACTGTCATGGCACAGTGGAAACACAAGCCAGGAAAATATTCAGGAACTGTATAGTTCTCCTTCAGGGAAGTTCAACAATTCTTTAGTTCTTCAAAACGTTCATGAAACTCAGTGGGAAAATGCCTTTGGATTACTAAACATCTTGTTTAAGAAAGCAAGGATGAGAATGTGAATAGATGATGAGCAGAAACTCAGAGCAGATAAAAACCTTACCCCAGTTTGTCATGCCGTGATCAGCTGTGAAAACATACGCTGTTCTCTCATCGTTCCCGAAGAACTCCTCCAACACAGAAACGATCTCGGCCACTCCACTGTCAACCAGGCCAATGTTATCCAGATACTCCCTTGTACAAGACAAAGATTTTTATTTGTTTAAATCTCTAAATTATGCACGTTATCAGTTGAGGTAAAGCTGGAATTGTTGCGGTCCTAAAGTGTCTCTTCAATACACTCATAGTGCCTTCAGCTTTCATTTACTTACATAAAAAAAATCCACGCTCTATGAATATTCTCCACTGCCTGGATTTGCATACTGAAACTTGATTGGCTCTTATATTTATTCCCACCTGTTACATTGCCCTTATCTGTACATAACTGCTCATTTAACTCATCTGTACATAACTGCACATACTGTATATATTGCACTTGCTGCTCTTGCACTTCTGATTGGATGCTAAACTGCATTTCGTTACCTTGTATTTATACATGTGTAATGACAATAAAGTTGAATCTAATCTAATCTAATCTAATATTTAATGATGGAATAACACTCTCTTGTCACATGGTCAATTCAGATTTTCCACTGACATGTTCAGCTCGTTCTTTCAAATTTATCTGGCAAAGCCTTTGCACTTTGACATGTCCATGCAATTAAATCAATTCCCTGAACAGATTTACAAAAGGAAAAATAATTTATAAACTTTAGGCTAATGTTAGTGTTTATGTAGATTTTCCATTACCTAGGCAACTAAACTGTGCTTAGTATTATATTCTAATCTAAGTCTAACTCTAAGTCTTCAGGGAGTTTTAAGAAATCAACTGTGAGAAAATGCACTGACACTTTTACCTCTGAGGTTAATTCACACATACACCATGGAACAATAAATTCTTTCTAAAACCACAGTTTCAACCAGGTGAAGACGTCAAAGCGTCGTGGAAAGTAGTAATTAGGCCGTGTCAGGAGCATGTTAATCAGTATAACATGCAGCAAATGCTTCACTTTAGGTATACAGCTTACTTTGACATGGGCCGGTGGGCGTGTCCATTGGTGTCGATTCCCAGAAGATGAAGAAAAAACACAATCTTATCTTCATGCAACTGAGACATGAGAGTTTGATTCTCTTTGGCCGATCTGAGGAAGTCCTGCATCAAAAAAGGAAACCTGGTATCTATCAAGTGTTTTAAAGCTGACCAAGTACAAGCTCTTCCCATCGATACCTAGTGTTTTCATTCGGGATGGAAAGACACAAGCTGACCCCAGTTCAGCACTCTTACTCTCAAGGATTCAATCAATCATTGGCCAGTTACAAGATTTATTCACCTTTCATATCAGGACTATAATACGAACAATCCGATCATATCAAGTCATGTTGTTTTTCTTCACATCATACTTCAATGCACGCTCCTTTCTAACACACATGTTGGGTTTTCTATCTTTGTGAGGACTTTTCACAGACATAATGATTACTGATTACTGTAGCTAATTAACGCTAGGCCTAAACCTAAACTTAGTCCTGACCTTAACCTCAGTAACCTCAAGAAAATATTTTGGCTCTTTATTTATTTATTTATAAAAGCTATAAAACATTGTATTTTGATTGTGTGATTGTTTCATTTGACACCATCCTTTCATTGCAATGACATTTGGTTGTTTTTGGTCCTCACAAGGGGCTAAATACCTGTACACACATATATAAACACACACAGTTTACGGATCACTTGTGCTACTAGATAGTTCGTTTTAAAGTTAGCACTATTACATCTTCTACATCATCTACTATCTTGAAAATATGTAATTTAAGTGTTGCTATTGAGTATAATTTTACATCTCTACATACGGTACAACATAACAGCACATATACAATATTTTTTATATTGAAATTTTGTCCTACATGGCTATTTTATGCCTACTGCATAAGTGTGTCAGAAGAAAGAAAAAAATATTCCCAAATATTATTATTATTATCATCTTTTCATTCAATGTAATTTTTCAGTAATCATTTTAACTCATAAACTTTTCATTTAATTATTTAAATTATTTGTGGCTTTACAGAATTTATTTTGATGTGCCTATGACCTTTGACAACACAATTTCTGAGGATTTTTCCTCCTCTAATAGCATACAAACAGCAGCAATGAGGACACACCTTCACTTGATCGAACACCCAGGTATCTAGTTTGGAGGCGTCCTTTGAGGCGAAGTCCTCCATCGCAGCAGGATAAGTGTGAGTGTACACATGATCTCCACTCGCTCCTACAATGAACACGGAATTAGACAGACCTGCATTGTTGTATTTACTACAACTGTAACATGGAAGTGCATGTAGTACACTCGTCATTTACCTTTAGCGAACATGGGCAGGATGTCAGGACTTCCCCAACACCATGTGTACCTGCTTTCATTTAACACAGAGTCAAACTCCACTGGATTCTCCTTCCAGCCTGTACATACACATACACACACACACACACACACATATATTACATATATTATCAGTTATACATTATACTTAAATCATATTGTTACAGATAATTACCTTTAGCCACAGCACTGACATCCTCATAAAAGCCTGCTATAAGTGCCACATGTCCAGGACGGGATTCTGTAGGTACACGTGTGTGTGACACTCCCCATGAACCGCTCTCCTCAATTACACTCCTAATGGATGTAAACACACATGAACGAGCAATACAATGACCTACCGAATTTTAAAAAAAAGTTGACAGTGTTTTGCATTGTAAAATGTGAATATGTCGTGCTGCAGAATGTAATTTAGGATAAAAGCAGATGGTCGGTTTGTTTTCCAGACTCTGGGCTCATGTGCAAGCAGAACACAACAATGACACTCCAGGATGAGTAATGTACAACATGTAGAACCCAATCTGGGTGTGACTTGTTTAGCAGGATGGAACACTGAGACACTGTGACTGGCCTGCAAATAAAAACACAGAGCCTCCGTTTCGTAGAAAACTTGTACGATTTTTTTTTTTTTGAAACAGCAAGCAAAAGAGTGGAAGGAAGGAAGGAAGGAAGGAAGGAAGGGAGGAAAGAAAGGTGAAAGGAGGGAAAGGAAGAACAGAAAGAAGAAAATAAGAAATGAAAAGAGGGTGGAAGGAAGGAAGGAAGGAAGGAAGGTACAGGGAGGGAGTGAGAGAGGGTGTGAGGGCACAAAGGAGGGAAGGAAGGGCAGAGGAGCAAGATGATTTTAGGAAAGGAGAAAGGGAGAAAAGAAAGAAAGAAGCAAGGAAAGGAAGGAGGAAGGAAGGAAGGAAAGAAGGAAGGGTGGATTGAAGAAAGAAAGGAAGGGAGGTAAAGGGAGAGAGATAGGGAGTGATTGGAAGGAAGGGCAGTAGAGTGAGAGAATTGTAGGAAAGGAAAAAGGAAGGAAGGAATGAAGGGTGGAAGGAGGGAAAGAATGGAAGGGTAGAAAGAAAGAAGGAGGCAAAGAAAAGAAGGAATGGATGGATAAATGAATGGATGAACGGATGAATGAACGAATGCTCCACCCAGTCCCTACCTTAAATAGGGCATCCTGGTGGTGCCGTTGATCTCGGGCTTAAACATGCTGTCTGCTCTCAGACCATCTGCTACGAAGAGCACCAGGCGCTTGGCGGGCGAGGGTAAGGGCACACGCTGAGGACTCATTCCATGAACCAAGGGTGATGTGAAGTAGATGTCAAATATGGAGATGAAGAAGACCACATGGACCAGAAGCCCCACGATAAAGAATGTGATCATGTTCATCCTGTCTATCAATCTGATCCTGTGGAATATAAGAACAGCAGCTTTTAGAAGGTAAAAGTTATTTTGTTCACCTGGATATTTCATGTTATTGCTCATTTAATTTTCACATTTGATTAAGAATGGGCTGAATCCCAAATGCCTCCCAACTGCTTGTATAAACACACTACATTGAGTAGATTATGATGATTAATACACCCTCTGTAGTGCACTCTATGTTACACAGGAAGTCATCTGGGATTTAGCCCTTTAGTCTTACCTTTGCGATATTTCCTAATGTTTGTTTCATGCTTGTTTCACCATAACAGTTGGCTGTACGATTTTTAAAAACTGACCACCACAAATCGACACAGTCTGACACTAATAACAGGTAATAATTATCTGGCGAAATGAACTTTAATAATTACTTTACTTTGGCTAACAATCTAGAGAAGCTTGTATGAATTTCTGTTCTCCACTTCCTGGATGACGTCAGAACATAACCGTCTCTCAAAGGATGATGGGTAATGCAGTACGACGGTTTAATGCTAACTGCTAGTAGGGGCTTTCTTTGCTTTTATAATTTGCTTTGCTTTTAAAATGATAATTTTTATAATTATAATTTATATAGTCATATAATTGGTTATCTTCCATCTAATTGTCATCTCGCTTTAATAATTTTTTTTAGGTGTTTGTGTTTATTTAAAGTAATTTCACAATTTCACAGTTTCGCATTTCCACCACTAGAGGGCGCACTTTGACCAAAATAAATAAAACCGGTAAATACACAAAGGTTTAAACTCGTCTGAACTGTTTTGATTAACCATGTGAGCTTAACTGAATATTAGTTATTAATATAGTAATAATAATAATAATAATAATAATAATAATAATAATAATAATAATAATAATAATAGTAATATCCAACATATACACTAATACAACCCTGCACTGTCATTTTCTTTCTTTTGTTACATTTGTATTTCTATTTTGTCAATGTGAACTTTCCTAGATATGTGTTACGTTGCATAAATACATACACGTGTTTTCGTTCGTGTGGAGAAAGGGGACTTCTACTACTATTATTATTATTATTATTATTATTATTATTATTATTATTATTATTATAGTATTATTAACAGTATTATTAAGTAACTATAGCATTATTTAAATAATAATACATAGGAATCAACATTTATGACATTGTCATTTGCTCTCTTTGATAAAAAAGAGAGCAAATGACAATCCAATGTCTTATATTTTAAATAATTAGTGCTTTTAAAAGACATTTCTTTTATAATGCAGAAAATATTCACTCATGGCTGGTCGGGGGCGCTATATACACGTTCAGATTGCTTTAAAGGTTGCCAATTTGGGTTAAATTTTGAACATTTCAGGGGATATTATTATTATAGGAAAATGATCAACGACAGGGTGGTATGATTAAGCAACTGTTACCAACCCGTCGATTATTTTCCTATAACAGCAAACGTCATGCTTTTGTATATGTTTATAGTTGAACTGACTAATGATAAGGAACGTCCACAAGACAAGTTAGTTCCTGTTCTCAATAACATTATAACAGCTCTAAATAACTCTTTAACAAAAAACGTAAACTCATCTGTCCATCTGAAGACTATAAAATGGCGGAAAACATACTGTTATAAAGCGCTGACACTGGAGACTCCTTCCATATATTTTACATAAATTAAAATGTTATATACTGAGTTTCTTTTCTCAATTACTTTATAGCTGCTATACAACTTTTTTTAAACTGTTTTTTTTCTCTCCCTCATGAAGATATATCACAAAACACACACACACACACACACACACACACACACACACACACACACAGCTTGTCATGTTACCAAGAAACCGCAAAACGTGTAAACTCTAAGTCCTGAAGACTTTGCAATGGCGTAAACCACTCTGTTATAAAACGCTAGCACTGGAGACTTCTTCTATACATTTTAAATAACATCTAATTACAGAAAACTTCACCCTGTCACCCTGTTTTTACGTTTTTATTTGTTTTGTTTGTGTGTGTGTGTGTGTGTGTGTGTGTGTGTGTGTGTGTGTGTGTGTGTGTGTGTGTGTGTGTTATGTCCATCACAATCCATATAAGTCCCTGTGAATGAGTTGTTACTATAGAAACGATAGCTGTTTCTATAGAAACGGGCACATTAATAAAATCTTTGCACTATTGTCAGCTGATGTTATAGAAAATTAGCCAAATATGTGATGTTGATGATGATGATGATGATGATGATTATTATGATGATTAACAGCAAGTATTTGAACGTCCAAATATGGGGGTTATTAATGGGATTTGGCAACCTTCATCAGAACAGCCATTTTTCGTAGAAGAAGAAGCAGCAGGCGCTACTAGCTAGTAGCTAGCAAGCTAAAGTCTTGGATTGTATAAATTATATAATTATAAAGTTAATGCCACTTCGCAGACCAATTAGCCAGCTTCATACTAGTTCTATGAGTTATCTCTAAGTCGTTTTTTGTGTTTTATAATTATATACAGTTACACAGAAGCTGCATTGGGAGACAGCGGTTAGCTTTAGCTTTAAGCTAGCTATGGCCGGGAGCAGTATAGCTCAGAAGACCTGGGAGCTGACGAACAGCATCCAAGAAGTTCAGAGCATCGACGAGATCTACAAATATGATAAAAAACAGCAGCAGGAAATCCTCGCAGCCAAACCTTGGACAAAAGAGTTGAGTAACAGTGGATAAGGTTGTGCTAGGTGTCGGGGTCAGGCTTGTTTTTTTAATGTCTATGATGCTGTTTGTTTACAGCCATCATTAATTTAAATAGACAAACAGCACAACAGAGCAATAACAATTATAAACAAGTGTAGCCTAGACTGTGCAATTTCAATAATACTGAGTCTATTATTATAGTCCAGAGTAAAGAGAATGAATTAGAATTAATATACTGATTATACATGAAACTTAATTGCACGTAGATGAGAAGTTGCATTTATTATATATTAATGTTTAATTTAATATTAATATTAATATATTCTATTTATTATATTTGTATAGGTGTCAACAAACCTTTGTTCATATAGTTTATATCAAAACATGTACACAGTTTGACCATTTTGTGATGGTTGCCTATGACGATGAAGGAAATCTCTGCATACTAAGAGTATGCAAACTCTTGCATCAGGTTTTTTCCCCCATTTCTTTACTGTACTGACTTTTATTTCCTCCGTATGTTTAAAAATGCTGTATCATCAAACATCACACGCTGGCAAATTTGCGTTTTTATTCCTGTGCCATACTTTGATCTGCATATTAAGCATAAAAAGTAATTATCTTTTTTTTTTTTTTCTTTTTTTTTTTGGGTAGCCATCATTACTTTAAATACTGCAAGATCTCCGCGCTGGCCCTGCTGAAGATGGTGATGCACGCACGCTCTGGTGGGAACCTGGAGGTGATGGGGCTCATGCTGGGGAAGGTGGACGGAGAGACCATGATGATCATGGACAGCTTTGCTCTGCCTGTGGAAGGCACCGAGACCAGAGTGAACGCCCAGGCTGCTGCTTACGAGTACATGGCTGCTTACATAGAGAATGCCAAACAGGTAGAGCAGATCATCTCATCACTCTACAAAACATCATCATAATCATCATCATCATCATCATCACACAACACCAGATTACACTTGAGTGAATTTAGAGGTCTGTAATCTTATCTAAATAAAAATCTCTGTGCAACATATCTGTTGTTCGAAGCCTGACAGATGCAAGTCAGGTTTATTTCTCATTTGAAAAAAACTGTAAAAGCGTGTCACTATAGCAAACCCGGAACTCAAAACCGATTCAGCACTGAAGTTCCTCTTTATAACTCATCTGACTCTTTGCAAGGCTTTTGATGCCACACACAAGAGTCACACACATGGTATTGTTGCGCTTTAAGATAATCTTAGTTTTATATTCACGTGTAAGATCCGTGCCATGTCAAGCAACATAAATCCTTCAATATATAATATGGGAAAATAAGTGAAGTCTAATCTAATATTGATCTGTTTTTGAGGCCGGTATCAGCCCTGATCCTGCAGCCTATAAGATCTTATGTATGTGTATGTAATTACTATACCTTTTTCTTTGGATTATTCCCTGATCTGTTGCTTCTTGTATCTAATCCCGTTCTCTAAAGAGTCTTGAGAGATGAATCTGAAACATTAGATATTTCCAATTACTAATCAGTGTTCCACTTTTTTGTCAGCACATCAGCATACTTCTAAAGGTGCATTAGGTAAGACTTGTGAAAAAATAGGTCTCTAACGGTAAAATGGGTGACGTTAAATAAGATTTGAATGAATTTTTTAGTCATTGAGCTCACCCGCATGTGCACAAAGTTCCATTAGAGATAGCATGCTAACTAAAGTTACCATTAGTAAGGACTGTCATGACATCACTTTCAAGCGCACTCGGACATTCAACGACTTGAAAGTCTCTTTCCGCTTTGAAAACTTTTCCTCATTATTATTAATGAGGATGTGACGGGGCATTGGAGGCGTGTCTAAAATGATTGACAAGAGGCCAGTCCAAATACAAACAAACATTAAATATAATTTCCCACATTATTTGTATTAGTAAGAAATGAAAAATATGGATTATTGCACTTTTAAGTGTATAATAAATCATATATGGATGTTAGCTGTTAGTAGGAAAGATGAACATGATGAACAGACAGGAGATGTTTTATGACGGTGTACACAACAGAACACAGCACAGCTTATCAGTGTGTGAGTACAGGTCAGACTTAATGAGCAAAAAATGGCCATGTCTTGTTGAACTCGACCAGTTAGGTGTGTCATTGACTACACAGGTAGATCTTGGCCTGCTATTGCATTACTGCCTGTCGCACCTCCTCCGGTGCCCATAGGATCACTGCTTTTCCTTCAGCCTTGCCACCATGCCCCTTTAACCCTGGGACGTCTCCTGGTGGCGGAGCAGTGGCAGGGACGTTTCCCTGCCACCCCCTGCAACTAGACCTTGGGTTTGGTGTTACTACCCCAACACGTCTCCTTTCTCCTCACCCAGAGCCAAAAGCTGCTTTTTCTCGGCCTCTTCAGCTAGGTCAGGGCCTTCCACTGGTTTGCTCCTGTTACTCCCATATCCCTCAGGAGGCGAACAGTTGATGTTCCAACAAAGCCACGGCATCCTACCTCTACCGGGTCGGGTAGATGATGGTTCTCCAGCCAGCCTCTCAGACTCAGCGAGTATTTCAGTCTCTTCCTCTCCAAGGCAGCTTCTATTCCTTCCTCCCAAGGGACAGTTAGCTCGATGAGGAGCACGGTCTTGGCGCCACTGGACCACATCACTATATCTAGTAGTAGCAAAAAGTCCAAAGCTGAATAATAACTGAGAAATGCAGAAAAAGAAGATTTATTTAGAGATTAGAGAAAGATTATGGTTTGTGGTATTTGTTTCATGCACTGATGATAGTCTAAATGACTGAATTTTGTAACTAGGTCTGATTAAATTAAGCTTTTTTGCAGTTCTCGGATACTTTTTTCCCCCGGATTTTATTTGATTTTGCGTGGAAGTTATTTTGCTGGAATTTTTGGGTAGAGGTCATTTTTAATGCGTAAACAACCACAGGTGCACCAGTATCAGCTGAAATATAAAGAGCTAAATTCAATGATTTTTTTTTTTTTCAGGTGGGACGGTTGGAGAATGCCATCGGATGGTACCACAGTCACCCCGGTTACGGCTGCTGGCTATCGGGGATCGACGTCAGCACTCAGATGCTCAATCAACAGTTCCAGGAGCCCTTTGTGGCAGTCGTGGTAAATATTGTAGAAAAATATGTTTCAATGTCGTGCTAATTTTTCCGCTCGTCTTTTTTCCTGATCTCATTCGCATCAATATATATACACATGGAAGAAGTGTGGCGGGGGGAAGGCAAAACGAAACACCGGAGCAGTGGCAGTGATCCATGACCGACCCTGGGATACAAATAGCCTGAGTGACGTTGGTAGTGGCGTCTGATTAATGGCTGTTGCTTTTGTAACAGTATACAGTACGTTATTTACACTTCAGGGGGATTGCAGAGCCGGTGCTAAGGACAAATCATAATTAGGAATTCGGTTCATAACTTAATTATTCAGTCGTATCAGCCAACTCTGCTTGGTATGCTTTACAGTATGAATCAGATGTTGAGGACTTACTGAAATAGTTTTTCCTCTCATGTTGTTTCTTTTGCTTTTCATGACAGATCGATCCTACGCGTACCATATCTGCAGGGAAAGTCAATCTTGGAGCTTTTAGAACATATCCGAAGGTATTATAAATATATTTTCTAATAGGGAAAAAAAAACAGCCATTGTGGTGTCATAATATTGTACAATACTGTATATGTAATTTCTTTATTATATGTGGTTATTGCTGTCATGCTTACATGCATTGGCTATAAACACTAGAATTTTTTTTTGTCCAGGGCACTTAATTAAAAACAAGTTCATAAAAGTGTAAATAAAATACCTCTAATATCTCTAATTGTGTTTATCTTTCGATATAAGGGCTACAAACCTCCAGATGAGGGGCCTTCAGAGTACCAGACCATACCTCTTAATAAAATTGAAGACTTTGGTGTGCACTGCAAACAGTATGTTTTTATTTATTTATTTTAAATAATTGTGAACTATTTATAAGGTTTTCTACACATTAGTATTAGTTAATCTGAACTGCATATAATGTTTATATTATTTATGTTAATTATTTATTCTTGTTCAAAATCTTGAAAGTTTTTATTCGATCATATAAGTGAATTAGATTCAGTAAAATGAACATTTATTTTATATTCTTATTATTAATTTATTTTTAATTAGGTACTATGCACTAGAGGTGACTTATTTTAAGTCCTCTCTGGACCGTAAACTCCTAGAGCTCCTCTGGAATAAATACTGGGTTAACACTTTGAGTTCATCGAGTCTACTTACTGTGAGTATCATTCTTCTCTTTCACATTTAATTACTAGCGTTATAGATATTTATTAGTTGTCGTATTTAAATGACATGGAAGATTTATACAAGCCTTTATTGAGAGGGAGAGAGCGCTCTTGAGTAATGTATTTAGATGCTGCTGTGTTTCTAAATGGTTTATTTTCAAATGTATTGAAAAGCCTCTGAGGCTAAACTGATCTGACATCGCTGGCTCCGACGTTTCGTGTTGAGCTTTACTGAACGGTGTAAAGAGCCGACGCTTGAGCTGCTGAACAAAGATACATTGACTAGTTGTCAAGAGCCTCTTGCTCCTCTGGAGAAAACTTTTGTCAGTGCTGTGACTGTCTGAGGCTTTGAGCCTCTTTTTTGCACGAAGCATACAGCCTCACCCTCGGCAAACTTCACCGCGATGAGGCAAACAATACGCAGATAGGCAGCTTTTTCTTGTTAATTTCATATCAGTGCTGAAAAGGTGTGTTGTTAGCATTGTGGGGACGTTGTGCATGACGATACAGTCTGCTTACCGGGCGCTGTGATGTGTTCAGAATGCGGACTACACAACGGGGCAGGTGTTCGATCTGTCCGAGAAGCTGGAGCAGGCCGAGGCTCAGCTGGGTCGAGGAAGCTTTATGCTCGGCTTGGACACCCACGACAGGAAGTCTGAGGACAAACTGGCCAAGGCCACACGAGACAGGTAAGGTGATAAATCTTAGGGGAGAAAGAAGATTGTCTGAGATTTATTTGTAGCTGATTAAAAAATAAAATTGCAGCTATGTATTGTCATTATTTGTATAACAAAGCCTGTGACATTTTCCATTGGTTGTTGTTATCAGAGATCATTGTCATGTTCTGACTTTTTTGTCTTAACGATTGAAAGCAAGACTTAACATTAAACTTCATATTAAATCCTCTGCAAAAAGAGCATGAAATTAGCATGATAAGTGTATTGAACCTGAGAAACATATTGTTGTGGTTTTGGTGATTCTAACACAACTCTAAAATATCATCGTTACCATATTTGCTGTTGACTGGTTGATTTGACAGGATTCAATCTAACACTCTTGTATTTCACCCACAGCTGCAAAACAACCATTGAAGCAATTCACGGCTTGATGTCCCAAGTCATCAAAGATAAGCTCTTCAATCAAGTGAACACGTCCGCCAACTGAAAGTGGGGGGAAAAAAGGCCTTAAATATGTGCGATGTTGTAATGGCTTTCCAGGCTCTCTGAACTTAATGTCTTCACTTGTTAATAGATGAATAAATATTATTAATGTATGAGTTCTTTTATTCTATATTTAGATTTTGTCTTGTTGTACTTAAAACATATAAAAACATATATATGACTTTTCACACACTTTAACATTTGGATAAAAGACATAATTTGAAGTAATTCATTTTTCCATTAGGTTCACATTGAAACGGAGCACTGACCCGTTCCATGCTCCTACAGTTCTCTGGCGCTGGCAGGACTGTATGTCCTCAGAGTGTGATTTTAACACTTTAACAAAGACCATGAATACACTGGCTCGCAACAAAACCAATCGAGCTGTCATTTAGGTTCTCACTAGTCATAGCATTACATAATGGAATAACAAACTTGACTGCAGCATTGGCCCAAAGGTAAACACAAGCCGGGCTGCAGAAAATGTCTTGGCCAGGACGGATCTGAGCAGGTTGTCTTCACACACTATACACAATCCTTCAGGAGGTCGAGCTGGACGTCTGTGGCGCGTCAGTGATGCATCACAGAAACAGAAGCTCGACACACTGCGTCCATTCAGCCTCCGAGTCTGCTCTCTGTCTCTGCAGACACTCCTGACATCCTGTAGTTTCTTACAGACAACAGATCTGGCACCATTCTCGGCTAATGATTTTTTTTTTTTCTGTTAACATCGTAATGTAGGTTACATGCGTACATTTTAAAAGTTAGCAGAAACTATGGGAGGAAGCATATTGTTAAAAAATTAATGTTCTTCATACATCTTGCTATATTATATACTGATGAAACCTTCATACTTTCATATATGGTTACATTAAATAATGAGTATTAAATGATTTATATGGAGGAAAATACGATAATATTTTTAAAATGGGACTAAAAGTTTTACTCAGGTTTCATCAGTTTATCAAAATGAGTAGAAATACACATTTTTCTGGTTTTCACCTGATAAATTTCAGAGGACTTACTGCACATTTTCAAAAATCAATAATGAACACCAAATAATGAAAAATAAACAGTGAAGAAATATTCATATCACCATATAATAATAATAATGTACAGTTGAGGTCATAAGTTTACATACGCCTTGCAGAATCTGCAAAATGTTAATTAAAAAAAAGAAGAAGAAGAGGGATAATAAAAATTGCATTTTGTTTTTTTTTTTATGTAGTCCTGCCCTGAAGAAGCTACATAACAGATAACAACTACATAACAGATGTTTACATATAGTCCACAAGACACAGTAATAACTGAATTTACACAAATGAACCAGTTCAAAAGTTTACATACACTTGATTCTTAATACTGTGTGTTGTTACCTGGATGATCAACGACATGTTCATGTTCATGAGCCAGGTCCTGCATATTATTTACTTTTCCAGCATCTTCTGCATATTTGACCCCTTTCCAACAGTTGCCATATGAGATGTATTGAGATCCATCTTTTCACACTGAGAACTGAGGGACTCGTACACAACTATTACAAAAGGTGCAAACATTCACTGATGCTCAACAAGGCAACATGATGCATTAAGAGCCGGGGGGTGTAAACTTGACCAGGATGATCATCGTAAATTGCTATTTTGTCTTCTGGGAAACAAGTAAATATCTTATGTAGCTTTGGAAGGACAGTACTACATGAAAAAAAAGATCTTTAAATGAAATAATAACATTGCAGTTTTGCAATGCAAATGCAATTTTTATGATCCCTTTTATTTTTAAAAATAAATTACTAACATTTTGCAGATTCTTTAAGGCGTATGTAAACTTATGACCTCAACTGTAACTATTTCTGATTTCTTTATCATGGCATAATGTCACACTCATAGCTATTAAATTATGCCTAATATAATTTCAGTTTAAAGGGTTCACAGTGAGAAGGGAATCAGTGTTAGGTGTTCACCATGAATCACATCATAGATAAGAAACTAACTTCATTATACCTGATCAAAGGTGTAACAGAGAGTACAGACAGCTTCATAGCTTACAAATTGCTCTGAAACTTTACACCACTGCACATTGTGATTAGGCAATGTGTGTTGTTTTTTTTTTTTAATAACATCTACAGCAAGACTTTGTTTGAAATCTTACCTAGGCTATTATACTTTTAAAAAATTAATCCAAATCAGTTACTGAAAATAATCGTACTAATGCTAATTACACACTGGAATCACAAATGAGGCTTGTGATCATCACCACATGAGTATTTTTATGCTTCACTTAAAGAGAAAAAAAAAAAGAATTCAAATGAAGAGGAACCCACAGCAAAGCGTATTACATTTTATGTTTCACAAATGGACATCCGCAGAGTGGCTTGTATTAGCCGCATTTATGGCGTGCTTTGCATTAACGAAGGCCTCCTTAAATTACGGTGGAATTCTACTTCATTTGTGGAATTCAAAGAAAATGTAATAATAATAAATAGGCAGGGGGAAATGCCTATTGTAAAAAAAGCAACTCAGAAAGGACATCAGGGTGATAAGTATAACTAATTAAGAATGGCCATATATCACCGGGTTCCTATTAGACGGGCGCCTTTAGGACAAATGACCCTGTGTAGGTCCTCAGATATTTGGTAGCACTGATGTTTACTTTGGAGTTCAGAATATTCTCAGCCAGCGTTGGTTGTAAAGTGGCTGAAACATGCTGGCTGCCCTCGAGGACCGCCTGAAAAGAGTGGGGGGGAGAACTGCGGCCAGCCGAGGAGCTCCATTTCCTCCTGGCCAAGCGTTCTGCATGCATAAATGGTGGCGAGTCACTCAGGCTCAGGAAGCTCATTCCCCAACCTTATATAACAACACACGGGTCACTGCATCCACTCCCCCAACGTTACCATTAGGAACGATACGCATTATTACAGAATGCAATCCGAGCTTACTACAACACAGAGAGAGAGAGAGAGAGAGAGAGAGAGAGAGAGAGAGAGAGAGAGAGAGAGAGAGAGAGAGAAATGGGGAGACAGAGAAATAAACAGGGAGAAAATGAGGAAAGAAGGGAAAGGGAGAAGGTAAGTAACTGAAACAAGGACTGACAAAACTGACAAACTGACAAAAAGAAGGAGGAAGGGCTCAAAAGAAAAGAGAGATGGAGAGAGGGTGAATGAGAGCGATGAAGAAATAAGATAAAGTGGAATAAAAGAATGAGGGAGAGGAAAGAGTATGAAGAAAAAGGGAGAGACGAGAGAAAAGAGTGGGAGATGTGTGTGTGTGTGTGTGTGAGAGAGAGAGAGAGAGAGAGAGAGAGAGAGAGAGAGAATAAATGATAAGGAAAAAAAGAAGGAAGGGCTCAAAGGGGAGAGAGAAATATGGAATAATAGAAGGAGAGATGAAGTCAGAAGAGAAGACGAGACAGGAAAGAGTCTGAAGAATAAAGATGAGGGAAAGAAAAAGATGTACAGTAAGAAATAGTAGAATAAAGAAAGAATGAGAGAGGAAAGAGTATAAGGAACTAGGCAGAGTAAAAGAAGAGAGAGAAAGGAAGGGAGAGGGGGAAATGAAGAGTGAGAAAATGGGGGGGAACTAAATGACAATAAATTTAAAGAACAAAAGGAGAGATAAAAGAATGAAGAGATCAAATGAGAGAGGGTGAATAAAGATGGAATGATGATGAGACAGAAAAGAGCATGAAGAAAAAAGGTAGAGTGAAAGAGAAAAGAGTGGGGGATGAGATAGAGAGAGAGAAAGAGGGAGGGGAGAAGGAAAGGAAATAAAACACAGATTGATAAAGACCTGACAGAGAGAAATAAAAAAAGGAGGAAGAGCTCAAAATAAAGATGATAGATTAGAGGCAAAACAAGAAAGAGAATAAGAAATAATAAAGAGTGGAATAAAGAAAGAGGCAAAGTATGGAAGAAAGACGAGAGAAAAGAAAGAGTAAGAGATGAGAGTGAGGGAGAGCGGTTGGGAGAAGGAGAGAAGGAAAGGAAAAGAAATAAAGATTGTTAAAGAACATACAAAAAAGAAATAAAAGTAGACAAAAACAAAAAGATAGAGGGGGAACAGAGGGTGAATAAAGATGGAAAAACAGCAGGGAAACAAGACAAAGAAAAGAAAGGAATAAAGAGAAAGTACAAAAGACAGAAAATGAGAGTGAAGAGTATGAAGAAAAAGTCAGAGCGAAAGAGAAAAGAGTGGGAGAGAGAGAGAATAGGGAAAGAGAGGGAGAAGAGAAATGAAATAAAGAATGGTAGAAGGACTGACATAGAGAAATAAAAAATGAAGAAGAGTGCAGAAGAAAGATGGAGGGTGAATAACGATGGAAAATTAGAGGAAAAACAAAGAAAAAGCAATAAGGAATAAAGAACTAGGCAAAGTATTAAACGAAAGAAGAGGGAGAATATAGTATTATGAAAATGGTAGCGTGAAAGAGAAGGAGAACAAGAAAATAAAAAGGAGATGGGAAAGAGGGAGAAATAAATAGGGAGAAAATGGGGTAAGAGGGAGAAGGTAAGAAAATTAAATGAAGTTTGATTTAAAAATGACAAAAGGAGAAATAAAGAGATGGACATGAGATGGAAAAATAGAGGGAAACTAGATAGAAAGAAAAAGAAATAGGAAAAGTGGGATATAGAAAGAAGAAAAAGATAAAGAAGGAAGGAGAGCTCATAAGACAGGGAGAAAAGGTGAGAGAGAAACAAGTAGAATAAAGAATGAATGAAAGAGAGGAAAGGGTATGAAGGAGATGAGAAGGTTATTGTTGTTGTTGTTGTTGTTGTTGTTGTTGTTGTTAGGGTTTTTCTGGTCTGGGTCTCC
The DNA here is from genome assembly GCA_023630585.1 of Cranoglanis bouderius. Taxonomy (NCBI): domain Eukaryota; kingdom Metazoa; phylum Chordata; class Actinopteri; order Siluriformes; family Cranoglanididae; genus Cranoglanis; species Cranoglanis bouderius. Next base: position 7,070,219 of record CM042539.1, read on the forward strand.
ACTTCACTTTCAACTTGTGTAACTGTTTGAATCAATGTAGTGTTTTCTCCTTCATAAAATCGTAAATTTCTGTTCTAACACACGTCTTGCTTGTTTTTCCCCACTTTTGTGACAGTTGTATTCAAATCCTTCTCCACCGCTATATATCATTAGCTTCAGGTATACAGTCTGCGTGCCCCTGAAACCGAGGTCTCAGTCTGAAATGAAAACTCAGTCATTCTAAAAATAAACACTGCCTGATTTCACATGAAAACCAACATGTAAAACAGCCATAATATTTTTGCCTCTTATATTGCAGCCAAATACTTTGTAATGGCCAACCATGTAAATGCATGTGCTAAAATAATGAGACTTTTAAGTGTGCAGGAAATGGTTTGTTTTCATACCTCTAATATTGACTGAACCAATAATCTAATGCACTGAATCAATTCATTTCTGCCCAACCGTGCAATCCATCCACCATGTGAACATTTATGTTTGTTATAGATCCCGTTACCTTAATGTATTTAGTCATAACAACTGTAAGAAATCGGACATAACTTGATATCAACACTGAAATTCCTGATGATGTGTTGGTGCTTTGGATGAAATAAGCTACATGTGCATCAATTACTCTGTTGTGAAATTTTAAGTGTGTAAGCAAATTCTCAATCTGTATCTAATCCAGTTTAAGACCATCATTTTCAAGGTGGGGTCTGGAGACACACAGCCAGGTGAGTTTATTATTATTATTATTATTTTTTAGGGACATCATAGTGATGAAGCCTAATTGAGCGGGTATAATCTAAAGCTCACAAACTTAAAAGCAAGTATAAATAAAGTCATCTTTCATCTAACTGATATTTTAATACAAATGAAAAGTGCTTTTACTTTCACTTATGGAAAAAAAAAATCACATACATTACACATGATCATATGTTTTTCACATGTGATTATGTGAGCAATGTGTGATCACCTTGATCTGCCCTGAAATTGCACATGTGAACCAGAGTAAACACACTACATTATGTGAACAATATGTGATCACGTGGAAAAAGAATGATTCGTGTGAGAAAATCGTCATACATGTGAAAAGATGAATGCTGAATGAGAAAATAAATGAATTGTGTGGGGGAAAAAATCACATGTGGAAAAAGTGAATCATATGAAAATCATGCAAAAATCATACAAATCATGTGGAAATAAATTCATTTTGTGGAAAACAAAATCGTGCGAATAAGTGAGTCATGTGAAAATAAATGAATCTTGTGGAAAAGAAAAAAATATGAAAATGAATCCTGTGAGAATAATGAATCATATGGAGGAAAATCACATGTGAAAATGAATCATGTGAAAATAAATGAATCAAGTGGAAAAAAAACACATGAAAATGAATCATGTGAGAATAAATGAATCATATGGAGGAAAATCACGTGAAAATGAATCATCTGAAAATAAATGAATCATATGGAGGAAAATCACGTGAAAATGAATTACGTGAAAATAAATTAATCCTGGCTGGTCACGTGAAAAAATTAATCATGTGAAAATAAATGAATCAGGTGAAAAATTATAATGATCATATTATACAATTATGCGTGAATATTTTAAATATGTATTAATCGTGTGCACTGTGAACGAGATGTGCTCATGCGCGCGCTGCTGAAGCCTCGCTTGGGGTTGCGTATCCTTGGCAACAGCAGCTCTCACTTCCGTAAACAACGCGGTTCAGTCCGGTTGAAAATTAGCTAACTCCTAAAGGATTTGTCTTGTTATTATTAAGGGTTGTAACCGTTCTGCTTATAGAAACGGCGAATTAAAGATCGAGGTAAACCTCTTTCCTGACACTGTGTAGATAGATAACCTGGCAGCTTCATCTCTTTTTATTTCTTAACGTAATATATATATATATTATTGCTTAAGAGATATATTAACGTTAGCTAAGTCAGCTAAATTCTCTATCTCATCCCTCAAGGGTTTTATCAGCGAGTCCCATGAGGGAACCATTTCTATTGATTTCACAGGGCGTCTCTTTATAGCCTCATACTCTAAGATCAAGTGTAGCAGAGACATGCTGTCACAATGTGATGGATATATTATCCACCTCTTTCTCTGACTTGACAAATCACATTCTGGAGACAGAGCAGCTCTTAGCCCTTTGCTGAAGAGTCACTGGAAGTTTGTGCAAAGAACTGTGGTCTTTTCACAGCTTTTCTGACCTACACGCAGTGAAAAAGACACAGCGGGCAGATGTCCCAGGGACACAGTGATATAATAATAATGAAAACCTCAAGGGAAGTGAGCTAGTTTTTCTTTATATAGAGTATAGAGCTGCCTTCTGTATAATGTTAGGTCAGGTCACATTTAGAGCAAGTGTTTAATTCACCTTTGGCCTTTCAGCTGCTTTTTAGCCTGACATTGATCCCGGGGTCAACATACTATGGCACTGATTATATAAGTATGATAGTAGTTGTGTAATAAGTAATGTTACTACATAAATGAATGCTTGTATTATTTTTTTTAATAATGAACCAAATAATATAATAACCAATGTTTATTCTAACCACAAGTAAAATATATTTTTTGATTTTCAGTCTTCTCTTAATCCACATTTGAGCTCATTATCTCATAACCACCTTATTTTTCAGAAACACAATAAAACTCCCAGCTGCCATGGTTCGCCTGACTGTAGATCTGATTGCCAGATCTAACAATCGCCTTAAAACCAAAAGAAATTTCTCAATCCAGCATTATCTCAAGAAATTAACACATCTCAACTTTTCAAACAGGAACATTGATGATATCGTAAGTTATTACATATATCCTAAAGTTATTACAGTTATTAAGTTATTAAGTTATTACATATATCCATCTCATTTTCTGTTTCATGCCTTCTCACAGGATGACCTTTCCATGTGCAGAAACCTCACAGTCCTATACTTGTATGACAATCAAATTACACACATCTGCAACCTGCATTTTGCTTCCAATCTCACACACTTGTACATGCAGAACAACAAGATCACTCAAATCGAGAACTTGTCATGTTTGCAGAAGCTCTCCAAACTGTAAGTGTATTATACAATGCGGTGAAAAAATCTTTTTTGAGTAAATTTGTGATAAAACATACGCTGTGCATTCATACTAAAATGCACTGAGAGTCTGCACAGCGTTGTTTCCAGTTAACCAACGATCGGCTGTTTATTTTTGTCAGGTTTCTGGGGGGCAACAGCATTACGCTGGTCGAGGGTTTGGAGCAATTGAGAGAGCTGAAGGAGCTGCACATCGAAGGCCAGAGACTCCCACCAGGAGAGAAGCTGCTCTTTGACCCTCGTACTGTTCACAGCCTGTCGGTGAGAAGCTCAAAGCTGAACGCTGCCCACACACTGGAGACCTGGACTCTCCTTCTGTGTTAAGGATACTTGGAACATGAGAACCTTTCTTTGTGTATCTATATCTATATATATGACTTCTTCTGCAGCAAAACCGAAGCCAACACACGGGCCAGATTCGTATTAAAGACGTTTTTGTGTAATGATAGTAAAAGAGCTCTCTGTGGCCACTCATTTCTACGGAAACTGTTTACAGCCTTGGTCTTCAGTAAACAAACTGCAAATATACCAATTTTGTTTATTTTGATAATGAACAAAATTGCTGCGAGGGTAGATGCAGCAGATTTTCTTCCAAAAAGCCTCCCATGTAGTAGTACTGCATATTCATTTATTCATTACCTGAGAAGCTATTTTCAAGTTTATTATCTAAAGAAGCTCATTCTAACTTCATGTTCTTTGCAGGAGTCGATATGTGTTTTGAATATTAACAACAACAACATTGATGAGATACTGGATCTGGCCGTTCTTAACAAACTGACACATTTATACGCTGCAGACAACCAGCTAGAGGACATACAGGTAACACTGCATTTAATAATTTTTTAAATTTTTTTATTTCATGCTTATTTCTAAACTGACAGAACAGAATGCACTCATTTAGTATAAAATCTTGCATTACATACCAAAGACTCAATAAGATTACATTTAGTACCCTGTTTTATTGTTTATTTGATAGTATCCACTTGTACGTATGAAATGATACTAAATGGGGTACTAAAAACTAATCCTGCAAATCCTCTCAGCAGTTCCCAGTCTACAGACTTACACAGGGTTCAAATTATTCAACAAATCAGTGAGTTAGGTCTCCAGGGACCACCTTTGCTGACAACTTAAACAAGCGCAAGTTTTCCTCCTTCCTCACTAGACTTATTTTATTCCACATCACACATTTGACACTCTAACTCCAGAATTGTATGAGAGAATAACTTTGCAACTTTAGTTTCCTAATGTAAGAGGCCCTAGTAAGGATGAAATGTAACCTAATTTAAATTTTTTTTAGGAGAAGCCATTTTTGAGACCATTTGGTGTATACAGGCTGATAGACTGCTGTAGAAATGTGGAATGAATGCAAAAACCTTGTAATATAGTGGTGCAGAAACTTCAGGCCAGGCCTCAGAGGCAGCACTTGAGATAATTGTGATACATGTGTCAAAGGAAGCTTTCATGTTTAGCAGATATCTCCTTTAATTTATACAACCCCTTGGCCAGTATTGATTCAGAATAGACAGGGCCCAAAGGATCGATTCCTACTTTGCACAGTTCAGTGGGAATTCAGAGGAAACATTATGGATTTTTAAAAGAGATTATGACAAGCAGTCAGCCAAGTGACAAATGGGAATCTGCAGAGGCTGTTAGTGGCGCGTGGCCAGACGGGTGCGGATGGGGAATAGACGTGCTGGTCAAATACAGGTTCATAACTGGCCATCATTAGTACAGTGTGGATCTGGAGAAGACCCGAGTCAGAGGTGCATTCAGCACTCATACGGCATGGGAGAGCAATTTGGTGCTGGCCGAGCCCTCTGAGTGACGGCCCTGACACGATCATTTATCAAAGCCTGAGAGCGCGCCGCTCGCTGGGGTCCCGCTAGACTTGATTGCATGTGGACTGAAAAGTGGAAGCACTTTGGTTGAGACAGGAAGGCAACGAACAATCAGAGTGTGTCCAGAGAGTATTCATATTTCCACGGTGGATTAATGTGTCTTTAGATAAACATACTCCGTGGGCAACATGCTTGAGGGCTACTGCCCCAGGGAACTTGTTAGTCTGAGTGACAGTATTTATTAAAGCAAGCCGGTGTCTTGTTTACACCTTTATTTTCATAAGCAACTAAAGCTGCTAACTAAAGGTTTTTTTGAAAATGCTGATTTTGGGAACCAGTATTGCACAGATTTGTTGCTGTCTCCACCTGAATTAAATCTTACCTAGAGTTTAACATTTTGCTAAATTGGAGACAATAACAAAATATAAACTTAATGTTCTCTTTTCAGGAATTGGAGACGGTGTTTTGCCAGTGGCCTCAACTGTATCGAATGGATTTGCATGGAAATCCTGTCTGTCATAAACCCAAATACAGAGACAGACTAATAACTGTTTGTAAAGGGCTTGGTAAGAGCATAGAACCTTAAAATAATTATTTGTTTATACACTGATGGAGTATGTAGTCATTGTTTTTATTGTTCAAACATTTTTACAGTATTGTATTGTTCTGAAAGCATTTAAGACTTCAGAGTTCTCTTAACCTGACTTTTGTTGTTGCTCATATGTGATATGTAATGATCATCTATATGTCTTTTTATAACAATACTTGTAAACCATATTTATTTCTAATATATAGAGGAACTTGATGGGAAGGAGATACCTGAGATGTCTAGGCAGTTCTTAATCAACTGGAAAGCCTCAAAAGATGCCAAGAAGAAAATAACAGATGGTAGAATCATGACAGGACAAATCACATATCCCTTTTCTGGTATGGACATTAGTATTCTTTACTCATTTATGACTGTACATTTACTTACAGTGTGTAGGATTTGAAATATTTGGGCAAAATATATGTGCTCTATTCTCAAATATTTTTCTAATTAGTATTAAACATATGTGGTACAATCGGTGTTCTTACATGTCATCAGCGTGTAACTAAACATACTCAAGTCCCCTCTGTGTCGTGTGTATTGGTATCATGACAAAATGTGACTCACTCTGTTTTCATTCCAGCTGACTTTCACTTGGGCCCCCAACATCCCATTGCCTATAACTCTGCTGGCTTTCTGGGGAAGAGGAAGCCGCTCTGGTTTGGGAGACCCACCATGAAAATGAGGTCAGGTGCAGTGCGGACAGATTGCGGAGGCGTAAGGTATGAACAGCATCAGCAATACCTCTTAATTCCTTAATTCATATATACAGTACTGTGCAAAGGTTTTAGGCACCCTATTTTTTTTAGTACAAACTTTGTTATAGATTTTTTATTTTATGACTTCTACATTATCAAGTCAGTACAAAAAACATTTTAGATTCCCAAGCATTAGTTTTCTAGCACAAAATTAAATGTTACAGAAAAATGTCATTAAAGAAGGCAGCATATTATGTAAGAGACACTTTTCAGACAAAAAACACAATGAAGGCTGCTGGGTTTTGCTGCAAAAATAAGAAGCAAGTGTGAAAGTCAAAGTCTCCAGAAGAACTGTGGCTGGTTCTGCAAGATGCTCAATAAAACTTACCAGCTCATTTCCTTATAAAACTGCACTAATTGTACAGCAGACTACTATTTTTATTTTTTGTCACACCAAATATTGACTTTGTTTCATTTACTACTGTTTACTGCTCTTTACTGTATTTTTTTTTAAATGTAGAAAGATTTAATTTCATTATTTTGAAGGCATCTTTGCTCTACAGCATTTCTTTGCATGTGCCTAAAACTTTTGCACAGTACTATATATATATATATATATATATATATATATATATATATATATATATATACACACACTTAGAATATCTTGTATCTTAATCCTATATAATCTGTTTATATTTTCAGCAAAATTTTGAGGTGTACTTAAAAAATGTGTATAAACAATATCAACGTAAACATGCTCCATTTAGCAGCCCGCTTCCTTCCTCTCCCCTAGGTTGATAAATGACCTGCTATTTGTCAAGTTACATTTCATATTTTTAACACTCCGGGCAAATAAACAACTTTCTCTTCTGCAGCTAGTCTTAGGATATCGATTGCTTCACTTTGTTGCTGTATGTAAGGTCATGAGCTACAGTTTAACTTTGGAAAAACTACCCGCTCCCCTGAGAGCATATCCACTTAAGCACTACTCCCAGAGGTGCACAAGAGTGCTGATTTGGACCGGCTTGCCCACAAATTCATGTTTAAGACCACATGCCATTTGTGCTTGCTGTCCTCCAATGATTTAGTGAATGCATTCCCATTATAGGCAAAGGATAGGAGTATCACACCCTTGCTATCACTGCATGTCCAATAGTTTGAGAAGATGCTCTGACAAGCTTCATAGAAATCAGATAAGGGATGTGATTGACTTTAACATGCCTGACGAGCAGGTGTGATAGATACATTAAAATGAAATACCTATCACGCAAGTGCCAAAAAAATAGAACAAAAATTCATTATAAAACACATTTAAAGAGAAAAGAATTTTAATCATTACATTGTTTTAACACAGACATTTTTATAAATCTTTTTTAGGGATGCTTAATTTACTTTAATGCATATAGACATGGATTGTATTCTTTAGTCAATGCAAAAATGGATGTATTTTGTGGAGAGTAACTAATGCTGAGTAACAATAATCCTAATAACCAGCTGTTTATGTCCATAATTAAATTTATTTAATAAATAATTATTATTCAATTTACACTCAGAAATAAAGCTAATAAACTGCACTTTTTCTTGTCACTGGGGTGATGGTACACCTTTTGTACCGTTAGTATGTATCTTTATACCCTTAGAAATAATTTATGGTACAAATTGGACTTGAAGGACCACTGATGGCCCTTTAAAGATTTACTCTAAAAGCTAGAACACCACATACACCATCCCAGGTAAAAGAATCATAAGGTAAAATGATGTACCCTTGATGGTGCCACACCAGTGCCAAGGAAAAGTATGTTTGTTTTTGAGAGTGTATAATGTTATGGATGGTATAGAAACTGTAAAAAGTAGCCTTTATTGTATTGAACTAATGAAAATATTCCTGAATGCTAAGTTAAAGTTAAACTTTTTCTGTGAAAATTATTCATATATCTAAACCAAATTATTTTACTGACTTCATTTTATTGTCTATCAAATATGTAATATGAACACAGAGAGTTATTTTATTTTAACATGCACAACTTAGGTATAATGACTGTCATTTTTGTTGTTCACATGAGTATGAAGAATCACGAAGACCCCCTGAGCACAGGACTAATTACAGATATTCGACAGACGAAAGTTCAGAGTCACATGGCTCTATGACCATCCTCTAGAAGAAACTTTGCGCACCTCTTAGACATTTCTCATGGCCTGCACCCTGCACACAGACAGTTCATCATGAGTGCATGTGGAATGGATCTGAGCGCTTCAGATCAAGTCCACAGTAATTGTCTGTCATAATGTCAGAATGTCAGAATGCCACTTTCAGAGCTGTAACACACTGTCAGCAAACACTCTGAGTCACATTTCGTTCTACACGCTCACACACTGCCTCTGTCTTCGATCAGTTTATTGGCAGCTATTTGATCAAACGATGCTTGTAGGAATTTCTGTTTTTATCATATTCCAGTGAGCTTTATCCTAAGGCCTCGTGTTTGGTGTTTTATTATTTTTATTTTAATGAGTTTACTATTTGTTGAATATCAGGACTTCCTGTTATTTACAGTATGAGACAGTGTTTGCATTAAAATATATTCTTAATTCTTTCATCTGTGCTTTGTGTTTCTAATTGACATACTGAACACTTCTACATTCAGACTGACAGCCATTTTAGAGTTTTCCTGTCATAATATTCAAAAATTAGTTCTTATATAATTTGTTTTACAAGATTTTTTTTTTTACAACCTTGTAAAATTTGCTAAACACATTGTTGCTGTGTAACTGTGTACAAACCTTAAAATGCCAAATGATAACTAGATTGTAATGTGCAACACATTAAACAAAATTATTAAAAGAGTGAAATATGTCAAATATTTGAATCAAACAATTTTACTTTTTTATTTGTTAAATGACTCAACTTCCTTTTTATATGTGGAGCCATTTTGTTATCACTCAAATAATGAAGGTTACAATAAATATATTCACTGTTTCATTTGGTCACTGTACTCTGCAATAAACCCCATGCTGTAATTGGCCAGTCTATTGAAGAAGTTTTTTTTTTTTTTTTTTCTAACCACGCCGCGGTTTACTGTGTAAGACGTAGAGTAATTCGGCAGAGGAGCTTTACTTAACCTCATTTGCAGTGCTTCATAATTAGTGGCCTGGAGCAAAACTGTTACTTCATCCTTACAAAAACATTGTGTATTAAGAACAGTCTGAGATATACAAGTTATGAATAATTCCATTCATTAATTCCCTGACATCTCCGTGTGTGGACTCTGGAAATCAGGGTGATTAATTTGGGAGTCTCACAAGAATTTCCTCATACTTGCCTGTTGATTGCAGTGTTTAGAGTTTATTTATTGGCTGTGAATCAAAGTGCTGACTGCTGCTTAGAATGTCAGACTAAAATCCTACACTGTCCAACTGTCTGAACCAGTGACCACCAGCAGTACGCAGGTAATATCGTAATATTCTACCACCTCCCATAATCACCCAACAAAAAAAAAGACCCACATATTTACATCGAATGGAAAGCCAATATAGGAAAAGTCTTTCTTAGAGCGGCTATAAGCCGTACAGTCTCAGAATTAAAGTTATCAAATTATACCATCAAGGGTATATGTTTTGGACTTTGTGTCTTTTAAAGTGCATATAGTGTACCTTCGGTAAACTTTTGGGTCCTTAAGGTCCAGTTTTAAAGGTTTCCAGATAAAATATACATAGGCCTACTAAAGATACAAAAGAAGCGAGAAAAGTAGTTATTTCCGAGAGTGTACCATGACATCAGTTTGTTATTTTGGGTTTATTTGTAACGTTTCCTTTTTAATTATAGTATTTCAGTCGTGGCTCGCACAGAAGTAGATGCGTGTGGCCGAAAAATGCTGCCTCTGGCGTTGGAGGTTGGTCCCCTCTTCCCTATACCGAAAAGATTAAGGAAAAAGGGGAGAGAGAGAGAGAGAGAGAGAGAGAGAAGGGGAGCCACATGCGCCGCCCGTGCGTTTTAAAGCCTTGTGATTAATTGCACCGAAGTGAAAGACTTGTCAGCTCGTTGTTTTCCCAATAAATTAGAGGCTCCTGAGACCTGACGCGCTCAGGTGCGGGCTTGGTACAGACACGGCGACATAAAAACGCACCTTCTTCACTAACCGCGCCCGGTTTACAGGCTACAGATATTTTTTTTGCAACTGGAACGGAACTATACATCTCTGTTGGCGCAGCGTGTGAGAGAACTCCAACTTCCCTGCCTTCATGTGTACATTTTCAAGAACGCATTTTTGCTGAAAATTAGCCTAAAGGTATGTGTGTGCGAGGTTATCCACTACATGTTATTTTAAAACGTGGAGAGCTTTTTAAGATTTTAATTTTAGCCATCTTAATTCAACTTTAGAGACATTTCTCTGGTGATGGCTAAATTATTTGGTGAAGTCTGACATTGTAAAGTCAATTGCTTTTAATTGCGTTAATTAATTTTAATAAGTCTTCTACATTACATTTATTTTTGCGCAGAAATTCTTGTGTGGAAAATGATGATGAAATTATCTTTTGAGGATTGACACGGTAAATGACGTCAGTGTTTTATTTTGAGTGACCTCATGCTTGTATAGACAATCGTTAATTAATTGCAATTAATCTTTTTTTGTGACAAATATTGTGAAACAAGTTTCTGCTTTTTGTATCAAGTCGTATGGGAAACCTTATGATGCTGTGTGAGGTTATTTTTATGCTTATCACTGTGTAACGTTAATATATAATTTTGCGTGACCAGGTAGTTGGATAGACGTTAATTAATTGCAATTAATTGATCTCGTATACTATAGGCAACCTTTTTCTTTTTCTTTTCCTTTTCTTTCTTTTTTTTTTTTTTTCTTAACTCTGCGATAAAACTTGTATGTGAAACAATGGGATTTAGTCAGGTTCAGAGTCAAATAGGAAAATCTTGCGGCCTACAGCACATGAAATTTCATGTATAGATCTAGGTGTCAAATATTTAGGCCTAGTGTTAACTATTGCATTGCTGTTATTATTAGGAAAAAAATATTATCTCTGTACTTTTTAGGTTCGGAGTTGAACTCTAGTGGATGGAACTGGATGTGTGACAATTATGGATGACAGTCCCACATCCAGCCCGAGCTCTAGCCCGAGTCCCGACGCGCTGCCTTCAGACCGGAGACGCGGGCGCGTGCTTCCTACAGGCGGTGGTCTCGGGACCAGGGGACGACCGGCAGCAGCAAACGCTGCGCGCGAGCGGAGTCGCGTTCAGACCCTCAGACACGCGTTTCTGGAGCTCCAGAGGACTCTGCCATCGGTACCGCCCGACACCAAACTGTCCAAACTCGACGTGCTCATATTAGCCACTACATACATAGCTCATTTGACCAAAACCCTGCAGGAAGAGGGCATGGAAGAAGGAGACGGCGCAAAACGGAGCGAACCGTTAAATTCACTCAAAGGCGGCGGTTACCTGCATCCTGTGAAAGTGAGTAAAGTGGAATTGCATTTTGTGCATTCATGTTTTATGATTTTTCACAGTCTACATACGACTTACAAAAAAAGCTGTAATACATTCACAAGGTATTTAAGTTTTGACTCTTTTTAAGGTCTGTAGTATCGAGTCCTCTGTTTTACCCTGTCTTTCCATCTTTGGTTGTTTTTTGTTATATTATTCATGTATTATTTATCTGTATTTTATTTAATTGCTGTTTGTAATTACTTAATTTTATTTTACAGCATTTTGGCTGATACTTGGTGTTTTTAATTGTGTTATATAAATAAAGGTGACTTCAATATTCATCACTTAAAAGTTAGTTTTAGAAAACGCTGACACCTAAAATGTTAGCCTCGTTTATGCTTTTGCTTGTTATGATTCATTTACAAAAATTCTTATATATTTCTGTTTGTTTTTGTTTTTATTTTCCAGAAATGGCCCATGCGCTCGAGGTTGTATATCGGTGCCAGCGGCCAGTTCCTGAGTAACTCAAGCCAGAATGAAAATCAAGGAGCGTCGTCATCATCTCAGACATAATCCCTTTGCACACAAGACTTTCTTTTAATTAAAAATGAAGGTTTAAATGATCATTTCAGGATGTTTGCAGAGCCAAACATGTGGACCACCTCTGTTGTAAGCTCTCATGATGTGGTATTTAGCTCTGAACGTTCAACTCTGAACGTTCAACTAAGCTTAAATAGTCTTAATGAGTCACTCTGCAAAGGAATTACAATTATTATTTCCTTTTTTATTATTATTTTTTCCACCAATTTCATATTGAAATGAGTACAAATAGGAACAAACGACTGCATGGCGATTGTGTTGCTGCGTGTTTACGGCACACTTACATGTAAACTATAATTATTTGACATTTGTACATAATTTGTATATAATCAACCGTGATTTTTTTTTTTTTTTATGTCTTACTGAATAGTTAAGGGTCTCTGCTCAAAATTCTGTCTTTCAACTCCGTACTTGGAGGTTTCGTGTAGCTATGTCGGGATAATGAGCTGTCATGCTTGACTTGTTGGCTATGCACTTTCAGTTAAAGTATTTGCACTAAATGCATGTGTGAATAACGTAACATTTGTCATGTGAAGAGGTCTGTCAGGATCACAACAATGTTTGGACTAAGTCTAACAGAAACTCTGCTCTTTCCTGTCACATACCTGGTTGTCGGTGTATTTGTGGATTGTAAATAAAATAAAAAAAATAAAAAAACATAATTTAAAACTAATTGCCACTTTCAGATTATAATATTAGCGAAAACAATTGCATTGTATTGTATGATATGATTCTAATGTTTTCAGTTTAAAAACAAGGCCTGGCTGATGTTTGGAAATTCTGTGAAACAAGAAACGCATTCACATTGTCTACTATTGTGTTTTTGTCTTAGTAATTTAAATAGTTCATTAAATAAAATAAAATACAGCATGAATTCACTTGTCTGCTGACTGACTCACCAAAGGCAGAAATATAAATGGGTATTTAATTGCGACATGTTACTAAGCTATATATTTTTTTCTTAAGTCCACAAGTGTTTCTGATAAGGTAGAGGTCAGTAAATGTCGATTTTGATTTGAAAGGGACTAACAAAATCTACTTAAACCCTATTAAATAAGGAAAAAAAACCTTTCTTGTTTAAATAATCTTTAGGCGTTATTTATACTTGGGATGCTCATATAGGAATAAAAAACACTTTTGGCGTTTTTAAGATGTCACCATAACATGGGTTTATTCAGTCGGCACTACATCAGTCAATTTTCCTGCCAGGTATTGATGCTAAATCATCTATGAGCTTTTAGCATTTTTCTTTCACCATATCAGTAATTTTTTATGGACTATCTGCGTGATCTGCTTAAAATTTTGAGGTGAATTTAGGCATACTGGAACAGTCCACTAACCCCCACCCCCCCCAAACTGAGCTTTATTACCACAAAATACCCCAGGACATATTTCTGAAATCATCAAGGTGCTGACTGTTTATTACATAAACAAGCAAAGATAAAGAAGCATGGTTAGCCTTTTTAGAAAACATTTTTAGAAAACCCTTTTTGGGATTTTGGGACACATTTTAATTTGTTTAGGTCTTCACGTTCATGTGTTATTTTATATATTTTTCAAAGTAGCTACATTTAAACAAGCTCAGAGCACGAGCATCTTGAGATTAAAAATAAAAAGTATTATATTCAAAGTCAGAATTCTTTTGTCAGCGCACATTCTTCAGAACACTAGTCTTGGGTCTAGTGCGCATGCGCACTTTAGCAAAGGGAAGTCTGGGCTGAAATATTAAAACGCGCATGCGCAACATCTCTCTCTCTCTCTTTGCAGCATGGATCCTGTAGCGGAGGAAGGGCCGCGGAGTCGCCAAAGCAGAATGTTTTACTATGTTAAATTACACCTGGTCAGGTAAAATACGATTAAATTAGTTGCTATAACACTATTTAAACACGTTGCGTTAAAATAAGGGCATGCGGTTTCCATTATTTTGTAGCTCTGTTGCTCCTGGCCTAGTTTCCGAACAGGAAAAAGTAGCCAGACGACTTCATACTGTTCATTCTATTGTGTAGATTGCTAAATAATTTTAATGTTGTATTCAAAGTTATTCACATTTATTTAACTTGCGTATAATGTCCTCGCGTTGATTGAAAAAATAGGCTAAGGCGGATAAACTACTAGGTCTTTAGGTTACTCTATGGCGAGGTCTGACCACGTGGTGGTCTTTTTTTCCCCCCCGTTACAGTCTCAAAAGGAGCAAAGGTTTAGGGCTTACAAAATAACAAGCGCCTAGGGAGAGGATTTCGATGATGTTTAAAAGTTTAAATGCAGTTATTGGTATGAATAAAGCTGGCATTGAAAAAGTACATTTTGAAACTAAACACCATGCTTTCATTTGATGTATTTCTCATTTATATATAATCTTATTGCTGTTATGTAAATTATAACAAAAAATCAACTGTTATTGTAAAAGTAGGATTTAAAATTGAACTATTTAAAACATGCTGTATCTGCTTAATAGTTTTTTAATGTTTTTTTTTTTTTTTAAATAAACAAAATGTTTATTAGACTATGATTGAGTACACTCTTGCTGTCATTTCAAGTTCGTTGTGCAAGTTTGTTAAATTCCTCCCAGTCTTTGAGTTGGGTGGGTATATGATTGAGAGGATGTAATTCATCCAAGTTGCACTTGTGTAGATTTCCTTTGGATTGAAATTACTAGCATCCCCATAGCACTAGTGTATATTTGTACAGGACAAGGGTATGATCTGTTATTTATAATTTTTTTTCCAAGTTTTTGTGATCGTGACAGTGTGCTCAACAGGCAGCTTACTTATCACTTGTACAAATCATGTTATAAATCATGTTGGCAGTTGTGTGTCTCACTTGGGTTGATGAATTGCTCTTTGCATTGCTGTTGGAGGGCTGTCTGCTGGCTACGACCAGGTCTATTGTCCCTTGTGAGGCCACATTGGCTTGGGAATGGTCTTCACATGACCTGTGTTGGGAAATTCTGAATTTTTAGTCCTCTCTGAGGGGCTACGGTCTTGGTAAAGGTCCTGACCTTGAGTTACACTAGCTGTGGTAAGACCATTGTGTTGGTGTGAGATGTTGTGCTCTCAAGCTGTGTTACATGTGCCCGTTGACCTTTGGTTCATCAGTCAAGTTTTGGAGTGGAATTGAGTTCACTTATAGATTGTTCCCTCAGTGCTGCTTATCTGAAGCAGTGTAAAATCAATTGTTGTGACAGAAAAGAGCTAATTAGGGAGTGGTTATTTGAGTTGTCTGTGGCTGGTGGAGGTCTTGACCAAACCCCAGTTGGACAGTACAACTCAATTGTAAGTTTTGAGTTTATAACATGTAATTTGGGGGGGGAAATACAACATTTTAAACAATTCATGTTTTTCTCTGTATCAGAAAACCCAGATGATGACCAAGGCCATGGGTGATATGGAGACTACAAGGTAATACAACGCCTTTCCATACAATATCATACTTGACACACTGAATTTAAAAAATGCAGATAGTCAAGTATTCTGTTCTCGATGATTCTGTTGAGCTGTGATGATCACATTTTTTGCCGTTTACCCATCTGACCAGTTTGGGTTGTTGAAGCTGTGAATATCTGAGCATTCAATATCAGAATCATTTACTACCAAGAATATCACATGGTCATGAATATTAGATTAAGATGTGTCTTCTCCTCAGAAATGGACTACTCGAAATAAGTAACCAGAGTATGGATGTCTCACGACATATGTTTAAGAAGGTATGTCAATTATTTTTAAAATTAGTATTTAAAATTGTGCCAGAGATGCTGCATTTATGATGATTTTCACATTTCGCCGTTTACCCATCAGACCAGATTGGGTTGTTGATAATGTGACTTTCTGAAAAGCCAACAGTAAAGTGTAATGTAAACAGTGGGGGCAGTATGATGACCTTTGGTGTGCTTTGTGTCAGTTTCTCTTGTTGGTAAGATGAAAGCAATATCTTGTACATCAGGGGCCTTCAATCTTCTCTGCAAAGGGCCAGTGTGGCTGCAGGCTTTTATTCCAGCCAAATTAGAGGTACACTTGATAGTTGATTGGAGACCAAGATGAACTGAATCAGGTATAGCTCCTGCTTTGTTGGAATGAAAGCTTGTGGCCTTTTGTAGGTAAGACTGAAGACCCATGCTCTAAACCGTTACATGATTGGTTTAATGCACCATCAGTGTTGGCACCACAGTGGCTTTTCTTCTGTTTTAAGATGTACGTCTCCTCAACTCCTGATATCTTGACTGTTTACCTTGTGCAAAATCAGAGAATGTACTCAGGTGTTTTAGTGCTTGTGAGGTGTTTTTCTCTGACCTGCCCCCTAGTGGGCAGAGCTTTTAATCCTCCAGATGTAAGCAGGCGAATGTGTACACAGTGAACCATGCCGTTTGTGTAGTGCTAAGTATAATCTCTGCCTAAGATTGCTGTTAAACTACTTCTGTGGTTGATATTACCATAGTAATTTCAAGAGTATAGATCAGCACTCCTACTCTGATCTTTGACATCTTATTATTTTATTTTTTTTAAATAAAAGTTTTCACAATCTGGGGAAGAAAAAACACATTCTATTTTCCTCTTTTCTTGTCCTGCAGTATTAGATCGAGCATGACAAGTACAGATTTGAATTGGCTGCAGTTTGTGTTGCATCATCAAGGTGAGAAGAAACATTTTCTCATGGACACAATGTGGATATGTACTGACTATGATGATTTTCACATTTTTGCCGTTTACCCATCTGACCAGTTTGGGTTGTTGATGCTGTGCTTATCTGAGAGTTCTATAGTAACATCATCCACTACAGAGTATCTTATATGGACAGTTGGTGAAATTGAGATGTTTCTTCTCTCTTCAGAAATGAACATGGATATTACAAACTGAACATGGATGTCTCAGGACATGGTAAGACAACATTTGTTTTACTCAAAATTGTGACTGAGATGCTGCATTTATGATGATTTTCACATTTCGCCGTTTACCCATCAGACCAGATTGGGTTGTTGATGATGTGACTATCTGAAAAGCCATCTTGAATTTTATGCATTTACTTATTTAATATTGTAAGATTATGAATATATACATTACAGATATGAACAATTTAAAAACAAATATAAATATTGCCCTAACCTAAGAATAGCGGAACCTTACTGCATCTAATTTCATGTTTTTGCCGTTTGAGTGTTTACATGTTAATTTATTTTTTATGCCTTAGTATTAGAACTGTAATTATGTAAAGATGATGCAGAGATACCTCAGAGATTAAATGTGCCCTATTCTTCCATGATGTAGGTAGCAGCTCCTGGTGCATAGTTGTATACAAACTGCAGAATCTGCTGGTGGAACTCTTCCAAGGTCAGGTCTCGTCTGTGCAGGGACTCCAGGTCACGCAGATCACATGGAAATGCTGCATCGGGTGGTATAACAAGCGCTGAGGCCCCTGCATTCCCAGTACAGACTCTCAAGATCATGCTGTAATAAGAGCTTGATCTTGACTCATAAATAATGGTGAACTAATAAAGACGTGATCAAAGGTGTTGAAAGATGTTGAAACCTTCAACTAAAATAAATTTGTCTAAAAGTTTGTCCTTTCTGTTCATTCCTTATTGTTGCTGTAGTGTCGTTTTCATGCTAATGGTATATCCCTCACTGAATATGAAACTTTTTAAGGGTCCTTAAAATATAACAGTCCTAAATTACTACATAACTAGTTTATAACTATCTCGATAAAGTATATTAAATCTGTCGGATGTTGCACTATTAATCTGTCCAATATGCTGTAGTAAATGGCTTATCTTAAAAGGTTCACTTAAAGATCTCACCATGTTTTAGGGTAATTGAATTCTCACACAGCAACACTGCAATAACTGCATCCTCTTCCAGAACAAGAGTCCTCAGGTTAAGCTTGGCATGAGCCTGTGCAAGGGCTATCCTGTTAAAACCAGCAAGCAAAATATATTTTGTTTTTAAGTGCACTTTGCGATACTACTACTTGTACTGCAATAGAGGATTCTTGTGGATGTAATTTTGTTATCTAGGATGAACCTGAATGACACTTGCGAATGGGGTCAGTAATGAGCTGTGTAGAATTTAAAGCACACAATTTCTTATGCATGAAGTTAATTACATAATCCTCACGAATGCACAGACACCCCAAATAATTGACTTATTTCTCCTATTGGATTTGAAATGCCCCAGAGTTTGTACAGAGACTAAACACATTCTAGGAAGACCTCACTCGTTTACCTAAAGGGTAAATGTTATAAGGCTACCATCTAGTGGTAAGGTATAGTACTGTGCAGCATATTGTGTACTCGTTAGCTTTATTGCAGCAGTTTCTAATTCCAGTCGTACTGTCTTCACCATTAATTGTTCCAACTCGTCAGCTAACCACCACGGATTCCTCTGTGTATTGAATTTGGAGTGCAGAGGAGTAAAAACTATGTAATGCCCCAGGACTGTGCACTCTTACACACTAGGGTTTAGGAACATGGTTTAACAGTTTGCTTTTCTCTTTAAAACCCCTGCTTCCTTTAAACACAGGTATTTTTAGCCCATGCTTACAGCAATTTAATGGATGCAACAGATACTGAGGAGCGCACTCTCCGAGTGGCCATGTAGTAACCATGGATCATCTTCTCGGCCTCAGTGCTCATGTCTACTTTTAGACTCCGAGCATAAGCTAGGAGCTGAGGAGAGAACAGGAGTGATTAAAGTTGTACACTGATGTGTAATATACACAGAATGATGTTACCAGGCACAAAGGTCAATCAGTGAAATAGTATTTGACAAATGTTTACCTCTTTGTAGTCCTGTGTGGTAAACTGCATGCAGGCAGGGTAAATGGGCTCTCCTGGTGAAATAGCCTGCCTCAGGGTGTGTACTGTCATTGGAAGGAGTGGGTGGATACCTCCGGGCTCTCGACACTGGATCACAAGCCCAAATGCGTCTGCAACTTGTGGGGGTACCAGACCCATCTCCTACATACGTGTTACATTCTTATTAGATTTTTTAAAATCCAGATGACAAAATGTAATTTTTTAAAACCTTTTCTAACATGACTACAACTATTCTAGATTCATTACATAAAGCGAAAAATTTCCATCCTTTTTGTGTTTTAATCTTGATGATTACAGCTTATAGCTCATGGAAATCAAAAATCCAGTATCTCAAAATATTAGAATAAAGAATTTATAATACAGAAATATTATGGAAGCCCAGGTTGCTTTGATAGCGGCCTTCAGCTTGTCTGTATTGTTGGGTCTGGTGTCTCTCATCTTCCTCTTGACAAAATTCAGGTCAGGCGAGTCGACTGGTCAATCAAACACAGTAACACCGTGGTCAGCAAACCAGTTACTAGTAGTTTTGGCACTGTGGGCAGGTGCCAAGTCCTGTTGGAAAAGGAAATCACCATCTCCATAAAGCTTGTCAGCAGATGGAAGCATGAAGTGCTCTAAAATCTCCTGGTAGACAGATGCATTGACTCTTGACTCGAGAAAACACAGTGGACCAACACCAGCAGATGACATGGCACCCCAAATCATCACTGACTGTGGAAACTTCACACTGGACTTCAAGCAACTTGGATTCTGTGCCTCTCCACTCTTCCTCCAGACTCTGGGACCTTGATTTCCAAATGAAATGCAAAATTTACTTTCATCTGAAAAGAGGACTTTGGACCACTGAGCAAGGCTGTTTTGAGTAAAAAGGTGTTTTGAGTTAATTAGCTGATTAGAGCTCTTCTCAGGTTGACATCGCTGTATTATAAATTCTTTATTCTAATATTTTTAGAATATACCTTTTAAATTAAGATAATACATGTAATTTTAATTCAATAATAAATAATGTCATTTTTAAGTAAATAAATGTAATTTTGGACAAATAAATACTATATAAGAACCTGTAAACACCCTAGATGACTAATATTTGTCAGGCTTTATTTTGCAACTTGGAACTTCTCCAAATATGAGTATATTGTCTCTGCTTCCTGTTAATGTGGATAGAGGTTATGTCGCCTAAAAGCTGATGCACCACTGTTTCAATATTAGGTCAAAACAAGAAACCTGCAATGTCAAAACTGTTCGTTTCGTATGCCTCAGTAAAGCCATCTGATTTGTTTCTGGGAAAATGCCAGCTAAATCAAGTATATTAATTCAAATTCTATGGTGCATCAGTTCCAGGAAATGCTCATTAGAAACAGGAAATACATTTCGTATTCATATAAGAGGGTGTGAACCTACAACAGAGCCCAGTAGTACACTGTCTGGCCTGTTAGCTTTTTTAGAAGGAGTTACTGCATCAGCCAGGGCCCAAAAGTTGCAGTTGATGGGGAAAGAAAGAAGCTGGTCAGTATCTTCACCATACTTCTTTCCAGGGATAAACACAGAGACCGCTCTGCTATCTAATGCTGCAGGAACACAAGATAAACCATGATAAACTGTGAAAAAAAAAAAGTATTTCGTACTACTCCCATTCACCTCATGTATGTAATAAAATACTCCTAACTTTATTTTCTTTCCATGATACCTGACTGGAGGGTGTCTATCCTGTCTTTCTTGTAGCATGTTAAGTCCCCTAGCAGGCACACACCCCCAGCAGCCAGGAGAGCAGAGCCTGCATGGATGTTAGCTGTTCCTGCTCCATGGTCATCCCTGGACAAGGAGGCGAACAGTTCTCCAGTAACCGGGTGACGAATACCCCGTGCTGCCAGACCCAGACTGTATGTCATTAACCTTACAATTTAAATGCACAGTTAAATAGTGGCTATGGATCTATGTGGGTTCATTTGCTTTTATGTAGTGAAATAATCAATAAATAGCTATTAGTAAATACCTTATCAGTATAAGACAATGAACATAGTAACTACTATATATCTGGGCCTGATTAATTATCAAAGGAAGGGATATCTTGAAAGATAGTAAACACAAACATACTTATCCAGAGCCAATAAAATGACTATTTATGCCTTTTTAGGCTCTAAAAATCTCTAAAGAAAAATACCTCTCAACATTAAGAGTATCGCTGGTGAACGCGAGTACATCCAAATGATTGTGTGCCTCTAAATTCTCCTTTTCGGTCTGCACCAGGCTAAGAAGCAGTGCCAGTTTCAGCGTGCTGTACAGGCCAGGCGGGACTACTGGAGAGCCAAACGAGTTAGCAACAATGGCAGAGAATCTCCATGGGGAACAGGCTGAGGCAGCATGCAGGACCTGGAAATTGTTGCTTACACAGGAGGGATCTGTAGGAAGCAGTCTAAGATCAGCTGTCCTGGCACTCTTAAAACATGGACATGTGTTACGTTTTTACTAAAAGGAAATGGATTACTCACAATCAGGCATGAGATTTTGAATGCTGCAAGCCTCGATGGTCCAAGTAATACTGGACCACTGGTATACATGTGCTGGTATTCCTACTACTCGGTAGAGCTGGCCAATTTTCATAGTGTTACACAGTTCATCTAAAATTAGGATACAACACAAGAATATTGTTTAGTCATTATGATTTTCACATTATATTATGTATTTAATAAACGGAGTTTAAGCTGTTTTTCATAGTATGACCTAATATATAAAAGTATATGTACTAAGCTACACGATTAGCACATAAACTATACTTATAAAATACATTAAAACAAAACATTTTTAAAATGATGTTAAAAATGTTTAAAAAGTGACATACTTGACAAAGTTTATTTATTAGACCTTATAATTAAGTTAATTTGATATCTTTTCCAATGTCCTTACTGTGAATAGAAAAAAGAGTTGAATTTGTACTGTGTAGTACAGTTCGTATCACATCTTGACCTACCTCTCAAAAATAAAGTGACAGATTGATATCTCAGGGAGGAAAGCTCATGGGCTCCCAACACAACCAGCGCTCTCACGTTTACAAGCTCAACCAGCTGCTTATCTGAGCATAATTAAAATGAGAGTCAATTAAAAAAGCAAACACAAAGAGAGCATCATACATATACACCACATGGGCTTTCTAATATGAGGTCAATTTATTTTTCCTGACTATTGGGTGTAACTATGAAAGTCTACTGCTTAATATGTCCCAGCTGTATACCAGCTGAAATATTTCAGGAATGTACCAAGTACTGCCTTGTAAAGTTATGCACTGATATGTTCAGTTCCGTGTTCTCTGTTATGTCGCTTGAGCTTTTGGTATGTAGACGAGGGAACTTTATATCGTTTCCTTTTATGTAATAGCGATACTAGAACACCATCTGTCTTCAGTTGTCAGGCTGAAGGTCTTTTCGACCACAGTTTGCAAACAATTTCTTTAGAAGTAAATAAGATCTAGCTGGTAATTATACTAGCTGATGCGATACTTAAAGATATCTTCACAATATAATATATTTATATATGGCTTAGGTTTTGTTAAAGTGCTAACCGAGGAGCCGTAATATGAAAAACCTCTTTATGAAAAAGTTCTTTATGAAGTGGGAATATGAAATGATTAGCATTTTTACAGTGAGTAACAATAAAGTTATGAAAGTGCTGACGGTCCTCACAATATTCAGGAAAACGTCATGAAATGTCATTAATAAAGCAATATCCCAGCCCTAGTTCTTACCCCCTAAAACACGAGATTTCACATCCTCTTTGAGTGGCGAGGAGCAAAGGAAGCAAATGAAGTCGTTCCGGACAGTAGCTGACTCCGTAGCTCCTGGTGCATGTACTCTAATATGGTGGAAACCTGGTGGAATAGTGACAACAGGTATAGTTGGAGACAACAGAGGCACTAAAAATGCTCATTCTAAGGAGATCAGATTCGGTTACCTCTCGAGCAAGGACATTTTTCTTCTGCACAGATGAATCTGGCTCCTTGAGTGTATTTTGTCACACAAGTCATGGCAATTACAAGGCCCTCCAAAGCTACAGGCCTCATCAGATAATAGCCACGAGGGAACTCGGATAAGTCCAGAATGTAGTTGGGAAAAGGTGGCATGTGTGTTGGCCGTAGAACAACATTAACCTTGGGGGATTGAAGAGATAATTACTACATAATAAATTTTGACTGGACATAAAAATAAGGGATCATAATATGATGACATACCTGGCTCTCTGTGTGTATGTGCTCAATTAGCGACAGTGTCTTTATTGAGAGAAAACAAACCTGTGAAACACATAAATACCTCATTTTTTAAATTCATAATTCGATTATAATCCCACCTGGAACTCATCACTGAACTAATCACTGTACACCTGTAATCTTCCAAAATGAAACATACAGACTGAAAGAGCGAAGTGGCTTTCAGGGGGTCGTGTAATATGCAGTCTCCCAGTCTGGCATCCAGTTCAACTATGTCAGAGGGGTTTACGTCAAAACTGAAATGATACACCTGCTGGGAATCTGACAAGAAAATTTTAAAAATTAAAAATTAAACAGGATTTTTTTTTTTTGCATCTTAAATTTCTTGGCTAGTCAAATGGCAACTCAAGTTGCCGACAGGCAAATATCTTAATCTAATAAATACATTTTTATTATTTGCATTTATTTATAACTAATTTCCTTTGTTTTCTTTCAGAAGTATACCTTCATGACCTACGACGAGTTTGCTTGAATAGTATTTGCAGTGAGATGGCTTTAAAATAAAAAAATAAATAAAAATAACCAGAATAATTTATTATTAATTATTATTAATTAAGTAACTGATTACTTTAAGACATGTGACAGGATTTTTAAGCAATTTTTTCATTCATGTCTTTCTTACTTTCTTATTTTTAAGAAAATGTTTTTAATTGATATATTAGCCTTTTATGAGAAACAGGTTCCCTGAGTAGCACTTAATGTTTGTTGTTAAAACATTTAGGTAACATAAATGTCGAAGTTGTTTTATAGGGGTCACTGTTAATACATTCACATGCATAATATGAAACAGTGAAATAAATGGATTTATACTCATCAGCTTTCCTAACAAGTAACTAATGTTAATGTGAGGTAAGTAAGTACAAAAAAACCCTCTTATTTATGATTTACTTATTTATGACAGAGGTATTTGCAGGCTTATTACACAGGCTGTTCACATAAAAAAAAAAAAAAAAAAAAAAAAAAACCCAGCAGGCTAGCTGTAAAGCCAGCTTAACTATTTAGGTAGGCCTATTTAATTGTAAATGAAATATTCACCCCTTCAAAACCGACCTTTAAGAGACTGGCAGGCTTCAACAAGTTTGCGCAGTCCTCCACTTCTGTCCATGTACGTAACTATCGATTCTTTCAGAGACAGAAGCTCCTCCATTTTGTGTTCATCAACAAAAAGCTAACTTTACCTCAGAACGAACCACGCGACCGTCGCTTTATAACCGTCGTGTCTCGCGCGCTATCTTCCCGCTTTCAAGTCCTGACAGAATAGCACGCGCACAAAAGGTGTTTTGTTCAAATAATTGTACTGTTAATATTTGTTTATATTTGTACGTTTTATACCGTCTGCTTGCTAACCAAAGACTAAATCCTAAATGGCCATATACCAGACTATACCATTTAGTGCCATTTAAGGCTATGTGTAGTGAACTTATTTAGGGAATAGGAAGCCATTTGTCAAATATCAGATGGCTCCAAGCAGATCATGGGATCAGGTAATGTTTTTGTGGTTAGATGTAGATCCAGTGTAAATTGGTGATGTGAATATGAAAAAAAAAAAAAAAAAAGAAAAGAAAAAAAAGTTTTTATCAGATTGAGAACACAACGTTGGTTCATACATCCACAGTTTACTAATTTAAATTCCACAGTTACACAATTTACTTACATGTTTCATCTTTATGTTATTACAAAACATCTTTGGTAAAAAAAAAAAAAAAAAAAAAAAAAAAAAAAAAAAAAGAAATTCTCTGGAAAAAGGGCCTTCTAAACTATTCTACTAAGACATTATTCAAAGGAGGACAAACCAAACAATCTTAAGTGCCATGAACAATTAAGTTCATTAGACGGTATTTAAACATGGAATGTATATATCTGGTTTCAAAGTTCATTACCTGGCTTCCCTGACACAACAACTGCCACTGTAGAAAATAATCTAGGGAAGAGAAAATAGAATACCTGAGCTATAACAGTATCTCAGGTATACGCATTTATACAATACAAAATATATATCTGTTGTTGAGAAATTAAAAAATAAAAAAATTTGGAAAACCCTGCATCACAAGATGTCTGTCCTTCTGTTAAGTGTACAATGCCTTGGTTTGGTCTTTGTATTTTCTTCACTTTCTGAATGGAGGAGCACGCCCAATCCATTTCTGGTAACATAGCTGTAGTACAGTTTTTAAGAAATTTTACAGGAAGGAGTCATCTGAAGGTGGAGCATAGGAAAAGCCCAGAAAAGCATCGTCAGCCTCCATGACGCTGGCGTTGACAATGGAATTCTCTTTGCAGATGCACACAGAGTTGGGTACGGTTTCTTCTGTAAACTCAGGATCGAAATTTGATATGTCATACTGGGACTCCTGTACAGAAAAACAAAAGAAAAGCAGCTTTAGAATAATGCACATTCATCCTTTTAATATTGAAGGTAGCTCTGAGGTGTTTTATTCATTTTATGTCATTGTTTTGTGGATGCATTTAAATAAAGCAGATTATTTGAAATTAGAGAAATAAATATATTAATGAAGACATTTACCACACTGGGATTAAACGGAGGTGGGAGCCTTTTCTGCACAAGGTCATCCCAGTTAATGGAAGCAAAAAATACATGGCTTTTAACTTCATTCTGAAACAACAATGTGCAGATATTCAAGCATCACTGAAGATATTAAGCATCACTAAAGGCTATTCATTTGACAGAAAATTATAAATATACATTAATATCATAGCATTATTATCTTGTCAGTTGTCTCATTAAGGCTTTTACAGGAATATTAATGGAAAAATAAGGTTCTATCAGGAACCTCCTTCAACTTGAGTGACCACTTTATCCTGATCAGGGTTGCTGTGGTTGAAATGACTTCTGTCTTTGACCAACATACAGAACAAACAGTCTGTTACAGTCTGATATTGTGTACCTAAAGTTAATCTTAAATATAAATAATTTCTGAGGAATTTTAATAGTCTGATGGAACAAAGTAACTCCCATGGTAATCTATGATGCATTATAAATAAGCTCATATTTATGTTACTTTTCCAGCTTCTAAAAGCGTCTCTTCCTACTCAATTGCACGCAAGTTGTTTTACTCTCTTTATACACTTATCTGTGACCTGCATTTGTAATATCCACTCTATGTCATTCACCATCACTCATGAAAGTAGCAGTGGAGATGGCTGAATAAATTAAACGACTATGTACAATACAGTCGTTTCATGCTTGAACAGAAATACGACATTAAATGAATATACATGTACTTGAACCAAGTCTGTACTTTTAAACACACACATGATAGGTTCATCCACCAGGGGGTGTTGCACATCAACAGCATTCACAACACTAGCGCTGTGTGTGATTTAGCACCTCCTCCAGAGCTACTCTGTCTCAGAGCCAAAATCAAATCAAATATATTTATATAAAATACAATCTTGCAATACTCATATATGCCAACCCCCCCCCCCCCCCAATTTTAACATCTGCCCTTGAAATGTGATTCATAAATGCAACAGTCAAATCAGTGTGTTGAAATGAACCGACGTGCTGCTTATTGAGATTCTAAGCTTGTCAGTTCCTAGCGGAAACCAGCAGTCCTGGTAAACGAACAATACAACAATAAAGACTCACAAAGTCGTCCTTGTACCCCAGCCTCCTGGTGTTGTCTTTCTCCAGAAAAGCCTGTAAAATGGACCAGGCAGCCATGGATGCCCCGGGGCGCATTGGCAGCTCCTTATGCAAGATGTTATCATACATTTCGTGCGTGTCCCTACTGTAGAACGGAGGCTGTTGATAACAGATGGACAATCCCAAATTCAGACATTATACAATCATTAAGAATCTGCTTATAAAACTAAGAAAATTGGCATTTTTCTTCTTACCAGGCCATAGAGCATCTCATATAGTACAGAACCGAGACACCACCAATCTACAGTGTTGTCATAGGGCTGTTTTCTCAAGACCTCTGGAGCCAGATACTGCAAAAAGAAAAAGATATACATCAAAACATGGAAAAATAAATCTAAAATGAGGTACAAGTACAGCTGAATTTATCCCACATTAAACTGATATATGACACAATGAAAATGAAACACCTACTGTATATCCAATACACTTTTACAGGATGATAAAAACAATACTGACACCAGCATATCCTGCTAATGATGAAAATATTTTCATAGGTTGATTAAATTGTATTTTTGCTAGTTATCACAAAAATATTACCTCAGGTGTCCCACAAAATGTGGTGGTCGTGTCTGCTTGAGAGATCCCCTCTTTGCACAACCCAAAATCCGTCAAGACTATGTGTCCCTTAACAGACAGGAAACAGTTTTTAAGAAGGGTTTCTATTTCTCTTCAGAGCTGAACTGAATAGTAATGCTGCTGAATAGAGCCTGGGACATGAGACCATTTTGTCACATTCTCAGCAAGATTAGCCAGGAAATTCTAACCCAAACCATAATCTTATAATAGACCATCATATCAACATTTGCCTGATATTACAGTTTCAGTAATGTATATTGATTGATAGATAGATAGACATACCTGGAAGTCCAACAGGATATTTTCTGGTTTCAAATCCCTAAAAAACAAACAAAGAAAGAAACAAACAAACAATAAACACATTTACATTATGTCATATTTGTTTTAATCACTGAAGATACTGAACACTACTATAAACGTCCACACTATGCTGCATCACTGATCGGGATAACATTGTACTTACATAATCTTGATATAACTGAAGCTACTGTGCCTTTAAAATCTTGATATACTTGCGAATAATAGTTTACATCATGTTGTTGAACTTGTTCATCCACTTTTTGTGGTTAGCAAAGAGGAGTCCATAATGAACAAAACACATAATACCATAACGCTGTTTGGTCAATTCATGCATGCATGTCTGCAAATTTCATACGAGTGCTAAGCTAACCAAAAAGAAACCTGTCAGCCTATCATCATAATCAGGAAAAACGTATCATACAGTCTGAAATATAATCCTCAACTGTTCTTTCACAACACTTCCTTGTAAATGAACCTGTTTAGGTTTTGTTTTTTTTTTTTGTAACAGTTTTCTTTTTTTTCCCTCTCTTTTTTTTTGCCAGAATGCCATCAATGACTGTAGCCAAAGGCTTTAAATAAGATGATATTTCAATATCATAATTATTTTGAATGACCAGACTCCAAATTATGGCAAATGGAAACTTCTCAACTAATCAAGGGGAGGATGTTTTCATTTCATCTGTAGAGCTGTTAACAGACAAATAAATTATTCTTTAAAGATACAGAGTCATTTTCATAGTAAAATCACTAACAAATCTTTAAAAAATGAAAACAATTTTGAAATAAAGAAAATCCAGAATTATTGAAACTCTTCAAGAGAATATGTAAAATGACAAAATAAACATTACACACAATTATTCATTAATTTATAATTGTCCTCTTAAACAACTGAAACTAATTTTATGCTTCTTTTAAACAAATATCATTCTTAAAGAAATTCCTTTTCTAATTAATAAAACAAAAAAAGATAGTAAATGCAAACTAACAGTCTTGCTTGAAGTAGCTTTTTTATGTATGGAAAAATGTTGTATTAAAATAAAACTATACAGCATTCAAAATATCTCTCATTATTTACTTTAGCAAATGTTATTACTCACTTTAACTGATTTTAATGAAGGAGCCAATCATTCTGGACTGTATGTATAGTGCATAATCTGGGCACTAACCTGTAAACAATATTGAGAGAGTGTAGATAGCCCAGTGCGCTCGCCATCTCAGCAATGTAGAACCTCGCCCTGGGTTCGGGAAATGTTCGCTCTTTTTGAAGGTGAAAGAAAAGCTACAATAAACATAAGTCAAACTATTATTTACGAATGTATTTAAGGTTTATACACATTAAAAAAAAAAAAACAAAACGTAAAAACAAAAAAAACAAGTTCATATCCAGTCTGCCTTGGCCTTTGAGTTTCTTCGTTACACACTACTCAGTTCCTACTCAGTGTTGAATAATTCGGTGAGATCAGGATCATGTTATTCTCCCATCTGCAATGTCTAAATTTTTAACCAGTATATAGGTCAGTGTAGAGTATTTCAGTGGCAAGGGTGCTAAATATCTGTTACATATCTGTACAGAGACAAATAATGAGCCAGTCACTTATATATTTTAGGAAAACATACATTACCCTACACTACCAGAATTTCACCACTTCCTCATTTTTTATTTAATGCAACTTCTTCCTGCTTTGTCTATTCTTAACACTGTGTCTTCATTGGCTAGATAGAGGTTTGTGATTAGTGATAGCAGTTCCTAAGAACACTCCATTGGCCCCACATCCTGTGTTAGACTACTCCCAGTTTCCATCTATCAGAGGACATTCCACGCATGCCATATGCACGAAATAGAGTACTCACTTCTCCACCGTTGACGAAATCCAGGACAAAGTATAACTTATCCGTTGTCTGAAAGGAATAGTGCAATCCGACTAGAAAAGGGTGCTTCACGTTCTTTAGCAGCACGTTGCGCTCGGCCATGATGTGTTTTTGCTGTTATATCAGTATAGGAAAAATAAAAGAAACAAAATTTGAACACTACAATAATATAAAAATAAATCTGTTTTAATAATATGTGATGCTTATTAAATACAATATTTACAAGTATAGCAGTGCAGTTTCAGTTTAGAATGTAATTCTCATGCACAGTTTTAAACACTTACCTCCCTCCTTTTTAAAATGACTTTTTTCTGAAGGACTTTGATTGCATAACACTTCCCGTCTCGTTTCCTCTTTGCGAGGAGAACCTTTTGGTGTGAGAAGAAGCATGTTTGGTTAATAGTTCCAGCCTGAACAGAAACACTGTACAAATCATGAAGAACTTGGAAGCTCTCGATTCTCAGTGGGAAAGCCCGTTATTTATTAGCTGCTAACCGCAAACCTAACAAATAACACTTCGCCAGGAAAAAGATGTTTCAGTACCTGCAGAACTGATACCACCACACTTCATGCAGTGGTGACTACATTAAACTTTTAAATACAACAAATCTTTCATACAGATGCACAGAATACATTAAATGCAAACATACCTTTCCAAAGCTCCCCTTACCGATGACTTTCAGAAAGTCAAAGTCAGTGGGTTTTGCCCTGGGAGTAAAAGGGGGAAAAAATGGTGTAAGAGTCCATGATTACTGTAAATCAGTTTTTTTTTGTTTTACTTCATCATGTACAATATGAGAGCAGGATAAACAAGTAACAGAAAACTACTTACTGAGGGTTTGCAGATGGTCCCAGGTTAATATTTCTGGAGGTAGAGTTATTCTGTAAAGGTAATAAAAATAATAATATAATATATCCAATGTACTTATAACCAATGCCTGTAAACAGAACAAAAAAATTACACAAAACAACAAAGTACATTTTAGATAAAATCCTTTCACAAATCACTTGTTTAAGGTGAAACTGGAGTGTGACTGTATATGTGGCGTCCTAAGGTAAACACAATGTGCTTGGTGGGAAAAAGCTGTCATTAGTTAAGATTTACATGCACACTTTCTTTCTTTGTATTTTAGGAACAAGATATTACGTACAGCAAACCATAACAGAAGGTGTGACTGTAAACCTATTGATTGGCTCATCTGATTGTTTCTATTGAGGAAAAATGAAGTCTCTTTTTGGCATATTTTTAAGTGATGATTCATAGCAGCGTACTCCGATGTTAAAATGCGGCCCTGTGGAAAATCCGTAAAGGTTGAGAATTCTGATATGAGAAATATTCTCTAATAACTTACTGTAAATGACCATCATTTATCTTTCTAACTTTGTCCAATCCCTTTAGTATCCTCTGAGTGTCTTTTCTATCCTCTTATTTTAATATTCATAATATCCTCTTCATTCATCCTGACATCTCTACTAAATGTCATATACTTCATCAAATTGCAAAATTTTGACTTTTTACTTTTGTTCTCCCCATTTTTTTTTGCCTTATGTTTTGGATCGTTGTCTTGTTGCAGAATACAGCTTTCTAAAGTCTTAGAATTCTGTTGTTTGGAGATAAATTGTAAAACAGCGCTATATTTTTACACCCAAACAGCACAGGGACACAAACTTTTGTGCACAATATGTACTCTGCTCTCTTATGCTATGTAATGTGAAATTTCACCTCATAACCCTAAAGGCTTTCCATGAGACAGTCAAAAATGAATTAAAAAAAAGAACATTAACAAATATAATAAAAAATGAACAATATGGACTGTGACAAACCTTATCGTCTTCATCCTCTGAAGCATCCGAGACATTTTGGGATTTGTCCATTTGGAGAAAGTCTCGAACGTCAGGGCTGTGTCAAAAGTTAAAAGTCTTACTGAGACAATACAAAGCCACTACTGATGGAAGTAACATTAATAGTTAATAATACATACATACATATATACATACATTAATAATAATAAAAAATAAAGTACAGCTGCAGCTGATACAATAGACAAAAGTACATTTTTAGCTATATTTGCATGCTCAGGACATTTTGATCTCCCAGAAGATCAGAAATTTGCATAAGTCTGAACTTGTCAGCACGACTGTTCATGAATAATAATGTTCACGAAGCACTGAATAAATAACTGACTGATGAACTCACTGATTGCTGAGCTGTGGATGGGACACGATTTTCTGAATGAACTCGTGTAAGCCCGTTCTTCTCTGCTTTATAAACTCTGATGGGGATAATAAGAAAATATATACACTGATTCAAATACGCATCAATAATAATAATAAAAATGATTATAGAAGAGATGTAAGCAGTGTGTACAACAGCAGTCAGGAAATGTAGGTAGGTGGTGCATTTACAGTGAACGGTCAATGCTCTATACTATTCAGATTATGTAATCTCCTATAATATCACAGCCTAAACAGGGTTCAAGCTGTCAGCGTCAGTTAGAACCTTTCCTGAAAGCAAATGACGGTGACAGGGAATGCAGTAGCAGAGGTAATTCCTGCCTTTATCACATGTTGAAATAGTAAACACATGCATTCAATTACTTGAGCGGTGAGTGACTTCCGCATTTTATGATACCAACACATCAAACTGTTAAAAGGTCAAATTCTACCGTCTCACGCTTCTCAGTTTAAGGAGGGCACATTAAAAAAAAAAGTCACTGAGATAATTAAAGATAACTCTGTTGAGAAACAAGGCCAAGCAGTAGTCACAAAGTATTTTCTGCATATGAGTACATTATTAAATGCAGTGCATGTTTTATGCAGACAAATACCTGGGTCAAAGTTGTCACCAAATATTCTTTTAGCGGGTATCTTCAAATTCATCGCAGGATACTGTTTTCTCAACTGTAGTAAAATAAATGGGTTTTTAAAACATCTTCACCGATCTTCAGATAATCACTGAACATCTCACTGCTGTGCAGCTACATTTCAATTTGCATTTATTTTCAGTAAATCCAACTACACACTGAATTTTTAAAAATAAAAAAAAGGGTTAAATACATGATTGACTAATCCTGTTTCCTGATCAAGGAATCAATTCAGAGTCACAAGAAGACTGATAGCCCAGTCTTGGAAATCTTTTTACATTTTAATAGATGCATAGGTAAGACATATGAGAGCAATACAACATGTACACAACATGTGAAGAAAAGTCTTCACTTACTGTATTATACAGTTTATCAAATTCTGTATATCTCCTGAAGACAAACCACTCATGTCTTCCAACTCTGACCATCACTTTGTAAACCTACGACAATAGGAATGCGGTGTTTAAAGAGAAATTATGTCAAGGGCAAAACTTTTTTTTTTCCCCCAGGAGCAGTCAATGAGGTAAGTACTCACAGTATAACGTTTTTTCTTGTCTCTCTGCTCATTGTAGCAGGGGATGCTGACATTAGGACAGTCTGAGTGCGCGTTCATCCTGATCGTTCTTCTTGACCGGGCTCAATGAAGGCGGCTCTGTGTAACAGCGGTTCCTTAGTGCTCCGTTCTGGAGCACGGCTCAAAGACACAACTGGTGATCCATTCTTGAGCTGTGTAGAATAGACAGAAAAACATGATCAGAGAGAGAAAGAAGGACTGCAACCATTTGCCAATCCTGTTGCTGGACCGCGGTGCATTACGGCACTTTTAATACTGCTTAAGAGAGCTGCGTGAATGGAAAAGCTTTGCATGACAGCAGCGGGACCCCATCAGGGTCACTAATTAAGTCACACAGTGCATACTGTGTGAAGCATTGAGCTGCCAGAGTGACTCCTCCTCTATTTCCTTCTGCTTCATTTTGTTATTCCCACTGCCACAGTGCCTCATATATTTACCAAATGTTAAGGTTCTGAAAACCTGGCAAAAGAAAATGCAGACTATGCTATGTATAGATAATAAAAATCTCACTTTACACATTCTTCCCTTGGTGCCATACTTAAAGTTTAGGTAAAGACTAGATTTCCATGTAGCCTGTCCGAATAATAAAGTGAAACGTTTTATTGTGCATGTTGAGATAATTATACATGGTAAAGTATGGATATAAAGTGCAGAAAATGTTACTGTGCTAGGCAGATGCAATGCAATGACAATCAAAACAGCATCAACCAAACACACACACACACACTATACAGTGGATATAAAAAGTCTACACACCTTTGTGATGTCAAAAAATGAAACCAAGATAAATCATGTCAGAACGTTTCCCACCCTAAATGTGAAAAATTAAAAAAAAAAAAAAAAAACAACTTACAATAACCTTGCATAAGTGCGCACACCCCTAAACGAATACTTTGTTGAAGAACCTTTTGATTTTATTACACCACTCAGCCTTTTTGGATGAGAGTCTGTCAGCATGACCATGGCTTCAGCATTCAGATGAAACCAAGAAGATGTGAAGAAAATCCTACAGAAACAGCAGGTCTTTATTTTGGGTTAATCAGAATAATTTCATTGATGACAGCTTTATGATAATTACTTCTGAACATGAGATTGAATGTGATTGATTCATTCTGAACACAGCCACATCCCCAATTATAAAAGGGTGTGCACACTTATGCAACCAGGTTATTGTAAGTTTTTTATTTTTCCGATTTTTCCCTAAAATGTTTCTGATAGTTTTTTTTTACTTAATTTTAATATGTTGTAGTTCTGACATGATTTATCTTGGTTTCATGTTTTTAAATCACAAAAAACTGCCATTTTAACAGGGGGTGTCCACTGTAGCTTCTTCTGTACACTTACTTTTTCTTTTTTTAAGACTAGCCTTGTATTGAAAACCTTTCTGTACTGTATACGTGTTTTCCGCTTCAAATGCGAGTCAAAACTGATATCCTATCAACATAAACATAAGGACACACACTAGACTTATATAGACAATATACTCACTTCCCTGACTATCAGAAAGGAGGTACTGTAAAATAGGCTTCAAATCTCCTTGTGGCCACAGAGACAGGAACACAGAAAACTGACCACTGATAAACATTTCTGTACAAACAGAGAAAATGTGCACCACAGGTGAAAGTACAATGGGACTATATGAAAATATGTTGTGGATTAAAGTAGGGCTATACAACTTAATCCTTACGGTTTGAATTGTACCCTTGAAAAACCCTGATAATCCTATCCTGCCCTCCAAACAGTTCAATACATAAACCCTCTATGTAATGGAGGTCTTGGTACTCTTCCAAATGTTACAGGGGAGCCACTTGTTAACATTCCATACATATTTCTGTCTCCCCGAGGGGAAAAAAATCACTCACCTACCCTTTATTCGGAATGCAAATAACTATAGAGCTACACACCAACTTCATAACACAACCATATGACACTGGAGTTGTGCAAGAAGAACTAGAGACCTATGAACATGGTAGGAAAATATTAAAAGTCAAGTCAAGTAGGTTTTTATTATCATTTCTCTATATAGCTCGTATACATTGGAACGAAATGACGTTTTTCAGGACCATGGTCCTGACCAAGCAGCATAAAGCTATACTTCATTCATTATTTCATACTAATCTTTATCTACTGCATCTGTAACACATGTATGCATGTCATGGACAATAATTTTGAGACACTTCCCTGTACTGAGAAAAGAAAAAAAAAAGAAAAAAAAACATGATTACTTCAAACTTGCTTATAATGAAGGTCTGAGCATTTGGTGAACTCACACTTTTAGGAGAAACCCGTATTTTGGTAGAACACTTTCACGAAGTCAACTGAAGATCTATAAATTGTGCTTTCAGAAGTGGGACTACTTTTCCAGATTTTAGCATTTGTGGTTATGTTCTTAGCATAGTCCTGACTCTGATGGCACATGGATACCACAAAACCTTCCAGAAAGTTGTCCAGTGCAAATTAACCGGAACTACTTTTTACTGTATTGCTCCTGTGTTGAGAAATTGGCTAGAACTCCCAAATAACAACTTTTGTAAAACTTTCTCTCATGTCTATTTTATTTTCACACCTTTAAAGTTCCAGTGAAGTTTAGTTTGAGGTTATATAGGCATGCATTTTAAACATTTATTGATAGAATTCATCAACTGCCCTTAGATTTCCATGATATATCTGTTTTGCATCAACATTGAAAAATATTAAAAACCTCAATGTTGAGTCCTTCAGGAATACAATTTGTTATTTCATCCAATTCAGGTCATGACCACATGCCATACACTATGACTTTCAATTGAATTCTATTTATATAGCACGTCTAACAATAGACATTGTTATAAAGCAGCTTTACAAAATTCCGGATGTAGCTTTCGATCCCTAATGAACAAACCAGAGGCGACAGTGTTGAGGAAAAATTCCCCGATATGACATGAAGAAAAAACATTGCGATGAATTAGGGTCATTAGGAAACTTATCCTCTTCTGGGTAACACTGGATAATGCAATTAGAAATCATTACAGTATACAGGTGTGTTTCTCATATGCTATGAGAAACAGGACAGTCTTTATGATTACAGCACAGTTCTTAAGTACAAATCTACAGTATCTACAGGTGAGATTATCCACTGAAACAAATTATCTCAGTCCTTGGTTATTGTATACTAAACTTCTGTTCTCTATTTGTATTTGAAAAAAACATTTTCTTATTAAACTGATATACTGTGAATCAAAGCCTGAGCAGCCAAAGTTTTTGGTTTTTTTTATGTGACAACTGAAACAACCAACATCAACGCCCTTAATTCCTACTGTCACGCCCCACTTTGTCAAACAGCTCAGTCACTTTACTAGTAAATATTCGTTTAGACTGATATTTTAATGGTTGCAAATTATGCATATGAAGCCTGGTTGTTTGGTTCAAACAGACGAGCAATGTACATTTTCCCACCATTTCAACGTTGCTGCTCTTTATAACAAGAAAATTAAACACATTTTAGCTTTAACCAAGAACACATACACCTAAATATCTGACCTAATGGCTATCTAAGGTAAAAGGATTCTCAGGTCATTTTTGCCCATGTCTGTCTATCAGGAACCAGAGCACACAATCCAATGTCTGTTTTAGGACAAGCGACTGAAATACAGTGTGACATTTAATCCTGAAAGTAAAAGTAGGAACTGAGAGTCGTCTACTATTGGGCAAACACCCTGAAAAAAAAAAAGTACAAAACAAAAAACAAAGGCGGAAAAATTCCATCCAGCCAGTCATAGATGTTAAGCAATTTTGAAATAACCAATACGGTTTAGTATATTATCAAAAAACAAAATGCTTTAATGCTTTAAAAATAAAATGCCATAACCCTTCCTGTCATCTGACAGTCTGCCAAATCAACACAAATACGTGTAGTAACATGCTATACGGGATATCATACATCTGAGCTGTAGGCATGATTAAAGTGTGTTTGGATGGGTATGTCCTGTTCATTGTGTTAAATATTGTAAAAATCCCTTATATAACACCTCAAGTGTTAATGTCTGATTTAATTCTGAGGAAAGATTAACTTGTAACAAGACAGTTTAAAGAATATTTGACTTCAGAGTTAAAAACCATTCAAAAAAGTCAACCAAATGTGTTCTGCTAAAAAGAAGAGTAAATATGATGCATAAACCAGAGGTTCTCAAACTTTTTGCACCCCTTTACCTGTAAAATAAATTTCATGCACCTCATCAACACAGATTATTCAAATTCAAATATTAGGCTCATTATTCAAGCATGTACAATAATATTCTAGTTATGCATTAGAGCCATATTAGGATTTTTTTCTTCCCAGTATTTTCGAGAATTTTCCAGCAACTGAAAAAATGAAGTCCATGTTGACAATATTTACAATCGACTTGTTTTTGAGTTTTGAAGTAAACCCACTTGACCCAATCAGACTAAAACTTTTTTTGTTTTTCAAAAATAAACGTAACAGCTTTGGTGATAATGATTTATGATTTCCATCATTGTAATAAAATAAAAACATGACAGAGCCCTGATGGTATTTGGACCCCACTCTGAAAACCACTGACATAAACAGCTAAAATGTCATACCCCATCATGCACCCATGCAGAAAATACTATAAATATAAAGTGCTGACGTTTTGCAGAATTTTCATATAAATTATTGACAATATTTCCAACATCTATGTCTTGCATACACAGGAGAAAAAAGGAAGAAAACACTTCTCCAAAGTTTCTACAAACACCACAAACTGTAAGTGTTACTCATTTCATGGTCTGTTCGTGTTTATCATTCTAAAAGAAAGAAAAACGTGTGTTTACCTTATGTTCCTAAAGTAGCTCAAAAACAAGACCACATGTTTAATAATGAACAGACTAGGAAACTAAATTTCATTATGCTACTAACTTTCTACACTTCTTTCATATTTATCTCTGTGAGCAGACTGTTAGAAAGTTTCCATGTCTGGTTGTTTATCACTTGCCTTTTAACTAAGTTTCCCCGGAACGAACACCACAAGTCCTGCAGTCCAGTAGAGGAAGTTCAAAACAAAAACCCAAACTTTCGGTGTGTAAAGATTCTTAAACTTTTCCACAGATAAACGAGCTGAAGCTGCGCTTTCCGGTATCCATAATGTTTGTTTTGTGAAGGAACTGCCAAGTAAAGTTGTCCAGAGAGTTTGCTGACGTTTTTTTCCTGAAGTTCCGAAGCTATTTGTCACGGGATCAAACTGAAATGAAGATATTCTTTATAGACAGAACACAACAGCGCCATCTTGCGGAGGGACACAGTAACTCACTTCCTCCAAGCCACAGGAACGTATAATAATAATAATAATAATAATAATAATAATAATAATAATAATAATAATAATAATAATAATAATAATAATAATAGAGCTGGCACAATAACAACAATTTTTATTTTCTGATAGCGATATTAGTGGAGTTTCTGTGCATGCTCTCCCCTTGTCCATATGGGTTTTCTCAGGGTTCTCCAGTTTCCTCCAACCTCCAGGCTCCACCTCCTGGCAAGTGGACTGGCTAAGATAAATTGTCCCTAGGTGTGAATTCGTATGTGCCCTGGCGTCCCATCCAGGCTCTATTATTCCCACATCATATCCGGTGTTCCCCAGATACGCTCCGGATCCACTGCCACCCTGACCAGGATAAAGTGAATGAGTGAGTGATACTGTTACTGGAACCTTGAGTATCAGCCGATACCTATACCCATTGATGTTTTTTTCTTTAAGGACTACTAAGCTTTGTCAACGGAAGCAAAAAAAAAAAAAAAAAAAAAAAAAAAAATATATATATATATATATATATATATATATATATATATATATATATATATATATATATATATATATATATATATATATATATATATATATATATATATGGAATATTGGAAAAGTGGAAGCTTGGGAAAAAATATTTTGATATAAGGGCTCTAGTATCAGGACTGAGACACATTGTTTCTGTCTAACGTGGTCTGATTGTTATATGACCTTGCTTGAATGTGTGGGCATAGAGGATTTGTGCTGTCTTCAAGCTTTTTTCCTAAGATATTCTTAAATGTTTATGGTCATACAGTGGAGAATGTATATGTGT
The DNA here is from genome assembly GCA_023630585.1 of Cranoglanis bouderius. Classification (NCBI taxonomy): domain Eukaryota; kingdom Metazoa; phylum Chordata; class Actinopteri; order Siluriformes; family Cranoglanididae; genus Cranoglanis; species Cranoglanis bouderius. The sequence goes on from CM042539.1 coordinate 7,109,473, forward strand.
ATAGCCTATGTGCACAACCATGTGGGCATGCACAGTGGAGACTGAGCATCCCAGAAAATTATGTGCATAATATGCTGGTATTTTCATTCATTCTTCTTCTTCTTCTTAATATATTAGAATATCTGCACCCCACATATCTCCGCTTGCAGATATATTTATTACTATTATTAGTATTATATTTTATTATTATTTTTTTAAAGTATTGGCCTCTTTACTTGCACATTAGCAAATAATTAAAGTGGAGGTGTAGCCTAGATGTGAGAGTATCCCTTTACTTCTCAAATTTTAACTTGTGTTATTCTTGAAATTGAAAAGTGTGCATACTATACAGCAGTCTAAACTAAAGTGGTAGAAGGCCTGTGAGGTTTTGTACACATTGTAGACCTTGTTTGTTTGCTAAATATATCCCTGTGCAGTTCAGGAAAATTACTTGACTGTTTTAAATACCACACCACTGAACTATTTTTTAAAATAGACCTAATTAATCCAGTTACCCAGAAGTATTTTATTTAGTGTTTTGAGCTATACTGTCTAATTAATCGTTTTATTTTTTTTAATGGATGAACGCAGAGAAACTGCATACAAATGTTCAAATAATTATGCTACTCCATGCAAATAACTATGCTAAAAATCACAGGTTAAAATCTGTATAGGTATTTTTATTGTTAAGATCACTCTAACCACAAGAGGGCGACATATTACCATTGAAAAATAAAACCCCTTCACGCACATTGCAAAGTTTACTGCTAGAAATCAGTCTGACATATTGTTATATTTACTTTTTATTTTCCCTTAAGCATCTCTGTACCTTTCTGCTTCGTGTATATAAATATATGCAGTATTTCTCCAGATTACACATTTATCTTCAAAATAATGTTAGGGAAATATGTCTATACATATATACACACAATTATAGAAATATGTAAGCTTTATTTTCTTATTAAAGTTTTATTCACATTAATATAATTTTTTAACATTTATAAATCATTTAGATATTTAACTTATTTATCATTTGTTTTATAATGATACCATAATATTATGATATTGGAAGCACACAATTGTATAGAATGTCTCTGTATGCTGCGGCATTACAGTTTCCCTTCACTGGAAGTAAGAGGCCCAAACCTGTTCCAGCATGACAATGCCCCTGTGCACAAACAAGCCCCATGAAGACATGGTTTTTAAAATTTTTTTTTTACCAAGGTTAGACTGGAAGAACTCGAATGTCCTGCACAGAGCCCTGACCGCAACCCCACTGAACACATTTGGGATGAACTGGAGCACTGACTGTACCCCAGGCCTCCTCATCCAACATCGGTGCCTGATCTCACTAATGCTCTTGTATCTGAATGAACACAAATCCCCACAAATCTAGTGGAAAGCCTTCCCAGAAGAGTGGAGCTTATTAAAACAGCAACGGAGGAATAAATTTGGAATAGGGATGATGTTCAACAAGTACATACGGCTTTGACGGTTAGGTGTCCACAAACTTTTGGGCATATAGTGTATAATATGTTATATATAAGTATGTATGTATAACATATTATACACTATATGCCCAAAAGTTTGTTTGTTGTTTTACATACACACTGCAGTGTGTTATTGTTATTGGTGGAGGTTTTTGTGAATGGAGCGCTGTGTCAGCGCGCTCCTCTTTTTTCAACCAATCAGATACGAGGATTCAAACGCAGCTGGAGTGAGGCTGCGCGCGAGATTCGGCGGGACGGACAAATCAGCAGAAGAAGGAGGAGGAAGAGAAAAAGAAGAGGAAGAAGAAGAGGAGGAGGAGGGCGTGAGCTCTGGATACGGCGGGCAAACACACGGAGAGGGAACCGAGAGAGAGAGAGAAATAGAAAACGGCATGTTTGACTTATGATCTGCTCCTATTTCTCCTCTTCTTGAATTGCTTTAAGCTTTGGAGCTGCGTCTTGGACAGTGTTGTTGTTGTTGTTGTTGTTGCCTGTAAGGTTTTGTGACTTTGTGAGCCGCAGCGGTTTTAATGGAAGTCGGTCGGACACCTGCCTGACAGCGGCATGTGTCGGGATACATGGAAGTGTGTTTGATTTTTTTGGTGTTTGTTTGGATTTCCAGGCGCAAGTTGCAACTGTGGATTTCTCTGACTCTTTCACTTTGGAGAAGAAACCTGTCACTTTGGGTGAACCTGCACAATTCGCATGGCCAACATGAAGCCCCGCAGGTGAGACACAATAATCAACAATTAATCATATAATAAATAGCAAACAACTTTAATAATTAATAAGGATCATGTGCATGTGCACGCTGATGTATATATTGTGATACTGTATTAGTGCAAAGGAAACACTTTGCATAAACGGATCTTCACGTTATGACAGCTGCTTCAAAGATCAGAATATATTTCCCCACAATTTTCCATGATATATTTTAAGAAATGAATATAGATAACATATATTTTTAAAATATATATAAACATATACACATAGTATACTGTATATTTATGCACAACGTTTGAAATCGGTAATAATCACCACTATGGACTAACATGCTAGCTATAGTTACTATAGTTGTTAGCGCTAGCCAGTAACCATATATATATGTACACATAATAGTTTAGTTAACTGGTTCTTTTAGTTATTCAAATTTATTTGGTGTCACTGATAATCATTTATGCTTAAATGTTAAAATTATGTACATATATACTTATACATAGAGAGAGAGACAGCGAGAGAGCGCGCTATATTATATTAGCTGGCTGTGTCATTCAATGTAAGCTAACTGTTGCCTAGCTAGCTGGCTAACTTGCTTAAAAACTAGCACTGAATTTTGTAATACAAGCGTCTTAAAGACTAATACAGCTAGATTTTTTTAGAAGTAATTTGTAGTCAAATGTACACAAATAAGCAAGTACTTTTAGCTAATTGTGTTTAGTTAACTAACTAGCTGTCACTCATCTGTCATTTTCTGCCACTCAATTGTCATTTTGTTGAGGTACAGTAGTTAATCATTTATTTTACACATTACACCGTCAGTATTAACTACTTTCACATTTTGAAAATGAGTTGAATTATATTGTTTCTGTCATATAAATGTAATTAAGTTTCATAAGCCTAATTACAAATACTTTTTTGTGCCCCATTCCATGGAGTTATTATGTAACTACATATTCATGATGGTACTTGTGTCTTCTTAGTTACTAAAAAAATGTATTCAATGACTCATGGCCAAAGATGTGCAAAATGACCTAAACACTTGAGGAAAAAGTGAGCTCCTTTCAATTGGGTTTCTTATAGACACTTATTCGATGATTCATAACATGCTCAAAGATTAAAAGACTTAAAATGATCTGAGCACCTGAGAAAAAAAGTGTGCTCATTTCCAAAACTTGTTGTCATTTCAAACCAAGGAAGAAGGTACTGTACCACTTAACCACAGTATATACAGAGTACAGAAAAAAAGTACTCCCAGAATGAATATGTATCTATGGATTCACTATGGAACTACTTAGTCATGACGTAATTGTGTTTCACTGGTTACTAAAACGTATTAATTTATTCGAAAATGCCCAATGATGTGCAAAAGGGGTTTGGGTACTTCCAAACTATGAAGTCATTATGTGACTACTTAGTCATTATGAGGTTATGTGCAAAGACTTAATGAGCTTTGCTCTCATTTCAAACCGAGTAAGAAGGATGTGAATTGCACAATACACTGAGTACACATAGTACATCAAGTACTCAAAAACAACTAGCTGTCTATGTAAAGGTAGGGTGATGCAGTTTAATAACAGGGAGAGGTTCTGGTAAAACAATCAATAATGTATAGCTCTATGTTGTATGTGTATGTGTATGTGTGTGTGTGTGTTTTTGTGTTTTGCCCTTTTTCTGTGCCTCTTAAAAAAGGGTGTGGGTGTGTGTTGGGTGTAGGTGGAGTTTCTTGCCACAGTAGTTCACTTGTGTGTGTTGTTTTGATTTTCAAAGTGACTGCTGATCTGAACACAGCTCACATTCAATCATGCATCAATTCGTTTACAGGTTTGTTTATAAGGAATCTCAATGTTAATGCTAACGTAAACATTTGACTATATTTTGTTTGGGTAAGACAGTGCAATCTTCATAGAACCTTAGTGGATAGATTTGAAAACTCAACGAGAGTGGGCTGACAGATTATGTGCTACCATTGGCTGAAAGTGAGCTTGGCCTGCCTCCTGAATAAGTGATGTGAGCAGTTCACCTCAGAAAGTAAAACAGGCCGTTTATTTAGAGTCCATTAGAGTCTTTCTCAGAGGGGGAGCTTCGTGCTGAACTCCAGTTGCCATGTTTCTTGGCTGAAATAGCTCTTTCATCACGGGTATAACATTTTACAACCAACAGGAGGCCTTGTTTGGCCCATAAACATGCCTAGGAGGAGGATTTTGGATTTTCGTAAGGAGACAGAGCTGGACTTTGGCCTACAGTTTACCCTAAAACACCTCACAGCTGTGAGGAGTGTGTACGAGTACACAAAGTCTTGTTATTTTCAGATTATATCACTGTTATTACTCACAGTATGTCTAATGCACTGTTTCTTTTTCCAGTTATGATTTAGTGCTGTTTTAAAGCGGACTGCTTTGGATTAATGATAAAATACTGCTTGCTTTGGTGAGAAGTTTATACTTTAGTATCCCAGGACACAAAGTTGTGATTAAATCTTCGGATCCCTGTGTGTGGGGAAATGTTACCAAGCAACAAGGAATTCCTGTGAACTAATACACATGGGTTTCCTTGGTCATTTGCTAAAAAATGCACTTGCTTGCCTTTTTGAGAGTTCATTAGACCAGTAATAATAATAATAATAATAATAATAATAATAATAATAATAATAATAATAATAATAAAAGGTTTAAACACATGCATACATTTTCTGAGTAACAAGTTTGCAGGCACTATTTTTAAAGCAGGTTTGATTAACCGTTTAATGTTTCATTTCTTGGAACCATGGTTTGAACAAGGTGTTGATGAACAGGAAAAGGTGCCAAAATGTGTGACATCAAAAAAGAGGGCATTTGATTTTCATAGGTAACCTTTTTCCACTTTTCTTTCTTCTTTCCTTTATTTCAGTGAAGATGAGGATGATGAGCGTCAGTCTAAAGACACTGACACAGAACCCAAGAATTCAAAAAAGATGCTCAGCAAAGTGAAATGGTCCCGAGAAGAGGTAATGCATTCATGTCTCTCTCTCTTATGGCTTGTCTAAGGTTTTAGCACTGACTGCCAGAATACTAGTTGGAGCATTATTTTATACCTGTAAGTGCTATGGGCTAATTGGAAACTCCCTGAGATTCAAAAGAATTTGCACGAGCCATCATGCTTCCCAAATCACTGTAAACACCTCTAATGAAGGGACTTTTTTATTTTGTACAGGACGAGAGGCTCAAGAAGCTTGTTGAGCAACATGGCACCGATGCATGGAGATTGATCGCTAATTATTTCCCAGTAAGTAATAAAAGTCATGGCAGAATTGCTAATCTTAGTAATTATTTGTAAGAATTCAATCTTTGGAATTAAATTTTAGGAATATTTGTGTAGTGTAGTTCTTATGTATAACTCCTGATTAATTAGGTGGAACTAAGTATAAACACAAATACAACTCAAAATAGTAAATTAATTTCATTTCTATTTTTAATTTCTTCATATATTTATAGAGCAGAGACCATGAAAATAGTTAAAGTGTGCTGTGATTGATCAGGTCTTGAAAACATGAATGAAAACTTGTGATTTATGGCACCAGAGTCAGTTAAAAAAAACAACAACATGATATCTAACATTATCCAATCCAATTAGCTAACATTAAGCTCAACACTATTACAGAGAATTATGTTTATCTACTTAAAAAAGCAAAACATGGTGAACAGGATTAAAATATGCTTAGTTTTAGCAGCCCTAGACTCTATTGTAGGTGTGTGGTACCTGCAGGTGTTAAACTGGGATTTTGTTGCTTCTTGACAGACAAGGACAGATGGCCAGTGTCAACACCGCTGGCAGAAAGTTCTCAACCCAGAGCTGGTGAAAGGGCCCTGGACAAAAGAGGAGGATCAGAGGGTAAGACGAGCTGGGCGTTCACCGGCCTGATGGGATGACATGGGAGGTGGGCACTGTGAAATAATGACATTTGAGGGTAGCAGAGATCCCTTGTCTAAGAGACTGCAAGATTCTGCTCTCAAGTACATGTTGAGACATTACCATAATCAAGGATGTTGTTTAGTCTTATCTGGTAGTAAACTGCAAACAGAGGCAAGAGATTTTAGTAAAATCTACATATTGCATCACACTTATTTATATAATATAGAAAGTTATAGCATAAGCTATACTTTCTCTAATAATCATTACTCTGTGAGGACTTTTGGAAGCCAGGCCTGAGCAAAGCTTGGTTAGGAACAAATAGCTAAGAGGTGAAGTAATGCATTCCCTGAATGATAATAGCATCAGTGACTTCAATACCAGAGGAATCCAATGAATGCTGTGTCACTATGCCAATATGATTCCCGCTCTCACTGTAAATGAAAATAGCTGCTTTACAGGAAAGACAGAGCAACAACAAGCATTTGTGGAAGACTTTGGGTTATAGACTTTAGGCCAGTTTTTGGCACATGCAAAGAAATGCTGTAGAGCAAAGATGCCTTCAAAATAATGAAATTAAATGTTTCTACATTAAAGAAAATACCATAAAGAGCAGTAAACCGTAGTAAATGAAACAAAGTCAATATTTGGTGTGACAAATAAATAAATAAATAAATGAATAGAAATAGTAGTCTCTGGTACAATTAGTGCAGTTTTATAAGGAAATGAGCTGGTAAGTTTTATTGAGCATCTTGCAGAACCAGCCACAGTTCTTCTGGAGACTTTGACTGTCTCACTTGCTTCTTATTTTTGCAGCAAAACCCAGCAGCCAATATATATATATATATATATATATATATATATATATATATATATATATATATATATATATATATATATATATAAACATACTATCCTATGTGTTCTATTTCAAATACTAAGCAACACATATTATAATTCTTTTAAGAAGCGTAAATAAAGTTAAAAAAAAAAAAAAAAAGTCCACCTTTGCTGTCATTGGGCTACTTCGGTTTTCCTCAACTGTATGTACCGTATCATCGCAGGTGATAGAACTGGTGCACAAATACGGCCCCAAGCGGTGGTCCGTCATCGCTAAGCACCTACAGGGCCGCATAGGCAAGCAGTGTCGAGAGCGCTGGCACAATCACCTCAACCCTGAGGTGAAGAAGTCCTCCTGGACTCAGGAAGAGGATCGCATTATCTACGAGGCGCACAAACGGCTCGGTAACCGCTGGGCTGAGATCTCAAAGCTGCTGCCTGGAAGGTATAACACTTTGTGTTTTTAAACTGAAATCAGTAGCTCGTCTATACATACAGAGAGGGAAGAAAAAACCCTACTCGTTGTTGACTTTTGTAAAACGAGGTTTTAATTGGTATGTATATTTAAAGAAAATGCGCTTCATGGTGGTGCAATGCACTTTGATTCTGTAACTATAGCACATGGTACTTGTTCTGAATCCCACCACTATGACTGAATTTGTCTGTATTCATGCACATAGCTATCTAAATAGCTTTATTACATTATCTTACCTACCTTTTTTTTTTTTAGCATAGTCGTGACCAAAAAATGCAACTGTGAAGCACTTTTTTTGTTTCACCTGCCTGATGGACTCGCTAATGAATGAATGATTTCTCCACCTCTGACTGTGGTAGTAGAAATGCATTCAAGTATCTGTATTTTATTTTCAGGACAGACAACTCTATTAAAAACCACTGGAACTCCACCATGCGCAGGAAGGTGGAGCAGGAAGGTTACCTGCAGGACGGCAACAGGAGCTTCAGCGCTGATCAGCCCCAGAAGAGACGCCATAAAGGTTGTCAGTCTGTGGAGCACTCGCACGGTCACGGCCACCTGCTCGTGAACAGCCAGTCACAGGTGACAGTTGCTACGAGTTTTAGTCACTAACGTGTGTAGTCTTTGAACATGGTGCCAGGGATGAAGTACTATAATTAAGCCTAGAAAGTTTTGAAAATTTTGATAGTTATTCAGGTAAAATGTGTAATATTTCTTTTGTCTTTTTTAAATGGCTCAAGACCGAAATTACGACTTCTTCCTTAATTTGTATGATTTTTTTACATCATAAAATTACAATGCTCACTGAAAATGTAGTTATTTTTTTAAAAAAAATCATTATTTAGTTTATTTCTTGTCTGTGTAGGTTGCAGGATACATGTACGGCTCTGCGAGTGGACAGGGTATGGACAGCATCACAGAGAGCTCGAGCTTCATGTCGGTAAGCCCTACTTTCATGTTGTTTTTATTCCCTCTTTGCGTTTAGTTCTCTCCCTGTTTTTCCCCTTCCTGCTCTACTTTTCTCTCAATCAAAGAATTGACTCAACTGTCAGTGTTGTGTGTCTGAACTGCATGCTGGTGCTGTGGTGTTATAAATTGCTCTTATTCTGAATTACATCATGGGTATTATTCAAATCTTATCTTAAATTCTGGCCTTGAATTAAAAAAAACAATTCCATCTTGATGGAATTTGGGATCAGAGCCCCATTGAAGTATTTGTGGTTTTGCCAGTAAACTGGTTTGTCTTCGTCTCTTCTTCTGTCTTTTCCTTCCTTTCCTCCCGGTTCCCCAACTCACAGCCGTGCCACGACGATCCCGACAAAGAGCAGCGAATTAAGGAGCTAGAGTTGCTCCTTATGTCAGCTGAGAATGAAGTCAGAAGACAGTCCGGTCCTCGTGTAAGAACCACTGTGTGTGCGCGTAGAGTAGTGTGCTTAGTCTTCCCTACCCCTTCCATACTTCCCTTATCCCCCTTTTTTGCCCCTCACAACATCTGCGCTTGGTGACCCTAGCTTACCCTCATTGCTACTCCACCTGATAGTGGCCTGCTGTCAGTAACTAGATCCTTTAGTGCACAGCATGAGAGTGCCTGGCGAAGAAAACATGCTTGAAAGTCATTGCTTTCATCCCAGTTAAAACTTTGTGCTGCTTTTTTTCTTCCCCTTTTTGTGCGCTACAACTTGGCAGCAGTGATCTGTATGGTTTTTATTATTGTGTTGTGTCCTCTGAGAATTTCTGAAATCTGAGTACCTTGTTAGGAACTGTTAAAGTATATTTTAACTTGCTACTCAGGTGAATAAGGACCTTATTAATGTTTACCAGTTACACTTGTTAAAGCAGAGTTACTCATTCCTAGAGCAGGCATTATAATTGGTTACTGATGAGCCTGCTGACTCTGTGTTAGTGTCTGTTTCTTTATTCACTAATCTGGAAACCTCATTATTTTCCATCATCATAACTACCATCATTGCTCATCATTAAACCCCATATCTCACTCTCTATTGGCTGTTAAATTCACCTGTCTGACTCACAATGGTTGGGTCTCGTTCAGAACCCAGAGAGCTACTCAAGCTGGTCAGACAGTCTGGCGGATGATACCATGAGCACCACAGGGACTTCTGAAGAGTCGGGTGTTGAGCTGGGTCACGCGAAGAGGGGCCGTGCTCCTTCTGTACCACTGCACGTCTCTCCTAGCAAGTTCCTGGCAGTGGAGGCCAGCGCTGTGCTCTCTAGTCTGCAGACCATTCCTGAGTTTGCAGAAACGATAGACCTCATCGACTCGGTGAGCAGGAGACACTTGTTTATAACAAAATCAACATAGATCCTGTTATAGCAACCATGAACAGTTGTTACCTCTCCAGCCTTCCGTTTCATTGGTTCAAACCTCAGCGAATTTTAATGGCATGGTACCTATTGTGAATCATGAAAAAGTTTTATATGATATGATATTTTTGCCATGCTGTCCATCCATAATAGGGCAAGGCAAGTTAGTTTTTGGTTAATAATTTACATTTCATTGGTTTTTAAATCAGTTTCTATCCTATAAAACAAAGTAAAAGTGAAAGGTTATTACTAGATGGACCATAAAATGTGAACAGAAAGTGTGTCTTGCTCTGCAGGATCCTATGGTCTGGAGCGAGGTGGGAAGTTTTGACCTCTCTGAGTCTGTCAGTCCTCCTAAACCCCCCATCCTTGATGGCGCATACCCGGCTCAAGATGACGGCACAGAGGATGTTGGGTACCACACTTCTGCCCCTGCGCTGTGCAGGCCCCGCGTTGGAATGAGCCAGGAGAAACCCGTTCCTCATAGCACTCGCCCTGCGGGCAAATTCAACTCCCCTCCGCTGTCCCTGCCGAGGAAGAAGACGAGAGAGAGAGCAGACCACTCGCTCAGTGATGACGCAAACTGCGGCTCTTTTACAGACAACACCAGGAGCTCACTGAAAAGCACACCAGTTAAAGGACTTCCGTTCTCACCCTCTCAGGTATGAAGTGTGAACCAGAGTGTAACCACAGCTGTTTAATTCTACGCATTCAGTTTCTCTGTTTCACCCAGAGTGGCTCTCACTTCTATTTCTACTTTTAACATCAGTTCTTTAACATATCTGGGGCTGAGCATTTGAACCTGGACAATCCTGCACTAACGTCAACTCCGGTGTGTGCACAAAAAAACTTCTCCAGCACGCCTCAGCAGAGAGAAACCACACCCAAACATCAGAAGGAGAATGCTGGGTAACATTGCTTCTATTTTCTTAGACAACATTTAGCTGTCTGCAGGTCCTTAGAAAATTTTTTGCTTGGTTTGAAATTGTAAATTTACAGATTTAATAGGGATATTAGGGATATTGACTTAAATCCTCATTATTTTATGGCTATGCTATAATATGGGGACATTCAACCAAACGTGATTAACTGCATACTATGTAATAAAACAACACTTGAACTGTGTGACTTAACTTGAAGATTACTGCAGTTACCCTGTTCAAAGGTAAACGAAAACAAGCTGGTTCCCGTTATCACTTATTTTATAAAGCTAATCATTCCTTCACTATAATCGTTATTTTTTCTCTCACTTGAAGTTAATAAGACGTGGCGCATAATGTTACCAAGAATTCATCTGACACCTTCTGACCAATCAGAATCGAGAATTCAACAGCGCTCTGATATAAACACATTTATTTGTTTAGTTTCAGGACACCCAAAGTTCGCAAGTCCATAATGGCCCACACCCCGAGGACACCCACTCCCTTCAAAAATGCCTTGGCTGCCCAGGAAAAGATGCACGGGCCATTAAAAATGGTGGTAGGTGTCTTTAAATCATCTCTTGTCTTAATGTTTCATACACTGCATGTGTGTGTATAGGTGATTCAAAAGTGTACAGTATGTGAGCTTTTTCTTTCTTCTGTTTTTTCTGTGCACAGCCTCAGCCACTGGCTTTCCTAGAGGAGGACATTAGGGAAGTGTTGAAGGAGGAGACAGGGACAGATATCTTCATTCATGGACATCCTGAACAAAGAGTGTACGAGGTACACAGCACTTCCATGCTGATCATTCTCTCTTTATGGACTGTACATTGTATTGTTCACCTCAACTATTTTTTTTTTCCTTCCATTGTTTGGCTGATGTATAGGTGGATGCTCCTGCCAGGAAGGTGAGGAAGTCCTTGCTATTGGACAGTTGGGGGAAAGACTGTCTCAATGTGCAACTGTTCCCTCAGCAGCAGATCAGCAGTAGCGCACAGGTAAGTCAGAATTGTAGTAATCAGTAGCCAAAATAATCCTTGTCAGCCAGGAAGTACATGATTTTATTCTTTTTTTTATACCACAGCACACCTGAATTCTAAAATCTGATGCTTTTCTATAAAAACATGAGTCTAACTGTAGTTAGAATTGGGGTTGTGGTTGGTATAAGCGGTTGGTCAATAATTTTTTTTTCAGCACTGGATTCCCTGGACCCCTGGCTACAAATATTTCAATAGCCCTGCTTTACCAAACTTTAGAATTGTTTTTTTTAGGCTTGTCTGATTGTACTAATTCCTTCTGATCACCCAGTCTCATAACGATGGCATGTTGAGCAGCGCAATTCTGATGACCCCACTGACAGAAGGAGATGAGGAACTCACCTGCTCCCCAAGCTCACTGAAAATGGACTCCCAACTTCCCATCTGCCCTCTCAGCCCTCAGGCAAAAAAGGAGCTCCTTACACACCGAAGCCCAGTCTACCAAGCCTCCACACAGGTACGACAACTTACTGTTAGCTTGAGATTAAACAGGTGATATGTATTGTGCTTAAAACCAATGTTCTATCCCATCAGGTGAGCAGTGAGTGGGAGGCAGTGGTGTTTGGGAAGACACAGGACCAGCTGATCATGACTGAGCAAGCGAGGCACTACCTGAACTCCTCCCAGCTGCCGTCGTGCACCTCCAGAGCTCTGGTCCTGTGAGCTCCAGAGCTCCTCTCTGCTCCTTACAGCAGCCCCCTCATTCCTCGCACTTCACTTTTAGACAATCTGGTGTAGGAAACTAAATGTTCACCTTTTTTATACATGTGTGCTTAAGACTTACAGTGTATTACAAAGTATTTTAACCCACAAAGAGGCGCATTAATGACTCGATTTTATAACTAAAAGAACGCAACCAGTCTTCCTCTTATGATTACACTTTTGTGATGACCGTTCTAGATTCGTTGATCTAGCATAAGATATTTCACTGGCCGTCTCGTGTAACTAGCCGTAGACAGTGTGGAATATTAGGAGAACCGAAGATCTTTTTTTGCCTCGGTTGTCGGTTACTGAGGTGTAGAAAGAGAGAGAGAGAAAGAACTTCATATTATTGAGCATTTTCTGTCTTTGCGCTCGTCATGTCAGTTCCAGACAACTTAGGAAATTCCAAAGAAAAAGATTTCTGCTGGAGTTCATCACTCGAAAAAAAAAGACAACACATACCAGTTAGTCCTTTGGGATTTTTAACGTTGCTTTTATAGGATTTTTTAAAAAACAAAAATGGTGTCTTATGGATCGAAGAGCACTAGCAGTGTTGCACTACTGATTGTGGGTAACTGTAAAGGGGAGGGGCTCGAAGCGTGTTTAGGAGGAACTGGATAGCACTTGCAATGTGACTGTTTTGGCTCGAACCGTAATAAGGGTTCTGCTCCGTGTTTTTTGATGAGTTTGACACTCACTGAATGTATTGTACAGCATTTAACTGCTAAAGTAGCGTCGAATGGAAGGGTACCTCTTTTTTTGTTGTTTCGTTTTTCATTTTCTAATTTATTCGTTGCTGTAATTCGAGTTGTTGAGATGTTTATTGAGCACCTGGACTGTCCAGTTTTGAAACAGACCTACCTTTTCGCTGACAGACATGACAGTGACTGCAGCCTAAAAACAAAACCAACAACTTTAAACTCTAGCTGCTTTAGTTTGCAAACTATCAGAAGTCATGTTCGGTACTGATTTTTAATATGCAGTCTCACACAAGTAACAAGTTCCAAGACGAGATGGATTTCTCCATCATTTAGGGCTGTAGGTTCTATTTATTAAATCTTTACTAATTTATTTATTTGAAAGCTATAAAGAGAATTTTATTTCTGTTGTGTTAAGAGACAATATTTGGCTACCTTTCATCAGAAATGTTTATAAAAATTTTTAACAACATACACTGCCACTAATCATTCTTTACTAATTGGTTTCAATCTAGCATCAATCTAGTCATCTTCAAAATTCTGTGTGATTTCAAACAAGTTCAATTACAATACAGGTAGCGACACTCTTCTCTTACAATACAGGTAGTGACACTTCCAAACGCTTTTGTAGGCAAATTGCACTTTTTAAATGTTCAAGTGTCTGTTTTATGATAGTGTCTTTTTTTTTAATCCCCTAAAGTGTTTACATTTTGAGGTTTTTTTTTGTGATGGTGATGGAAGTGGCTGATTTTTCTTTCTTGTACTGTTAAATGGACTAAAATAAGGGTTCCTCTCTCTCACTAAGTAATTCTGCAGGTGAAATTGAAGGCTGTGCTATAGCTGAGAATCAGAAAAGAAGTAGAACAGTTGTACTGCTTAAATCTAACTTTGTCTGGCGTTGAAGGTAATTGAGAACTTTTTACAGTAGAACGTTTGTCAAGTCAGGGTCAGTGTGTTATACTGGTCAATGTGAAATTATTCTGTAGGTTTTTAAAGGGTCTACATTAAGGCATTATAATTAAAACAAGCCTCTGTGATGTGCTAAGAGCTTTTTATAAATCAGTTGGTTAGCCCAACACTAAGACATCCTGTCCTATGGGTAGCTTTTCTTTTTCTTTTTTTTTTTTTTTCATTTTAATTCTACAGAACAAAAAATGTATTTGCAAACCCCAGAGTTCATTAGGTTGTTCACCACATTTCATAGCATAAGATTCAATATTGTTTAATGTAACAGTGCAGGTAACAACAGAGTTGTGAGGCATGTGTGTACATTTTTGTCTTGTTTTTTAACGTAGGTGCAGGTTTATGTGTATAAAATTCTATTTAACACTCAACCACCTAATCGTAGATTTATGTAGCAGTTTAAAAACAATGCATGACAAACAGTACATTCATCTTATCTGACATATACACATTTTCACAAGCAAGACATTTTACTTCCAACACTATTTTGCTGAACATATATCGCCTGCCTCTCTGATTCCTGCCAATAACCATTTGTGACCCTTGTACGTATTGAGGGGGAAAACAATAAAATGCTTTGTTCAGTGTATTATGGTTTCAGTTCCTGTTTTATTAATTACCAAAATCATCCCAATCATATATGTGTCTGAGTCTCACACCATGCCACTTCCTGTCTCACCGAAGTTTATCGTTGTTTATGTCATGGCCAGATCCATCATCATCGTTCTCTCTAAGCACCAGGTGCATATGACACCGGAGCTGATTGCTAACCTTATTTCTGGACCTGTGTAAAAGGTAGTGGGGGGGTTGCTGACATTTTTGCTTTGGGATTTACGTACATACACCCCTTCTGAACAAGAGGCCTCTCTGCAGGTCAGCTGCTCCAGCTAAAGGGGCCCACTCGGCCATGAAATAATGTCTTTTGGCTCCATTGTTCCCTGAGTCTGTTAGTTTTACAGACCCATTCACTCAATTGCCCCCGAATGGAGGAGCGCGTAGGCCCCACTGACATGCCTTCTGCTGCCTAGAGCCATTACAAGCCCATGGCACACGCACTCTAAATCATTTCTCCTTCTGACTCATGCTATTGTGCCTTTTAGTGGCCCAACACTGGCTTGAGAGATGTCAAAGGCTCCATTGACTTCAACTCGGGGTTGGCGCTTTTGTACAGTATGTGCTTGAATGCAACTGGAGTCCTGCTGGTCGAACCCAAAACAAAACCTGTTGTAGGATCTGACAGTGATGTGCATACTTCAGAGATACTCACTAAGCTGATTATTTAGGACTTGAGAGTGACATTCAAAATGCAATTGGCTGCCCATGAGCAGCAACATTACTGCATTTTCCATGTGCATTTACAGGAGGTAGTTTGGCAGGTGCTCTTAGCCAGAGCGATATCCTCATGCGAATACATGCAAGAGTTAGTGCAGCAAAGAAAAGCAAAGATGAGGTTCCAATTAGAACCCAATTAGAAGGATAGTGCCTTTCTAATTAATATTATATAATACATATAATTAATATCTACATGCTAGAGCATCACTCATTTATATATTTATATATACAGTATACATCAATCAGCCATAACATTAAAACCATGATTTTTGCAGCATGGCAGGGCACATTATCCTGCTGAAAGAGGCCACTGCCATTAGGGAATAAAGGGTGTGTACTTGCTATGCAATATTTAGGTAGGTGGTACGTGTCAAAGTAACATCCACATGAATGCCAGAACCCAAGGTTTCCCAGCAGAACATTGGCTCGAGCATCACACTGCCTCCGCCAGCTTGCCTTCTTCCCATAATGCATCCTGGTGCCATCTCTTCCCAAGGTAAGCAACACACGCACCCGGCTGTCCACAAGAAAATATGATTCATCAGACTAGGCCACCTTCTTCCATTGGTCCAGTTCTGATTCTCACGTGCCCATTGTAGATGCTTTCGGCAGTGGACAGGGGTCAGCATGGGCACTCTGGCCAGTCTGCAGCTACGCAGCCCCATACGCAGCAAGCTGCAATGCACTGTATGTTCTGACTCCTGTCTATCATAGCCAGCATTAACTTTTTCAGCAGTTTGTGCTACAATAGCTCTTTTGTGGGATCGGACCAGACGGGATAGCTTTCACTCCCCACGTGCATCAGTGAGCCTTGGGAGCCCATGACCCTGTGGCTGGTTCACCGGTTGTCCTTCCTTGGACCACTTTTGGTAGGTTCCACTGCATACCGGGAACACCCCACAAACCTGCCGTTTTGGAGATGCGCTGACCCAGTTGTCTAGCCATCACAATTTGGCCCTTGTCAAAGTCACTCAGATCCTTACACTTGGCCATTTTTCCTGCTTCCAACACATGAACTTTGAGAACTGACTGTTTGCTTGCTGCCTAATATATCCCACCCCTTGACAGGTATCATTGTAATGACAGTTAATGTTAATCACTTCACCTGTCAGTGGTTTTAATGCTATGGCTGATTGGTGTATATATAGCGGTATATAGTTTATGGTTAACCAATCAAATAACTCCTTGACCGCTGAGTGTATTCTGGGAAAAAAAAAGCCATTTCGAAACATTAAAAAAATGCAACAATCATTTAATCAGTAAATGACATTAATAACTTCATGTAAGCTCCATGTAGCACCCTTAAAATTTCTTTGGTTTGTCCTTCTTTATAGATTCTATGCTGAGAAAAGCTACAAGAGAGGATTTCACTTTTAGTAAGGGTTCCAAGTATAACCCCACTTTTAGGAAGCTATGCAAACTAACAAAATAAAGAACCAATTTTTTTTTAAAGAATCCATATGTTTATTCTAAAGTTCTAGAGGCGCTCATGATTGGCAGATGTAGCTCAGTTCTTAAAGTTCTCTCATAAAGATTGAAAGATTGTTGGTATTGTGTCAAATTTGCTAAATTCATAAACATTTGAGCATATGAATATATTTTTGAGGATGCATCAGTGGCAAAGTTATCAGATGATTAATGCATGATAACAACTGCATAAACAGCCATGCATCACCCCCTTGCTTAGTAATATATGTGTGTTCAGAGGTGTCCCTACACGGCATGTGGCAGGGTGCAAACTCATCAGCCCGAAGCCCCTCCCCCTTGCCTGTGCGCACACTGCCAGCTTTTGTGCGTGCCAGACAGCAGATGGTCGGCCATTATAGCAGTGACAGCCCCAGTCATCTGGCAAGCACCCTCAATTCGGGCGGGAAATCCACACGAGGTGCTGGAGCTTCAGCCAGGCCTGCCTGTGTGTTTATTTAGGTCAGAATTTCCACTGGCCTGCACATGGCTCCTGCTGAGAGTTTGGACACTAGACAGACCGGGCACATAACTATAGTGTTTAAACACAGAGGAGGAAGCTATGAATAAACACAACAAGCCAAGAAGTAGTTGTGTTGTAGTAGGTGCATGACAGGCTTTGGAAAGGAATACAGACAGTAAGCAACTGTAAGCAGTGTAGGATAAGAAGCAAGTATTCGCCATTTGTGATTTTCCTGCATCTGGCCTTCAGTGGGCATTGATTGAAGGTTGTAACCAGAGATGGACCAGTTTTCTTTCATCCAGCATGGGTCAGATTCTGCAGGAGAGGCACCTGGTGAATGAGTCGGACACCGCGGGTGAGCGTGGTGTACTCTGGGTGTGGCATGAGTGAACGCTCTCGCTGTCCAGCTTAACAGCTGCTCTGCAGGTTATCCCCAGGTACCAGCTGCCATAGATGTGGAAAAAAAAGCTCTGCAGTATGTGGGTTCCCCTACTCTGGCCCCCAATCCAGGACATCAATGTGACATCAGCAGTTGCTGAGTTTGCTCTAGGATTAAGACTAATTAAAGCATTCAGAGAGCCCTCCATCAGAAGCCAAGAGAGAAAGATCCCAGATTTTAGACTGGTTAATCTCTGTCGAGCAGATGGCCGAGGCACCTTAGTAGCCTAAAAACCTCCAGAAAGTCAGTTACTTGAAAATAGAGATGAGTGATTTAGAAATGGTAGACATATAAACTTATGGTGCATGATGCCGTGCAGTCTTATGCACTATATTTAGAGAACAAGTTACAGATGGTGTGTAAAGAGATACCCCAGAGATAGCAAGTGGGCCAGCATGTAAGAGTGTGTTGGCCACAAAATAAGTTATAGGTAATTATTAGGCTTGCCTGAGGGCTCTGCTTTACAGAAACAAAAGAAAAGAGTATAATGTAAAGGAAGATTTAGTGCAGGTTGTCTTCATTAAAGTGATCTTAAACGCATGCAACCAGTAATGAGGCCCCTCATTAGTGATTTGATATATGTCAGGAGTTGAATCTCATTATATTATGAGGTGACCGGCTCAAAGCTGTTCATTTGACAGTTTTACAGAACATGATTCATATGCATACATATTACATCATATTCCATGTCACCGGATACAAATACATATCAACTTCTTCACTGCAAATATTTTAGCAAGTAAAAACATCTTGAATATAGGCAATTTCAACTATTATGTCACTTTATTAGAATTTAAACAAATTCGTTTTTAAACAAATATAAGATTATTAAGCTTACTTCTAGATATTTTAACTCATTTCAAGCTTGAAATTTTATTTTACTGGCAGATAATTTTGCTTATTTCTAGTTTATTTCTAGAAAGAAGCAAAATAATCTGCCATAGAATAAGAAACCTTTAAGCTAGTAAATATGTCTAGGCTTAATGGTCTTGTTGTGGAAAAAATCTCTCCAGCCTAAGTTAAAAAACTTCAGAGACAAAGAGTTTGTGGATGGCAAAAAGAAATCGAACTTTACTGAAACAATAAAGTGAGACAGTCTGCAGAATCTGAATTATGCAAACACACACATGGCCTTTTATACTTTTCTGAAACAGTGAACTTATCTCTAGGCGGGGTATTAACCTTTTCCTTCTAAAAACAAACCAATCTCCGTCGCCTTAATTAATTATTCATGTCTATATGATATCTTACATTTGTGGTGCATGTGCTGTCAGTTGAATTTTTTTGAAAGGTTTTATTAGGACAAGGTTTTTTACTCTGTCCCCAAATTTACCTCTATACCTTCATGATTTTCTGGCTGTCGTCCCAGCCCGATACTCTTTTTTCTTGAAGCCTTATCTTCAGCTCGACACTGATCTGCAAGCCTCAAAGGGGTCTTGATTGCAAACACAGTTTCGGTGAATGTCTAATTGCTAATTTATTGCCATATACTGAAACAGTTGTGCAGGGAAATATAGGATTCTTCTAACAAGATGTCTAAGTGCTGATATATTGTTGTGCAGATGTACAGGGTGATACAGAAAAACACCTGCTGTGTAGTAAAACACGGGATTCTTCTAACTCTTCTTCTAACTAGAATGTATTTTATGGTTTTAGATTATACTTCTAAGTATTGATTATACATATTGATTATGCTTGTTAACTCATTGATTATTAGATTATGCTTTTAGAGTATGCTTTTTTATTATGTTCTATAGTCTTATATTTTTATATAATAATCTCATAATGAGAAATATTTGATAACATTTGCTTATCTTCACTTGCTATGATATCATTTTTGCAGTGTTTCATGGGTTCTCCTCAATTTATGTATTATATGAACTTAAATATTTCCTTTGTATTTATCAATTTTAGCATCAACATTATATCAGAATATCCTCAATAAGTGATGCAATAAAGACTTTAACAAAATAAACACATTTTGCTTGGCTGAAATATATTTCATAATTTTGAAATGAAGAAGAAGAAGAATGGTCTGAATTTCAGTTCTTGCATCAAAATGTTAAAAATAAAACAAAGTCATTGAAAGTACAAATGAATCTATGTATATTTTTCAGTTTAAAAAAGGATATTACTCTTTTTCCTGCCTTCCAACCCTTTTCATCAGATATAAGACACAGCAGTTATGACTAGAAAAAAATTAAACACAGGATTAAACAGAGAGACCTACGTGGAAAATAGGGGCATATAAAAGAGTCTGGAAATAAATGAGAGGATACTGGGGAAAAAAATAGGCCTACAGTTAGTAGGTAATAACATTTTGCAGAATTACCTCTGTCTGGTATATAAATCTGCTCTTTTATGGTTTATTTCCACACTTCCCAACTTAACCGCAAATACACTGATATTCCATTTTGTCATATTAGTCATGTTGCCACTGGACTGTAGTCATTTTCTCCTGCAGTACATTTTTAGTGCTTTTCCACAGGACAGTGCAATATGACACTGTAATAAATCCATGGTCCCACATTTTGTAGATATTTCACTGACAGGTGATCTATACCAGGCTGGTTTTGGTTCCTGTTTTTGCATTATAATAATTATGACAGAATCATCCTGTTACTGTCTCTATGTAGTTATTTTTATGCATTTTCCCAAATTTGTTGCTTACATTTAGCTTGGTTTTTACATTTTTGCTTCCTATTCATTATACACTTATCAGACACTTTAATAGGAACAGCTGTTACTTCCTTGTAACCACTTGTACTGCAATTATCCAACCAGACAATCATGTGGCGGCGGCAGCACAATGCATAAAATTATGCAGATACAGGTCGAGCTTCATTCAGTGTATCTTTTTTTTTTTTTTTTTTTTGCACCATTCTGTGTAGACTGCTGTATAAAAAAAGTCCCAGATCAGCAGGTTCTCAAATACACAAACCAGCCTCTTCGCCACCAAACACCATGTGCCACGGTCAAAGATCACTGAGATGACATTTTTCCCATTCTGATGTTTGACATGAACATTAACTTAAACTCTTGATCTCTAGCTGCATGATGTTATGGATTGTGCTGTTACCACATGATTGGTTGATTGGATAATTGCATGAATGTGCAGGTGTACAGGTATTCCTATTAAAGTGGTCAGTGAGTATATATATTCACAACATGGGGTATAATATATTGTAAATAATGTACATAATGTAGAATTGTGTTGCATTTTAATGCAACAGTTGTCATTTGACAAAGCCTGCTCTTGACATTCTCTCTGTTTTTGGTATGATTTTTGTATTGACACTCGGGTGCAATTCTCACCATTACTGCAGGCCAGCAATGTCTCATGCTCATTAATTCACCCTGTGAGGCAGACAAGGAACAGTGCCATGCACTGTATAATTTAATGTAATATAAGGTGTATGGCTACTAATTTCATGTCAAAGAAAATTACAAGTTTGCAAATTTTGAATGACTAATAGTGCTTATTATTAGTGTCCATCACACATCCTTCTGAGAACTCCTCCTACTTTCACGGATAACGTTATGCAGTAGGAAACACGTTCTCAACCCGAGTGCAAATAGTTCTGGTATATACACTCTATCACACTGCCTGGTAGAAAAAGGCACTTAACAGACACAGCATTACTCCAGCAACAGCAGTGTTTGTTCACTGTATCTATGTAACAATCAGCACATTGTGATGGTTCAGGCATCCTAAAACAGCTACAGCACTGACACTGTGGGCTGAGCTCTCGGCTATCCTGCAGGTTGGTGCCATTCAGTCAAGTTCAATTGCCCTGTTACTGGCCCCCTGGCACTGGTTCTTTTTGCGATGTTTGGACAGGATCTTGTGCAGCAGGCTGGGCGAGCTGTGGGCCGAGGATGGGGCCTGGGCGTCCTGCTTCAAAGTCAGGAAAGGTCCCTCCTCCCTTCCCCTAGGGGCCTGCTGCCTGCCTCCACTGGGCCACACAAAGAGGAAACAACAAGCACAAAGGCGCTGTTTATTCCCGCTGACCCAGATTCCAGTACTTTGAGAGAGAAGGAGGGAGAGAGCGGCCTCTGCATTGGTGGCTGCCACTACTTAAGACAATTGGGACACTTCCCAAATCTCATCAGGCCTAAGACACCTTTATGGGGTCTCGTCACAGCCACACAAGAATAGAAAGTCAGCTTATAAACATTTTCACTAGCACCGCAAGTAAATACACAAAAATTATGACAAGCTCTTTCATTTTTAGACACATTTTGATGGGTTTTGGTTCCTTTTTTGATTGCACTAAGCATCATATTGGAAAATCCATATCTCAAAAGTGCACTTCCTTCCCATTTGTAGGTGCGCAGGGACACCACTTATATGCCACGCACCAATTGATCAGATCTGGCGTGCTGTTTGTGTGCATTGTTAACTAATGAGCTATGGGATGAACCACCTGTTTGGGGTGTGCTGGCTTGGGAGGGGTAGCAGCTGCTTCGGGGTGGGTGGATGGGTGGATTTTGCAGGATGGGCGGTGAAGACGAGAGCAGTGACGTGGGGGGAGGCAGCAGGGCGGAAAGACACACTCACCCAGCACGTTCCCAGAGGATCACCACAGATTCAACCTGAACTGAACTGTGTCTCCGTAAACCTTCACCATTTTTAGTTGCCTGTTTTTAGTTTGCATACCCTTAGGATACAGGTTTCCAACACTGGTCCTGGAGCACATCCTCTCCTTCAGATTTGATTGTTTTCCCTGCACTAACAAACCTGATTCAGCTAATTAATAACCCTTCCTTGGTTGAATTAGGTGTGTTAGCGCACGGCAAACACTAAAATGCTATTTTACTATTGAGCTTGAATGTTTGGGCCTAAATTGCCTTCATGTACATGGTATGTGTTATGACTCAACCCGATGACACAGGAGGCAGGAGCCCAAGTGGCCCTGCTGTCCGTTCTGCAGCTGCCCAAACCACCTCAATTCATCTTGTTTGGAAAAGACTTGGACAATATCACCATGAGTGAGTTCCACTTCATCTGGCCACCGAAGTACGTAATTGTGTTCTACCTCCACCTAGTGGATACATAGGTGGTGGTACATGTTTAATGAAACGTTCAAGTGAACATGCGATTTCAAACCATTAAGCATAATGTATGTAGATTTAGAACTCTGGCCTAACACCATGTCTACACCTTTCCCTACCAGAATCCATATAAAATATATAAAAATATAATATACATGAATTTACAACTTGGAAACGCCCTCACTGAAATGTCCTTAATGTTGCAAATAATCAATTAATAAAAAGTAAACTAGATTGTATTTGTGCCTGATCTTTTGTATCTGAGTGACTGTCATATTGTCAACAATGTATTTGTGAGAATTCATCACCACTCATCATTTGCTTATCATGCATAATGAATTCAAAGACACGGAGAGTGAGCTCATATGTATAGTAACTCTGTTGAACTAAATTGTATACACAAGTCCTTGAAAAAGTCTTGTAAATTTATGGATGGGATACATTTAATCCAAAAACCAACCGAAATATCAGGAATAAGGAGCAAATAATTTTTGAGTTCAGGACGGCTTAAAGAAATGGCACCAAGACAATCAATGGAGAGGATAAGCTGTTTTAAAGAGTTCAGATGTCTCGGCTAAATCCGTAACCTATATCGTCCCGTACCCTTAACATCCACCTATTACACTATTCACACTAGAACAAACTGCAAACAAACAATAATCTTTACTTAGACGTAATATATATATATATATATATATATATATATATATATATATATATATATATATATATATATATATATATATATATATATATATATATATATATATATATATATATATATATACACCACTAAGGCATCTAACGACCTAAGTGTAACAAGGATCTGCATTAATATTGCATTAAAAAATCTATTAATGACAATTAGAATCTTGCTATTGCTAAAATCTTGCTTGATATTGAAGGAACAGCTGTAAAAAGCTAGCTGCCATGTTTGTGTGCACTTAGGTGTTGGAATTTAGTTTCTGCATAACGAGAGCTTTTCTGTCTGCCAGGTTAAATTTGTTTTGGGGTTTAAGGGCAATTTAGTAACATAAACATTTTCTCACTGCAAACAATTACATCTTTGAAAGTGAAAACATCTTGAATATAGGCAAATTTCTCTAATATTTCTTATTATGAGATTATCATAAATCAAATATGATATAAGATTATTCAGCCTTGGAATTAGTAAAAAAGAATGCTAGAAATAGCTTTAATAATCATATATTTGGTTTATTGTCATCTTTTACTAGGAAATACTATATAGACTTGACTATATTCAAGGCATTTTCACTTGCTATGTGAAATCAAGTGAAAATGATTTACAATCTTGACAGTGGAGTCCCACTAAACTTCATATTTTAGTGTTTTCTTGCTCTAACACAGCTGACTCACTTCATTAACACATTAACAAGCCTATATGTTTTAATGTAAAATCTCCTGCTGAAATATAGTAATGCACAGAAATTCTGATCTCATATTCAGGAGTAAGAAAAAAAAAATCAGGTTTAAAAAAATTAAAGCATGTTATATAAACATGGTTGTAAAATTAGTTTTGAATGCGGGATTTCATGTGGGAACCTTGTTGTGACTGGGCCTATTATATTATACTATTTAGTTACTTTTACTTCATTTTTAATAATTGGAAAAATGCAACATAAAACCCCTCCCAGCTCTAATATCTCTTTGACCTTTGCCCTCTCTCCGTCTGGCTCAGTGCACATTTGAGATCCTCAGAGGCTGCTGTCAACTCAGTGAGTCTGATTGATTTTGATTGTGAGTGTCCCTGTATATTCCTGTCCTCCGAGGTGGAATGGTGATGTTTTGATTGTTTTTACAGCAGTCAACAGATGGTTAGCCCCACTCCGAACCCCCCCCCTCCCCCCCACCTCCCCTAAGCACTTGTGTGAGCGGTCAAACAACATCCATCAACTAAATGAAGAATGGATTTATGCTGTCATTTAGAAAGACCCAGCAGCTCCAGAGGATTCATGTGGACATGTGTTTACAAATGGGCAAATGATTAGGATTAACACAGGCAAATTAAAAACTGTCTAAAGTAATGAATTACTTAGTGAGTAAAGATTCATCTTCTCTCTTACAATTTTTCAGGCAGCTTTGTTTCCTCCATTCCATTTGGGATGAATAAGTATTTAGGAGACATTTTCTACTTAAGATGTCAAAGAGAAATATAAATGTTCCACTCATTCATAACCAGAGACACTAAACTCTGATATATTCAAAAAGTTAGTTATTATTAATCATTTGTACAGTAATAGCCCTGACTAGGCAGTTTGTTGACCTCTATAAATTTCTCATAAATCCTAAAGCAATATTGCGTGACTATGTTTTACTGCACAATGCAGTTAGGACTAAAAATCCTCTTTGAATGCTTTATTATTTGCTAATAGTGACGTATCTGTCTGTTTTGCTCACAGTACACATCACTGAGCACAAAATCACCCAACAAACTTGGTTTTGGATTACATTATAGCACCGTAGCAATTATTTATAGTCAAAACAAACATTGATACATTCCTTGAAGCACCACCATGTTGAGAAACATTGGGATAAGCAGTAAAGGAAGGTGCTATGGCAAAAAAAAAAAAAAAAAAAAAAAAATATGTATGTATATATATATATATATATATATATATATATATATATATATATATATATATATATATATATAAAACTTTCCAAAAATTAAAGCAAATAAGTAAGTAAGTAAGTAAGTAAGTAAGTAAATATATATATATATATAAACAATCTGAGGATTGTGGCTTCAACCCTCAGGACTTCCAGAGAACCAATGTTGAACCTTTAACCCTCATTTAATCAGCTTAATTACAAGTTGCTTTGGACAGAAGCATCTGCTAAATAAATAAATAAATACATGTGAAGGTAAAATGTGTAATATTCATTCTTAAGACATGAGATTCTGTCTTTGTGAGATTTTGCTAACAAAACAGTGGAGCTGATTTTTTGATTAATAATTATTTAATAAATTACTTATTTTATTTTATTTAATAAAAAAAAGTATTTAATGTGGAAAAAAGAAAATTATATATATATATAGTGATTGCCAATATATCACTACTATTACGTATGCATTAAGGATGTAATACCAAAAAAAAAAAAAACCACAAGGGGGAACCAGAGTCGTATATTATTTACTTGATTTTTTACATTTATTATTTAAACGATCCACTTCTACTAAATCTTTATCCAATCCTTTCCCTTCTCAGGTTATAAATTATAAGTCAGATTATATTATGTTATTATGTCTAGCAAAGCACATAGAATAATTCCTATTGCGTATTTTTATTTATTTTTACAAAAATATCCTACTCAGTGAAAACAAAATGTAAAAGTGAAATACTAAAAAGTGATGATGAATGATAGCTAATTGTTAAGGTGTTGTGTCAAACCTTTGTAATTAGATGGAACCATGTGGCCTGTTATAAAGTAGTCCCAATAGACACAATGTTGATAATCATTATATTTATTCAAAAATCTTTGTGAAAAGCAAAATCAGTGTTCACGGACTTGGCAGAATCTGAGGCACCAATAGCAAACATCCTCTGGTTTTCTCATGCCGGATAACTATTACATGTATGACGCATGAAACAGTTTAATACGCATCTCAAGTAATTTTTGAAACATGTGATATTCGAGATTTCCAACACTATAAAAAATGTAAACCTTTTCAGATTTTCAGTTAAAAAACCTGGTCAATAGGTCTGGACAATATTATGATGATATCAGTATTGTAATATATTAATAATAAGGCGAAACTTTTCTGAGTGTGAGATTGTCAGTGTTTTTTATAACACCATTGTTCTTGTTTTAGAAGATCAACCATGCTGAAACATTCCTGCATCTGGTTTTAATATCCTGATGCTGTTAAAGATCTAGCCAGCAATCAATTAGCACTAAACTATGCAGGACAGCATTACAATATGTCCCATGTAATAGTTCTGGTGGTTCCAGTGCAAAATTTTTTTATTCTGTTCCAGCTTCAATTACACCAAAGAAAAAAATATTCACAATATCATTATATTTTAAGTTATCATGATATTTGATATACATTACAATATTTCCGAATGCTATGATTTGCTGACAAAAGGTTGACCAAAGGCATTTATTTTTTTCCATTCACAAAACAGGAAGAGAAAAAACCCATTACTGCAACAACAGAGTTGGTTATTCTATTAGAAGTGCAGACGACACCCACAAAATTCTCACAAATGTTATTGCAATATCATTATCATATCAGTGTGTGCATTCTCAGAAATAAAGGTATCAAACTGAGCCTTTCCATCACAGGGATATCTTTTGTACCTTTAGTATGTATGTCTTACCTTTAACAAATAATTTAAAGGTATATAATTGATTGTAGATCACTGATTAGATCTTTAAAGCTTTGCACTTATTAAAGGTACACTGCATGCATCTTTCCAAGTAATACATACATACTAAGGGTACAAAAGATGTATGCTTGACGCTAGAACCCCAGTGACAAGGAATGCTCATGCTCATTAACAGGCTCAGGTGTGTTTGAGGTTCAAAATACAAAGTCCCAGATTTCACTACAGCTTTAGAAGTTTATTTTAACGTTTGCCCTGCCTCATTGAAGGTTTTCGTCCTTTGCCTTTGGAAGCTCCTCCCTTCCCTTTTCCTTTTCCTTTCCCACTCGGAGCGTTTCGCCTCCCTTTTCCAGGTGCGTTCCCTCTCCGTCCCTTCTTCCCCCTCCTCCTTTCTGAAGCTTCACTGTCTTCCTCCCTCATCTGCTTATTCACCGCTTTGGTGATGTCCAGGCGAGGACTCTTGCTATCCATCACTTTGAGCATCTCCAGGTGCTTCTGCTTCTCTCCAGCAAAGTCACCAATCAGAGGCTGGAACTGTCTCTTCTTGCCTGTGTTTCTCTGGGGTTTCTCTTTAGGAAGTCGTTCCTGGAACTTCCCCACTGAGGCTGTGGAGCTTTTGGCCACATTCACAGCTTTGGTCAGTTCTGCTTTGGACTGCTGGGCGCTCGGAGTGAGTCCCACACCGGGCACTTTCAGCTTCTGCGCCCTGGCGATGTTCTTCAGGCGGTTAAATTCGTTCTTGGCCACTCGCTCTTTCTTGGCCTGGTTCCTTTTGGCGAACTGGTCCTCGTTTGGATCCGCGTTTTCAGGCACCTCTATCAGCCATTCCTTCGTGTCATCTTTGGCCCGTTTATAGCCCCAGCGCCTTTTCCACTCCTTGTGCACTTCATCCCACACCAGGTTAGTCTTCTTTTTCTTCTGGATGCCTTTCAGTTTGGCGAACTGCTCCCATTTGGTCGGGGGTCTCGGCTTGGGAGCGGGTTTTTCTCGGGGTAACTGAGTGACGGGATCCGGCAGCTTGACCACGATCACCTCCTCTACTTTCTCGCTTGGATGTTTCCAGATCTCATTAATGAGGAGCTGAGTGTTGTCCCGGGCCAGTGAGCGGAGAAACTCGTCTTTATTTTGCTGTTTAAACTCCCGAGTGTTTATCGAGTTCTTGTCCAGCGCCAGCAAGTTTCCGATATCAAACTCGAGGTCTAATTCTTTATGTACCGTGATATTTTTTAGCCTTTCTGTCTCGTCTTTTTCGGCTTTAGCGAGCACGTCTTCTATCCTGCACGCCGCCATCTTGAATACAAGATTCCCACGTGCGCCGCTTCGTCTTCTTCTTTTGACTCGAGGCGGCTGACAGCCAACTGGAAGGTTTATTGTTGCCCCCTACTGGACTACAGTGCAAATGTCAGTAATATCTTCACAACAACCATGTTTCTCTTGAGAAAACCCCCCCAAAAACTCTACTCCCCCTCAAAAAATAACTCCTCGATTTCTGTAATAAAAAAAATAAAATTAAAAAAATAAAAAGTTTCAATTCCATTAGTCTAATATTTATTGCATTGCAATAATCCATTCTCTACAATTCTCCATTACCTGACACTCATTACACCTCCCTGTATTGTCCTTCATTATCATTTGTAGTGCTGAATTTGATACAAATTTTTTATTTGTAACCTAATTCTCTCATGATGGTCAGGTGTCCACATACTTTTGGCCATAATGTATTTCTGGTGCATTTCTGACTTTAACCGCTAGGTGGGGGTGCTGGATAAATTTTACACTTTATATGCTTGGGGCAGGTAAATGGGATGGATATCAGAATAATAGTTTCGATTACTTCGAAAACTAAATACTATTACATTCTCATCATCTTTATAGCAACAAATCCACACTGAGCAACAGATTTAGACATTTATCTATTAAAAAAAAAACTGAAGTTGGGGTCTACAGGCCTATAGGCTAATTGAGAAACTCACAATGAGAAAATGCTAAATAATATTAAATGGATTTAATGGGAAATTGGATTACAGAAGAGGGAATAATCCTTTCACCCAAAACGATGAAGCACTGTAGTGTTTTTAAAGCTTTTGAATCATTAAAGCCCCATTTATGGACTGAATGCTTCCATTTTTTAACTCCTGAATGGACAGAAAGCTCGTCCACTAGTCTATTGGCCGTCCTTCTCGTTAAAAACCAGGCCTACTCCTACATTTCAGGTCTAGGCCTAATTATTTCAGTCCCAGCCAAAGCACAGAGACACTTTGAAGCCTCGCCCCCGTCCCTGGGGAGCGCACACAGAGGGAGATGGGCATTTTGTGAAATTAGTGGTAGAAGGAAGCTGATCCTCCTTTGTTTCTCTGCAAGCTCACTCCTCACTTCTACCTCATTAGTATGGGGTCCATTTTCTTCTCTAACTAGAATAGTGAACCTTTTGACTGGTTTCTCCCCACAGACACAGAGGGCAACAGTAAGTTCTGCTGAATAAAAATTTTAAATGATTAGAGTTGCAGCGTTCCTAATTGTCCCTGTCCAAAAGACAGCAGAGTGCCATGCTGTACCTCAAACTGGTAATCAGACTGTGCCATAATCAAAGTCAATGAGGGATTTAGAGAGAAGAAGTTCTTCCCGACTTGTAGATATGAAAGCTGGATTGGAATTAAACCCGCATTTTGAGGTAGTTGTACATGATCTCCAATCATTCATAAACCTGAAGATGTTTGTGTGTCTTCAGAAATGATTTCCATGTGTGTGTTGAATATCTGAGTACTAGTGTAATTACATAACACTATACAAGATATACAAGATTTATGCACCAGAAAAGCACTAGGAGTGCTTCAGTACGTCTGAACTGCATGCACGTGTTGGTATTCAGAATAAATTGCAAATTGCACCCATGCTTTCATTTGTTGTATAGACATATTTACAGCAGGTTCGTGTTTTAGCAAGGCTTATAAATAAAATAAAAAAAGATGATGATGGCACCACTTTACGATTTGAATTCATAATGACAGGAATATCATGCTCAATGAACTTTGCTTTAGCAGATTTAAGGATATCGTATGTGAACTTTCAAAACATTTAACCCAGAAACCCTTGCAATGTGACTTCATTTGCTTTCAGGGTCAATGCGTGACGGATCACTTCAGTTCATCGCAGTGCAAAGCGTCTGAATGCTGTCTACTCTGTATGGTGCATAATGTAAATAAGACATCAATGTCATGTGTCCCTTATATGAGTCCACTTGAACGTTCATGGGGTTCAATTTGCAATGCAGGAAAAAGTCAAACATTTGTTGACTCACAGCTAGGCCTAGCAGAGAAGCCAAGCTGTGATTTTGCATTTAGGAAATGTCTATGTATTTGTGAATGGCATTGTTTTATTTTGAGCCCTGCTAATTAAAGGCAATATTAAGTCTTGCCGTGAAAGTGAGGCCGCTGATGGCTATGGAAATGAGAGCAGGAATGACGCTGCGCCACACGCCTGCAGGCATGGAGATGGTGAGAATCTTAATAGGAACTGAACGAGTGCATTTCCTCAGACAAAAGCTCCTTTTTTTTGTCCTGCAGAGTGATTGCTTTACATGGTCTTAAGCACATTTTGCATGGCAGGAGGGCACATACCTGCACAAAAAAAAACAATAATGGCCTAAAGATGACAACACTATGCTCTAATGGTATGATGACTTCTCACATTCATGATTGCATTACATTCTGATGTGCACACACACAACTTTACTTCCTGACATTGTAAAACTGTCACTCCAGGCATGATATCTACCATGCATGTTTATTATCTAACATCTCCCCTGCGTATAGACATTACCTTACAGCTCGTGAGACGTGACTTCACGTGTCACAAATCAGCCTTGGGAATACACGTATCCCAGCAAAGGTCACACCGTCCGAGTTTGGATTATGGGATAATCAGTCTTCCAGAGGATCCCACTGTAACATGTTCAATGAGCATGGATTACCGTGATCCAATAATCACTAAACTCCATGTGATGTCACATCGCTTAAAGGGCAGCTCAAACATGAGTGATAATGATCAGGTTTCATTTTTAGTTCCCAAGAACAAAGCTTATTTTCTCGCTCACCATTTTCCAGCATCATTCAATGTCATATTAATTTGAGATCCATTGTAGATGTTAGTGCAAACTCAAAAGTCCCAGACTCAAAGTCCCAGAATGCAATGCAGCCATACGACACGGTTGCACAGAGTCACGGCAGACACTCGGCTCGGATAGTTAGTGATCTATAAGATGACGAGTGTGATGCGGAAGGAGGTGAGAAAGCTGGACAGACTAAAGCATTAAAGCATCGCTGCATCGCTCTCTTTAAGTAGAGATGAAGCGAGGGCTAAATCCCACTGCACCACTTTCATCAGGTGGTTGATCAGCAATGTGGGTAATGTAAGGCCGTTAACCAAAAAATTCAGAATTCAAGTACATAATGGATCTTGGGTGCCTGTTAATTATAAAGATTAATATTCAAGTTGTTCAGGGTGGATTTTTCCTTTAATTGGATGAAACACTGTCCCTGATTCCCTGACCCTGATTTATTTTTCTTTTTAATTAGGTGGAAAAACCTAGGAGCAACTCGAGGAAAAATTGTTTCAACATGGCTGATCAGACTGAATCAAAAGTGACATATTTGATAACACGTGTTGCCTACGTGTATTTATAGTCGTGTGTTGCATAAACGTGAGAGCCTCTTCCCAAATAAGGAAAACCTCCAGGGTGCGAGTGTTAGCAAGTCCAAAGAGATGATGAGCTAATGTTGATTTTTTTTGGATTTTCCAGCAGAGCAATCAACCTTGAGAAATATCATAAGCCTAAAATTTTAAAGGTAAGAAGATCAGTAATTGGAGGCAAGGTGAGCTGAAGAAATAGAAGCACACATCTTAAAAGATGACATTGAATGTGGTTAATTATGAAATGAGATCCATGATTTATCAAATTTTTTGTAGAAAAAAAAAAAAAAAACTGCACACACCCTTTCAGGAATGCACACAAATCCTAGTCTCAGTTCCATATGTTTTAAAGGAATAGTCCAGAGTTTTCCGACCTAATCTCTATCCAAAGCATCTGTAGCGTATGTGTGTTTACTACAGATGAGAACTTCAACAAGATTCCTTGTAATGAGGAAAAAAACTGAAAGCCTGTTTACTAAAAATGTACTTATAAGGGAAGGGCAGTTGTTCAATTTTGTATATGGTTTCATGAATACGTCAGTCGATTGTATTTGAAAATGAGGCTCTAAATCTGTATAATTCATGCTTTCACAGATGTGGTTACTTTTTCTGAGTGAGGTATTTGTGGTGTATTGGATGCTGTATGGATTTTTTTTTTACACTGTATTGCTCCGGTGTTGTTGGAAAGCTGGATAAAACTCCATAAGGAGAGATTCAGTAGGATGCTCCCTCCTGTCTCTCTCACCTAAAAAAAAAACTTTCTTGTAAAACAAGTTGTAGGTTCAAATTCACTTTATATGGTCATGTGCCTTAAAAGGTTATTAACAGAATTCAACAGCCATCTGTAGACTTCTCCCTAGACTATAAGTGAGTCTGTAGGTAAACAGGATTTCTGTTCTTTTCTCGTTGCAAGGAACGTTGTTGTCTGTACTAATCACACATATGCTACAGATGCTGTGGTCAGAGATTAGGTTGAAAAATGCTGGAGTTTTCCTTTAAGCTCTTACCAAGGAAGAAAGCAGAGTTGAACATGGCTGGTGCTAATCAGCACAGTCATGCAATAGTACCAAAAAACCCCTGAACACATACCACCGTTAAATTTTATTTCCTCTGATATTCCTTTCATCCCGAAGAAATTCTGATGTAGTGAGGCAAAGGTGGCTATATTTGGACAAAACTGAAGAAGGATGAGGTGTGTTTAGACTTTTCTCAGGAATGCCATTTGTACACACCCAATACAAGCAATTCTGACCCAAGTTTGAACTGTGATTTTCTTCATCCAAAAAGTGAGGGTTGATGCAGAATTGGTAATGGATATGCTCTTCCACTTATAACCAGAAGTGGTTATAAACCAAGAAAACCCAAGCAGTGGAGTGAAGGGTACTTTTCATCTCTGGGTTTATACAACACAGCTAAAGTGTGGTGGATGTTCTGGGAGATGTGGCAGACACAGAGGAGAGGACGTCTAGGCAGAGAGTGGGAGGAGAGCAGCCACACTGGCTGGACACGTTCCTAGAAAAGGCCCAGCATGTGAGCCAGAGTCCTTGAAGTGATATTCCAAAGTGCGTTTTTTCGCCACCTTTTTTCTTTCATGCTTCAGCAGCAGCCGTGTGGTTCAAGCTGTGGTCTGGAAAGAATAGAACAGAAATGGCAATAAGCCCTAACGGAGGTCATCCCTCACCCGAGTAGCCTGCTGGGCATTGCACCAAATCCAGTGCCACTACTTACTAAGGGAAGCCCTCAGCCACGGTTTCACCCCCTGCTGTTTATAAAGCTCACATATCTGACACTAACTACAATCCACAGTGTCTGTAAAGCTAACGATGCAACCTGTAATTATTATTACTCAAGCCATTGGGCTGCATGCTCCTTACATCACTCGAAATCAAATCCAGAACAAAACAGGAAAATAACAAGTATGTAAATATGCAGTGTTTGTGTCTGTGGAATTGCAGCAAACCTTATAACCTCAGCAATGCATCCCCAAGCTCACATATACACGTCTTTTTCTCACGTGTAAAACATGAACCACTTTAAACATAACTGAAAGAAAGATGGTCATCCACTAACCTTTGCCAACGCCTTACTGAAATTAGAAAAAAAAATCTCTTAGAGGCTATATTTAGATCTTTTTATAAATTGCAGAACTGTATACTGTATGATCAAGTGTGTTACACTGCTTGATCCTACTTAGTTGCTTTATTTAGCCTTGTGGATACTGGTGCAATTTGAAAAATCTTCCTGCCAAGTTTCAGCTAACCCTTCTTTTATGCTTTCTTTTGAGTTATCTTTTTTTTTTTTGTGAGGTTGTAATATGTACAGTATATATGAAATATGTCAAAAAACAACAGACACAAAAAGTTTAAAAAAAAAAAAAAAGAAAAAAAAAGAAAAAGAAAAAAGGAGTGCATTGATTCAGTCAAACTGTAATGCAGAGAAGTGTGAGAAAATAAGTTTTCAAATGATTCTCCATCATATAAGTATGCAACTATTAAGGAATTTTCCAATCAGCATGTCCCGACGTGTTTTATTCTTATAGCAGTCGTTCCTTATTCACAAGCATCTCTTTCTTTCTCTCTCTTGAAAAAAAAAAATTCAGCTTGTCATGTCACAGAGAAACCACAAAGTGCCGTACATAAGAAATGCAGCTTAACCTGCCGCTAGCTAATAGCATGTGAATATCACAGTATCACTCCATCTTACACATTTAGGATATCGCCTAAAGTTGTAGAATTGTAGTTTCAAAATCAATGGTATTGATGCCCAGTAAACCAGACATTATGCCAATAAATTTAGGAATGCACAGATACATAATGGTGCCGTCAACCCCTCAAATGTTTTCTAAGTCAACTGAATGCTGATTTTTCAACAGATATCATTTAAGTCAGACACTAGTTCACAGATATAAGTTAATAGACTGTAATGTAAGTTTCTCACTGACTGTGCTGTCCCATTAATGAGTGTTTATTTGTGCTGAGTGACGACTTCTTCAAGGTGACAGATTGGGAAGATGGGAGCTTTTAACATCAAATCAATCCTTGATGCACGCTCATCTGATGCAGTCAGAAATGACAGGGGCGGACCGCAGGGAATCTGCCCAACTCAAACAACTTACTTTTCACCAAATCTGCATTTGACAAGTGACAAACCAGCCCGTTAGGGAAATATGCTGCGGCTATTATGAAGATTTGAACATCCCGAAGGGCCACTCCGTCGCTGATGTTTAAAACCCCCTTTACTCCATATGCAGACGTTTAAACGGGGGCAGAGCTGAATGAAACACTGGAGACAATCTTATTTTTGCTTCATTAAGTCATTCTTGTGTTGTCACAGACTCTCATCAGCTATAGTTCATGTAGGAAGGTTTAGAGTGTCAAGACTTTTTGTCTGATAATTTGTGTGAACTTTCTAAGTTACTTGTAGGAGAACTCAGTCAGAAAAAGACACAGGTTACCTCCTTGGCAGCTGAGAAATGAATTTCAGTTCCAGAATAGCTTAGGGGTTAACTTTTTCATAACCTTTTAAGAGAGAAGAATATGTGTTTCGGCCTGGGGATCCCACAATTTATTTAAGTGGTACATGTTAAGCATACGGCATCATGGTGATACAGCAGGTAGCGTCTCCAGGGTCTTGGGTTATTTTGGTTACTATCCGAGTGGAGTTTAACATGTTCTCCTTGTGTCCACATGGGTTCCATGCCGATAGTGGATTGCCAACTCTAAATGTCTCCTAGGTTTGATTAAGTGTGCTCTGTGATGGACTGGCATCCAGGGTGTATTCACAGCTCCAGATCCTGAGCAGAATAAAGCACTTACTGAAGATGAAAGAATCATAAAACATCTTAATGCTTCACGTCTTCAAACTGGAGTTTGCTCTCAGATCAGCCCTGTCTGAAAGGGGCAGTCACCCAGGACCAAGCCTTTTAGCACAGCTACATGCAGTGTGGCTATGCATCAGATATCAACAGAGACTGCTCATAAAATGAATGCTCAGAGACAATTAAAGGATTAACTTAAATTAACAAATCTGTTCTTATAATGTTAGTCAGAGGGAGCTTACAACTTACAACTGTAAGAATATTTAAGAGCATGTCTGGATTTCCTTTTGATGATAAATCAAAAGGAATAAATGAGAGAAATTCCAGACGGAAAACTTCAATAACAAAGGAGTGCTCTCATTTGTTCTCAGAATGTGGTGCACGTTATTTGCTCCCCCCCCCCCTTCCATTCCTACTTTGCCAAATATTACAAAGTGT
This sequence comes from Cranoglanis bouderius, assembly GCA_023630585.1. Taxonomy (NCBI): domain Eukaryota; kingdom Metazoa; phylum Chordata; class Actinopteri; order Siluriformes; family Cranoglanididae; genus Cranoglanis; species Cranoglanis bouderius. The sequence continues at coordinate 7,145,553 of CM042539.1, forward strand.
TCTGACTTAAAAATCACCAACACAACAGGTTTATTGACATGTACAGTAACCTCCAAAACGGCAAGAATGCATGCATCTTGTTCTAACAATATAATACTTAATTATTTTGCATTATTTTCCGTGTCTTTAATAATAAGCCTTAAGATTTGAAAATATCACATTGGTTTGAGTGATATGTATATGCTTTATTTGAAAAGAAACAGGAAACAGACATTATCATTTATTCAAAATCAATTTTTTATTATTATTTATGTTTATTAAAGCTTATGATAAAGCTCATGAGACTCATTCATTCTTCTTCAGTGAGTGCTTTATCCTAGACAGCATTGCGATGGATCCAGAGCCAATCACAGGAACACTGGACACAAGGCAGGGACATATACACACACACACACACACACACACACACACACACACACACACACACACACACACGCACACACACACACACACACGCACACACAAACACACATTTTTGACCTGTAATATGTATTGCTTCTGATCTGTGCCATAGCCAGCTGTAGACTCAAGACAGAGTATTCTCAGAGTATTTAAACTCATGCAGAACAAATGCACAGATAGGCATCAATTAGCATGAGTTGAAGCACAATCCAGAAGTGAGAGCGATCGCAGAACAGGGTAATTATCTCCCCTGTGGATGCAGACAGGCTACTCTGAATGAATTTTCAGTTTATAGTCCTGCGTCACCTGGCCTTTGATTCTGGCACCCCGAGTATCGCTGATCAATGCCTGGCTATGATGGATGTGAGGCACGATGGCCTCGGCTCTGACAGCTGCCACATTTGCTAATTGCGGGCCCCGCTCACTAAACTATCACTTGGTTGAACATGACAGATGCGTAACTGCGTAAAATCCAGCGCTGCTCTGGGTGACTATAAATAATTCAGATTTACATGCATGCGCAAAATAACTATTCTTGCTGCACAAAGCATGTTTTTTTTTGTTGTTATCCAGAAGACTGCCTGCTTTTCCGAAGTTACATGCATGATTAAAAGAACTCGGGTCATCAGCTGGGCACGATAAAGAGCTCTTTGGGGTCATCATGGACACTGAATTAGGCGTGGGATTTATTAGTATCAGTGTTATTTGTTTATTTAACATATCATGGCATGATGAGATCATGGCTTGCTCTTTAGTGACTCTTTAGTTATGTCCTTTATTTAAATGGATTCCAGGTGTTTTCCTATCTCTCTCTCACTTGATCTCTCTTGCTCTCTTTCTCTACCAGCATCTCAGAAAACAAATGTGATGCTCCAGTAGTTCAAGCTCCATGCTGTCTGCTTCAAAAGGTACTAACACCCCCACAATTACTGCAGGGGAAGTTCCCTGATTTCATAACCTTCCTTCTGAAAAAGGGAGATGGACGAGTTATCTAACCTTAAGGGAGCTGTTGCAGAGATGAGTGGAGGTCTGCGTAATAATTCTGAGTGGGTCTTAATATGTTTTTTTTTTTTTTTTTTTTTTTTTTTTTTGCTTCAGGGTTAATGGGAGCTGAACTGGACAAAAAGGACATCAGATAGACTGCAGATTTGCTTTTTCCTGAAAGTGTTACTTTTACTAAGAGACATCAGTTTAAAAATAAAATAGGACAGTTTCTTCTGACACACTTAAACACCAGAAAAATAGAAGTATACATGTGCATCCTTATTTCATGTCAACTAAACTGGCCAGTTACCTCAACACAGCATTTTGCCAATAACATCTAAGCATTTAGCTTAGCTAATGTTACCTTTCCAGCAGTATCTATTTGACTTTAGTCATGCACTGGTATGCTAGCCAACATTAGGCTATTGTAAAAACAATTAGCCAGGGTCGCAAGCAAGTATGCTAACATTAAACTAGATATTATATTGTTCTAACCAAGAGCAGGTTTGCTAGCAAGTTAAATATCAATAGGCTAGTTATTATATTGCGTAAAAAACAAACAAACAAACAAACAAACAAACAAAGTTTGGTAGCATTAACTCTCAGACTTCCAGACATCAGGTGCTCATGCACATGACATGAGATAGTTAATGCTAGCACAGTGCTTTTTTTAGGTAGCTTATTAGTTTAGCTAATCTTACTATTATATTAAGTAAATAAAGCCAGTATTTTCACCCAAGTGCAAATGGCCACCCAGTATGCTGTAACCCATGTAGGTTCAGTTAGCATTTTGTAAATAATGTGTAATTTTAGTCTTATGGAGCCTTTTCTTAGAAATTAATCAACAGATTTGAGGAAAATGTTGATATTCCTGACAGTTCTGTCTCATTTTCACTGTCACTACACCTTTACTTTTCTATATAGAAGACTATTCTATGCATTAGCTAGCTAAATCCATAACCTCAGTCAGTAGTTAGTTTATCCTGGGACTACATATTTCTGGGTTGCCTAGAAACAGTGTTTCTCAATATGGCAGAACCCATGTAAATTCGGTTAGCAGTTGATGCTAGGTGTAATTATAGTGTACTTTTCTTTGCATGGAGTCTTTTCTTTGAGGAAAATGTTGATATTCCTGACAGTTCTGTCTCATTTTCACTGTCACAACACCTTTACGTTTCTACATAGAAGACTCTACTATGTGTTAGCTAGCTAAATTGATAACCTCAGTCAGTAGTTAGTTTAGTTAGTTTACATATTTCTGGGTTGCCTAGGAACAATGTTCTTATGAATTTCAGCACTTGAACAGTGAGTGTATCATGTGTTTGACCTGATATTTCGAAAGCAAGAATCCACAAATATATATAAGCGTTGTATCAAATGCTCCCTTTTCTGACTCATGGCCTTGCTCAGAAGTTAAAGTTCTTTCACAGGTGTCACCAGTACCCACCCTGGTGACATTTTGACGACACAGCAATGAATTTCTCCACAGTCACCGTCAAAGGTGCAGCAGAGATGGTGCGGACGGCTGAGGCGCCTCATTTGCATTCCTACTATAAATAAAAGCCTATGACTCATTGCTTTGAAGAGTGTTAAGAAACACTGCATGCCAACTCTGTTTCCACTTTACAGTTGTCATTCCTAACCCTCAAGAGCAGCTTTGAATTGGACGCTGGCTTCCATTGTCTCAAGGCTCCTGAATTTCTTGGCAGAGATGGCAGTACATATGCAATTTCTGTGCAGATTCTCAGTCTCTTGTTTGCATTGTGGGCTAAATGCCACCATCCATGAAACAACACACTCCCAAGCAATTCCAATGTGCTGTTTCTTCTGTCATTTTATGAAAGATTCATAGCAACAAATGATGCTGAATTTAGACCGGATTAGAGGAAGGATTTTAACAGTTGGTAAGTAGGTCTACCATATAAAATCTAAAGATATAAACCTGATTTGTGTACATTGCATTCATCCATTTTTCGCTTTGAAATGAAAATGGGAAAAGAAGTAGACTCAGTTTAATTTTATCTCTGTCTAGAGAAAGTAGTACATCTAGAATTAAAATATTCATGGACAGAGCCAACCTGATGGTCATGTAGGCTGTTCTATTTGCTCTTTTCTCTGGTTACGATGTGTAATCTGGAACCTTATTCTGTTTATTCATATTATTTACTCCCCATCTCTCACAACAGGGTGCTGAATAAGGACGTTCTGAGATGAGTGCCTGAAGATGAAAACACAAAAACAAACTAACACAACATATACTGACCAAAACCCACAATAAAAAGAAGTTTGGTGAAACGGATGTGATAAATTTTCTTGGCCGTGAGTCATGGCTTGGCCTTTCGGACTGGTCATCCTTCATCACAGTGGTGAAAGGAGTGCACAGCACAGTCCAATGAACTGCAGTAATGTGGAGAAATCGACAACCTGCTCTTTAATTACTGCAGACCCTCGAACTTCATTCACACCATAAGAGAGGATTCAATGTGAAACTTTAATATGGTTCCTGAGGAAAAAAAATGGTAGAATAGTTTTTACCTGGAAAGGTTATGACTTCTGCAAGTTCAGAGATGTCAGTAGGGGATTATAATGAAGAACATAAAGGAAATGTGGTAAAGTTTTATTGACACTCCATTGGAGCTTCAGTTCTGTTGAAAAGTATGAGGATTTACAACCGTAAATCCCAAATTCCAAAAAAGTTGGGACACTGTGTAAAATGTACATAAAAACAGAATGCAATGATTTGCAAATCCCATAAACCCATATTTTATTCACAATAGAACACACTGTGTAGCATCCCCTCTTCTTTTAACAACAGTCCATATATGTCTGGGAACAGAGGAGACCAGTTGCTGGAGTTTTGGGAGAGGAATGTTGTCCCATTCGTGTCTGATACAGGATTCTAGCTGCTCAACAGTCCTGGGTCTTCTTTGTTGTATTTTTCGTTTCATGTTGTAACAAATGTTTTCAATTGGCGAAAGGTCTGGACTGCAGGCAGGCCAGTTCAGCACCCGGACTCTTCTACTACGAAGCCATGCTGTTGTAATAGCTGTAGTATGTGGTTTAGCATTGTCTTGCTGAAACATGCAAGGCCTTCCCTGAAAAAGACATCGTCTCGATGGAAGCATATGTTGCTCTAAAACCTGTATGTACCTTTCAGCATCGATGGTGCCTTTCTAGATGTGCAAGCTGCCCATTCCATAGGCACTAATGCACCCCCATGCCATCAGAGATACAGGCTTTTGAACTGAGCGCTGATAACAAACCGGATGGTCCCTCTCCTCTTTAGTCCAGAGGACGTGGCGTCCATGATTCATCTGACCACAGAACAGTTTTCCACTTTGCCTCAGTCCATTTTAAATGAGCTTTGGCCCAGAGAAGATGGTGGCATTTCTGGATCATGTTCACATATGGCTTCTTCTTTGCATGATAGAACTTTAACCAGCATTTGTGGATGGCACAGTGAACTGTGTTCACAGACAATGAGTTCTGGAGGTGTTTCTGAGCCCAGTTATTTCCATTACAGAATCATGCCTGTTTGTAATGCAGTGCCGCCTGAGGGCCTGAAGATCACAGGCATGCAATATTGACTTTCGCCCTTGTCCCCGCACAGAGATTTCTCAAGATTCTAGGAATCTTTTGATGATATTATGTACTGTATGATATATGATGATGATCATGATGATGATCATGAGATATTCAAAGTCTTCACAATTTTACATCGAGGAACATTATCCTGAAATTGTTTCACAATTTGTCGCAGTTTTTCGCAGATTCATTTTGGTTCACTCGCAGATATGAAATATTGGACCATTTTCATCAATAAGTAAATGACCAAGTATAATATTTTTGTCTTGTTTGCTTAATTGGGTTCTCTTTGCTTACTTTTACGACTTGTGTGGAAATTTTTTTGATGTTTTAAGTAATATTTATGCAGATATATAGAAAATGTAAAGGGTTCACAAATTTTCAAGCACCACTGTACCTGATGTATTCCTTAATCGAAGAGATGTTGCAGAAGATGTACATTAAATTGTAATGGCATTGATAATAGTTTTTTATTTCAGATGGACCACCGCCAGTTCTCTTTAGGAATATATTTCAGAAGGATTAAATTCCAAGCTCCTATATGAAGGTAGATGTTGCAAACACACTTCTCACAAGGTGAGACGACAGATGGATACTTCACAGAAGATGTCTTCAGGAATGTTAGAAAAAAACAAGTAATTAATTAGAGGATAGGGTAAAAAAATGTATATGACCATTGCAAACTGTTTCTTCCTGTTTGCTTTGTCATGTATAAAGTAAAAAAAAAAAATCCTATGCATTTTATACATACTTGTGTCTGATTGAAAGTACAGTCAGGGTAGTGGTGGTCTCATTAATGTCTAATTAAGCTTTTAAGAGAAGACTCTAATTAGTACCAACACTTGACACATAATGTGCTGAGCAGGCTAAATTGCTTGTTACTGTCTGTTGTGACATGTTTATGGTACACTCAATAAAGAACATTTGATTAACGGCTTTAATGTATTAGTAATGCATAGTGCATACCAACAAAAATAGACCCACTTGCTTTTGTGGCTTTAACAAACTGGTACTCTTAGGTGGCACAGGCAATCTTAGTGTGTTCAGCAGAAAGAAAAAAAAAGAAAGATACCAGATGATATCAACTGCTAAGATTCAGTGATTCTTTTTCATTTTTATTTTCAGGGAACATATGTGGCACAGAGAGAAAATTCAATCCTCAGTATTTATTTCCTTCATTTTCTCAGACTGGAGCGGTTCCTTGTAAGTGAGCAGTCCCTCTTATTGACTCACAAGCGTATATACTGCTCAGATTTTAAATAAAACTGTTTTGTCTTGTGGTGTTAATAGTGAAAGAAAGCTCAAGGGAGAAATTCTCATAAGCTGTAAAGGTATGCATCTGGCCCTGTTGGGAAGGACTGACTCATCTTATGAGTGCAGAGGTCTCTAAATCATACATAAAACCTGACCAGAAGAAGCTTCGGCTCTGGCTTAGACATTTCCTGTAATTGATGGGTGTCTTGTGACATCCAGAACAAGATGTCAGCATTGTGTACGGTAGTCACTTACGCTGATGACTTCTTGCAAGTGAAAAATAAACAGTCCACTTAATTTGATGAGAGGATCGCAAAACGTCTAAACATCCACCTGTCAGGGCGAGAGTATTTCAGTTTGCTTCAGTCTGTTAGATTTATACTCATATCACCACTGTGTGTGAGACTACATTAGTTTAATTTTGCCAGTTTGAATGACTCTATGTCTGTGTTCTCTAAAGATTTAGATCTCTAAAGATACTTCTTTATTCATTCATTCATCTTCTGTAAGTGCTGTATACTGGTCAGGTTTGTGAGAACACTGAGTAAGGAGGACACCATGGACACACATCCAAACACTCATTCACACCTAACAGAAATCTGGCACTGGTGGGAGGATGGAGGGAAACTGGAGAACCCATGTGAATACGTGGAGAACAAGCAAAACTCTGCACAGACAGTAGCCCGAGCTCAGGATTGAACCAGAGAGACTGGAACTGTGAGGTGGCAACACTACCTAATCAACAATTGTGCTACATGATACCTTTTTTTCGCAATGTAAAAATTATACTACTCACTAATAAACCTTCAGAAATCCATCCATCCATCCATCCATTTTCGATACCGCTTATCCTACACAGGGTCATGGGGAGCCTGGAGCTTATCCCAGGGAACTCGGGGCACAAGGCAGGGGACACCCTGGACAGGGCGCCAACCCATCGCAGGGCACAATCGCGCACACATTCACACACCTATTCACACACTACGGACAATTTGGAAATTCCAATCAGCCTATAGAGCATGTCTTTGGACTCGGGGAGGAAACCCCCGAAGTACGGGGAAAACATGCAAATGGAGGCAGGATTGGTGGTCCCAACCCCGGAGGTGTGAGGCAAACATGCTAACCACTAAACACTAAGAAGTTTATATAAAATAAATTTATTAAGTGATGGATGCATGTGTTTTTTGTGTTCCTCACATACTTATTTATAGGTGTTGTGTGTAGTCATATATTCACATACAGATTTGCATCTCCTAAAAAGCAGTTTATACCCAAATCTCAGCCATGCTTCAGAGAATAATTTCACCTGGACACTGTAGATTTGTACCTAAGAGATGCTGCTGTAATCATAAAGACTGTCCTGTGCTAATCCCAGGACTCTTATTCACTCTTAATCTGCTACGTACATGTTTGTATTTACTCTTTGACACCTGTATACTGTAATGATTTACAATCCCACTATCCAGTGTCACCCAGAACACAAAGTTTTCCCTTTTGAGTCTGGTTCCTCTTCCTCCTCTTCATGTGATCTAAATCTACATCCAGATATCTGTAAAGCTGCTTTAAAATTGTTATACAAATAAAATGTAACTGAACTACAGGGAATTCAAATGTATGCCCTTCGATTTAATAATAAAAAAAAAAAAAAAACAATTACAAATTTTCCTCAGAAGCATGGTGATGTATTTTGTCATAAAACGAATCATTTGACAAAGAAAAGATCTAAATGATCTTATTCCATTTAGCATATCCGATCTTAAGTCATTAATTGTGTTAATCACACACTTGGCCAAGATTCACTTAAGCCAGAAAGTCTTAAAAAGGACCAAAGATATTCGTCCTGAAGCTAATGAACACCAATTAGAGTGGAGGATGAGACAGGAAGGCCTTTATTTAGCTTCACAATCAGCAGCACCTGATGTATGACTAGTTGTCAAAGGAGCCGCATAATGATGTAGATGGAGGAGACCAAGGGGACCCTTTCGCATTCCAATTATGCAACTCTTTAATGGCACACTACTAAGAATAATTTCCACTGTTCTTCAAACATCCAGCAAGAGTGAAACTCGCACATCAGCTAATTATACACAGCAGAGTTTGCATCGGTATCGCTGTCCTGTGACTCCTTGCGAAACTCAACAGTTTTTTTTTTTAATTATTACTCAAGAGTAAGAATGTTTGTCATGGTGTTTTCTCAAGCTGTCTTCTGTGAATTCCTCACTTTCTCAGATGGCAAATGTGTTCTGTTTCATGGAATAATGGCAAAAAACTCATACAAATCTGGTTCCCAGAACTCAGCCATAACTCTGTCTTGATATCACGCCAACCACGATACTGACATTACAGCTGGTCCATTTTCAGCCCAAAATTGTAATGCTGCGGACGCATTACATATTCCCGGGTTAACCAATGGGTTACCACCAGGGCTACAAAGAAGGGCCACACCCATCAGGGGGCCCACTGTTTAGGAACTTAAAACATATAAATATATTGAGAGTATGACATGTACTCAAAAAAGGGTCAGAACTACAAAGGAACGTTCCCGAAAATTCCTAAAGGAAGAGTCAGCCGGAAGGGTGAACAAGAGGTCGACCTTGAGGAATTATTAACTTCGCAGCATGTCACTGGCATCCTTGGGCACAGAATATGAAGGTGATCAAAACCACTTTCTGTTAATTGTATATTCATCAGTCCCAGGCTGTGCATTGGCTGCTGACATTATGTGACCCCTCCGAAATTCTCATTCCTGACACTGCAGCAGCCATTAAAAGCTAGTTTGAAACATCAACAAGACATCTTTAGTGTTATCATTTATTATTGCATGCTGATCTAGCAGCCAAGGTGCAGCATCTCCCACACCCTTCCCATACCCAAATGTTGTGTCTGCCTAAAGCCCCAGGTATCCGAAATACCACGAGTGCAATTGAAAGCAGCCTAGCAAGAGAAAACAACCTAGTGAGCACAAGCAATTTAGCATGAGAAATTAACCTTAGGGACAAAAAAGAAATTAGCAAGAAAAAAGCAGTCCAGCAAGAGAAAGCAAACTGGCGAAACAAAGCAACCTAAAGAGAGAAAACAAACTAGCAGGCAAAAACTAATCTTGCAAGAGAAAGTTAACCTAGTAAGCAAAAGCTATCTAGAAATGAAAGCAACCTAGTGAGAGAAATTTATAAAGTATATGAAGTGAAATTTAACCTAGTAAGCATAGCTACTGTGCTAACTCTATAATTAGGTAGTTTGGTACATGTTGGGTTGGACAGTCCTGATTTATGTTGCTTTTGTTGTTGTGTTTTGGATATTTGGTGAGAGCGCTGTCAATCAAGCAATCTCATTAAAATATTCGTCCATGCCCATCATCCCAGACAGTTCTCAGATGATTCTCAGTGTTTGAATAGTGTTTCTATCATCTTTCTATCTTGTTTCTTTTTTTTTTTATCCACGTTGCTGTTTGGCATTATAAAAACAGTTTAATATTTTACACCACATTCACCGGAGATTGAAATGTTCCTGCTAACAATCGAACCACTTTCTTTTGGCCTACAATGCAGTTGTTATTGCCACAAATCGCCTGCTATTTGGACGTAGACTCTGAAAGAATGATTTATGCCGACAGCAAACTTTATGTCAAAATATATTTCAGGTTTCACACATTTTAACATTTTATGTTGACTGATGTTATATTGTAACTCTTGTACGATATATTTCACATTAAATATTTGTTTAGCTGTAATATTTTTTAAATTCCAAAATATGAAAAAATAAATAAAGATGAAAAGATGTCCTGAATTTTTGGACAGTGAGACAAACACACATCTCTGATTGCCAAAGTTTAAAGTCTGCATACTAAGTGTGCCCATTTTTTTAGGTGCACAACTTTGTAGGATCCATTATAGAAAAATCATAAACTTCACGTGAATAATCAAATGATTTATTTAGTTTCACATGACTTTTTTTTTTTCAAATGATTCATTCAGTTTCATTTTTAAAATTTGTTTTTACACAATTCCTTTATTGTCACGTGGTTTTTAGGCTTGATTCATTCATTTTCCCCACATTAATATTTTACACATGATTCATTTATTTTCCAGTTGATGTTTCACATGTAGAACATTTGGTATTATTTATCACATATTATTCGTTAGATGTCACGTGGATATTTCAGGGTGTAACATGTTGAAATGCACATTACTCACCTAATCACATGTGAAAAACATACAATCACATGTGGAATGTATGTGATTTTTCCGTAAAGAGCTGTCTGGCTCCCTCAGTCATGCTCGTAAAGAGAATTGAGAGAGGACACATAATTGTTTAAAACAGGGAGGCTGCAAAAACTGATGAAATATGCAGGGGAACGAGAGAGCCAAGTGTATTTCATGCCCTTTATCACTCAGAGAGACACTGTGTGTGTGTGTGTGTGTGTGTGTGTGTGTGTGTGTGTGTGTGTGTTTGTGTGTGTGTGTGTGTGTGTGTGTGTGTGTGTGTGTGTGTGTGTGGGAGGGTACAGCCGGTGAAAGGACCCAGCTGCACTCTTCGTGCTTGCTCATGCTGCAAAAGGCCACAAAACATTGATTGCGTGTCACACAGATCTGATCGAGGAACAGCCAGATGACACATCCGCGAAGGCTAGTAACTGACTAGTTAGTTAGATATGTTTCGCTATACAGCTGTTTTCATAGCCAAATGTCGGGCTGGGGAATTCAGTCAATGCTAATTTTATTTACATTATGCTTTTATCCTAAGCAATGCATACATGGAAAAACAATTCAATTAAATCCAAACGCCTAAAGAAGTTGATTTAGGCATAATGGCAATTTTCCAAAAAATAGAAAAATAAAAATAATAATAATAATAAATTAAAGTTTACACAGAAGGCAGAAATTTTTTTTTTCTTCACCTTTTTCTACCAAACATCCATCCATTTTCTCTACTGCTTATCCTACACAGGGTCATGCTGAGCCTGGAGCCTATCCCGGGGAGCTCGGGACACAAGCTGGAGGGCACCCTGGATGGGGTGCCAACCCATCACATGGCATAATTGCACACACATTCATACACCCATTCACGCAATTTGGAAATGCCAATCAGCCTACAACGCATGTCTTTGGACAGGGGGAGGAAACCCCTGAAGCACAGGGAGAGCATGCAAACTCTGCACACAAGGGTGGAGGTGGTTTTCAAACCTCCAACCCCGGAGATGCGAGGCAACAATGCTAACCACTAAGCCACCGTGCCCCCCTCTAACATGATAACTTAAAGAGCTGTTAATTAATTAGCTTCCAGACTAGCCACTAGTTTACAGGCTTTGCAAAAAGTTTCACTCTTCTACAATATCTTTACTGTATATATTACATTGTTGCATAGCAACAAACCACTTGTGGTGGAACTACTTTCATGTAGTGGAAGAAATGAAAAGAAAATTCACTGTTTGAAGTAATGCTCTTCATTTCATTGCTTTACTTTTTTCTATATTTTGTAAACTGTTGTATAAAAGCAAGAAAACACTCAATGTCATCTGTTGTAGCAAATATCATTAGAGCTACTGCTGTATGTATTCTACAGTGTGCGATCTGAGACCAAATCACAATCACTGAAAAAAAAAGTTTTTATAGGTTGTAAGACTTCAGTTGAAAAAAACTAAACAAGTTGATGCTTTTTTTTGTTTTTTACTTTGAACAAAGGTTTCTTTTTTTTCAGGGTATTCATGACAACACAGTTACTTAATTTTGCACTTATTATGTTTCTTTTTCTTCTTCATAAAACGTTTTGAGAACTAATTCAACAGGAATTGAATATACAGGCTCTGTTCAAACTGCATCTTTTCACTGAAAATAAAAAAAAAAAATTTCAAATTTTGATCAAATTTATAATAAAAGTTTTAAACTTTATGTTGTTTTCCTTATGACATCAGAGCCGACTAATCAGCGGCTTCACTTTAAACTCACTTTCTCTCCCTCATTCTGTACTCTTCTTTCTCATCTCTTTTTTTGTTCTTTCTCTTTCCCACTTTTTCATTTCTCTCCCAGTTTTGTTTACTTTCATTCCTTCTTATTTCTACCTTCCTCAAATAGTTTCTTTTTCTCTACATCTCCCTCTCTCTCATTCTCTTTTCCTATTATTCTTTCCATTTCTATAACCCTCCCTTTCTTTCTTCCTTTGTTTCTTCTCTAATTTTCTATTATTCTAAGTTTCTTTGTCACTTCTTAAAAAAATTTTCTTCTCTTTCTCTTCATCTCTTTCCAATTTTCTTTTGTCTCTTGCTCTTTCCATTGACTTATTTCACATTTTTCTTTTCTCTCTTTTTCTTTCATTGTTTTTTTCTCTTTTATAACTTTCTTCCTATATTTCTCACATTTCATTAAAATTTTTGCTCTCATCTTTATATATCATCATCCCACCCTTTCATGCTTTCTTTTTTTTCTTTTCATCCATTCTTTTCTCTCATTCTCTCATTCTGCTCTTCTCACATTCTCTTTATTTGTATGTTCACTTTTTCTGTCTTTATATCTCTAACCCTTACCCAGTTTCTTTCTTTCTTTCTTTCTTTCTTAATGACTTTCTTAATGACTTTCTTACTTCTTTCTTTCTTCCAGGTGTTTCTATCAGCATTTCAGCAAACACTGTGTATTTCCTTCACGAAATGGAAATCTAGTGTAACAAATATCCAGCCTAACTATGAATGAATGCAAACATAAGATGCAGTGCTGAACATTTCAAAACAGATGTCATGACTACATTTCTGTATACTGTATATGGGTCAGCTGTAGTTCTGCATCATTCTACTCTGGCCCACATATGAATGAGTGTGCAGAACTGTGGGCTTTGCCAATCTGAGCTCAGTAAAAGTCACTCGAACAGACATGTGGGTATTTGAGTGACTACTGCAAACGTTTTTAATACTCCACCACAACACATGATGACAATTCTTATTGTCAGAACGATGATTGTGACCCAGATTGGGTGGCAATTGCTCGAAGAAAATCGTTCAGAACTAAAGTTGTAGCTTACGCTTTGTGTACACTTTTCAACTTGTTGTACACCTTTACACAAAACAAATATATTACAGTATATGACTGTGCAATGTTCTGACCACTATTTCTGTCTTTATGGTTATGGTGGAAGTAGAAAAGGACACCAGTAACATTTATTAGCACAATATAAGCACAATATATCATTACTATTATATTATTTACCACGGTGCTGTCAATTAATTTTCTATATAATATAAAACTTTGTTGTAACACTAGGACTTGTATGTTTTATCATGCATAATACTTGATAATGGTGTAATAATGTGTAATAGTTTGCTGTAAGGAGACATTTAGTTTATTTAAGTGTCAGCACTTTGTAACAGTCAGAGGTAAAGTTTACAATCATGGGAAAATCTTCAGAACAGATGAGTTTTTTGGTAACATAAGCTGCATTTTTTTGTCTTATTAACTTTGAGAGAGAGAGAGAGAGAGAGAGAGAGAGAGAGAGAGAGAGAGAGAGAGAGAGAGAGAGAGAAAATGGTGGGAACCACAATGTAAGTGATAAAAGGAACTTGTTTGACGGATGTTCCTCAATATTAAATGTAACTATAAACAGATAAAGTGTACATGTGTCATTCTTCAATAAACAAAAAATGCAGCATTGGTACAAAAAGAGTGCTGTGGTGTACAAGGAATAAATAACTTTATTCCTTGGGTGTGCTGTTATAGGAAAATGATCAACTTTGGCATGGTAAGGGTAAGTCAGTTTTGCATCAGGTGCATCACACCACCCCACCCCACCCTGTCATTGATTATTTTCCTATAACAGCACACCTTGTTATGTTTTACTCTTTACAAACACAGCATGTGTGTATTTTTCACCTTCTCCAAGTCTCCAAGCCATGATCCACATGTCTGTTTTAGAAGCCATTTTTAAGATTTTGTGATATAATGAGCCAGAACATTAAATGAAAAGTTTTTATTTTGACTCTTTGAGGGTTGTAGGAATCATTGCAGACGTCTTCATTGTGTGTATAATGGTAGCCTTACACAATATTTAATGAGCATTATCAAAGAGAAAAATGGGGCAGCACAAATACAAGACTCTTAGATGCTTATCAATTAAATCTTTGTACCTACTTTCCACACATGGTCTCATAAACAAGTACAGTGTTTATTTTGGAGAATCCTTTGTACCAATGTAATATTTTTTGCTATTCCAACGAAGTGTCCCCAATCAGGTTTATTTTCAGCTGCAAAGAATCTTCAGTTGCAAAGAAGTCTAACAGGAAGTTGCGGGGCTGTATTAACTAATGCATCTGCTGAGATGAAAATAGGATTTAAGCTCAGCAGGATGATGAATGATGGTGATGAATACGGCCTGGGAAACAGTGCTTGTAATTGTCATATGTTTTTATGGTGCACAAGGCTTCAGTATCTCAGTAGGTTTCAGACAGTAGAAGTGGCAACTTGGCTTCAGACTAACCAGGATAGCCAGGATCACTAACCTGGCTGATCACCCCTGACCTCAATTGCTCTCTCATACACACACACATACCCACACACACGTGCTACTTTACCAGTGGACCAAAAATGTCTTCGTTTCATCCAATTATCCATAGCAAAGACATATGAAGGTTCCATAGACCAGGGGAAAATAGTGGATGATATCCTAAAATGCTCTGAAAAGGGGTCAATCCTGTCCAAGTGTTGGTTAATGAGTTCTGAGCATATTCCGTCCAGGTAGCAGTCATTCGACAAAGTGCTACAGTGTAAGCGTAGAAATCACTCTAATTCCTGATTGGATTGGGGGCGGTATCCAGAAGTTAAACTGACATTGATGTTTAACAGTTTGCAGAATGATTTCTACATGAACAACGTGAACTGTAGACCCCAATCAGAAGCAATGCCCTCAGGTAATCCTCTCAGTCTGAAAACATGATTAAATAGTGCTTCGGCTGCCTCTGAAGCAGCGGGTAATTTCGGGAGAGAACGTTAGCATGCCTTAGAAAACCTGTCGGTGATCACCAATATAGTGGTGACACCTAAAGAAGGGAGTACGTCAGTGATAAAGTTGACAGCAAGGTGTGACCAGTCCCTTAAAACCTTGAAACATTTATGAGTCTGCATGGCATCAAAGAATATTTTAGTGCCCCCTAGTTGTGAAAAATGGTTCTCCTGAGGTCTAGTTTGGTCAAAATGGTGTCGCCTCTTAGCTGTTCTATGGTGGCAGGAATGGGCAACTCAGGGCTATGACGTATTTCCATCTTGAAATAGCACGAATCTCATGTCTCCAGTAGCACTGTATACATTTGGCAGTACAGCAAGACAGCAACATCTAACGTTTGTATTTTTTTTTTCTGTCTTACAGTAAAGCCATAGTGTTGGACTAACGTTGGCTTGGGTGCTCGTTTCTGTAAATAGGTATTATCTTATCTTCAGAGTTGTTTATGTATGACGAAGCATACAGTCTGATGTCTTTCTCCAACTTACTAAAAGGAGCTTTCCAAGAGTTTTTACACATATGATCAACATCGTAAATTAAATCGGTGTAAAATAGCACCATTGCCATTATAGTGGAAAAGCCGAAACGCAGAAGTGCTGTTTTGGTTATAAGTAGCCCATTTGTGCTTCATTTCATCTTTTACTTCTCTTAATTTTAACAATATATCTAATAGAAATGGTTCTGTACATCATAAACACACTGTATGGACTTACATTTGCACTTTGTTTGCAGAAATTAATTATATTTCATTCTTAAGAATTAATAATTGTTTGCTACAAGACAAGATCTTGGCAGCCATGAAGTATTTTTAAATCCAGCTAAATTTAGTGTAAACTGGCCCCTATGGATGAGCCGCCACTATAGTTTGTAGTCAACAGGTTTGCTGTTCTTTTCTCACTATAGGGAAGCATGTTAGCATGTGGTAACCACATCTGAGCTACTGGTTAAACTAAAAAGCACTGGAGTATTCATCTTTATTCTGTTGTCTTTATGCGATAGTGAGGATTTATGCCCTTGCCATCACATAAAGACAACAGAATATATTGCAACCCCTAAATCATAAACAGATTTATTAGCTATTGTGCTGAACAACAGTTATTGGTCCTGTCTTTTTTGTACAGGTTTCTGTGCACATTTAAAACTTGGTGAATGCAAGCGTAAATCCAATATTGTGAGTACTATGGATTCAATTAGACGTTTCAGGCCATTTGACCTCGCACCCTTTGAGCTGACAGATGAGCCCTTCGGTTGAATCAGAGAGACGTGGATAAGGACCAGAAAGATTAGCAGGACTTGCAAGCCTTTTTATAGTAGCATTTATAATGTCAACGAGGTTTATTGATATTCACCCTCTGCTGACCAAATGAAAGAGTGTTCTTTAACAATGTACCTTTTTAGTCCAATGCAATTACCTGAGAATAAAGTGGCCAAGCTGGAAGTAGACTGAGGAAGTGAATAGAGGGAAAGAAAAACAGTTTTGCATTGACTATCAATAGCTTTTTAAAGCGCATTACCCTCTGCACTTTTCAATTTGAATCAGGTTTCTTTTCTGTGTTTAAACCTTGTTAAGACACGAACTTATGATGCTAAAGACCTGGTGTATAATAAGCCATTCGGCGCAGCATCCTGGACCTCTAATGAAGCGTTCCTGGTGCTGCATCCGCATAAGGACATTGATTTGAAACCACTGTGACATCGATGACCAACAGCAAACTGACCTGATGATTTAGTGCTGTTGTGTGTTTCTGTAACAAAGGTTCAACGTCTCACATCAGAACTTCGACGCTGAAGAAAAAAAAAATTGCTCGACTTTGTTTTGGAACACTTAAGCTTTTGACCCCGCTGCTTGCTTTCTGAGCCTCCATGCAATAAATCAAAATGAACTCTCCCACACATGGCTAAAAGCAATAAATCTGACATATAAATATATTTCCAATGGATGTGGAGGGGCGTTAAATTTCCTTTTGGGCTCAAAAGGAAACAATGGGAGGCTGCATACTAGGCATTGAAAAAATTAATAATTAATTTACAGGAGTGAATCACTGGGGGTAAGTTTGAGCGAATTAACTCAAAACTTTTTTGACAGACTAGCTCTGCTAAAGATCCATAAATAGAACTAAGATGGCTGCTGCCTTCTGCACCTGTCAGCTCTGGCTTGAGATGGATGCGGTCATTATCCTTAATAACATCATTCTCAAGATGAATTCACTTTTTTTTCCTTGTTGTTTGGCTCCATTATCCCTAGGGTTCTTCCACAAAACTAGAGAGTAATTACCTTTTACCTTTACCTTACTTTCACGGCAATAACTTTTTTTTTTTATCCTGCAGAACAATAAAGAAAGATCTTGCATCAGACTTGTCTCGTGTAATTGCTAAGTTGTGAGCGATTCATAGGAACAAAATGCTTGTGGCATTTACGCACAATAGGTTGCGTGTTATTAAAAAGACAGCTTTCCACTGAAAAAGGGAAAAAACAATTCATACATTCCATGATTTCTTCCTTTCATCAGGCGAGTCTGGGAAGCTGGGTGGAGGTTCAGGAACACCCGGTTGACATTCTGAGGGCATTTATGAAGCAGCTCAGGTCAAGACGCTCCATCTTCATGCCTCCCTCCTCAACCAGGCTGAATGAAAGCGAGAGAGAAAGACAGCAGCGGTACACATCAATGACGTTGTCCTGCTCCTCTGCATCTGTAATGAATCTCAGCAGCCCAGGCTGTTCTCTCACTGAATGACTGACAAGCCGCAAAGTTTGCCAAGACTTTCCATTCCAATGTTGATAAGTGCTCTTTCAGTATAGTCAAGCCTTAAGTGACTTGAATAATTTATAACCTCCATCAGTGAACACTTGTTCTGGAGAATTAATATAGCATGAATGACTTTGTTCTCCTGTGTGCAGGAAAAACACGCCTAAATTTTTATCCTAATCTCTAACCTTAACCTTGAACTCAACCCATAAACTAGTAACAAGCACCATCACTGAACTATTAATAGTAATAATGTTTTATTTATATAGTGCCTTTCTCAAAATTGAGGTCACTTAATTTCCAACAATGCCATGAAACCAAACACAAGTTTACACAGCAAGATTGGGAGTGACGTAAATAGAAAGTGAGCTATGGTCAACTCCAGAATTATTGGCACCCTTTAAGAGAGTGGGCAAAAGGATTGTATAAAATAAACAGTATAATTTAATTTTGTGGCATGTGACCCTCATAAACATGTTTAATATTGACCTGCACAAGTCAGGTAATGGACATGAAACATATACAAGCAATGAAAAATTTGATTAAGCACAATAAGCACCATAATGCTTGAATAAAGTTTTCAAAAGTCTGGAACCAAATGATGAGAAGGGTAGAGAGGGAGGCAAAGAAGACACCAAAGATCACTGTTTCCAAATTGCAGTTTACTTTTAATTTCTATAAATCATCTATTAGGCATCTCCTCCTGAAAGAACAAATTGTTTGGAATGGTCACAACACCCTTCCGAGAGCAACCCACAAATCTGTTGCTGAACAGCTCCTGAGTGTCACTAAACACTAAACTAAAAAAATGCACTTTGAAATGTGATGAGACCAACATTGAACATTTTAGTCATGAACACTATCATTAATTTGGTAGAAAAAAGGAAAATCCACAACCAAACTGCACAATATGGTGATAGATCATTGATGTTTTGGTTTTTTTTCCACAGCTGGTGGTCCAGGGGATCTTGTAAAGATTGGTGGCATCATGAAATTCCAGGATATTTAGGTTGCCTCTGCCAGGAGGTTAAGAATAGGTTAAGTATAATGACACCAAACACACAGTATATCCAAATCAACACAGACTTCGTCGCAGGACACAAAATGAGCATTTTTCAGTGGGCATGTCAGTTACTGGAATGAAACCCTGTTAAAGATCTGTTGAGGACATCCACATGAACAAAATAAATGAGGTTCCAAGATCGTCAACTGTGTCTCCAACCTACAGGCTCGGTGCCGCCATTCTTTCCAGCAGACGCTTCAGGAAACCTTTGAAAAATATTTAGCTAAACTAAAACCAAAATGTGTCTCCATATGTTTAAGTACGTAGGTATTCATTTTTTGTTCATTTTCATGAAGGAGCCCAATAATTCAATAAGTAGCATACAGGGAAGATCAGATCCAATTAGTTATAGATCAGAGAGCTATTGCAGTGAGTAGGGGGGGAGCTTTTTAGATTTGTGATTTAAACAGGATATAAATGAGATTTCACTGAGGTACTATGGAAGTTCATTCATTCATTCATCTTTAGTAATGCTTTACTCTGGTCAGGGTCACTGTGGATCCCTGGAACACTGAGCGCAAGACAGGAGAATTCATCCTGGATGCGACATCAGTCCATGCACATACACACATATTCACACACTGATTCAAACAGGGCAATTTATTTGTAGTCAATCCATGTACCGGCATGTTTTTGGCCAGTGGGAGTAAAACTGAGAACCCGGATGAAACCCACATGGACAGAAACTTCTCTGAACTCTGGGTGGCATGACACTTAAGGACTTGACAGCCATGGGGGTAAAATCTAGATGACCTTAATGAAGAAGTGGGGTTTAGATGAGTTATATTAATCTAGCCAATTCATTCTGTAATGTAAGTGAAATATGCCTATTAATCTGACAAACTATATACAGACAAAAGCATCTTCTAAGATGGTGTCACACATCTTCAATTTAACACAATTAATTAGGCTGTCTGAATTAGACCAGATACTAAGAAATCTTCACTTTGTTTCAAGGAATTAATTACGCAAATTAAATCCACTTAAAATGAGTTTTATAAACAGTGATGCATATTCTTTCAGGTTTGCATAAGAGATTCCAATTAAGATGGTAGATTCATGGCACAATTGCAGGTATATGTACTCAGTAAAGCCTTTAAATGTTATAATCCAGTTCATATTCAGTAGTAAAAAAGAAACAAATAGAGAACAGGAAAATAGAGTTTTTCTGCATGGGAAGGTGTGAAATTGAACAAGACATTCATTCTTACGTGAACTTTTCTATACTACTTTATGAGATAAGGATGCACACGCACACACACACACACACACACACGCACGCACGCACGCACGCACCTCGATGACTCATTCAGATTGCAAGCAAACTGCTCTCTTACGTTCATTCAGGTCCACTCGGTCTCCAGTGCGCATGCGCAAAGACTATATAAACCCAAACTCCAGTCCCTCCTCTGAAGAAGTCACCAAACTCTAATCTTGAATATCTTGACAGACAATAGCTGGGGGTGAAAAGTAGAGTAGATCGCGTTTCAAAAGTTTAAAAAGAGAAATCTTCCAGAGGATATATCATTTGCGCATACAAGGTACGCATTTGTTTTTATTCAGCAAGCTCTTTAAAAAAAAAAAAAAGTTCCTTGTTTATTATTCTTGTGTAAAATATATGGAGATAACAGGATGACGGGATTTTGGTGCTTTTTTGAGTAATGAATAGTCTATAAAGGTGCCCAAATTGGCGCGTAAAACTGTCAAGGATGGCGCCGTCCTAAATTGTACACTACCGTACTAAGTAGTAAAGTACGTCAAAGGTGAGTATGTCAGATGTAGCCTACCGTATTATTCTGACATACTACTAAGTACTGTAGTATGCGGCTAGGACGCAGTCCAGTTCAGTTAAATTAAGTATAAATGTGGCCCAAATGTGACCATTTCTACTTAACTAAAGGATCTTTTGATTATTTTTTTTGTCTAACCGTTTTTGTTCATGTCACAATTAACTGAAGAATCATTCCTGGTCGTGAATGTTTACTAGTAATGGTGGTAAATGAATTTTCAGCTCATCCATCCAGCAGTACCTTTCCTTGTCGCTTATCTTGTGTACCTAGTATGTATATTTCACTTGTAAAGGTGGATGTATTGTACCGTTAGAAAAGATGTGAGGTATATAGTGGGTCGGTAATTCCCTTTTAGAATAAAGCGTTAAAGGTACACCGCATAAACATTCTAAAGGTACAAACGGTGTGCGTAAGGGTACCATCCCAGAGATAAGGTACAAACTAGCACAAGAACTGTCACCATGCTCATTAACTTTCCTCAACTTTTTTTTTTTTTTTTAGTACGTAAAATTTCCACGTCAAACCGCAGCGCGCATTTGACCTTCAGCGTGCGCGTAATTGTGATCGTTTTTCCTCCCGCAGAATCCCCTCGGCAATGAAGCTCCACTTTCTCGTTACGACCGCCGCAGCTCTGCTCGTTGCCTTCCCACCACGCATGAACGAGTGCAGAGCAGTGGACGGTCCCGACCGGCGAGCCTCCCTCTCCTCCCTCTCCGCCGACGCGCTCGAAGAGGAGGAAGACCAGAGGCGCACGCGGCCCATTTGGGCACGGCTGGGAGAGGAATACTTCATCCGGGTGGGCAACGGAAATCAGCGTGAACGTGAATCCGAGCCTGAGACGCGCCCCGAACCGGAGTCAGCGGTCTTCAAACGCGCTCTGCAGCTCAGGCTCACGCAGCACCTGCTCCGCCAAGAGCACGAGGTCGCCGAGGCGGCCCGCGGGTTGCGCGACGCCCCAGCGGAGAGACCGCGCCGCGCCGAGGAGCCGCCCATCTCCCTGGACCTGACCTTCCACCTGCTGCGGGAGGTGCTGGAGATGGCGAAGGCCGAGCAGCTGGCGCAGCAGGCGCACAGCAACCGGAAAATGATGGAGATTTTCGGCAAGTAGCCTAAAATCTGACAAAGAGGATTTTTTTTATTTTACATTTAGCACAAACCATAACATCCTGTACCACAGTGCTGCTTTTCCATCCTAATGTATTTATATATTGTATTATTTATTTGTAGAAAGAAATAGGAGAATGAACATGGACACTGGTGTCACTTTCCATAATTGCTGTGCAAATGCTAAATCAAAACTGTAGCATAAAAACGACGGTACATTACTTTTCTTTTAAAAAATAAATAAATAAAAGAAAATATTTTCAGTACTGTACTGAGAGGTTGATTTTATCTGGATAGACATCCAGTTTCATTGTACCTTATAAAATACACTGTAAGTTTGTTAATAAACTAATAAGCAAACAGTAATTTTCTGTTGTGCAAGAGAATGTTCTTATTTTTATATTTTTCAATAAAACATTAAAAGACATTTTTTCACTTCTTGTCTAGATTTTTGATGTATGACCATAGTTGTTAATAAATGTTAATACAATTGCAAAAAAGAAAAACCCCAGCTCATTCTTCCTAGTGCTTCAAAGACTCTGAAATATTATTAAATATTTTCTTGGCTGCTCTTGTCCAAGACATTACATGGATGACAAGAGCAAAACAACATGACTCAGTCCTGAGTGTGTGAATACACACTTGACACACCAGAAAGATAAGCAGATACACAGCTCACATCATTTTATGCATTTAGACTTTCATTTGAAGGTAAGCCATTAATACATTGACCAGTAAATAGAAATACTTGCATATAAATGGGATATTTGACACTTTTAGGAAATCATGTACTAAATCATTCCTACATCTTCACTGTATGGGTCATTTTAACACCTCACACTTAAAAAAAAAAAAAAAAAGTCATTTGTGAGCATATCCATGCACAATGCATGCAGGAGAAAGAAAATCTTTGTTGGGAAAATTGAATTGCCCTACAATGCTGCTACACAAAGCCTTGAATTTCAGTTCCGATAAATCACATCTGGATTTCTGTAATGATGTCTCACATTATCATCTGTCATTTCAGGGCATCCTGTTTCTGACAGAACTGTCACAGTGGAGTATAGAACCAAAATTCCTTCCATTTTTTGAGAAAAAAAAAAAAAAAACACCCTCTGAGTTCTTCATGACTACTAAATAAATGCTGTTGTAATTACTATATGTTCAGGCTGTGCTCTTTGACCTGAGGTCAACATAATCAAATTAGCTGGTGTGATTCAATATGCTCTATAAGCAACTGGAGACCTGTTGTGAGGACAAGCATTAATTATAGTTTGCATGAGTTCTCTCGAATCTATTCCAGTCCAGTTAGACAAACCAGGACGAAGCACATCATCACTCAAACATTGTATTCATACCAGGATTGACAAAGGCGAGTAGTGCTAATAAACATCAGAACACATAGACATGAAATCTCTGGCCCTCATTACAATCAGCATTAAAGATTACACAGAATGCCTATTCCCTCATTTCACCCATTTCATTATGGATAGATTATGCAAAAGAATGATTATTTCAGCTCATTCATTTCAGATCAAGCACATGAACTACAACTTCCTTACAGTTAACCCGCATCAGCAACAGCTCTTACAAAGAAAATAAAGGTCGGGAGGAGATTACTTCCACGACAACCCGTGGAGTGTGAAGTCTCCGAAAAATTATTAGAGCTACATGTGTGGTGACATGATGAGAATAAAAGCATGCTCAACACATCCCTAGAGTCCACAGAGAGATAATTATGGAGTAATTAACGTGAATTACTGAAACATGTTATCTTCTACATCATTGGCATTGCAAATGAGACCGAGTGTGTGTTAAGAGGAGATCTTGTC
The DNA here is from genome assembly GCA_023630585.1 of Cranoglanis bouderius. Lineage (NCBI taxonomy): Eukaryota > Metazoa > Chordata > Actinopteri > Siluriformes > Cranoglanididae > Cranoglanis > Cranoglanis bouderius. Next base: position 7,169,290 of record CM042539.1, read on the forward strand.
ACTTATAAAATAAACAGTCTGATGGTCGCAACTTGAGTAAAAAAAAAAAAAAAAGCACACAAAAACCATATGCGCTTTCCCAAATCACTGAGATTTATTTAGCTTTTCAGTTCATAAAAAAGGGGGAAATCAGCTATTTGTGAAGGATACTATATTCAGAAGTGCTAACAAGAAAATTCTATCATGCCAAAAGAAAGAAATAATTTTACCCCAAAAACCCTAACATATGTTAGTGGATGAGACAAGAAATTAAATATAAATTCCCCCAGGTAAGTCCAGTGTGAGAGCGAGTCAATAATAAGAGGCTCCTCCGTTTTTTTACTGACCAAAGAGACCTCTGTCCTGCTTTCTTGTTTCTGATTGGCTCACAAGACCAAAGCTTGTGAATTCACTGATCAAGTTCACCAAGATAAAATTGGCGTTATAGCAGTTCATGTCTTTCACATCCCGTGTCCTTTCCCCTTCAGTGAATTGTCTTTTGTGTTGGGTGAACTTTATTCACGTTTATTCTGACTGTCTTTTAAGGGTAGTTTGCTCCTGTATCACCGTAGCAAGAGGTCAAACATTGTAGATGCTACGGCCATAGATGTTGTTACTTCTGCATATTTTAAGCTTCATCACTATCCTTAAATCATTAGGTTATAGGTGCCTGAACATTTACACAACAAGACGAAGCATCGAGCTTTTGATGGATGTATCTGTACTAGCGAAGAATATGTAGGTGGATTTAATACGTTAAAAAAAAAAAGACAAACGTTAACCCCACTGCTAATCATCAACTTACAGTAGCTTTTGTTACTTTTCATACAAACTGGGCTTCGTAAACTGTGATAAATTCTGAAGTTGAAGAGCTATGAGCTGGTGTTTTTGACTAGATTTGGAGGCAGAGGAAGAGGAGCAGGTTGGCTGCTCAGCAACTGTGTATTTGTTCCTCCTGAAGTAGCCTGTTCTTTATGGACGTCCTTCTCTGCTCCCGCTACAGCTCCATCTTCCTCTTCCTCGTCCTCATCTGCAGAAAGGTTGTGGAAAAAACAGAGCAGACACCGACTTTGAAGCTGCCACACTTTCAATATGATCTTCTAACCCCATCAGCTGATCCAATGTTACCGGACATAAGCTAAAGCTACAGAACACATTATTACCTGTGATGAAGTTTATAGAACTTATAGCTCCACGTTCTTTCTTGAAGTCAACAGAGTAGTGGTCCATGTTCTCGTAGCCCTGTTCCACTTTTTCCAAGTGGGATGTATTTGTTGCTTCGCCCATCCTGGCCGATTTGGAAACAAACCAATCATTTTGAACTTTTTGGAGTGAAAAGTAGTGAACACAACCTCTGTAGCAAACTATTAAAAATAACATTTCCTGCAAATATTAATGCACAGTTACTTTATTTCTGATTAGCTTAAAAAATAGACAAATACTAATTGTGGCATGTGCAAAAGCGGTACTTAGTAACACCCCCTTTGGCAGATATCACAGCTTGCAAATGCCTTTTGTAGTCAGCCAGGGGTCTTTCTATTTTTCTTTAATGAATTCTCACCCACTCTTCCTTGCAGAATGCTTCTGGTTCTGAGATATTCTTGGGCATGCACATCACATGCACAGTATGTTTAAGAACTACCTACATATTTTCAATGATGTTCAAGTCAGGGGACTGTGACGGCCATTTCAAAAGCTTCAGCTTGCGTTTCTTGAAGTACTTCATGGTAGATTTTGAAGTATGTTTTGGATAATTGTCCTGTTGTAGAAGCCAATCTTTTTTCAGCTTCAGTTTCTTGAATGTCTGTGTCATTTTAGCTTCCAGAATCTTCTGATATTTACTGCAATCCATTCTTCAATCTATCTGTGCAGTGTTTCCTGTGCCATTGGCTGCCACACAACCCCAAAGCTTAACAGAGCCACTCCCATGGTTTAATAGTTGGCGAAGTGTTCTTTTCATCGAATGGTGCTACTTTTTTTCTCCAAGCATGCCTTTGGTGATTGTGGTCAAAGAGTTCCATTTTTACTTCATCAGTCCACAGCACTTGTTTCCAACATGCCTCTGTTGCTTTGCATACACCAGATGTGCACTTTTGTGATGAGGTCGCAGGTAAGGTTTCCTTCTGATGACTCTTCCATGCAGGTCGCATTTGTGCAAACAATGCTGCAGAGCAGAACAGTGCATGACCACTTCCGTGTCAGCTAAACCTTCCATCAGGCGATTTTGCTTTGCCTTTCTGGCTGGCATACAGGCAGTTCTATTTGAAAGTTTCAAATAAAGTTTCAATACTTTCATATCTTGCCTTGATTTCCACAGTTCCTCTTAACTGTCTTTAACTGAAAGTGACCTGGAAGAGGTGTGATATCTTTTTATTCCCTTCCTCTGCTTTGTAGGCATCAATTAACACAATTTTCAGATTGTCAGTCAGATGCTTAGAGGAGTCCATGGTTGGCCTGGAAGGATATCCAAACTTTTGCACATGCTATAGTTGCTATTTTAATTTAATTGAATCATATAGAAAGTAACTTTGCATTAACATATGCAGAACATGCTTTATTAATAGTTTGCTGCAGCAGTCATGTTTACTTCTACTTTAAAATCAATAAAATATGTTATTTGGCCAGGGGTGCCCAAACTTTGGCATAAAACTGCAAATAACATATAACAATAAATAAGAGCTATAACAATAGTGGAAAGTGATATCTAATGTTATGTAACATGTTATATTATGTAAATAATATATATTATGTAAAAAAAGTTAGATGTGAATGGGTTTACTTACTTTTGTAACAAAGGTTTTGCAGTCTGAAAAGCCAAATACAGAATAATCAGTGCTAATGGTCAATTAAACACAAAATCAAAATACTTCATTGTTAGGGCGTTTTAACTTTTTTTTTTTTTCCAAATCCAAGGCTGTGCACATCTGGTTGAGGGCAAATGCTGTTTCTGAACCCAGGTACCTTCCAGGTGTTTCAATTTGAAAGGTGGCCAAAATAAAAATCAGCATCTCATGTGTGTGATAGATGAAAATTGGAATAAGAGTCTTTGTAGTAAAGCCAGCCAGGTTATAATTTCAGGCACATTTTGGCTTCACTATTCAGCTGTTTTCATGTTGTTCACCGTATGTAGGTATAGGTGGTCTTAGGTCAATCTCAACACTGGTCTGGGGTTCAGTTCCCGGGGCTGGGCACTGAATTGACATGTCTGACCAGGATAAAGCAGTTACTGAAGATAAATGAATGAATGAATTAATTAATTAATTAACTTGTTTCACAATAGCAGAGAAATACACTTTGTGGAGGAGAAGAAATATAGTACTTAGTATAGTCAGTATATAGAATGTTAATAGAAAACGTTCAAATTTGACAACTTAAAAAAACCAAACCCAAAAAACACTGAATGATTTTTTGTATGTAAATAAGCATCACCGACTGAAAGGCTTCATGAATGGATAATCAGAGTTAAGACAAAGTACAGCAACAATAATTAACTCAATTAAATAAACATTAATAAGAACAAGAAACAAATGTGCCTATTATCTTGTGTTTTGCAAGTGACATTAAACTGTGCGTCAAGCTGCTGTCTTAATTCGTCTGTGTAAAAGCAAACTTGGGATAAACACGTCCTCTCGAGACGATACCAATATTGTTCCTGGGTACATATTTGAATATTCCAATCAGTGTCTAAACACCCTTAATAAGCCAGTGATAGTTTAGAACATGAAAATTACAATGTAAAATGAACTAAAGTGCATTTCACTTACCTGTAAGAAAACAGCCATCTCTGGTTCCTCCATCGTTCGGATCCCTGATTCCACAATCTTGGTCACGCTCTCCAGGTGATCTTCGTACTTCCTCTTGAGTCGACGGATGTAGTTCAGCTTCTCCTCCTGCTTGGCTGTCACTTTGAGACTCATCTCCCCTTTTCTGTCCTCCAAGATGGCATAGAGATGGTCAAACGTCTCACACACCTGTGACTTTTGCCTCCTGCCATTCTCCTGCAAGTCCAATGTGAAATTATTAAAATAATTTATACTGAATTGGTCAGAAGATGTTGATTAATTTTCTGTAACGGCAGCTCCGACAGTAGTACAGCTCCAAATCACATGTTATTTAACAACAACAACAACAACAACAACAACAAAAATATTGTTGATATGGTGAAGTCTGCTGTAAGGAGAAGTTTATACAACATTTTTGGAAGGAGTCTCTAGTGTCAGCACTAGTAATGGTCAAGTTTTCCACCACAGGAAAGTCTACGCTGCCTGGGTCATCAAAAGTCAATCAGTAATGCTGACCCCGTCCTACTTGCCATCTACTTTCTCTTTCACGCAAGACCTGCGATCAGCCATATGCACAACTGAGAGAAAATAAAACTCTCTTTAGTTAGCTTGTAAGTCATAAAGCCTCCAAGGATATGGCGATGAGAGGCTGGAAGCACTCCAGTATCCTATCTGCCCATCTCATTAGCTCCAATGTGAGTATTTGAGAGGGCCTGTTCTCATTTTCAACATCAATAACCTGGCGAAACTCAGTAGTTTTGTCAGGGCACTGGAACACACACGGTGCAACTCACCTCTATGGCCCGGCAGGTCTCCTCCAACTGACAAATGATGCCTTGGATCCTGTCGTTGTTGCCTACCATCATTGCTATGCTGTCTGTCAGCTCTGTCTGAAAATTATGGCACACATGAGCAATCATATGTGTGAACATTTACACACAGAGTGCCTGTATGGAAAATTCATAATGATAACTACAACCCAATATCGGTTTTTAATACACCATAGTTTATACTTGCAATTTAACATGTCTAATAACGGCTTTTTTAAAACTGCACCAGACAAATTATATTGTACTCACAAAAATGAAGAATTACCCAAGACACATGTGAGTGACTGGCACAAAAGCTCAATCAATCAATCAATCAATCAATGCATTGTTTTATTTACCGATTAAAATATCAATATCAATGTAAAAATCTGGATATCATATCAGCATGTCTAACCACACCCTCAAATCCCTCAAAGCTTTATTTTTATTAAGCGCTTGCTATATGATCACAAACAGTGGAACTACACTGTAGTCTGACAGTGTCTAATGCAAACTCTTGTACCTTCTGAACTTGATATACACTTTTGAGAGGTGCCACTTCACAGTCCTTGTGAGAGCCGAAAACCTTGCACATGGAGCAGGTAGGGATGCTGCAGGTCAAGCAGTAGATGTTGATCTTCTCATCATCATGCACCTCACACACGGGCTGGTCATCTCTCCTCTCTGGAGCAGGTCTGCTGCTGTGGAATAGCACCGAGGCACTTATTCAACCCGTATGTCAAAAGGTGAACTGCTTAATAAAAAAAGCAGAGTTTGGACACCCTAGTGTGGAATCATCCAGCGGAAGATTCCCTCAACATCAGACAAGAACAGGAGCATTGGTCACAGCGTAATTAACGGAATAATAGTGTGAGGAGTATGGGTTGTGTGATGCCAGGAAGCTCATAGGTCTTGGCCACAGAAGGCAGCTCTTTAGACCTTTAGCCTTCCGACCCACTGTGCGGGGAAAAATTTATATTCTTTCTTAGAAAGAGGAGGGTCATGATTATGAATATCTTTAAAGAAATTAATATGTAATGGTAGTATGAACGGCTGGTCATACAGTACAACCCATGTGTAAAAGATAAAAGGAATATAAGAGGTAAGGTTTAAGTGACTTAAGTGAACTTTAAGTGAAAGAATATAAATGTTTTCTTCGCAGAATAAAATGTCCTAGCAGAAGCTCTAAATAAGACTGTCAAGACTAAAAGGTAAAGTGGCAAATACAGGAAAACACAGCAAAAAGCACAGTGTGGCTTTCGTGCCCTAAAACAAATTAATTATTACCCCATATTTGCTTAATTAGGAAAGAATCCATACAAAGCAGAGGTTGGACAAATTGCTAGCAAGTAGATTTCATATCAAGGCTATAAGTTTTTCATTCACAGTTGCCTGGTGGACAGAAGGGTTCACAACTAGATGGTGGAGGCATTATGTTTTCAGGTTGTCTGTGTGTCTGTCCGAGATTCTCGTTAGCATAATATCTCGAGAAAGAGTGGTTGAATGTTTGTAGGATTTATATGGAACTAAATTTTATATTTTGGTTTAAATGAAACACCAACTGGTTCATATACACTATATAGACAAAAGTATGTGGACACATGACCATTCCACCCATATGTCTTTCTTCCCCAAACTGTTTACACAATTGAAATGACAATTTCCCTTCACTGGAACTAAGAGGCCCAAGCCTGTTCCTGCATGACAATGCTCCTGTGCACAAAGTGAGCTCCATGTAGACATGGTGTGTTAAGGTTGGACTGGAAGAACTCGAGTGTCCTGCACAGAGCCCTGACCTCAACCCCACTGAACACCTTTGGGATGAACTGGAACGCTGACTGCACCCCAGGCCTCCTCACCCAACATCAGTGTCCGACCTCACTAATGCTCTTGTAGTTGAATGAACACAATCCCCACAGATACGCTCCAAAATCTAGTGGAATGCCTTCCCAGAAGAATGGAGCTTGTTGTAAAGGGGGAACAACTCAATATTAATGCCCATGTTTCTGGAAAGTGATATTCAATACTCAGGCGTCCACATACTTTGGGCTACATAGTGTATTTTTCAGTGGCGCAAAAAGACCTCGATGCAGTGGCATGCTCTACTCAGCCAGACATGTATTTATGTGCATCATGGGAACACCACAGCTCAAAATGTTCAGCAATGACTTTAATGTATGTGAGGGCACATACATAATGCTTCATCACAAGACATTTTCAGCTCATCACACCTTTGAGTCACGTGACTTGCTGCTTTTTAGTCAAGCTATTTGGGGACACATGTAAACACACTGGAGCTTACATTAACCCAAGGGACTAGCTAATGAATTTCTGACGTTCCAACACCTGCCAAGGACAATAGGAAAGAGAATATACTCTATTTTTTGGCTAAATTGCTCATATCACCTTGTCAACTGACTCAGAAAAAGAAATTTAACGTCATTTGTCAGTCACAGAGCTCATGGGGCACTGTGGCTCCATGACAACTTCCTGAACAGCACAACCTCTTCAAATGCAAAAATCTTCTCTGTTTGAACCAGAAAGGGGTTTGACTCATGTGGAGAAAAATGACAGAGTGATGTTGGGCTAAAATGTACAGCCCAGGGGATTTCTGTTCTTAAAAGCAAAGTGTTTAAAGTGAGAGCAGGAAATGCATTCTTTTAAACTTTGCATTAAAAGTGACATCAGACAAATCTAAATAGAAATTGACAGCAATAAAAATGAATGTATGTCTATGGTCAGTCTAATTTAGCAAAGATAAAAAATAAAAAATAAAATAATAATCCAGAGTCAGAGAACTCTGAAAAATTATTCAATGCATAATTGGAGAAATACAGAGGCATCGAAATGCTACATATATTTGTTCATATTGTTTGTGATGAATGGATCTTGTTCTGGCTTCCATCACTTAATCATGCTCACCTGGTGGACTCCTGTTTGTACATATCAATGATGTTTTCCACCAACAGATTCCTCTGCAGTCCATAAACCCCATGGCGGTCTAGAACAACTTCGTGCCTGCAGGAAGGGCATCTGAAACGGCCGCCTGAGCTCACTGATCCTCCTCTGGTGGGAAGGTATGGATTTGATGCCTGTTTATGTGGTGAGGAGTTGTGTCAGTAAATAAGTATTGCACAATCTCATGTTCTTCATGTTGTCAAAAACACATTCTTGTACTAGAACATGAGTTCTCTGCTCTCTCTCTCTCTCTCTCTCTCTCTCTCTCTCCTCACAAAATATCTGATGTAACTGCAGGGACTGAGTAATAATTCATAGTTCATTAATAATCAGTTTAATCAGGATTATAGATTTCATTATTTGCCTCTTTGTTCTGTGATTACAGAAATAAATAAAATATGGAAAAACAAGGTGGTGACATTGGATCTGATGTGACTCATCAGACTGACACTCAATTTTATTCTTTTTGTGTTTTAATCAGTTTTATATTTTAATAATTAGTGTCCAAACGCTGTTAATTTGATACAAATGCATTACTACATTTTTCAAGTTCATATTTGTTACTCAAAACAGTCCATTATCTTTGTAATATCATTTTAGGAAAGTTTTTGTAAGCCCTTTTTTTGTCTGTGGCCTGCATGTACCCTGTGATCGTTTAGGGGACAGAGGTTTTATCAGGTAATCTGAGAATGGCTAAACTGAATATTTTATACTGAGTATTTAATATAGATCTATATTAAAAGTGACCTTCTCAAATATGTAACAGCTAAGTCAAATCAAAAGTCAAGGGTAAATCAGTGAATACAACTAAACTTATTATTTATAGTCCACTTGAAACCTGCTGTTATAAGAGGTATGAGTAATAATCAAATGACAGGTTTGTTAATAGATTAATGGGTAATAGTTCATTCAAAATGTCATAAAATACATACTTTCAAAAAAACCTTAAAACATGATAAAACCTGAGACTATATTTTGTCAGGCCAGCAAAATAAGAGTTAACTGAAAGAGACAGACAGATAAAGAGACAGACAGATAGGCAGATAGATAGATAGATAGAAAGTACCTGGAATATGTCGTTTGCACATTTCCGACAAAGGTTGTGTTGGCATGGCAGAATCACTACAGGTTTTGTAAAGATTTCCAAGCAAATTGGACAAATCAGCTGCTTCTCCAAAATGTCCATGGTAATAAATAAATAAATAAATAAAAGATCCGAAGTAAGCTATACACAGTGATCTTTCCAGCACAGTTAGTTTAAAATTGATCACACTGTGTATAGTGGCGTGGTTTCCTCAGTGTGTTTCTGACCCCACACACAGACCTGTGACTGTCACCCGGAGCCTTTTTTAGAAACACTCACGTCAGTTGCTATGTTTACTTTACCATATATGCATGCCAGGGGAAGTTGGGAAGTTGAGCAGAGACATCGGAATTAGAAATACAGGACATGGAGGTGGTGCAAAATGTCGCAATACACAGACAGATTCGTAGATTTATTTACTAGTGCATCATGTATGGATTGTTTTACGGATTGTAAACGCTGCAATTACAATCCTGTTTCAAATCAGAAAATATAAGCTTCTTTGGAGAATGCGGGCATCGATCCCGCTACCTCTCGCATGCTAAGCGAGCGCTCTACCATTTGAGCTAATTCCCCTTCGTTAGAAAGCGCGAGGTTCCTGTTTATATCATGATGGCTAGTGTTAACTCCGGTAAATTTGCACATTTTAGAGAATTGGTCTTACTTTCACTAGCTGGCAACACTAACACTAACCAACACAGTTTATGTCGTTATGGCTCAGAAAAAAGAAGTCTATGTCAAGACGTTAAACACTTGCACCCGACCCTTCGATAGCTCAGTTGGTAGAGCGGAGGACTGTAGCGGTTACATAGTGATCCTTAGGTCGCTGGTTCGAATCCGGCTCGAAGGAGTCAGTTTTTTTTCCCGGTGCTGTTCACACCTCATGTGTCGCGAGTGATCTGATCACAAATGGACTCAACCGTTTACACGTAGTATTATGTATGCGTCACTTGATCAGATTTCATACATCGTTTCCACATGTGGCAAGGTGTCATGCACATTTATTATGCATGTCCATAAAGTCCATACAGGATTTCACAGAGGTGTTTGTGATTGTTGAGGCCAAAGATGCTTGATCTTGCTGCGGCATTGCTCAGAGTTAGCGATGCAGTTTGCAGAGTTTTTTGTGCTTTTTTGCGGAAAACTACTTGAATTGGTGAAATTTGTACTTGCACGTTGCACATTGTTTTGCACAGTCTTTCGCAGTGATGTTTATGATTATGTATTTTCTTTCGTTAAATAGAAAATGGGACACATCTGGACAGTTTCGCGTTCACTCTACAAATGCTATGTGGTCATGGGGCGTGTGACCTGTGATTGGTTGATCTAAAATTTAATTCGTTGTTTGACTGATCTTCGATACATAGACTTCACCCATGTTTTCCACCACCCAATGGAAAGCCATTGATCTTTATGTGGTATGGATTTACATGGTGGTGAGTTGTGTCAGTACATCATTGCTGAGAGATTTATTTATTTACATGTATATCAATAGGACAGCATGTACAAACTATCTGAGATCATTTACAGGTTCTAATTACTGCTGTTCGCCAAATGAGGAAAGAATAACCTTTCTCTGGAAATCAATCCATCTCACTACCCCTCACACGCTCAACAAGCACTCTCCCACTTGAGCTTATTTCCTGTCATGCTTCAGCACATTCATCTGGTAGACTCCTGTTTGAACAGTGATGTTCTCCACCACCCCATGGTGGTCCAGAACAACCTTTTGCCTTCAGGAGGGGCATCTGAAACTGCTGCCCAAAGTCACTGATCATTACCTAGTGGGAAGGTATGGATTTGACACTGGTTTGCATGGTGAGGATTGGTCTCAGTAGAGGTCTATTAGTATCAGTATCAGTATCACTCATTAATGATACTGATACTATATTACCTTCTAGTTACATGCATTACTGACTGTACTTTTTTTATCTGTTTGTTTCATGTACAATATACTACCACCACATAATTATTACTAATTACATAATTAGTAATATGCTATCAAAACATTTATAACGCGCCCTTCGATAGCTCAGTTGGTAGAGCGGAGGACTGTAGCGGTTACATAGTGATCCTTAGGTCGCTGGTTCGAATCCGGCTCGAAGGAGTCAAATTTAACTTTTTTTACACTACGTTCCATTATATACATTATATATATATATATATATATATATATATATATATATATATATATTACAGCTTATTATAATAATATAGGGGGACTAAATATGGATTGGGATGTTCATGCACATATAGGTGTGATGGTCAGGTGTGCACAAACTTTTGGCCATATTTCACATTCACTTAGTACACACTCATTAATGATACTGATGCTATATTACCTTCTAGTTACATGCATTACTGACTGTACTTTATCTGTTGCTATGTACAATGTACTGCCCCCCTTTACTCTGTTCATCAATAGAAAAAGATCTCCATAGGACCACCACTGATCAGATATTTATTTGGGTGGTGGTTTATTCCCAGTACAGCATGACATTGACCTGGTAGTGTTTTGGTGTGTGTGGTGATGGTATGAGTAAATCAGATACAGAAGTGACATGGTGCGTGTGTGTAAAAAACAAACAAAAAAAACAAAACAAAACATGCCACTAAATGTGGCCACTTTGACATTTTTAAAAAAAATTATTGTGTCTGAAATGTCCTACTTCTGTGAAAACATTCTTTTATTCTTAATATATTTCACATCAGAGTCACATTACATTATAATACGTCTTATTATCTGCAGAAAAAATATATAGTAACAGTTCATTATGAGTTATGTACAGACAGCACTGGTTGAAAATGTCCATGATTAAGACACATAAATATATAGATAGCTATTCAACAGCTATTCAAAGCAGAAGTATATCAGAAAGTGCTGTTTATAAAGACACACTCTCTCAGGTGTATGTCCGGTGTCCATCCCCAATCAGCTGGGTCTTCTCACTCGCATTAGTTGGCTGATGCATTACAGGAGTGTCTCCATCTGGCCAAACACAAACACACACACACACACACACACACATAGGTAAGTGAGGACAATCATCATCAAGCAAAATGAGTACTGCTTCTCATGCAGGGTCACATTAGAACATGGACTGTAATTGGGCTTCCTGCTGCAAAAATGTGTTTTCCATCCAGTTCAAGGACTTCAGAGCACTCGTTCCCTTATCCCAGTTTGAAGGGCAGCCTGGTGAGATTATTAAATCCTCATCACCCAGAAAGTTTTGAGTCTCGCACCATGACACAAGTTTTTAAGTAAATCAAAACATATATGTGATATTTTCCTAGCTGTTTTTTAATTTTTTAATTTAATTTATTATTTTTATTATTAACAATCTCTACCTATTCCTACATCTCTGAATCATTTTTGACAGAAGGAACTCAGCAGACATTAACATGACTTATAAAGGTTTTGTATCTACTGATACGCCTGATATTTTCCCAAAGGCCAGGAACAAACACATTGCCTCTTATTATTGCGTGATAAGTAAAAATAACCGGTATGCAAACTCGCTTGGAGAAATGACTCAGAGGCAGTAATTATCAGCTTTGTGAGGGCCTTGAAAAACCTCCTACTGTGAACTGGCGCAAAGACAACAGTTTATATCCAAACATCTGGCTCAGAAGTATGTAGTCTATTTATTGTCAGTAACAGGGTGGGTGTTGGATAAATTGTGTATTTTAAGCTCTATGCTTCGGCCCCTGATATGAAAGACTTCTGCAGAGAAAACACACCGAAAATGTATCCGTGATTAAGATTTGTTTTTTGAGTGATTAAGATTTGTGTACTGGATTTAATACCTGACATCAAGCTAATATGTGAAAGGTTTGTGTACAGTATGAAAAAGTCAGTCATTCAATATCACTTTTTTTTTTTTTTAATATAGTTTACCATGATATCTGGCAACAGTTTCACATTTTTAAAAAGACTAATGCATTAATATTATGTTTAAACCCATTAGAATAATATTTGTAGGTAATACATAATTTTTTCATATATATATATATATATATATATATATATATATATATATATATATATATTTTTTACACACCCCTACTTTCAAAACTACTAAAATAAATGACAATACAATTTAAAAACACCCCCAGTTTTGTCAACAGCGTAGCTGGTTAGCTAACTGCTAGTTAACTAGCTCAAGAGGGAATTTTCAGTATCTGAGTCTTGATTTTTGTTGCATTTGCTCAGTAATGTATTTAACAACAGCCCAACCTGTATATACCCTCTTTATTACTCTCTTGAGGTTAATAAACACAAATCCCTCTGTCCTGAAGACTCTCCTATGCTGTAAAATGTAAAGTTACAGCTTTACCTCTGGCGGTTACAAAGCATTGACATTGGGGACTCTTTCATTAAAAGCTAAATAAACAGAAAACGTAAGCCTGTTTTTTTGTGGAGCCTCCCGAAGTAAGTTATTACTATAGAAATGATTGAAGTTGCATTATTGTAAGAGCTGCTGTTATTTAAAAAATAATAATAAATGAATCAACACCTTCCAACCAATCAGAATTGAGAATTCAATAGAGCTGTGGTAGAGCTGTTGGCTGTTTATAGTTGCTATAACGTCAGTGATAACAGGAACTCACTTGTTTTGAGGATGCTTCACAACAATTCATCTAACTATAAAACTATGATGTGTTGTTCTTTAATAAAAAATTTTTTTTAAATTACTGTGGTATAAGAGGAATAAAACACTTTGGGAAGTTCTGCTGTAGGAAAATAAACTTCACGGTGGACCTCCACTTAATCACATCTGATCGTGTTAATTAAGTTCCTGAGTAGAAGGGATATTCTAACATTCAGTATCATTAAGATTTAAAATAAAAGTGCAGGGTCTTCAAGAATGGGCTTAGGGACTGTTGATATACACGCATGTCTTATGATGTTCATATTTTAGTGTGTGTGTGTGTGTGTGTGTGTGTGTGTGCTCACCCCTCTCCGAATCGGTGCGAATCTGCTCCTCCAGGTCTTCAGGAGACACGTAGCACTCTGAGTCTTCGTCTCCGGGAGTGCGGGGCTTACACTTCCCACAGCAGCAGTTGAAACAGCAGCACAAACAGCAGCAGAAATAGCAGCCTGTCAGCAAGCCGCAGATGGCAAACAGACCCTGTAGACGAGTGTACACACACACATACACAAACACAGATTGTTTACTTAAACCTAGGAAGAAGTAAAAAGTAGATTATGGTACAACATGCACATACAGTATGACAATCAGTGAACAGTAATTACATATGGCGCTGTGTACGGTGCTGGAAATCTCACCTTGGCCCACCAACTAGAGAGCATAAAATAAGTGTTCACATTCTCCTCTCCGAACTGCTGGGCCACGTAGAGCCCCAGCGAGCCATATTTGTCATAAATGTTCCGTTTTGTGATGTCCGAGAGCACGGAGTGAGCATTGTTGAGCTCCTTGAACTTCTCAGCAGCATCAGGGTTCTCTGGGTTCTTGTCTGGGTGATGTTTCAAAGCAAGCTTCCTGTAAAAAAAAAAAAAAAAAAAAAAAAAATACAGATAGGACTCTCATCAAATGCACAAATTCTCCAAAATGAAGCTACAGCATTATGGCAACGACTAGAAACTAGTGATTTAGTTCAGTGCAAAAGTTTGCACCCCCTACAGTTTGTGGATGAATAAAGAATATTTTAGTTTAAAAGATTTCCAAAAAAAGGAAATAAACAGTGAATCAACAATCCAAAAGTCATAGGAAAATCAACAGAAAAATATTGAAAAGGACCAAAGAAAAGAAGATGGTTTTGCCATGACCGTTTCAGCCTCCAGACTTAATTCGAAGAAGCCATTGTGTGAGATCTGGCAGGGTTACAGTTAGAACTCTGAAAAAATATTAGGTGAATATTGCAGCTTTTGGATCCAAACGCTGTTCAGAGGATGCAGAAGCAGTTGGAGGCAGTCACAAAAGCAAAAAGAAAGGAAGATCACCTTTTTTTCACCTTTTTATTATTTGTGATAATAAAGGAACATCTGAGAAACCTAACACTCTTGGTGTCTTGGTGTAAATTATTTGTCTTTGCCTTCCTCACTGTCTTAAGGGAATGCAAACTTTTGTACTCGACTGTATCAGTTTGCTTTACACTGTTATATGACCAAACGAGAAGGAAAAATAAAAAAGTTTCACTGAAAGAAAAGGATTTGTGTTTCATCATGTGATGTCAGTGTTGGATCTCAGCATTAGACAGATGGGGTTTTTTTTATTTTTTTTTACGCCTGACTCTTACACATGCCACATTAGTGTGTGTAAACTGAGCTCAGACGTTGTGTTAGCAGTGCGTCACCAAACATTCCCCTATTAGAATCATCGTGTGCTATTCTCACTAAGTTTACACACCCTCTAAAAGAGTGTGCAAGTTTAATACCTTTCTTCTGAATTATCCCAAAACTATTTTAGAGTTTCCCTATTGGCAACTGAAATCTACCGAGAAGGTCCTCGTGTAGCTGCTGTGAAATAAATTCTTCCAGATCACCAGGAGAGAGATAGAAAAACAGAATGAGCTTTATTTAAAAGGAGACAGTTTATGTTCATCCATCGTCCATACATTAAGCACTATAAAAGCTGTAAATATACATACCTCTGTTTATATAATTTACTTTTTGGCGCTGGACTAAAATTAGTCATTTCTCATCAACATTTTATAATGCTCCAACCACACAAGCTCATTAATTTTTGATTAAGCTGACGGCCTCAGAAAGAGTTGCTATGATGACATATTCATTAAACACAAGCAAGTGCTGTTAAAATGCTTTAGCATCTAAATGGCCCTTAAAGGCAGCACGAATTAGTGCACTTAAGTCTCTGTAATTGTTGGAGCACCACTCCAGCTTTGACATGAACTAATGTTGTGGAATTGTCTCACGTGTTGCATCAGTGTTTTAGTTCTAGTGATTATTTATAGATGAAGTGAGTGCAGGGTCCCTGAGTGCAACTTCAGAATTTCTTCTTTTTGTATCTATTGTAATATTTTAATGCAAAATAAAGTTGTTCTGGAGGCATTATAGTCATTATAATGTTCCTAACCATAGACAGATAGTGCTTCCCCACTGCAAGAGCCAACCAGTAAAGCATCAGCCTCACATTTTCTATTAAATTTAATCCTGAAATCTGAAACAAATATAGTAGACCATCAGCGCAACAATATTACATTTTCAATATTTATTTTAAAAAATTGACACAGCTATTCTGAAACCAAATCTTAAAAAAGATTTTTTTTTTAAACAACTTTTCTTCCATCCCTCCATTTCTTAAGTTTGCCTGCTTGTCCGTTCCATCAGATTAAACTCTGTTTACACAAGTACATCCAGGAACAAACAGCCATTTGAGTTGCTAGATGTTTGCCAACAGAGACACCGGAAGATCTCATTTTCAGAAGTTGTGTAGTTATTCAGAAAGACCATAAACAGCAAGAGACCTTTGAACCCACCTGTACGATTTCTTGATGTCATCGTGAGTGCAGTTCTTGTCAAGGCCGAGCACCTGGTACAGAGCCTCGCCTGACGTCGACAGGGCTCGCTGTCTTTGTTCACTCATGTTCCCCGAGCATTACCTTCACATCACATATACTATAAATAAAATTTCTGCAGAGCGACAGGTATACATCAAGGCAGCAAGGGTCAACTTTCCGTTTTAAAAGCAGGCTGGAATTGGTAGGCCTATAATATGTCGTCGCTGACCTGGTGCTCAATAAACGTTTACTTCCTGTAGCCTGGAAAATTGTTATACCTACAAATAACAAAGCTTCAACACACACCTGTATATTTTAGATATCACCTGCCTGAACTATTCCATCCCGGCTACTGAGCCGGTACTGAATATTTAATAGTATACAAAATTACACAACCGTGATGTTTCTCGAGACATTTTGAATGCTAGAAGGCCAAAAAATGACCAAAACATAATACCTGACTGTAATCACAACATCAGAAATGATTCAGAAAGAATTTCATTAGCTTACCTACCTGTAAAACCCAACTTTGTGACGCTGCAAGTGTCGATCCTCTCTGAGGTTTTGCAGACGGGTCACTGGAGTCAGGTTGCTTCTCTATAAGTGAGTGGATCACTGAGCGAATGAATTATACATGGACTGAGTCATGAGTTCAGGTAACTGCCACAAGCCTGATTGGGTTTCAGTGTGTGTGTGTGTGTGTGTGTGTGTGTGTGTTTGGTGAACTATAGGAGGACACTGGGATTGATGGATGGATGGATGGATGGATAGATGCAGGGATGTAGGGATTCAACTGATGATGAAATGAAAGAGTCAGAATGATACACATCCAGATTTCACTTATGTACTTGTATCTAAAATCATACAGGTGTGCCTGAATACTTTAATCTTCTGTGTTTAGTAGAGGCATGTCAGTGCGCCATCTTGTGGTGTATTGTTTGAGTACAAGCCCTCTTAGTTGTTAGTACAGAGTATAGTTGAAAACCGTTAACAATTTCAACATGGCTAAAAAACTCATTTTTAAGCAGTCACTGTGCAAAACAAACCTGGATTCATTAACAAATTTGATGTGCTTACCTGTAGTATAATATATTGTGCTTATAGAAAAACAATAAAACCTTATTCGAACAACTCATACTATGTAAGGAAAATTCATGCTTGAGAAAATAACCCCATAAATAAAACCCCTCATTTTCAAGTATATACATTTGATTATTATTATTATTATTATTATTATTATTATTATTATTATTATTATTATTAATTAATTTATTTTATTTTATTTTATTTTTTTTACAATAGACTTTTCTGGAAGAAACTCTTAGTGTTCTGTAATTAATTAAATAAAAAACAGAAATATATATATTTCACTGCATCTAAAAATGTTTCTGTGATATCATAATTAATAATTCAAACATTAGAACTATTTCACGTCTTTACCACGGTATACACACTGTATACAAACGATAATAACTGCACATACTATATTTAAAGTGCAGTTAGTGTTTTTTTTTTTTAACGTGTCCAAAGATCTTTAATAGCCATGCAAGTTAAAACCACAGAAAATCCTTCTGTTTACATTTTTCTTGCCCTGAAATGAGTTCTGTCTCTTGTTGAAACACAGCTGTCACTGCAACTAGGCCTCATCTCATCACCCTATTGACTACATAGTGCAGTATTTTGGACAGCCCTGTCTAAAAGTATAATGCACTGCAATAATTTTACAAAGTGTAATAAGTTTAATAAGTGTACAAATGTCGTACCCTTAAGGGTAGAAAATACCCATAATGCCATTAGTAGCCAAAAAAAAAAAGAGTAGCACACCTTCACAGGCAGCAGAGGGCTCCAAACATTACAAACTGCTCCTTTAATATATTAATACATACTATTTACATTACAGATTTAATTGTTTAATCATTTAGACTGAGCATTGGTGTAAATTTGCTGGATGTTGCTACATCGTATGTATTTATGTAACTGTGTGAGAGATCTATTCAGTTTCATACACAAGTGTAATGATGCCACATAACCAGTGTTACACCATATGCCAGGATTATTCCATAATGCCATAACCAGGATTACATTTTTAGTGAGATCTACATGTCCACATACTGAATGTGTACTACATTAACTGCTAATTTTCACTTTCTATTATATTATTCTTCCATTCTTCTAGAAAATTTTCTGTCCCCAGTTGGACTGTTTCATTTTGTTGAGTTAAATATTTTGCTTTACAAAACAGCATTTTTCTTTCTTTCTTTCTTTTTTTCCAAGTTTGCTTAAATATTTCTTTAAAATAACACAGTAAAGTGACTTTATAGTAAAGGAGGAAGAATATATCATTTATTATTTTGCCTGCTTATTGTGACTTGTGTCAGCCTCAAAATTTCACTATTTCTTACATAAATTTCTTTAAAATTGTTAAAGTAAACTGATTTCATATTAAATAACAATAAAGTAGTCATGTTACCATTAGTAAATTATGTTTTTATCTAGTTATTGTAAATGGGAGAACTGAGATGTTCATCATTTTGTGTATTTACATATAAAATAAATAAATAAATAAAAAGGATTATTTTGCTGAACAGACTGATACAAAACAAACATGCCATTCGAGGCAAAAGATTTTATGAGCAGAAATAATAAGAAACAATAAGAAATAATAAGAACTAAAAACCTCCCCCCTGGAGGTTACCGTAAAACCTTGTATATAAGTGCAACTGGTTACAGCCATGGGTATTTAGCATATTGAGTTGTGCAAATCTTGTTACTTTTTCTTTGGATGATTAAATGTTGTTTTCCCAGACTGTTTTGTTTAGTGTGTTATGTGTTGTTTTCATTTTGCTTATCACAAATTCTGTGCATAATTTCACTTGTGGTCACAATGTGCTTGACTTGAACAGCCACAAGATGGCGGCTGAGGATACTGATTACTCTCACAAGGCACAAGAAAGTATATATATATATATATATATATATATATATATATATATATATATATATATATATATATATATATATATATATATATATTCTTGCTTTTAATGCTTTCACACATAAATACCAGTATTATTAAAACTTTTAACTTTTTATGCACTCGTGTAGGCTGGAGGCTAATGTTTTCAATTTAAATTAAGAGGTAAAGCAACCGTCAAAGCAACAAGACAAAAAAAATCATCGACACTTATTTGAGTACAAATCATCTTGTTTTCAAATGGCGTCTTTTTTCCTACTAGTAGTTTGTGTTAAATTAATTTTTAAAAAGCTAACATTAAACACAAGCGCCTGTCATTACCGCTACTCGGTTTAAGTTGGACGAGTCCAACACGCAGGGGTGTTCAATTTGTTCACCGTTTGTTGAAAAGGGGTTCTTTTGTTATATATAAGTTATATAAGATGTTGAGATGGAATAAGACGTGTTTTTAAGAAACGTTAAGAAAGCTATGCCGGAGGAAGATGTGCAATGAAACTGATTTTGGTAGGAAGAGACTTCGGTGACACCCCCTCCCCCCCGGTATCAGGACTGGGCCCTGCACCATGCCTGACATAAACAAGCCCTGTCAATTATGCAGTGTGTGAGTGTGTGTGTGTGTGTGTGTGTGTGTGTGTGTGTTCGTTCGTTCGTTCGTTCGTTCGTTCTGATGACTGGGGCAAACCGTACACCGGATTCAGAGCCTCTCGGGCGTCGTCTCAGGGGGAATTAACAGGTGCGCCGCTTCCCTCCTCTCATCACAGCACACTTCCCCTGGGGCCCTCGGTGAAGCTGATGCAGGCGCTTGAACACTGTGTACCGCAAACAGTGCTTTAGATACAAATCATTGCTAAATGGTTTCCTCCTAGTTAGGGAATGAGGAGAGTCCCTGATGAGCTGTGCATGGAGACTGTAGCACATTGCATGCTGTCCATCATTGCTTTTGTTAAGAAGCTCAATACATGCTAGGCTTGGAGCTCAATGCATGCATTATATTATCCCAGTCATCATTACAGCACATACGTTAACAATGTGAACTGCTAACACCAACCACCAGCAGCTGTTGTGTAGCAGTGAATAACTCCTTCTAAAAAATGGGTCTAACTAAGGAGTGACCAGTGACCCCCTAGAATGAACTGTGATATATGGATATATAAATATCCTTAGCCTTTTCCCATACAAAAGCCTTTTGGAAATGTAACTTATTTATTTATTGTAGATAAATTGTAAAGTAAAACGTGGGGGATGCAAACGTTTTGACGTTTTCAATGTAAGGCATGACTGCAATAACCAAATGTGCATACAATATTGATGGCTTATGATTTATTTCAGGATTTTACATACTCGGGCCATTTTAAAAAATATTGTTTATACATCTTGAGATAGCTATTACAACCCGGTTTTGTCATTTTGTAATCTTCCTGATTCTCGTCATGTTACTTAATTCTGTATTTTCTGATCTTTAAAGCATGCAGATTGATGCATTTTATTACAATGTAAAATATAAGATCCGGGCAGCTGATTGGTCATTAAAGGCTACCAAGTAACCAGTCAGAGGTGTCCCACTGAAAAGCATGACCAGGGGAAAAAAACAGAAAAATAAGGACATTTTTGACATATTTATTGTTATATAGCCAGTTTTTAAACATCACAACAATATTCCAGTTAATGGTTTTGAATAATGATCATCTTAATTGTGCTTGGTCTACAGGAGTTAAATACTTTTTTCCCTATGTATATGCATCTACAAGCACAGTTTACTACATAACCAGTATGCATATTTTTTAAAAATGATCGTACATTCTGGTCCAGGTTTGTGCTTCAGGAGGGTGAAATTGATCTAGCCGGAAGAGGCTCAGGGCTGCATGGCAGGGGGTTGGGCTGTGCTGAATTGTATTCTACGCTGCTAGGGAGGAGGTGGGAGCGAGTCATTGTACCCACTATTGGCATACGGCCTGATTGTTGCCATGGCACGGCGCGCTATTGTCCCCTCGGCCTCCTGCAATTCAAGTTAAAACATTCAAACACTCTAAAGCGAAAACATCTTATCTCTAATTCTTTTACAAGCACAGGTTTGCCCTCGAGACTAAAATGAATCAAGCTCAGGCCTAAAAGTGATGAGTTTTCTTATAGTGTTGGATGTGAAGTGTAATCCTGGACGTGATGCACTGTGAAATGTGTAGTGTTATTGGCTGTTTACCATCATTCCTGGAATTTCAGGGGATTAGAGGCTTGAATAGCATACTCAGTTTACACCAAGACAAGAAGCCAAGCATTAAAAAAAAGTGGAGGTGAATAAATCCAAACAATAGCTGTGCTAAGATCTGCTATTTAATGTATGAAAGGGTAGAGATAACCTGATGACTTTCCTACACCCTTCAGGGTTCATATGTATTGTAGGCAAAGTAGCTAACCCAGCCGATGGGTTTATAACTATTAGTGTTTCTATAAATTTTCAAATAAGAAAGTGTTCTGGATAAATAAACAGATGAATGCATGAATGCAAGTGACGAAATATGCAAATGCCTGAACACTAACTGCACCTTTAGCTTTAACTTTTGTGTCTTATCCTGTGAACTGAGTCTTGTGTTGTAATTGTTATAAATTTGCAAGTATAAGATGATTAAAAATATTAAGTATCTCAGCTATTTAAAGCTGAATATCACCTTAAAAAAAAGGAATATTTTCAGTAAGGAGAAGTTTATTTAATGTTTGTGGAGTCTCCAGTGTCAGAGCTTTGTAATAGTCAGTAAGTTTTCTGACATGCCGGAAGTCTTCAGGACAGAAGAGTTTAAACTCTCTGGTTTCTTGGTAACATGACTGTTTTTTTTTTTTTTCTTAAGAAAGAGAAAAAAAGAGAGTGACAGATGAGGATACAGCTGTTTATAGCTTCTATAATGTAAGTGATAATAGGACCTAACTTGTTTCACAGATGTTCCACAACATTAAATATAACTGTAAGTGGATGATGCGTCATTCTTTGATAAATAAATAGTCATTTATTAGTGTTGGCAAATTGTTGTGGTATAAGAGCATCTTTGGGACATGCTGTTATTGGAATCACACCACACCACATGGCTGATGATTATTTTTCCATAGTAGCACACCCTCAAGTGATTTATTCCTTACTTTTACATACTATTACATGTCGAATATATCCTGGATAAAATATAAGCAGAAAGAGATCATGTTGGGAAAACGCTTAACGGAAACCATCAACCCAATTCTCATAGGAAATAAAAGAATAATTGTAATGCTTTTTAACAGTCTGAATCTTGACAGGTTAATAAACAAGGCCTCCTCAGCAATGGTCCTTTGGGGAGCTCCTTGCCTTCTGGGGGCCCTTGAAGTCATTCCTGACTTCCCCCTGCTGTACAGCATTCCTGTCATCAAGGTTGAGTTGTGGTCGTGTTCTGGCAGTCGGATTTGGATGAGTTCATCGCTGTCATTCCATGGTGGTATATGAGCCATATGAAGTGTTTATTGTGGATGAACATTAGCCTACCACTCATTTTCTGTCAGGGATGCTAAAGTATGCTAAGTATACACAGGCATTAGTACACATTTTTCATGCTTGTTTATTTTAAAAGGGGTAAAATGAAATCAATATGGTGTGCAATGACGTATTGTGTACCCTGTAGCTAGTTAAAGCCCCAGTGCTTTACAGCAGTGATTAGGTTCCTTATATTGACGTATTTCCTTTTGAAACAGGAAGTCAGAGTGACAGCGTGTTGAAATGCTTGACTGATTTGCACAACAGCCAATAGCATTCGAGATACGCAAGACCCTAGAGCCCCCAGGCCTGAGCATATCCATTCTAGAGAGCAATGGGCTACTTGCACAAACACTTCCACGTTATAACCAAAAACGCCACTTCTGCTTTCCGGCTCATCTATAATGACAGTGGTGCTACTTTAAACCTGGTGTCTGCATTATCTCCCAAAAATGAACGTCAACAATGTTTATCATACTGTATATGTAAGAACATTTTAGTAAGTTGAAGAAAGGTATGCTTCGTCATAAATAAACAACTATGAGGATAAGACAATACCTATTAGTAGAAACGAACACCCAAGCTAACGTTAGCCCTACACTATGCCTTTATTGTGAGGATGAAAAAAAAACATTAGACGTTACTGCCTTGCTGTTGTCTGTAGCACGTTAATTGCAAGAACGCAAGACGAGTACAGGTTTTCTGCGTCCCAATTCGCCTACTTATACCATGCACCAAAAGTATTCATTCTTTTTGTGGAGAAAAAGTACATACTTTTGAGTGTGTAGCAAAAGAGTACGCAAGTACTGGGACATACTAACACACCACAGAATGGAAGAAAACATTGTTGCCTAGTTACGCACACCGTCACCGTAAACAAACTCCTCGTTGCATTTCAGCTTTTCTTCATTCATTATTCCTTATATAATTTATACTATATAATTTAATTTACCGTTCCCTTGATTTACTTCTTCCACATTTCATTTACACCTCTCTAAAATACGTTACACTCGTACGCCATGTTTGCAGGTTGAATTCGTCAGAGCAAAGCATCACAAAACTCCTACTCCGTCGCTCTCGAAAGGACTCGTGGGCAATATTAGCCGAAAAGTGTGCACGGAACCACACTTCGAAAATCTACCAGAAATAGTAAAACATCCGAGTACCTTTGACATACTCATTTCAACATACTACCATTTGGGACACACGGATTCTAATCTCGGATAGTATTTAGGACAGATAGTAGGCGAATTGGGACGCAGCAGCGTTGCCACATCACAGCTCGAGGGATCAATTCTAAGCTTGGGTTACTGTTTGTGTGGAGTTTTGTATGTTCTCCCTGTACCTGTGTGGGTTTCCTCAGGGTTCTCCAGTTTCCTCCAACCCCCCCCAGTAGGTGGATTGGCTAGAATAAATCGTCTCTAGTTGTGAATGAGTAAGATCCGGCTCCACCACAACCCGGACCAGGATAAAGTAGTTACCCATTATAGATAAATGAATGAATGACTGAATGTTTTGTCTTTTTTTTTTGTTCCTAGATATGCTGTCCATAACAGTAAGGGACAAGCTGTGAAACACCTATTTTGATTTCAGCGGCACTTTAAGTGAGAACGTGTGTTCACTGAGTGACTCATGCCAGTGAAGGTAATCACAGGCGGTGATGTAGGGCAAACCCCGGCGTGTGGAATACCCTCGCTGAGGTCCGTACAGTCGGCGCACGACCGCATATCAATCAGTCGCGGAGTCGCCCAGGTCGTCTAGCCAATCAGATCGCCCGTATTGAAATCGCGTTTCGATTCTGTCCAATCAGATCCGGGTTTACACGAGCAGCCGCGCAGGTATTGGCTGGAATTTGTTTTCTAAGAGGCGCTTTTCGACAGCCTCCTGTCTGCATGTTCGGAAGCAGCTTGCAGTGTTTTGGGGAAAAGCAAAGGAAAAAAAGAAAAAGACGAAGAAGCCTGTGGAGTTAACTGGCTGTGCGTGGTTTCTTTCTTTGTTTCTTTTTCTTTTTATTCATTTCAAGAAGAGCGCCAAATGAATGAAGAAGCAAAATACCTGCGCTGGAAATGCTTTATTATTTATTTATTTATTTTTGATGTTTTTTTTTTTTTTTTTTTTTGGCCAAGCAACACACTGGTGCATTGAGTGAGCTGTGAGGTCTGCTCTCTCTATCTGCATTGAGGGAGAAAATAAATAAATAAAAAAGGGACGGAATAATAAAAAAAGGGTCGAACAAAATGCGGCGCTGATCTTGAATGAAAAACCGTCGGAACCCCTTCACGAAAACGAGTCGCTGTTCATCTCATCTCATTTCCTGCTGGATTCCTTCCTTCCCTTTTTAAATCGCTCGTGCATTGTTCTTCCTCTTAGTGCTTTAAAAAAAAAAAAAAAAAATTAAGTGGTCATGCCTTTTGTCTTTTTATTCGGAAACGTTGCGCGGACCCATTTCACGATGAGGCTCGACTAACACACACACACTATCTCTCTCTCTCTCTCTCTTTCACACACACACACACACACACACACACAGGAGTTTAAAAATGAGGAAGCATTTTTTAAAAGATACTAAAAAGATCCAGGCCTCGTCATCAATAGGGCCCGGTTTGCTTGAGAAAAGGAGGAAAGGAATAAAAACCGAATAAAGAAAGAAAGAAAGAGAGAGAAAAAAAATGGACCACGCGTACGGGCGAACACGGACAGCACCAACAACAACGACGGCGGTGTGCGCGCGCGCGCGCCCGAGTTTCCCCATCGAGCCGAACAAAATGAAGCACTTCGACTCTTGAACGTCGGTTAATCGTGTTTCAAGAAAAACAAACAGCAACAACAATAATAATAATATTAAACCCCTTTTCGTTTTTTTTGTTGTTGTTGTTGCAAGACGCCGTTCCATGCCAACCCCCTGAGTTTTCTTTTAATGATCTGTTTTTTTTTTGTTTTTTTTTTAAATTTAATCTTTTTTTTTGATCCGGATCCAGCGTTCATATTGTTCAATGGAAGTATGTTATCAGTTACCGGTGTTGCCTCTGGACAGGCCAGTTCCCAAGCATGTGCTGAGCCGGAGAGGAGCGATCAGCTTCAGCTCCAGCTCCTCTCTGTTCGGCGCTCCAGACCCGCGGCAGCTGGCTCAGGTAAAATCCCATTAAATCTGCTCCAAACTCATTCATTTCACTTGTGCATTCACATTACCCTTAAACTGAGTTTATGTACCAGGCTTAACACTACTGCATTTCATACTTTGGGGTTTATACAGTTATAGCCTACATCTAGAATGGTGTAATACTTTTGTCTCGTTTTGTACTTAATACTAGAATTGTTTGATACTTTTAGCGTTCACACCGGGGTTTATACACAGCGTTTATATTGGGTTTGTAATTTATATGACGAAGGTTATACTCTGCTATTATACACGGTTTTTGTTTTGTACTCAATATTTATACTTCTAGGGTTTATATGCTACTTTTGTATCTTCTACAAACTCTACATATTCTACAGGAGTTTAATAATAGAATTGTTTGATACTTCTAGGGTTCACAGTGGGGTTTATACACAGAGTTGGTAATGGGTTTGTAGTTTATATGACGGTTATATACTGTAGTGTTATACGCTGTTGAGTGTATAGCTACTACAAGGTTTATGCTGGAGATTTTTACAACTAGTTTTGTCTCTTTTTTTATTTTTACTTTGGGTTTATATAGCTGGAACGGTTTAATACTTTTGCTTTGTTTTGTACATAATACTAGATTTGTTTCATAGGGTTCACACTGGGGTTTATATTGGGTTTGTAGTTTATATGATGAAGGTTATACTCTAGTGTTATACACTATTGATTGTATAGTTACTACAGGGTTTACACTTGAGATTTTTACTACTAGTTATTTACTTATTTACTTATTTATTTATTTATTTATTTAACTTTAGGTTTATACAGTTAGGGCTTGTCCCTTGTTTGTATACTGGAATTGTTTTATACACTGTTGAGTGTATAGCTACTACAGGGTTTATACTTCAGGATTTTATTACTAGTTCTGTTCTCTTTTTTATTTTGGGTTTAAACAGCTGGGGTTTGTCCCTTGTTTGTATTCTGGAATTTACTTTGGGGTTTACACAGCGAAGGTTATACTCTTGTGTTCTGTTAATTCTGCACGTATACTACAGGAGATTAGTACCACTCTTAAAAATAAAGGTTCTTCAATGGTTCTTAACAGCACCATAGGTTATACAAAGAACTGCCTTCTTGTCAAGAACCATTTTTCATTGTATAGGGTTCTTGGAGATTAAAGAAGTTCTTTGTTTCATTACAGGTTATTCAGAGCAGGTATCACTTTAACCTTAACAGGTTAAAGTGAACCTTATAAAGTTTTTTTTTTTGTTTGACTGGAAAAGGTTCTCTTGACATCACTCTTAAGAACCTAACTTTGGTTCCTTAAAGCACTTTTGAGAGCTTATGATAACATGGTTCTTTGTGGCACTCCTGTCAAGAACCATTTCAAGAACCTGGGTTCTTTAAAGCACCTGTAAATAGATGGTTCTCTAAAGAACTTGAGAGTAAAAGGTTCTTTGTGCAACTTAAAAGGGTTCTCCTATGGCAACAAGCTGAAAAATCTTTTTTGGTTCTAATTGGAGCCTTTATTTTTAAGAGTATATAATGGTGTTTCGCGGTCCATCTATACTTCTAGGGTTCACACTCGGGTGTTTATACACAGAGTTTATATTAGCTTTGTGTTCCGAGTTTCATCTACAACAGTTTATAATTTGGGGTTTATACAACAAACTCTAACTCTGTACAAAACTCTAAAAGTATGTACTAAAAAGAGATGCTAGAATGCTTGTGTTTTGTACTTAAGGTTTTTACTTACAGCGTTCACACTGTGGCAAATATACAGTTAAATTTGGTTTGTATTCTGGAATGTTGACTACGGCTTTAGGGTTTATATGATGGTTGTACTCAGTGTTAGTCACTGATGAGTATAACATATAGGGGTTTAATATTAGAATGGCTTAATATTGGTAATGGATTTTACTGCATCTATACTACAGGTGTTTAGTATTAAAATGCTTCAATACTTATATTTTGTACAACTTCTTGGGTTCACACACGGGTTTATATACAGTTAAATTAGGTTTTTACTCTGGAGTTTCGACTACTTTTTATACTTATGGGTTTATATGATGAAAGTTATACTCTTGTGCTATACAGTGCTGAGGTTTAATACTAATGTGTGTTTCTATGTTAGGGTTTGTACTTTGGGATTTGTACTTCAAGGTTACACTACTTCATTATGTAGTTTTACGCATTAAAATCTACACGATTATGGTTATACTTGTGTATTAGAAAGGCTGTATACTACAGGGGTTTAATACTCATGTGGTTTATACTTGAGACTTTTAATACTGGGTTGTTCGCTTTTGTATTTTAGTTTTATTCTTCTTGAGTTTACAACTTGCTTGTGAGCTGGAGTTTCTACTACAGCTTTTTATACTGTGGGTTTTATACTACAGAAGTTTGTATACTACTGTGGGGGTTTAATACTAATGTGGTTATAGTCTTTAATTCTGGATATATAAGACATTGCAGGGGATTAATACTATATCAGTTTAATACTCATATGGTTTATACTTCAATCTTTTACCACTATGTTTGTTCTGTCTTATATTTTTTGGTTTGGTTTGGTATATTTGGGGTTTGAACCTTGTTTGTGTTCTGGAGTTTCAGCTATGGCTTAAATTACAGGGGGTTTAAAACTAGGAAGGTTTAGTACTAATGTGCTTTATACTAATGGGATGTAGATTCTGGGGTTTAACTTACTATATTTTAAACTTTGGGGTTCATATAATGGTTATACTCAGTGCTATAAACTTGGAGTGTATACTACAGGGGTTTACTATTAGAAGGGTTTAATATTCATGTGGCTTATACTTTACTAACTTTTATACTTGGGGTTCATATAATGGTTATACTCAACATTATAACAGGAGTTTAATACTTGTGGTTTATACTACTAGGGTTCAGACTTTAATCTTACTACTTATACTTTGGGCTTCATATAATGGTCATACTCAGTATTTAAAATGTGGGCGTATACTAGAAGTTTTTAATACCCGTGTGTTTTATACTGTATATGTATACTCTGGCAGTGTTTATATTTTGGGGTTTACACACTGATCTTCATAATGTAAGGTTTATACTCTGTTACGCTCTGTGTTTTTACTCTTTGGTCTGTACTGCAGTTTTGTCTTCTATCTTTCGGCTCTGTGTGCTCTTCGGCTGTAATCTTTACAGTCTGCCTGGTCTCTTATCTTCAGCTGCAAGTTTGTAAATAATATAAATTGAGCGGCATCACAGATGTGTTTACTTCTCATCAGTTTCTATTGGAGCTGGAAAAACAAATGTAGTGCCATTGAAGATTCGAAGTTATATGGCCTGTAATGGTTGTTTCAAACTTGTTGCTTGTTACTTGGCATCGATAGAGCAGCGTAATTGCTTGAAGGTGCTAGATCTAGAGCGAAATTAGTTATTATTACCACTACAGTACCCTCCACTAATATTGGCACCCTTGGTAAATATGATCAAAGAAGGCTGTGAAAAATTGTCTTTATTGTTTAACCTTTTGATATTTTGTTAAAAAAATTCACAAAAATACTGTGCTCTCATGGATATCAGACAATTGCAAACACAACACGGGTGTGTCCAAACAAAAATCTTTGTTAAATATAGGTGTGCAACAATTTTTGGTACCCCTATGAATTCATATGAGAAAATATATTTGAAGTATATTCCCATTGATATTTTACATTTTTTAGTACACCTGGGTGACTAGGAACAGGAAATTGTTCAACCATGACTTGCTGTTTCATAGGGGTATAAATATGAGGTAACAAATAGGCCACATTCTCTTAGTCATTCATACCAATGGGTAAGACCAGGGAATATAGCTGTGATGTGCGGCAAAAGGTTGTTGAGCTTCACAAAATGGGAAGTGGCTATAAGAAAATAGCACAAGTATTGAAAATGCCCATTTCCACCATCAGGGCAATAATTAATAAGTTCCAGTCAACTGGAAATGTTCTAAATCAACCTGGAATTGGACGTTGCTTGGAGGGGTTTCAAGAAAAAAGCCTCTACTCTCATCAAAAAACAAACTCGAGCGTCTTCAGTTTGCCAGACACTACTGAAACTTCAAACGGGATCGGGTTCTATGGTCGGATGAAACCAAAAGGTGGTTTTGGCGCACACAGCGAGGTAGCCATATGGAAAAGTACCTCATGCCCATGTTTAAATACCTGGACGTGGACATTTTGTTAGGATACATGGCATCATGGACTCAAATCAAATATAAACAGATATTAAATGAAAACCTGACTGCCTCTGCCAGAAAGCTTAAAATGGGCCGTAGTTGGATCTTCCAGCAGGACAATGATCCAAAACATACATCAAAATGAACCCAAAATAATGGTTTACCGACCACAAAATTAAGGTCCTGCCATGGCCATCCCTGTCCCCTTACTTGAAACCCATAGAAAACCTGTGGGGTGAACTGAAGAGGAGAGTCCACCAGCATGGACCTCGAAATTTGAAGGATCTGGAGAGATTCTGTATGGAGGAATGGTCTCAGATCCCTTGCCATATATTCTCCAACCCCATCAGGCATTATAGGAGAAGACTCAGAGCTGTTGTCCTGGCAAAGGGAGGTAGCACAAAGTATTGACTAAAAGGGTGCTAATAGTTGTTGCACACCTACAGTATCTCACAAAAGTGAGTACACCCCTCACATTTTTGTAAATATTTTATTATATCTTTTCATGGGACAACACTGACGAAATGACGCTTTGCTACAATGTAAAATAGTGAGTGTACAGCTTGTATAACAGTGTAAATTTGCTGTCCCCTCAAAATAACTCAACACACAGCCATTTATGTCTAAACCGCTGGCAACAAAAGTGAATATACCCCTAAGTGAAAATGTCCAAATTGGGCCCAATTAGCCATTTTCCCTCCCCGGCGTTATGTGACTCGTTAGTGTTACAAGGTCTCAGGTGTGAATGGGGAGCAGGTGTGTTAAGTTTGGTGTCATCGCTCTCACACTCTCTCATACTGGTCACTGGAAGTTCAACATGGCACCTCATGGCAAAGAACTCTCTGAGGATCTGAAAAAAAGAATTGTTGCTCTAAATAAAGATGGCCTAGGCTATAAGAAGAGTGCCAACACCCTGAAACTGAGCTGCAGCACGGTGGCCAAGACCATACAGCGGTTTAACAGGACAGGTTCCACTCAGAACAGGCCTCGCCATGGTCGACCAAAGAAGTTGAGTGCACGTGCTCAGCATCATATCCAGAGGTTGGCTTTGCAGAATAGACGTATGAGTGCTGCCAGCATTGCTGCCGAGGTTGAAGGGGTGGGGGGGTCAGCCTGTCAGTGCTCAGACCATACGCCGCACACTGCATCAAATTGGTCTGCATGGCTGTCGTCCCAGAAGGAAGCCTCTTCTAAAGATGATGCACAAGAAAGCCCGCAAACAGTTTGCTGAAGACAAGCAGACTAAGGACATGGATTACTGGAACCATGTCCTGTAGTCTGATGAGACCAAGATGAACTTATTTGGTTCAGATGGTGTCAAGTGTGTGTGGCGGCAACCAGGTGAGGAGTACAAAGACAAGTGTGTCTTGCCTACAGTTAAGCATGGTGGTGGGAGTGTCATGGTCTGGGGCTGCATGAGTGCTGCCGGCACTGGGGAGCTAATGCCAACATGTACTGTGACATACTGAAGCAGAGCATGATCCCCTCCCTTCGGAAACTGGGCCGCAGGGTAGTATTCCAACATGATAACGACCCCAAACACACCTCCAAGACGACCACTGCCTTGCTAAAGAAGCTGAGGGTAAAGGTGATGGACTGGCCAAGCATGTCTCCAGACCTAAACCCTATTGAGCATCTGTGGGGCATTCTCAAATGGAAGGTGGAGGAGCGCAAGGTCTCTAACATCCACCAGCTCTGTGATGTCGTCATGGGGGAGTGGAAGAGGACTCTAGTGGCAACCTGTGAAGCTCTGGTGAACTCCATGCCCAACAGGGTTAAGGCAGTGCTGGAAAATAATGGTGGCCACACAGAATATTGACACTTTGGGCCCAATTTGGACATTTTCACTTAAGGGTGTACTTATTTTTGTTGCCAGCGATTTAGACATCAATGGCTGTGTGTTGAGTTATTTTGAGGGGACAGCAAATTTACACTGTTATACAAGCTGTACTCTTACTACTTTACATTGTAGCAAAGTGTCATTTCTTCAGTGTTGTCCCATGAAAAGATATAATAAAATATTTACAAAAATGTGAGGGGTGTACTCACTTTTGTGCGATACTGTGTGTATATATGTGTGTGTATATATGTGTGTGTATATATATATATATATATATATATATATATATATATATATATATATATATATATATATATATATACTTTTTTTTTTTTTTTGATAAACCTGTGTTTTGTTTGCAATTGTTTGATGAGAGCAGAGTATTTTTGTGATTTTTGTGATCAAAAGATCAAAAGGTTAAACAATAAAGACAATTTTTCACAGCCTTGGCACCAAGGGTGCCAATATTAGTGGAGGGCACTGTATGTAAATGTAACCCATTTTTAAGTCAGTGCGTTTAAACTACTGTCAGTGATAAGGTGGGAACAGATGGGGGTGTGTGGAAAATAGTTCTGCTGTAAACAATATGGAGTTTGAGCTGATGGGTTGTGAGAAACTTAATGTTAAAATTTCTTATTGGTGTGTTTGATGTTGGTTTTACTGCTCACGCATGCTTAAGCATTCTGGTATTTTTAATACGTTGTCTCACAGAGCTGATTAAATGCATCTTGCAGTTCCATATTGAACTTGAGTGAGTGTTGTAGAGCTTTTTAGTTATAGCAACGCAGCAGCCCATTTATCATGTGGGAGTGGGATTATGGGTCTTATCCCTTCATCCAAATAATTACAAATGGACTTTAAAAGCAAAAATCGATCAAATGTCAGCTTTCTTACTGTTCGAGAATCGATTGAAATATTGGTCAAATGTATTACATGGTACTTTCTGGCCTTTAAATGGGAATGCCTCCAGGGCTTTTGGCTAGAATTTCATGTGTGTGTGGAATGTGGGACGGAGCCCTGAGTCCAAGCCTAGACTTGCCAAAGCCTTTGTGCTCTTGTCATATGTAAACATGTACATGGGCGGGAATTGTTGTGATGAAGAGGCTTGTGTTTGTGTGTTTTCGCAAGCACATTGTGGCTGGCTTCACGTTTCATCGATGAAACAGGAACATCATGGTGAGACGGAATGGACAAATGAAGCTGGTCTGGATGCACAGAATTTATCATGTTTACTGGGTCCCATGGACAATAAAACTGGGATAAATTTGTGAAACTAATAGCAAGAATTCAATTGCGCCAAATAAAAACAAGTGTGTGTGATCTGCCTGTAGATATCCAATCAGAAGCTGGCAATAACCGCATGTACTGTGCATGACAACAGAGCAGTACTATCACTATAGGTGAACAAGCACCGAATATTATCAAAAAGATGAGCACTTCATCTGAGCAAGTGAATGAGAGCAAAGGTTAAGTGGACATAAGATGTATGAAAGAATGTGCAAAAATGTGTCCTAAAAGTGGCGCTTGTCCATTTTTCCAACACGCTCTTATTGGAGTTGCTGTTTTTCTGTGGCGGACTGAATCTGAAATGGATTTTTATATAGTGCACAATGTTATTTTATACCGTATGTTATATATACTGTATACGTAGTGAAAAGGAAGTCTTGCTGTTCTAGGACGAGTTGAGGATGTTTACATGAATCCCGGGTTGCATGAAACCAAAGCTGAACCAAATCTGAACCATACAGGCGCAGGTATTTTAGTGACAACGATGTGTGTAAATGAGGGAGCATTTTATTTTATTTGAGCGTTTGTGTCTAAATGAAGTCTGTGCTAGGTATTTCACAAGCTGCGAGTTAGCTTTCACAAGTTAGCTTTCTGCAAACATTGTTTTTGTGCAGTCATAAAACGTGAGTGACTCTTGCAGTGCTGTGTGTGTGTGTGTGTGTGTGTGTGTGTGTGTGTGTGTGTGTGTGTGTGTGAGTGTGTGTGTGTGTGCTTGCATGCAGTCATGAAAGGGTGAGACTGTTGCAGTGCTGTGTGTATGTGTGTAGGGTTATAACGTGTTGCCATGTTTGTGAGGACCGAGGTGGGCTATGTTACAGAGTGAGGTGGTTAAACATGTGCTCGGGCTTTAGGGGCAGAGGTTTGGCCGCTTTCCAACTTCGCAGATGGCCACAATGCTCTCTCTTTCATTCTCTCTCTCTTTTTTTTAAAAATGTTTTCACACTTTCTCTCTGCATTCTTT
This sequence comes from Cranoglanis bouderius, assembly GCA_023630585.1. Lineage (NCBI taxonomy): Eukaryota > Metazoa > Chordata > Actinopteri > Siluriformes > Cranoglanididae > Cranoglanis > Cranoglanis bouderius. The sequence continues at coordinate 7,203,234 of CM042539.1, forward strand.
GCACTGTTTCACTACTATCACTCCATCCCCAATCAGTCTCACTCTCCCACTCTTGTTCTTCTCAAACAGGCACGTTTTTGTGAAAGAAGGCGTCTTCTCACATGTGGGGGTTGTTTCAAATTATTCAGATTTCCACGAAGAGGGTGAGAGTGTACGCTAAACCGAAGCTTTCTGTGTCATCGTGCCAGTGCGAAGCTCGGACGCGTCCACCGGGATGGAACTGATGTTGCCGGTTTGCTCTGAGGAATGCAGAATGCGATGATGTTAAAGGCCTTTGCTCACGAAAATGACGCGATTTTAATCGTTCATTGGGTTGTTCAATGATATCCGTCACAAAAAAAGCAGATATCTGGTGGGAAAAGAACAATAATTTCATGTCTCAGATTCTCAAAATGGCACCAAAGAGTATTTAATGTTAGAAAGTTAAAGAAAAAAATATCATTGATGAGTAACACGTGATCTGTGTTAATCCTTGTCATACAATGATCGTTCATTTTGGAAGCGGATAAAGTAGGCAACTTGGCGATCCTAATATTTACTAAAAAAATACTCTTAATTATCAATAAAGCGATTGCCGTAGGCTACAAATGAATTAATGAAGGCAGCAGGTGGCTTAAATAAATTCCTCATGAAGTGATGGCAAGTGAGAATTAAAAAGAGGTCAGCTATATTATGCACACGGCAAAACGAATGAAGTAAAACCTTGACAGTGTTACCAGAAATGAAGCACTGAGATATTTGGAAACAGTCCACTGAAATATGAAGTACCAGCATATTAACGTTACACCATAAAACAAACAAACAAAACAAAACACATTTTGACACAAAGGATTTTTGAGGAGTTACGAACGATGGACAAGTAGGATTAAAGTTTTGAAGCTCATGTAACTGGAACGTAGCTAGTAATCTAGTCAGTTTTTTTTTTAATAGAAGAATGTTGTTATTTTTTAACCGTCATTCAAACCATATTTCTGTGAAACTGTGACACCATAACAAGCAATCTCTGTAGTTATGTTCTGGCTTGGAAAGGGCCATTAATCTTTTATCTTTATTAGCTAGCTAGCCCTAGGTTGAGACAAATTTAGCTATCGAACATAATAACCTATGACTAATATGATGTTAATGTTTTGTCACTTGTAAGTTTTTGATCGTTTCCATAAATGCAGTATTTCTTAAAAAAAAAAAAAAAAAAAAGTTCAGTTCTGGCAATATTGTGTGTGTGTGTGTGTGTTGGGGGATCATGTCAAAAACATTTTATTATTTCTTACATTTGACCATTTCACCAGCATGTTGGCCAAAAAAAATGTTGGGATGCAGCTTATTTGAGTTATAAGACATATCGAATTGACCCGCCTGAGATTAAGTGATGATGTAACAGGTTTGACGAAAAGGGGCATGGCAACAAATGCCAATCAATGGTGTTGTTGTTTATTTGTGTTCTCACTAAATGTTTTTTTCCCCCTCTTGTTGTTGTGATTCTCTGTACCACCATAAATACTAACTAGAAAAAAAGAAAGGAAAAGATGATGTCTCATTTGGAGATGCTGCTGTATTTAGAGCAGGCTCTCAGCTGGACTCTTGATAGATTTCCGCTATTAGTCATATGGACACTCCGGTCGATCAGTGTGATGTCAGCTCACTCAGTGAGTTTACAGTGCTGGTGCTGGTGCTCTGGTGGAGCTGGTTTGTGTCGTCACGTGCCCTGAAAACATCCTGCTGTGTCTGATTAGAGTCAGTAACAGTTTCAGATGTTGTGCTCTTGAATCATAGTTTTTAGCAAGACGATACTTCCTGCAGCCTCCCTTTCAGCATACATAAAGTTTATAGGTGAAAACTCATTGTATTTTGTAATTCTAGCAGATGATTGTGACCTCGGTGTGTGTGTTTTGAAATATAAAAGAGGCATGAGTCCATTCATCATACAGGGATCAGAGTTAAATGGATTTGATTATTGTTGATTTGACATGATCCAGGAATTTTCCGTTCTTTGAAGCCGTCGTCGAACTTGTTGCCAAGACTGCAAGCTCAAACGTGCTCAGGAGATTAGATCACACAATTTGACGTGACCACTTATGCCACAGAGTGTCTATCAATTGTACATTTTTCGTGCCGCAAGTGGCAGAATCCTGGTGGTTGCAATCTGATTGGTTAACCAGCCTCCAACAAGAAAACAAAATTTTAAACACCGTGACACATTCACGGTGCCTTATTTATCAATCTTAACTAAAGCTGTGTGTAAATGTTCTTGTAGGCCACACCGAATGAACAATTCCTGCCAGATTTGCTGATTTTCTTCATACCTGTGCGCATATGTTGATAAATGGCAATCATCCGTAAATTACTGTGCACTTTCATGGCACAACTGATTTACATTTTGTGATGCCCACAAGTTTTTTTTTTTTTTTTTTAAGGCAAAAAGAGCCTAAAACCATTAAACAGTGAAAGAGTGCCTCCAAAGAGTGCCTTGCTGTAAATCTTCCAGCAATGCAACTCGGCCATTGCAACACATCAGTTACCGTACCGTTACTTTTGTCGTAGTTGAATGGCTAGTCTTATTTGTCTTAATTTATGGCTTTGTTTTGGATTCTTTTCTTTCAAGTTGTTATTATGAACGACCGAATGTCACAAAAGGTTCATTCAGTTGGTGTGTGCAAATGACATAATAAGTGATTCAACCTTGACAGCGTAATGCGTATATAAAATCGCAGTAACTCATCACCAATTATAGGATTTAAAGCCTTTAGCGAGTGTCCTAATGTGGACATTCAAACTCAGGAGCTCTCTTTGGTTACAAACATTTTTCCCAACCAACTGGATTTTCAAATCACATTTCTGCGAAACAATTATGACTAAATTTCTTTGTATTCTGATTCATTGACCCATTGGGCGCAAATTATAGTCAGTGGAATAAAAATTATAAAACAGGCTGATGCATTACAGGAAAAGTCTGCGGTTGGTTGTCTGTCATGTCAGTAAAATTGCCTCTTACTGTCAAAGTTGACGCTTCTTGGCCATGTTTAGCACCAAAATACCAGAAGCCTGTTTTGTGAGACTGCACACTGCACTAAATCACTTCATTTTCACCCTCTGAAATTGTTATTGCAAGAATTGATGATATTGTGCTCACGTTTTGGTTAATTTGTGGAAAAACATGCCTGTGATTTAATGTTTAAGTAGGTGGAGTTCAAAAGTTTGTGCTATGCAGAAATATTTTTAATTATAGTGTAATTTGTCTGATATTTTGTACAGTTTTCTGGCCACAAGCTTCAGAATCTCATTGTGGGGAAAAAAAAACATTTCTCTGAGCAAGATATAGTTATTGGATGAAATAACTGTGTTTCAAATCATAAACAGTGTTTTGTCGAAAATGTTAGTGGGGAGTAAATGAGTGCTGATGGACGACATGAAAATGCCTGATTGGTGAGTTGCAATGTCAGTCAGACGATTTCTTTTCAAGAAAGTAGGCAGGTTCTGGCGATGTTTTGGGATAAAAAGGACCAGGCACTCAAGCATAAGCAACAAAAACGTATTGATTTTTATTAAGACATGCTGTCAGGTCCATAAATATTTGGACATTGACAAAGTTATTTTTATTTTAGCTGTCTACCATAGTATATTGGAGTTGAAATAAAATAATGACCTTCAGGTTTAATTTACATCGAAATTGGGTGAACGGTAAAAGTAATTGGACAAACTAACACAAACATAAATTAAATTGTCATTTTAGATGCAATCCTGAAGTCTGGAAGTCATAGACATCACCAGACGCTGGGTTTCTTCCCGGGTGATGCTCTGCCAGGCGTTCAGATCAGGCAATTGACCTGGCCATCACAGATTATTCCACTTCTTCATCTTAAAAAAGTCTTGGGTTGCTTTCATATATGTTTCGGGTCATTGTCCATCTGCACTGTGAAGCACCGGCCAATGAGTTTTGAATCATTTGGCTGATTAGCCCTGTATGTTTCAGTATTCATCCTGCTGACAAAAGTCACATCATCAGTAAATACAAGGGAACCAGTTCCATTGGCAGCCGTACACGCATACGCCATATGATGAGGTGCTATGCTTCGGACCACGAGCGGTTCCTTCCCTTCTCCATACTCTTCACTTCCCATCATTCTGGTACAAGTTGATCTTTGTCTCATCTGTCCATTGGATGCTGTTCCAGAACTGTACAGGCTTTTTCTAATCTGGTCTTCTTGTTTTTGAGGCTTACCTATTGTTTATATCTTGTGGTAAAGCTTGTTGACTTTGGCGTGTGTAAATCTTGTACACATTTTGCTACATATACAAATAAAGGCTCCATGTTTTGCTCCCAGGCAACAATTTTACCCCTTTTGGAATGATCAGCTTGAGTAAATCTGGCTTGAAGAGGTAACGGTGGCCTTATAACACTTGTTTGAGAAAATGGTTGTGGTATAAATTACAGTGAAGCATCCAACTTCATTTAAGATGCATCAGGAAATACATTTAGTTCATTAATAACCTTCACTGAATTACCATCACAATAGTACTTTAGTGTTTTGTAATAGTAGGTCGTCAGTGTTATGAATTCCACGTTGCACCCCTGGTACACGTGTAGCTCTACACCGTCTGCCTCAGTGTGTTCATTCTTCTTGTTTCTATCGTTAGCGTTATCTTGTGTAAACTGAAATCCAAAACCAGCCTGTATCATGGTATTGGTAGGAAGTCTGAAATGTGAGTGATTAGCTGTCGGCTGTGCTGCGAGTGTTCGTTGGAGGCCTCCTCGCTCGTGTTTGGAGACTGTTTCTTCTTGAATTTGTTTATCTTCAGTGAGGCGATAAGGGTTTCATGCAGAGCCGTTGGATTGACGTAGTTTCAGGATGTGGTAAGAATGCTGAATGAGCTGTTCAGTGTTTCATAAGTTGTTGTTTTGTACGTGTGTGTGCGTGTGCATGCAACCTCTATTTCTAAGCCCGATACTCGCTAATGTCCCTGATATTAGTGTGGTTTTATTTATTTATTTTTTTGTATTTATTCATTTTTGTAGTATCAGATATTATGTACCTTTTTATAACTTGCTTTGTGTTCTGAACATTTTCATTTGCTTCATGCATGCTGTGAATTTTGCATTTGTTTAGATTTTTTTAATGCACAACGCAAATGATGACCTACTTCATCATACACAGCCCGTACATAATATTTTTCTATGTACAATACGTTACACATGTGTAAATAATCCTGACAGTCAGTAGGCTTATGACTTGAGACAGTTGCGTATAGGGATGGGCATTTCGGACAATAGTATTATTTGAATTTTCTCAAAGCATTATGGGAATATTATTTCAATATTCAATTTTCCACCCACACATGCACGCAAAATGCGTGTATGACACAAAACATTATGCCTTTTTTTTGGCTGGTGTGTGTGTTTTGGCTGTGTGCTAGATACAATAAAGTACACTGAGTGACAGTTTAAACTTGTTACAACTGGCTCTCTCCATCACGTTTCACAATAAAACTTCCACTTTGCGCATTTTCGGCCATATCACACCACTATGTCGTTGATGATTTGCCAATAACCGCATGCTCTGAAGTGTTTTATTCATCTTCCTGATCGGTCAGAAGGTGTTCATTTTCTACAGTAGTGCAGCTGCAAATTGACCGTTTCTTTGGTAACATGCAGTGTTAAAAATTGCAGTGTCTTCAACTTAAGTCTCAAATGTGAAAGCAGAGCGGTTAGTGAGGGAACGAGCGTTTTAAAGTGGACCTAACCTGTATCGTGGACATTCCACAAAATTAAATATCTCTATAAAATATATGATGTCGTACTTTAATGAATAAAAATTGTAACTGTTGGCAAATTGCTGTGGTATAAGAGGACTACAACACTCCAGGATGTGCTGTTAAAGGAAAATATTCAACTTCAGGTAACAGTAACTCCGCTTCATAACACAGTGTTGATTTTATTCCTACAACAGCATGACCCGGTGTGTTTTATTCCTCACTATAAACTGTACTATAATTTTTTTTTATATTCAACAATTTGGAAATATGAACTCCTCCCCTAGTTGTGTATCTTGTTTTCTCAGCAGTATTCTGCTTATGTTCTTATTCTGATGCATCAACAATGCCTTAAAAGGATAAAAGGAGTTTTGTTCTTGCAAACCTGCAAAATATTAATTGATTTAAAGATCCATGTGACCTGAAAAGCCCAGAACAGTTTATATGCAGTTTTTCTTACACGGAACATTTGCAGGAATTTGCGCAGTATTATGGTTCCAGCTTCTTCTGTACGTCATCATTATCTCGTGCTTTGCTGCATCACTCCTATTGCTCCACCGTTGCTTATTTCCCAATCATACACTGCATGTTCATACATACGTACAACAGTCAGTGAGTATTTTCAGCTGACCTTCATAGTGCCATGGTGAAATGTGTAACCGAACACAATGTGAATTTAAGTGTTGAATGAAGTAAAATCACATGTAATATCACACTTTTAATATGAAACTGTGTATAAAATTTAGTTTGCTCAGGGTCAGGGAACACGTGCCGACTAGTGACCGCAGGTTTCCCTGACCTTTTTTGATGGTAGCGCTGGATGATGTTACGATATTGTAAGTTATTCATTCATGATGCTTTGGTGTGATTTGGACAGTGTGTATGTCTGTTTGTTTACTGCTTCTCATTGCGCTTCTTCTTCATATAATTACATAATTGCTCACAGTGCATAAATGCTTCGTATATTTTGCTTTGTCAAAAAAAAAGCAGACTATATGAGAAAAAAGGGATTGCTTTGCTGTGTGGAATAATGAAATGAATTAAAAATACACATCAGTACATTACTTCTTATTGAATGTTCACTAACATATATTAAACATATTTTTAAAAACACTGATTAAATATTAATTACATGGAAAGCTCATTAAACAATAGCAAAGGCAAAAAATCTAACCGTTTCAGTTCATTTCTGAAAATTTTGCAAAACCAGATTATTTATTTAACTGATGGTGAACTAGGCCACACCTCTTCTCTAATTTCATTGGCTGCCACACTTAACACATCAATCTTAACTAACTATGTAAATTAGTAAGCTAGCAAAATGTAGGCTACAGAGTTTCAGACCGTAACATTATTCAATTTCTTACAGTAGAATGTGAGTCATTGACTTTTCTTTAAACTTTAATATTTATGACCAAGCCATGTGCCATATTCTGAGCTTAAAGACCTGAAAACCTGAAATGAAAATTTTTTTTTTAACCTTTTCAGTTCATGTCTCTGTTTATACTGTGCACGATTAATCAATATCAATCACTTACAAGAGAAAATCCCTGTGTCCTTAACTTTTTCCATCACCACCCAATGTGAAATTTACACAAAATACAATGTGCAATAATAATAATAATAATAATAATAATAATTATTATTATTATTATTATTTTATTTTTTTTTTCATTATTTTCTGTTTTACACATCTTTTAATGTCATTTGTTTTATGCTGAAAAATTATCCACATTGAAAGTTCTAGAAAAAATTCCGTAATGTAACTTTTTATTAAAGGATGTTAATGTATTAACGATAAAACCATTTTTATGCTAATGCTCAGATTTAAGAAATCTAAAATAAGACTTTATTTCTATATTAAACAGTGGCTTATTTTGGAGTAAGGATGTGAGAATAGATAGAATTTTAGAACTTTAGGATATCTGTAGCTTATTTTAAACGTAACATATTTAAACGCAACATTTGCCCCAAATATTCAGCAAAACGTTTCAAAAGGTCTGGAACTCGTATTTGCACCCTGTTCTGTGTGTCTCCTTTCCACAGTATGGTGCTAAACTGTATTTACTGTATGTACATTTTTAATTTATAAAGTTTATTTTTATTACACCGACGCAGTAGGTTTGCGCGAGGGACTGCTCAGCTCCAATAGCCGTGCTGTAAAAGTCTCGTCTGGTTTATGGCCCGGCTCTTACAGGAATGTACAGTGCAGTCATCATGCAGCGTCTCACAGCGGCATGCTATAACTCATAAAGGAGCTCTGAATTTATGAACCCGAGCACTGTTCCTTTAATCCCAGTCAGTCTGAGAGTGAACGGGAATTGGCAAGGCTTCCTCTTTTGCTTGCTCTTTTTTTTTTTCACGTGCCTGCAGTTGATAGTATGAGGAAGAATGAAGTGCTGATAAACTGACCGTTATTGCGCTGAGGGGAAAGAAAACAGAAACGGTCTGTACGTGTGTGAAGGAAGGGACATGACCCCCTCTGAGCGAGGCGACCTCGGTATGGCACTGCGACACTTCACTCTGAAGAAGTGAGTGTAACATCCTGGAGACCTGAGAGGGGAGGGGTGTGGGGTGGTGTACAAAAAACAAAACGAAAAACAAAACACATAGACATCTGTGATGAAGTTTGTAGAAAGGAAGTTGCTCTGTATTCTGGCAGAATTTCACCCCCAGACATTTGAGTTTTTTGTTTTTTTTAATCTTTGAGGCGTGATTAGACAGGAGCTCTGAGGTCATGACCTTAGCAACGGATATGGCAGATAAAGTCTATTTTTAAAAATAATTGTTGGGGGGGGGGGGGGGGGCAGGTTGGAATCGGCATTGCTATGACCTTCATAGAGTTAATAATTTTTCAGCAGTTTGAAAGATTTGCAATTGTACTTTAACTTGTAGTTTTAACTTTGATTTTTTTTTTCAGTCATTGCTACCTTTATTGCACTTAATAATTCATTTATTAGAAATTTCAATAAATATTCCTAGAAACTGTTAAAGTCAAGGAAGCCCATTTTGCACCAGAAGTAAGCAACTGCTCCATGACTCTTTATTTTCACATTGGACCCTGTGCACGCCTAGAGAAAAATTCTGGTGAGGAAGTACACAGCTAAAGTATCCCCCCAACCCCCCACCCCCCAGTTGTATTTTAGGCCTCAAGTTAAAACTAAAACCCTTTTGGTTTGATTTAAAACCATTCCTTTTACACTCTGTAATAATGAAACACCTCATGAATGAATGCCTCGATACCACAGCACTGTTCAATTATTCCTTCTGATTGCACAGAACGTTTGATTAATTTTCTATAACAGCAGCTCTGACTGTAATCACAGGTTTATATAGTCATACTCATTCTAATACGTTATTGTTTCTATAGTAACAGCGAATTCACAGCGACTTCTGTAGCAGATGTTCCAGATATCTAAGAATAATAATAAGCAGATTTTAAAAATGTTTTATTTAATAAATAAAAATGTTATATGGAAGGAGTCTCCAGTATCAGCGCTTTGCAACAGTCAGACGTAAAGCTGTAACTTTCCGTTTTCCTTCATCAGAAGTCAGAAGACGTTTTGTTTTTTGGTTTCATGGTAACAAGCGACTTTTTTTTGTCTGGGTAACATCAACAGCAAGTGCAGCAATGACTGTTGCTACATAGCCGCTACAATTTAAGTAATAACTTGTTTCATGGATGCTCCACAACAATAAATGTAACTGTAAATGGATAAAAGTATGTCGTATTGTTCTTAACCCCACATCATTACACCACCCTGTCTTTGATTATTTTCCTGTAACAAGAATTCACCAAGTGTTTTATTCCTTAATTAACAGCCCTATCATGTACAGAGGATCATGATGTGAAATTGCAGTGGGTGTGGCCAGTGACACAGCTGCAGTCCGTCCCCAAGATAACGCTCATGATTGGCTTATTGAACAACGCGCAGATAACTTGTGACTGATAAACAATCATAACGGAAGTGTAACTCCTCTGATGACTTTCCTCCCTTATCCTGGGGGACACGTGGTCACATGCAACATCTTCACATTTCCTGTGTTTGGTTTGGGAATTAGCAGTTGCGTGCTTCATCTCTCGATCCTCAAACCACAGGACTCTCGCCCACCCACGTCTCCAGCAGCCCCCTCCTTGTGTGTGTGTGTGTGTGTGTGTGTGTGTGTGTGTGTGTGGTTCAATATATGACCCTGTGAACATACAGAGATGAGTTTGCATATTCAACCAAGATATAGTCAGAGTAGGAGCTCGTGTGGGTGTGTGTTCAAGCTCAGGGCTCATGTGTAGAAGATTATTTCCAGACAGTAGAAGTCACAGTTAAAATCGCACCCTTTAAATAAGTCCGCATCGTGTGGAAAGTCATGTGAGAAACAGCGAGAAGTCTTGTGTGTGTCGTAGTGCCCGTGGTGCGGTGTTCAGTTCGCCTAACGTGCTGCGAGTCTATTTGTGGAAACTCTCCTCCACAGACATATGTGGTGATGTCAATGCTACGACGGGCCTAATTTGGGCTGCGGGAGAGCGTTTGATTGCACACCTGTTCTCAAAACGAGGTGTTTGCGAAGCCAAGGCTGTGACTGGGAAATGGATTCGAACATGACGCATACTTGGTTAACAATGGACACATTTTATTTAAAGTCAGGGCTGTCACGATACTGTAGTTTTGCCTCAAAACAAAATCCAAAAATGACACCGTTGCAAAAAAAAAAAAAATCATTTGGCCTTCGTCACATTTGGTTTTACCTATGTGGAAAGCAGTATATTTCAAAATATACACAATATGGCCAAAAGTATGTGGACACCTGAACATTGAATATCCCATTCCAAAACCATGGCCATTATTATTGACATGTTCCCCTTTCATGTTATAATAAGCTCCGCTCTTCTGGGAAGGCATTCCACTAGATTTTGGAGTGTGGCTGTGGGGATTTGTTTTCACTCAGCTACAAGAGCATTAGTGAGGTCAGACACTGATGTTGGATGAGGAGACCTGGAGCAAAGTCGGTGTTCCAGTTCATGGCAAAGCTGTTCATTGGAGTTGAGGTCAGGGCTCTGTGCTCTGTTCGAGTTCTTCCACCTTCTTCCAACCTTAACGCCGCATGTCTACATGGAGTTCGCTTTGTGCAACAGGGGCATTGTCATGCTGGAACAGGTTTGGGCCTCTTGGTTCCAGTGAAGGGAAATTTGAAATTCTACTTATTAAACTGCATACAAAGACATTCTAGACAATTGTGTGCTTTCAACTTTGTGGCAACAGTTTAAGAAAGAATGACACATTCAGTATTAGGGTTACGTGTCCGCATACTTTTGGCCATACTGTTTGGCCATATATTTGCCTATAATTTTAGGACAATTTCAAATATTTGCCTTTATTCTCTGTTGACTTAAGAATACTTAAGAATATATAGCGAAAATAAATACAATAAAATATTGTATTTGTTATAGTTAGTGAATATATTTCCTTAGTAATAAAAAGTATGTCACAGGCATGGAAATATATTTTCACAATCATAACCAAATACATTATTTATAATGCAATATATGTAAAAAATAATTATTAATTTATGTTTGTTTTCTAAAACATGTTTCATATGTTTAAATCTGGGTCGTTATTTAACAAAGAAAAACATATTGATTTGGTTAAGTTTTCTCTAAGGAGATGTTTATTTAACGTTTATAGAAGGAGTCTCCAGTGCGAGCACTTTGTAACGGTCGGTACGTCTTCCACCATGTGAGAGTCTTCATGAGCGATAACAGCTTAATAATTAACTTGTTTTGTAGAAGTTCCACAACATTAAATGTAACTATACATTGATAAAAAGTATGACGTCCTTCTTTAGTAAATAAAAAATATAACTGTTGGCAAATTGCTGTGAAATAAAACATTTTGTGCTGCATTACCACCCTGTCATTGATTATTTTCTAGAACATGCCCTGTTGTTTTATTCATTAGTAAATGCTCCACAAAATTGTGAAGGAACATCTCTATACTTCAACTCTTATGGAAAAAAAAAAGCCAGGATTTATGAACATGCACGAATACACATTCTCAGTTTTCATAGCCATGTTCTCAAGGATTTATAGAACAGCCATGATTTGTTCATTGCTAATGTTAGCTAGTTTAGCTAGCTAAGTAGCTTAGCACGCTGGTTCTGTGGCAAAAAGTACCACATTATCATCCAAATTTTTTTTCTTTTTTTTTCCCCCAGATAAACTGAGCTTTTGTGTTTTGTGTCAGAAATATTGAGAAAATGTGAAATCTGTGGGTTTTTTTTTTTACATTTATTTTTTGAGGAAAAACTCTCCCTCATTTTACTCTGTTTCAAATCACCTCATCTTTGTCACAGGAGACTCATTTGAATAATTCACTACGATTGGTCCGTTGCTGAAACGACACAGCAATAGTGCCTCACGAACTCATCTAAATATTTCACTGTGATTGGTTCACGCTGGCCAATCAACACACAGCTGTCTTTCTGCCCACGCCATCTTTCTAAGTAGAAGCAGCTTCACTTACAAAAAATACTTGTTTTGATCACAATTTTTCACGGTTTTTAGACGTAACACAGCTCTCTTGGTGATCGGGACAGTTACACACATTCAAAATGACGTGAAAAAGCTTGAAGAAGAAGAAGCTAGAAATGAGCCTTCTTGCTACAAAGCAAGACTTGATAAAGTTTTTCCCCCCTTCCGTTTCTCTCAGGAAAGCTTATTTCTTTTAGGACAGCGTTGAAAAAATTTAAATCACTTCCTATCATTTCATGACAAAAAACTTATGAAGCAGCAAGGTGTTACAAAATACAGATTTCATGGAAGATGTGCAAAATGTTCTTGGCTTTGTTGGGAAGACCATTAGCAAAGTAATGAATATTAATGAGTGGGGCGGGCTGCTTTATGAATATTAATGAATGGGGGTGTGTTTGTGGATTAGGCGCTGGGTTATGTAATGTATAGTATGTATATAAATAATGCTTGCCCTTTACATTTTATAAAAAGGAACGAGTCCCTGTGCAGGAAAGCGCAAATGGAAAAAAATATTTGTGTCCTAATCTTTCATGGAGGTTTAGGCAGTGTTTTATTTAGTAAATGAAGTGTACAGTGTGCACTCGAGCTGCGCTGATAAGGAGACAGGAGCGTGCTCGGTCCCTCTAAGCCCCTCCCCCTGCATGCGTCAATGGACCCGATTCTCTGATTTGCTGTCGCTTGGAAGCTGCAGGGGTTGTTGGGGGGTGCGTGAGAGAGGTGGAGTTTACGAGAGGCGTTCATGGCCATCATGGACAGCTGGTTTGTGTATGTCTGTGTCTCTCCATGGCGCCTGTCCCATGATTGTGTGGTCAGGTGACGGCAGCACAGCTAAGACAGCTGCACTAAGCTCAGCACTCAGTACGATGTCCTGGCCTTAAGCTTGAGTCTCTGACAAACACAAACACACACACACGCACACACACATACATGTACGCCCACACTCTGACACTCACAGTATAACACACACCCACACTTGGAGACCGAGACTATGATCATCTGTGTCCTAAAGGTCCAATGGGAATAGCTCTAATCTGGTCTGTAATTGCCTTTCTCATCAGATGGATTTTCTCCAAGGTAGGTTTGGGAGCGAACTGTAGCTTTTAGCACCACTTCAGGAAAAAAAAAAAAAAAAAATTTAAAAATGTTCTGTCTCTGACAGCAGTCAACAATAATACATCTAGCAAATCCTACTAGTGTGTATAACATCTGCATGGCTCAGTCCTCCTTTGGAACTTTTCTACTCAAGGATTCGGTCGCCGCATGGCATAGCTGATCAGACAGGATTCCTCTCCCCTCGGAGTCTAATACCGATACGCCTTGTGAGTGTGTGCTCCGCTCGTCCCACATACAGCCATAACAGTCACCTTGGACGAGCAAATGGCGTTGTCTTCGTGCAGGCGGACAGCATGTTGTGAATGTGTACTGATCAACTGGTGGAACTGGTGATCTGGTGTTTTTCCAAATTCTTCGATTACGACCAAGAAATGCAGCCAAATGTAGCCACAAAGTCTCTGCAGACATTCACAAGTCTAAAGAAAACAGCATGAGTAGATCGGACAGGTTGAAATGTAAATCGGACTAAAACGAGAGATCACGTTTTATAAAATTGATTAAACCTGTATAACAGTTAGCTGATTACTTAGGTACCGATGAAATGAAATGTAATTTCTGACAGTGGTACAGCTGCAAATCAGGTTTATATTAATATGTTATGGTTTCTATAGTAACAGCTCATTCACAGGGACTTTACAGTATATGGGACACTTCATGTAATCTAAGTCTATAGCACGTACAGGTATAAAACGTTTCCAGATTTGCTATTAAAGGGAAAATGCGTAACTCCACTTCATCACACCATAACCTCACTGCTTATTTTCCTGAAGTGTTTTATTCCTTACATATGATTGTCTACTGAATTGTGAATTTGGAGTTTTTCCCAATTATGTTGTCATGCAAACGTTAATTTAGGGAAGTTTAACTGTTTATCTACACCTGCTTCACACATTTCGTGCATCTTGTAACTAAATGGTGTCCCAAAAGTCTCCATACAGTAGATGGGGGACTATAGACAGTAGATGGGGGACTATAGACAGTAGATGGGGGACTATAGACAGTAGATGGGGGACTATAGACAGGAGATGGGGGACTATGTTTGCCAGCCGGTTGTGCCTTCATCAGTGGATGTTCGTGGATGTCCATTTCTCAGTTCCAGATTTTTAAAATTTGTTAAGAAGTTTGGCAACAGTGTCGTGTGTGTGTGATGTGCTTGCCATGTTTCCTGTTAAAGTCCATGGCAGCCTTGCGACAGCTTCCTGATCCAGCCATGAGTATGATTTCAATACGTTCTTCTTTTGTCAAAGGCATTCTTAAAGGCTAACTGGAACAAAAAAAGTTTTATATTTTATATATATTCATCCCCCTATGTATGGAGACTTTTGGGACACCCTGTAGATTGGCTCCTGAATAGATCTTGACCAATCCGATCACTGTATTGTGTGTACTAATCAAATCACACTTGACCATCTCCTTCTTGTGACGTTCCACGTTTCCAGCGTTTCTGCAGAAGTCAGTTGCTGCATCCAAAATGTCATTTTTGCATGTTCACTTTTCTTGAAGACATTACACACAAGCGAGGCTCTACAGACTGTAATGATCTAATCATAAAGTATTAGGAAGGGATTTGTTAGGAGTAAAATAACAGGGCGTTAACATTTAACTCCTACATCAAACAACACCATCGCTGATTATTATCTTATACAAACACAACAGTGAGTGGGTTTCTTTTTTCTTTTTTTCTTTTTGCTGTCTGTAACGTAGCAGATGTGCAGGCTGGGCGTCTGTGCTTTGTCTTTTGGCTCCAGCGTGTCCGTGCAAACTCACAAGAGCCTTTAACTTGGTTCACACCTCGCTGTTGTGTAGCAGTCGGCATGCGGCTCTGCAATTCAGCGCCGAGCTAACTTGTTCAGATAGAGCCCTCAAAGCAGGGATGAAATTCCTCATGGAGTCTATAAATGGTTCTAATCGTGCTTTTCTTTTGTGCTGCTCATTTTTATTATTTTTTTGAGGTTTGTATATTTGTAGTTTCGCCAAAAAATATTTGTGATCTCCAAAATCCCCTGAAAGGTGTGTGCTCATGCGTTGATGGCTGTGGAACTGAGAGTTTGCATGCTAAAGCAGGTGACGTTATTCTGCTCTCCTCGGGGTTATACCAGCCCTCGGTAACACCCGTGCCATATGGGCACGCTCCTCTCAGCACTCCCTGCTTGTGATTACTCACACGCTGGACGCTGCGTGATGTGTGTAAACATGGCACTGGTGGACAGCGAAATGACTCAACAGGCAGCGTGCTCGTCGCTTGAAGACGCTGCCTGTTGCAAGTGTGTCGTCATATCCCCTAGCAAGTCACACGCCGTTATTGCAGGGCGTCTGGTTCGAGTCCGGGAGTGGACACACCTCAAACAGTCATCCCTGGGTTTATCTTTCATAGTGGTAATTAACCAGAGATGCAGACAGACACACTGGAATCACACTACAAAACGTGCTCCTGTGTCACGGTTTTGGTTTCCGGTACATGATGCATGTACCACGTAGGATTGTTATTGAATTTTTTTTGCATATTGTGCTAAAATCATTTCTTTACTTTCCTGTTTTTTTTTCTTTTTCTTTTTTTTTCTCCAGTTTTTCCTTTTGGCAGGAAAAAAATATGCCTTACTTACTTTAAATTATTTCATAATTGCATTTGAGGAGTCTGAAGGGAGAGCAGGACTGATAATGGCTAAAAATCAAGTATGCAAACTGGTTGTCCATTGACGTCAAACGCTGAATTGTGTGCCATCTGGGGACACCACGTCCAGCCATCTAAAAGCTGTACTGGAGTGTGTGTATGTGTGTGTGTGTGTGTGTGTGTGTAAAGAAAAGCCAGCACAAGATGAGCCAGATCTTTAGCTTTTCTGCCTCGTCTCCTTCCCTCCTGCGCCATCGTGCAGAAAGATTTCTGAATATTTTGTAGGGTTTTAGGGTTTTTTTTTTTCTTTCTTTAACAGTTCTTTGAAATGACTGTTACATTTACACTTAGTCATTTGTCAGATGGTTTCAGGCACAGAAAATTGTGCAAAGTGTAGAAGGCAAATTGTTAAATTGCTAGAGAATCTATCGTTTTATAAAGGCCTGCATAACTTAATAACCAATATCTTTTTTTTTTTCTTTCTTTTTTTTTGGGCCATACTGCCCACCTATTTATTTTTATTCACATTTGATTATGATTCATGGTGCCAATTCTTTTGTATTGGATGTTTCTCTGAGTTTTTGAGTTCTGTACTGTAAATGTGTGGTGTTATTTTTGTTTTTGCTGCATGTCCATTAGCTGTAATATTAAAGTATAATTTTATCATTTTCATTACGGTTTGTAATGAAAGTACTGTTGATGTTTTAGGCAATAAAATCATGCATTTATTCAGAATTCAGAGGAAGCCTCTCTGAATCTTTATTATTATTATTATTATTATTATTATTATTATTATTATTATTTGGCATCGATTCAGCAGAGAACTCTTTGAGAGAGTTAGGATGCATCTCGGAATTTGTTCTTACAAAATTATGCATCGAATCAAGAGAGATCTGAAAAAAGAAAAAAAAAATATATATATATACATATATAATATTTTTTTTTTTTGTAAATTGTTTTGTTCATTGATTCAAGAGAGACCGTTATGATCCATTAAAGAATTTTCTTTTTTCTCCTTTTAAACTATTCCTAATATCTAATATGGTTTTGACACATTGGTGCTATTAGGTTTTTACGTATAACCATTAGGCATCATTTTGGATGGGGAGGTTTGCTTTCCTTTTTTGACGTTCCTGTTTAATAACCAGCGCTTTTGTAACACAGTCACTTCACAAGACGAGGTGCGAGTTTGTGTTTGTGTGTTAATCACCCGGCGGCTTAGCGTAGCAGGGCAGGAAATGGATGAGGAGATTAAACAGGGGAGATGAGGCGTGTTTAATTCAAAACCTTGTGTCCTCCTGTGGAGCTGAAGTTACCGTGTGTGTTTGGAAATGTTTGTGTGTGTGTGTGTGTGTGTGTGTGTGTGTGTGTGTGTGTGTGTGTGTGGAGGCTGGATAAGTGTTGGTGAGTTAAACCAGTCTCAGGTTGTTAAAGACACTTCTATAGAAGTACGGCCGGACATATGAGAAACGCACACATGCTGTCATGCTTACAGACGGCGCCTCAGAGATACTTAAGGAAAACATTGTGTGTTTTGTTTACATTCTGGCGTCTGGCTGCGTCTGTCACATGACGCACAAAGTCTGATCGGAGGTCAGCATCAGTCATGTACTGATTATATGCCGTATGAAGTTGCTTAGAAGACTTTGCTTCCGTGTGTCTTTTTTTCATATTTATTGTGGTCTTTATTAAAGGTGCAGTCAGTGTTTTATTTATTTATTTATTTTTTAAAGAACACTGTAATATCGGTCATTTTTCTTGTCATAGTGCAATTTAATAAAAGTTCAAACTCAAAGTTTCTGGGGGTTTTGTATGCAGAAAAAAAAAAACTTGATACGGACCACCAACATCCAGCCAATTAGGACAAGTCTTTATTTATGTGTCTTTATTTATTATAGCCTAGCGTTTTGGAGGCGTGGCTTTTCAGGAAACTCTTAAGGGAGGGGCTGTATTTGTTTAAACTTTGAGCTGTAAAACCACAAGCTTCAACTAAACTGAGTACGACTTTAAAGTTTAAGTCAGTGTTTTTTTTTTTTTTTTTAATATTCTTGAGCTAACACTTGTTAAAAAAAAGTTTTAAATGGTTAACCTGTCTTAGATGGATGTTTATGATTTTCATAGATTATTTACACTGGACAAAAACAAAAAACATTTTTTCTGAAGATTTTCTCAGGGATTTTGTATGAAACTACTTTGGAGGCGGGGCTAAGTGTCAGCATAGTTTGTAAAGTCACCAGAAAAAAACCTCAGCCTCTTATAACCAAACACATCCAGGATGAAATGTTTTTAGAGAATTACAGTTTTGATTGTACATGAAAATGTTATGTCATAGACCGCATGCTAAGCTAGCTATATTATAGACCATCGCTGAGAATATTGATCGTGCAAATTTAGACTGAATACTGAAAATCTTTTCAGTAAAAAGACAGAACAGTATATTTTTTGCATTATGCATTTCAAAGTATTTCCAGCTAAGATCACTGATTATACCTTTAATGCACATTGAGATCATTTTAGTCGTAAAAACGCATGTCATTTCATTTTGTTTTGTTTTTGTTCCTCCCCACAGAGACGCGGCGCGATCTCCTATGACAGTTCTGATCAAACTGCTCTGTATATTCGTATGCTAGGTAAGCAACATTTGTACTAATACACACACACACACACAGACACAGACCTTAAAACAAACCAGCAAACACTGTAGCTCTGTCCCTGATCACACCATTCACCGAGTACTGGATACCTGCCCCGTCAATCACACAGCCTCAGATAATCTCATCAGGAGAAGGGTTTAAAGCCCCTCGGGATCTCGCCTTTGAAATTTTATGTGATTTGATTACAGTCGATTTGATTAATGCAGATACTACCCAGATTTTCAGTGACCTTTTGACCTCTCGGAACGGCCCGATCGTGAGAAATCTGAGCAGCTCATGCTTCCTGTTACACAATGACGTTACAGTGACATTAAAGGAACACTTCTGCATTTTTCAACCCGATCTTTATCCACCGGAGCTGTAACGTTATGCGTGATTACCACGGAGAAGAATTTCAACACGTTTTTTCCAAAACATGTTAACTCCACTCCTGTTTGAATCCTGTTTACGCCAAACTTACTTAGAATGGAGATCCAGGTGTGCGGGCAGGTGTTGGATTCAAAATAGAGAAAATGGTGTTGGACAAAAATATGCGACTATACAGTGTGTGTTAGCATGAATTTGACATAAAGAGAAATATTAATCATCTGGGGTGTAACTCAACGACTGTATCTGTATCTGTTTAGTGCTCCAACTATCCGTATCTGTATTCAGATTTAAACGCAGAGTGGGTGTGGCCTAAACCACAAAGGATTAAAAAAAAAAACCCATCCTGCTATGCCACTGGAAACACTGGTAAAAATGTTTGATATGAAAGTATTCTTATTCAGTTACATCCTTAAATCTAGTAATTTATGCTTTTTTTTTACAAACAGTACAGGGCTGGGCGATATAGCGATACAATATCAACATCGTGATAAATGATTTCACAATATACTTTTCTGAGATATCGTTGGTATGGTGATGTATTTTTTTTTTTTAAACGTTTTTAATAATTACAAATGAAATGGTACTGAATGAACTCAGTTGTGTATTTTACTGTTTTGCGGATAGTTTGTTAACTAAATTATATATCGTGATGAGCTTCGTGTTTCATAGAAATGTCCTCAACTATCATACGATATTTTTGACATATCACCCAGCCCTAGAACAGTATTTTTGTTTTGCCGTTAGAGTCACAGGTTAGGCCACGCTGGTATCTTTGGCATAACGACAAATGGTTTTAATTTAAAAGTTCATGAAAGCGTTCTACAAAAAAACAAACAAATTCCATCAATAAACATTTAAACTATATGTTGTTGTTGTTGTTGTTGTTTAACAACTGAACTTAAACTTGCATTACATGTGAGTTTGCAGTACAGTGTTCTTTTCTCAATGCAGGAAAACACTTAATTATTCTTAATTATTAATAATTCTTGTCTGTGGTAATCTCTCGCTCACACACACACACACACACACACACACACTACAGACGCGGTAGATGGAGATTAGGTAGAAAAGTCTGGAGTATTCCTTTAAGCTTATTAATAGAATGCTTTGGACTGATTTTATTTACAGTTACATATCTAGATATCTTTTGTCTCGTCTTTAATGATCACGCTCATGAAGGAATTGTTCTTTTGCAGTGCTCTCTGTACTGCTTTTAAATTTACGAGCAAAAATTCTCAGCTACACAAACCTTTCCGCTGGAGGTTGTGTAAATGTGCATTGAAATTTTTAAAAGCTTTGATGAACGGTACTTTCCGAAGCACCGAGCCAAGAAAAACAGCCCCCTCACCCTGACCTGCTACTTTTATTTCGAGCCGTGACCGATAAAACAGTCCAAACAGTCTTGTCGTGAGAGTAAACAAGAGCGTCCGCTTATTCGTTCCCCCGAGGAACTCCTTCATCCAGCTGAAGCACGCAGCGGGCGTCGGCGCTCGAGAAGCAGCTGGTGGCATTCTCACATAATGCTGTTAATAATCGCCGATGCGCTGAGAGGCTTACAGAGCCTAGCCGTAGAGGTCAAAGGTCATGCTGCTAACCAAACCGGGGAGTTTTGTGGGAGGGGAAAAAAAGCTGCTGTGGTCGCATAATGGGGATGCGCGTCCCTCTAACAACCCCCCCCCCCCCCCCCATACTCCCTCCCTTCATCTATCCCTCAATATCCCTCGCTTCTCCACCTTAGCGGCTTCCCCTCCTCCTGCATGCTTGAGGAGCTTCAGTCTGGTTTCTCATGTGTGGTACTTCCCGTTTGCATGGGTGACGTGTGCTACTACACTTTTGTACATTTTTCTGTCAGATCTTTTGAATGCTTTTTAAAAATTTTTTACTCATGTCTGCCTTTATTTGAATGATGATTTTCTTTTCTTTTTCTTTCTTTTTTTTTATTAAAAAAAAAACAAAAAGATAGTGTTCTATGTAATTGTAATTCACAGTTTTGGTATTTTGATAGGGGCTTGTGTAATATTCAAACAGCTGTTTTCAAGTAAGTAAATGTACTGGTGGGAGGCTGTCCTTTATTTACTTTATTTACCTTATTGATTTACTTATATTTGTTCACTTATTTAATGCACATATACACCAATCACTAGTGACTTGACCTGTTGGAGGCTGCCATTACTCAGTAGAATTCTATGCAAGCTTTTTTTTAAAAAAATGATATTTTCCTTTATGTTGTTTTTTCCCCCTCCTGTCCCCAACACACAGTCTCATGAAAAGGCCTATTGAATGAGAATTTAACAGATGTGACTCGAGAGCTTTGGCCAACCTCATTGAAGTCCCTCTGACTTTTCTTACCACCCCCTGCCCTTTCATTCTGACTTGGGCTGAGGCACAAGCTTGCCTTTCTTTCCTCGCGTTTACCTCGCTTGTGCCAGTCTGAATACTAATGCCTTTCTCCTCCCGGCTTGGAGCTGCATGCTCTCTCTCTCTCTCTCTCTCTCTCTCTCTCTCTCTCTCTCTCTCTCCTCGCCCTCCTTCCCACGTTTTGGCTGTGCGCGCGTGTGCGTGTGTGTGCATGTGTTTGTGTGTATGCGTGTGTGTGTGTTTGTCCATCACCAGGCTAAGCCTTGATCTGTGCGCTAACAAACCTCTTGAGGGACTTTGTGTTGATGCCTTCTAGGAGATGTGAGAGTGAGGAGCCAGGTAGGATTTGAACCCGAACGAAGAGGCTCACACCCGTACCTGGGTGTTGATTTCCGCACCTTACACTGTAAGTACCAGACGTTGAAGAGCACTACTGTATATCATACTGCACATATCCATACACACCCAAATATTACACGAGGGGTGTCTGGAGGACAACATTATATGAGCTGCTGTTTTATATTTTATATACTGTATACTGGAAAACACTTGGTTATACACTAAACTAAAGGATCCTTAGTTAAGGGTACTTTTAAACACGATAGGTGCGTTTCCACCTCACCCTACGTTCATATTATCAAGTGATAAATCTTTTGCACGTGCGACACTGAGCCATGATTTCAGCGACAACAGAAAGCGACAGTGCGAGAGATTTTCTCAATTTTACGCGAATGTCACGTTAAAGCGCCAAATCCAAGTGATAATCTCTCAGACCAATGCTATGACACGTGTAGTCCAGCGTTTCTTCGGTTCCCTGTGCAACAACTACCGGCAATTAGTTTACATTCTAACTTACAACTATGGTTTCTGTTGATCTTGTCATACAAGACCTCTCATTAAATGTGTATAGAGACATTACAAAGAAAAATAAAGCTTGGAAGGAAGTAGCTTGTTGGTGGTTGTTGTGTCTGGTGAGAGTACGTAGTGCGTTATTTCATTTGTGTTTAACTAATTAGCTTGAGAAACTATATATAGCTAATACAGTTTCTTATTGAAGCTAAAAATTCTTTCCAGAAACTTTAGTTCTGTTTCCACCAGAGAAATCAGGACTGGATTTAGTTCCTGCTCAAGTGTCTGTCATTTTTATTTTGTCCGTACTGAACATGCACTGAGATCTATATCTATAACAATAAAGATGATACTTCTATATTATATAACAATATTGATATCATGTCGTCACATTGCCCAGCTTTGTGAACACGTAGCCGGTTTAAAACACCATATTTGTGCAATAAACTCGTGAAAATCTCAATTCACGTCAGGTTTTCAACTTGTCTTTGGCCCAAAAATACTTAATGGTGACAGTTACTTCTGTTATTTTGCATAATGGTTCCAGTGTGGTGGAAATGCAAATCAGAAACTCATCCGGGAACCGTGTAGTTCTCTTTCATGCACTCATAAGTTCCTCACAGGTTTATACGCACCAAACCGCATGAAAGCATTCCACAATTAAAACCCAAGAGTTACACATTCTGTTACACACTAAACCACGACGTAGTCGCTGGCTATTTAATAATTTATATCTGAGCATGGCCGTGTTATGTCCACGTCGGGCAGGAGTTCAACTTCTCGTGCCTGGCGGCGGAGGTTTCGAGCGGGTCGCTGCGTCAGCACTCGGCCCATTCGTGCCCTCTGGCAACGACGAGCACATTTCAGCCTGCATAACAATGCAGCATTAATCAATCACCTCCTTCATCCGCTTTAATCCACAAAGCACACGGGGCCGCCTCAGGTTATTTACCGTAACAGTGGTTTATGACCTGCCGCCTCTCTTCGTGAGAAACTTCATGCCTTGGGCCTGAGTGACATCAGATTTGTCACGGTGGAATGAGAGGAAGCCGAACATGAGAGAAAGAATATCTCCAAGCATTACTGACATTTTTAGATCTCTGCTTCAGATAGTCAGTTAATTTCTATAAATGAAAGGAATACTTCAGTAGTTTCAGTTCAGTTTCATCTCTATGCACTACGTCTGTAGTGCATGTGTCCGTATTATGGACAAGAATCTCAACACGCTTCCTGTTTTTGGGAGGGGGAAGAAAACTGAAAAAAACGGTTTACTTGTAATGGAAGTTGTTGTAAATTTGTTGCCGTTGTTTATTTGCTTAATAAACTTTTAAATATGTGACTTTACAATGCCAATGCAAAACTACACCCTTTACACTTGATATGTGAACATTTTAGGATGAGACAGACGTGTGACATGATGAGTAAAAGTGTTTCTGAAGCTCTTCTTACAGAGTTTTATCCAATTCTCCAACACTGGAGCAGTATATAGTAAAAAAGTAGTTCCGGTTTTTAAACTGACACTATGTAAATTCTTCCCTTGGGGGGAAAAAAGTAGTTCCAGGTCAGAAAGATTTAGATAAAGATTTAGAGCTTCATTTACAAACACCGAACAATGTTTCCAGTAATCAGAATTCAACAACTGCCCTTATAAGCGAGTTTGGAATAAAAGGTTTTCTGTTTTCTTGTCTGCAGTAATCTCTCTCACACACACACTACGGAAAATTCTGGACTATTCTGTTTACTCATATAAGATTGTATGTGTTGTGTTCTGTAGTCATTTCATCACTGTGTGTGTGTGTGTGTGTGTGTGTGTGTGTGTGTGTGCAGCCCGTGCCGAGTCTGCGGGATCGATTCCAGCCCGGAGGATCCGCAGGCTTTTCAGCTTCCAGCGTCACCTCCTGTCATCCCGGTTATTGCGAGGGGCACCGCACCAGAACCCCCTGCACATCCTGGATGAAGATTACTGTGGACAAGCCAGGGTGCGTGTTCAGTCCTGCCATACACACATCCCAGCTCACACACACACACACACACACACACACACACAGACACATGCGTAGACATTTAGTGAAACTTGAGCGTAATGAAAATAGCTGTCAGAAGTTGATAGAAAGTCGTTTGCATTCAGTTTGTGAGCCAGATATCTAACACGAGATAAGCCAACAATGACATGGGATGTTTAACATTCAAACTTCCGTTTTTTTTTTTTTTGGGTGATTAGTAACAGTGGGATTCGTTGTTACTGCCGCGCAGTACACCAGTACACAGAAGACTTACAGACTTGTTCTGCATGTGTAAATGTAAATGTCATGCAAATCTCGCACTCATCAGTGTATTCAAAGTGACGCTTTGCATTTTAAGAGATAACGAGTCAATACAGTATGTCTGCTTCTCTTCCTTACTGTATGCTGTACTTTAAAAAAAAAAAAAAATTTAACTTGTATATCAATCGTTAATATGGTTGGACATCCTTTTCGGAAAAACAGGAGTTTAATGGTAAACGGATAAATGAATGAATAGATCAGAATGAAGTGTGTGTGTACAGTACATTATAAAGCCATGTAGTAATCTTTAAAAATATCTGCTCATGTCATGATGCCGTGATGTATTTAATAATATAACATGACAGGTACAGTTATATACAGCATATACAGTGCTTGTTTATTGTTGCATTTTAATTTCCCGCTCGTATTTTTTGCAGTGTATGTTGGAAAAGGTTGGAAGCTGGAATTTTGACATTTTCCTCTTCGACAGGTTGACAAACGGTGAGTGCTTTAAAAGCGTTCAGGTCCATGACGCTCGGGTGTGTGCGCGTGTGTGTGTGTTGTGTGTTTTGTGCATCATGCTGGTATCCTCCTCTTAACACCCCCAGTGCAGTGTGACAGATGTTCAACTTTGTGTTTTTGATCAACGCTTCCATCTGCTGGCCAGATAACGCATGTGACTGTTGAACGTGTTTGAATAAGTGCATAAGTGCATCAGTTCTTTCCAGCTTTTAACGTTCAATAGCAAATAAATGTGTATAAAGAAACACCGTCGTTCATATTACAGGACGCATGGATTAAAGTTTTGATGGATTTCCATCATATTGGCATTACAGTGGTCTTTAAACCGGCTTTACCTAGATCTTCTGCTTGTGGGTTATTGTTTTATATTATAACTACACACTTGAGGACAAAAGTTTGCTTTCGAATGGGGGTAAAAAAAAAGAAAAAGCCTCTTTGTTGTGCGATTTACCTACAAAAAAATTCAGTCAAATTCTTGGGCCTCATTTACCGAGTTGGATACAAAATCATTCGTAAGAGCGTTTACACGAGACTTGATATTCATGAAAAAACTTTTGTAACCTACTCGTGCTCCTGAGTGTGTGTAAAAAATAAAATTGTTATTAACAAGGAAACAATTGAAAACAATGCAAAGTAGACAGAAGAATATTTTTTTTAAATTGGTCTGAGTGGATCCAAACACTGCATGTATCGTTGCTATAAATTAAATTTGTCTTCTTCAGTTGTATGTAAACATTTGCACTCAACTGTATTCCATGGTATAACATGATATGTAATATATGTAATTAAGCTCTGTTTAAACTGTCCAATGCAAACTGTTTCAGTCAAGATTATTTTTTCGCATTAATCTCTGACTGAGTATTCTTTTATATTGGTGATTAAATGCTCCTGATGCTCATAACGCTGCCTTCTATAATTCACATTAACCGTCATGTTTCTCTTTCCCTCTTGATTTCTAGGAAACAGTCTCGTCTACTTGACCTTATATCTGCTAAATCATTATGGCTTAATTGAGCTCTTCCAGTTAGACATGGTTAAAGTACGACGCTTTTTAGGTGAGTAAAGGAAATAAGACGTAAAAGGAAATAAATCGTGGTAGATAAAATAAAATTTCCCCTGTGCTGTACTTTTAGTCCTGTGTCAGATTTAGTTTAGGGTATATTTAATGTGTGGAAGTCATTTTACTTCCTGATTTGTTAAATCATATCAGTTAAGGGTGAAAGACAAAAAAGGGCGTTGGTTTGTTTTCCAGTCTAATGTGAGTAGTAAATATTGATTTATTTCAATATTTAATACTCATGTTAGGCTGGAAAACAAACCAACTCCCTTTTTTGTCAAAAGTTCTTGTAAGGATGTGAATTTTATTTAAAATATAAAAACCACTCATCGATTTTATTGACGCAAATGAAAAAGAGGAAAATCGATGAGTGGTTGTTATATTTTAAATAAAATTCACATCCTTACAAGAACTTTTTACAGATAAATAAAGAGCAAAGAAAGTAATAACTAATGGTGAAGTGTGTAGATTTAAAGTTATTTTATTTATTTTTTTGTTGCTGGTGTTTAATTTAATTCTCATAGTCCATCTCGTTATCCAGTTAAAAAAAATTTTTTTTTGAACATTGCTACACTAAATGACATGTTTATATTATTCTTGAACATAAATAACTCATTCTAAATGCAATTCATTAAATTTAGTTGTTTTATTTTTAAACTCTCATCATCTTACACCCATGTACAAATAAATCTAGGAAGAGTTCCAGCTTTCTGCTGTTTAGGGCAGTCAAGGCCTCAACATACTTAATGTGGAGATGTTTTTTCACAAGCGTACAAGTTCATATACTCTTTGCGGTTTCGTATGGATAGTCACATATGAGTGCTCCGGTACTGCAGGTGGCGCTGTTAAATTTTCATGATTATTTCCACGAAGGTTTTCCATACCTTCATCTTGAAATGAATCAACTAGGCCACGCCTTGCTTATAAAGAGCAGTCACATAATGCAGATCTTTGCCTGAATTCATGTTCCTGCGTATTTCTGCTCCTCTCAGTTCTGGTTCAGGAGGATTACCACAATCATAACCCGTACCATAACTCAGTCCATGCTGCTGACGTGACCCAGGCCATGCACTGTTACCTGAAGGAGCCCAAGGTATACGACTGCACGAGAACTGGAGAAACTTTAAACATATATGACTTTACAAATGCTCTCTGCATGATTTTACAATGTGTGTGTGTGTGTGTGTGTGTGTGTGTATGTCCTCTCTGCAGCTTGCCAAGTCCCTTACTTCCTGTGATATCCTCTTGGGCTTGCTGGCAGCAGCCACTCATGACCTGGACCACCCTGGGGTCAATCAGCCTTTCCTCATCAAAACCAACCATTACCTAGCCTCTTTGTACAGGGTGAGAGCAACATTTAATGGAATACTCGATTCTTGTTCAGTTTAATATCTATCTGCTACATCTATAGTGTGTGCGTGTGTGTGTGTATGTGTGTGTGACAGAGAGAGAGAGAGAGAGAGATTACCATAAATATTTCCCTGTATTGAGAAAAGAACAGAAAACCTATTTACTCCAAACTCGGTTTTAACGGAGGTCTAGGGGACTTTGTAATGCAAGTTGAGAACTACTATAGATGCAGTTTAACAATAAATGCATTTGAATGAGACAGACATGAGAGAAGGTCTCGGTAAATCAGTCCATATCGCTACACTGGTGACTCTGGTGTGATCTTAAATTCAATTCCTGTACCACAGATTTAGAGCTTTATTTACAAATATGTGGGGTTTTTTTCATAACTATTTATCGATTCAAGAACTGCCCATAGATTTCCATTGTAAGTTTAAACTGGTTATCCACCTCTTACCTCTTCACCAAGAGGTTTGCCTCGCACCTCTGGGGTTGGGGGTTCGAATCCCGTCTCCGGCCTGTGTGTGCAGAGTTTGCATGTTCTCCCCGTGCTTCGGGGGTTTCCTCCGGGTGCTCTGGTTTCCTCCCCAGTTCCAAAGATGCCATTCTTGTACTGGCATAAGGAGACATTTTTGAGACTACAAAGCGCTACTGGATAACTATGTTTGCTAAGTGATGGAAAAGGAAATGCTATCAGTTCTTTTCACATTACAGGGGAATGTGTTCAAATTCTCTCCCGTGCCAATGGCACACACTACAGATGCGCCGATGCAGAATATCCCTTTAAATGCATTCTTAAAGCCGCCTCATATCGTTAGCCTTAATCCAGCGCTGTCCTAACCGTGTGTTTGCGGGGTCGTGTAGAATACCTCAGTTCTGGAGAACCATCACTGGAGGTCGGCAGTGGGTTTGCTACGAGAGACTGAGCTCTTCTCGCACCTTCCCACAGAGGACAGGTCAGTATCCGCCCACATGCGTTATTCTGCCGCACTTCATAAGCAGTATAACCAGTGGCTGACGTGGTGATCTCTCTGCTCAGTGTGAACATGGAGAGGCAGTTGGGGTCTCTGATTCTGGCCACAGATATCAGCAGGCAGAACGAATACCTGTCCAGGTTCAGGACACACCTGGACCAGGAGGAGCTGTGTCTGGGAAACGCCTCTCACCGCCACTTCATCCTGCAGGTGAGCAAGGCCAGAAAGAGAAGCGCAAAAAAAGAAAAAAGACAACAATGTACGAAAACAAAGTGCAGAAATGATTTAAAGGTGGACATTTATGTGGATTGTAGAGTAAAGGGGTAAGTTCATGGATGTGTGTGTGTGTGTATATATACAGATGGCCCTGAAGTGTGCAGACATCTGTAACCCGTGTAGGCCTTGGGAACTCAGCAAGCAGTGGAGTGAAAAGGTGACTGAAGAATTCTTCCACCAAGGTATTTCCACACACTTTCACCATGATATAACTGCTGATCGTTTCCTCGCGTGTGATAATCTGACGCCTTTCTTTCCCCTCTGTTTAGGAGATATTGAGAAAAAGCACAAACTTGAAGTGAGCCCACTGTGTGACAGCGACACAAACTCTATAGCTGATGTTCAGATCGGTAAGAATGTCAGCGTGAACATGGCGACACAGGGATATGTATATAGTTTTTTTTTTTTTTTTCTCTCCCCTGCCCAAGACAAACCGCAGACGTCTGAGGCGATATTTAAGAGGAGGACGAGGAGATAAGGGGTCGTTGTCTTGACGTTATCAGGAGATGGCACTCAATTTATCTCTGTGATTGAAATAAAATACGATTAGCTTAATAAACACCACCTCGGGTTGGGACGTCAGGGACGCTTTTTCACCCTGATGAAGGACGGCGAGCTCATCATCTAACAAACTTGCTTTTCTTTTTTTTCTTTTTTTCTTTTGTTGCTTTTCAGCCTGAAATGAAGACGGACACAGTTTTTGTTTTATCCAGCTGTATTTACTCCGTGCAACTTATAACATCCAAGTGAAAGATATAACACCAACATGCCAGGGAAAAAAATAAATAAAAAACCAGAATCACTGAGTTGGAAAAAGGATCACCCCCCACCCCTCCTAAAAATCACTTGTAAACTCAATAAGGTGTAGCTAATCACCTTCTCAATGGCACACAAAGCCATTTGATCAGCTGTGGTCATTTTGATTAGCTCAGCATGAAAAGAGCTTTCCTGGAGCATTTTGTAGTGCAACTGAAGCAAGCAATCAACTATGGGTGGCAAGGCGCTGTCAAAAGATCTCTGGGATAAAGTTGTGGACAGGCACAAGTCAGGAGATGGATACAAAAACATTTCAAAGGCTTTATCAATGCCTAGAAGCACAGTGAAGTCTATTATTAAGAAGTGGAAGGTATTTGGTACAACACAGACCCTCCCTGGATCAGGAAGTCACTTCCAAACTGTGTCCGTCAAAATGTGATTATTTTAAAGGGGGGTGATTCTTTTCTATACCCTCTGTATATTATTAAGTAGTAGAATTATTGATGAGTGAATCTACATGGTGCATTGTGACTATCTTGATTTCTCTTTCTTTGTAACCGTGCAGGTTTCATGACGTACGTCGTGGAGCCGCTGTTTGCTGAGTGGGCTCGTTTCTCGGACACGGGGCTCTCTCAGACCATGCTGGGTCACCTGTGCCTGAACAAAGCCAGCTGGAAGGCCCTGCAGCCCGAGGAGGCCGAGTTCGAGCAGGACAGCGGCTCCAGAGCCTTACCTCAGGGAAGCGTCGAGTCCTGACACTGCCTCGCCCCGCCCCCGCCACGCCCCGCCCAGCCCCCCCGTCATGCTTCAGTCACTTCTGATTTGTTCACCTCCTCTCTCAAACCAACCACTGATTTATTTAATTTATTTAATTTTAACAGCCTTTTATTTTTCGACATAGAGCAATACATGGATACCTCATTCAGCTACTGCTGCAATTTTCATTCTTACACTTTTTTTTAAATGTCATTTTATTTATTTAAATTTTGTTTGTTTTTTTCTGTTTTGTTTTCATCCGGGGGGAACATTGCTAACTGCTAATCGAACTCGGCTGGGGACCAGGAAACGCTGAACCCGATGGATCCCTTCTGCTGGGTCAAAAGTGCCATTTTTTCCCCACCCCTTATGGAATCGCTCAAACACCAAGAGTATTCACGCAACAGGTTTTTAAACGACTGCGCCAAGCGACGGTGCGTGTGAGTGTGTGAGTGTGCGTGTGTGTACGTGTGCATGTGTTGGTGCATTTTTGCAAACGAATCTTCCTTCTTGTGTACAAAACTGAAAGAGAAAAAAAGACAAATGTGAAGAGCCCAGTCATTTGCTGCCTCTACGAAGACTGTTTACAGATTGTCTTTTTTTTGTTGTCATTGTTATAAATGAATCATGTTGGTTCTGTGAGGTTTTTTTTTTTTTCTTTTGCCTTTAAGCACAGATGTGAAGAACCACTTTTACACATTTTGAACTGTTGTGTTACTGCTGATGTACTGAACAAAAAAAAAAAGAAAACGAAAAAAAAAACACCCAATGGACTGCACTTGAGTCAGTCTGAAACGCCAGATGCCATACAAGCGCCATTTTGTGCTCTGTTGTGAAATTTTCTCCCTGCACTCCAGATTCTGGTGCCACATGATTCGGACACGCCGCTGCTTCTGCTGTGAAAGGACCAGGGACCAGCTTTCCTCCCTTCCCTCCTGATCTTCCTCCCCTGATCCATCACTCCACTCACTCATCCTCTATTCCCCTCTTTCTTTCTGACCCCGATCCTCCCTTTCTCCTCCACCATTCGATTTACTCATCCTCCCTTTCCCGTTCACTTTCATTACTCCGCCCTGTCTATCCTCTATTTCCCCTGCTTCACTTGCCCAGTGATTCTCCTTTTCCCCTATATCACCACACTCACTCATCCTACCTTTCCCTCTGGCACTCCACCCTCTGACCCTCCCTTTCCCCTCTGTCACTCTGCCCTCTGACCCCTGACCCTCCCTTTCCCCTCCTTCACTCCACCAACTCATCCTCCCTTTCTCCTCAGTCACTCCATCCCCTACTCCCTTTCCCCTCCGCTGCCCCTCCCTTCCTCCTCCATCACTCCACCCTCTGACCTTCCTTTTTCCCTGTCACTCCATCCGCTCCCCCTTTTCCCTCCATCAGTCCACCCTCTGACCCTCCCTTTCCCCTCCATCAATCCTCCCTCTGACCCTCTCTTTCCCCTCCATCACTCCACCCTCTGACCCTCCCTTTCCCCTTCGTCACTCAGCCCACTTATCCTCCTGAGCCCTGGATCGACATGGACAGGACATGTAGCTGACTGGAATCTCCACGGATCTCGCTCAGGGTCTCGCAAACCTGCTCATCACGCCGCTGGAAGGAAAGAGGAAGCGAAAGGTGCCTTTTATAGGTAGCTGTCCCCTCCCCCGCTGTCTGGTAACTGCAGACGACAGATGTAGATCTAGACTCCCTTTCAGAATGTGTCTCAGCCACAGTCGAGCTCTCCATCCGGAAGACTGATTCAAAATGATGCCTTAAATCTATGCACAAAGCTAAGTGACCAAACCAGCTTGTATTTACATTAAAGCGCATCATCACGTCCATTTGATTCTCGTCCAGCCCTTTGCCTTCTGTCATGGGAGAATTAAAAAAAAAAAAAATTAATATATGGTGGATAAATTGATTTAATAATTAGTTGTTTTTTTTAACATTGAACATTCCATCTTTTTTTTTTTTACTCTGTACAAAAACTGCACTCATGGTGCAGTTGTTTTTGGCGCGTCTCTTTCCAGTTCAAAAGAGAGCAGGTGCTTTGTTTTTGTTTGTTCCCCCCCCCTCCCTTATTTTAGCTGATTTGTATTTTTGTTGTAAGTGCTGTAAGACTGTTTCAAAAAAACTGTTTACAATTTGTTGTAACAGCCATTTTGGGGAGAAGACTTACATGTCAAGCCATTTTGTAAAGGCTTTGTCGTACAGACTTTTTGATACATGCTTGTTGCAGTTGCATTTTTGATGAATAAAAATTGTTGACATGATGTTTCATGGTACAGAACGACAAGATTCGGGTCTGTTGGATTTTCTTTCTTTTTCTCTGTAGCTGTTGTTGGATATCGCCCCCTGCAGGCTGATGAAGGTCATTGAGAAGACAACCTGCCACTAGTTGCTTAGAGGAAAATACTAATGCTTAATGAAATACTATGAAACATGCTTCTTTAGTAAGATAAAACCCCAAATTACCTTCCAGAGCATCCAGCTCAGGTTCATGTTGGTCTTTTAAATCACGACTGTTTCGTATAAAGTTTGACGACACATTCCCAATACACATTCCCCAGACATCAATATTCTGTATTTTAACATTTTCATTTATGGTTAGCTGACCTGTGTTCCAAGATTTAGGTTGTTCTGAAGGATTGGACTTGACTTGTAGATCGCTCGATAAGTACAGTACCTTCAAGTTATGCACTACTGGTAAAGTAACCCAACACTACACATAACACTGAACTAAAACAGCTCCTGATGAATAAAAATATCACATTTCTCCATCGGATCTTGGTATAACCTTGGCTGTACAATATCGATTCACCTATATATGAGAAAGGGTAACATGTCTCTAGATTGAACATGAATGCATGTTCAGTAAAGCCCAACATGAAACTTTTCCTGGACCTCACTAATATATACAGAATATTTGAGTCAGTTTCTCATGTGATTTATTAAAATTATTTTTTCATGGGAACCAATTTTCTCAAAAAGTGACAATTATTCTGTAATAATGTAATGTTTCTCCAGTAGTAGAAACGATTCTCTATTAATGAAAATGATCCTCCAATCGTGAAATTATTCTGCACTAGAGGAAATGATTCAACAGTATAATGATTCTCTAATAGTGCAAGAGATTCTCCAACAGTGTAATGATTCTCTACCAGAGAAATGATTCTCCAATAGTGTAATGATTCTCCAACTGTGAAAGTGATTCTCCAGACGTATAATAATTCTCTAATAGTGGAAATGACTCTCCAGCAGTGTAATAATTCTCTACCAGAGAAATGATTCTCCAATAGTGTAATGATTCTCCAATAGTGTAATGATTCTCTACCAGAGAAAGGATTCTCTACCAGAGAAATGATTCTCCAACAGTGTAATGATTATCTACCAGAGAAACGATTCTCCAGTAGTGGAAATGATTATCTACCAGAGAAATGATTCTCTAGCAGAGAAATGATTCTCCAATAGTGTAATTATTCTCTAGCTAAGAGAATAATAATTCTCCAATAGTGTAATGATTCTCCAATAAAGAAAATGATTTTCCAGTAGTATAAAATCTCCAATACTATAAATGATTCTCCAGTGGTGCAATGCTTCTCCAATTGGGAAAATGACTCTCCAGTAGTGTAATGATTCTCTAATAATAAAAATAATTCCCCAGTAGTAAAAAATAGTTTAAATCTCCACAATTCAAACAGCAGAAAAATATCCCGCTACACTGTTACTAGTTGTGTCCATCTATCAGCAGGTTGTGGTATTACAGTTTTAATAAAACTTTCAGATTGAAAAACAAAATGTTGCAGTCCACAAATGAGAATTTAAACATTTTATTGATGAAACTCTTTATTCCAGTTTATTTGATAAGGTATTGCAATAATGGAACTGTTCAGCTAGTGTGTTTTAAACAACAGAAATGTTTCATCCTGATTCCCTTTAATACTCTGAACATTTTACTTCATCAAAGTGCTTCAGTCAGAGTGTAATTAACTGTATTATAGTGTTATAAATAGTGGAATATGGATGGACCATATCGCAAAAACAATACTGAAAAAAAAGGGAACTGGTGTGAAAATGTATATATCTAATTAGCTACGTGTTATTGAGTAATAATGCTGGTCCAAAAAAGTGTACTGTGTAAATTGATCGTTATATCGCAAAACTCCTAACACGGGATTGTTATTGAACTTAAGCAACAGAGACTCATGAACTCCAGATGTGAGCTTATTTAAATTCTTTAGATGAGAGGACAATTTTTAAAATAATTTATAAACTCGCTCTAGCGAATACATTACGCTGATTTAGTTAATCACGTGATTATTTATATAACAGGGGCACAATTTTCTGTGTTTATTAAGCACTTTTAAATGCGCGATCTAATCTTGTTTACCTTGAATAAGCTGCTCTGGGCAGGTTTGAGTCTATGGATTTGTTGTCTTGACAACAAGACATAAGTAATAAAACTAGTAATAAGTAATAAACCTAAACATCACCGGAACGTACGTGTGTATGTACAGTATATCTACTGAAAAGCTCCTCCTCCGAGCGAGCCGAGTTGCATTTAAAAACATCAATGATGAGGGGGAAAAAAAATAAACGTTATTAAAAGAATGATCCTGATTTGTAGTGTGTATTTATAACCAGCAGCTACTAACATAATTAGAATGACATCCTATTAACAAGACTAAATTATTAATATCTAAAACCAAACATAAATAAACTCCCCGACTTTATAAATTAACACTAACCTGAACTTAGGAGAATTTATAGAAAGTGCTCATCACGTATACAGTCATGTTTTTGTCGCGCAACGCTGAACCGAGAGGAAACCGGTTTAATAGTAGTGTGTGTGTGTGTGGTTTTTTTTTTTTTTTACAGATCAAGAACATTTATCAGCAAAATCCAGACACTTTTTGATAGCACTCAATCAAATTTTAAGAAAGGAAGAATAATAAAACAAGAACATGTTAAACAAAATGAATTCCAATGCTCTTGGTTCACTGGAGTCAGAAAACAAGAAAAACATGATGGAACAGAGTTAAGCAGCTGTAGAATTGAGCTTTTTAGTTTTTTTTTTTTTTTTTACTGTGTAGTGAAACATGAAAATGTAATTTGGCTAATTCCTAGCTATCATGTATCCTTTTCGATATTGTGCAAATTGCCACAGAAATTATTTCTCAATTCCGAGGAGATCAGGAGCTCGAGGAAAAAAAAAATTCTCAAGGAGTCTTTGCATTACTGTAATTCTGACATGACGCGAACATGAACGCGCTTTTTTGGTCCTGAAACTTTACATAAATGAGGCATAAAAACGAGCTGCAACACTGCTGGTGCAGAAAACCAGACTGAGCGCTTAGCGTCCCGGCAGCTACGTGTCTGTTCCTGTGTGCACTCGCTCGACGATCAGCTCACAGATCCGCCGTCACACGTGTTTTCTTATTCCGGTTGATTTCAACATGTGCTGTCCGAACTGCAGAGCCACGAGAACACAAACAAACATCATTACAGTACATACGCATTAACATCAGTAGAAATTTACCAGTTTATACACACACACAGCACTGCTGAATTCTCGGTTCTGATTGGTCAGAAGGTGTTGGTTAATTTTCTATAACAGCAGACGCTCTGCCAATAGTGCAGCTGCAAATCAGAGGTTTATATTAATGCGCTCGTTCTAACACGTTAACAATATCCCGTAGTGTTTTATTCCTCTTATACCACCAATTTGCCAATGATTGCATTTTTAAAAATTTATTATTGAACAACAGCTCTTCATATTGAACTGTTTCTGGTCACTTGGTTGAAACAGCTCTATGTTTGAATTGCATTCAGTCGTATAATTAAGTCACACTGAAATAAAAGTAAATGTGTGAGATGAGATTATTCAGGTAAGTAAAGTAAACAGCCTAAAAATGCGAGGATCTAATATGAATATGGATCTTACCGCAGGCGTCTCTGAGTGTGGTTTGGATTCTCGAGCAGGGAGACTGAAGTTGCTCTCGCACTCGCTGTCGTTGCGGTAGCGATGGGCGAACTTGCGCTTCAGAGCCTCGGCGATGAGAGCAGCGGGGTCTGCGGGTTCGCCGGCTTTAGTCTTGGAGTGATCTTCCTCAAGACGACTGCAGAGGGAAAGCATGAGTTTGTGCACTTCATTAGACAGGAAGCTGCAACTAAAGCTTCATTATATTCATTAAAAGATGCACCTGTTGCACCTTCTATGAGCAATCGGCTGAATTTTACTAGTATACAGTAGATGTAATGGTTTGTATTTGTCTAAAACTCTGGTTCATGAAATATGGGCCAAAGAAATTAAATACATTAGCCATAGGGCTAATCGGGCCCATCTCGCTTGCCTGAGTAGTGGGAGAGAGTACTATCTATTGACCAAGTTTCACATCTCTAAGGCTTACAGTTTGGTCTGTATTAGTCGTTGTAGGGGTGAAAAAAATAATTTTTAAAAATATATAGCAACAAGCGATCTGCGGGGGCCAAGCACCCTTTACAAATAGCGCCAGTTCTGGCCATGTTACACAGAACACTAAAGTGACCACAGATGTACATCTATCAGGGTTAACGGATCTCCCTTGGATGAGTTGCGAGAGGGAGTACTACCTGATGACCAAGTTTCATGTCTGCACGATCGATGGTTTGGTCTGCACAATCAAATTAAGCGAAGAAAAATAAGAAAAATCTTAACGACAACAATAAGGTTCCAAGCATTACATTTCTGGCCTCCGAAGAAGAAGAAGAAGAAGAAGAAGAAGAAGAAAAGTACTTGGCCCCCTAAAAACTCAAGCAAAAACAATATGGTTCCAGCACCTTTGCTGCTTGGACCCCTAACAAGTCTTAATAAAACTATGTGCATTTAATTTCTGTATGAACTTCCACTTTATGGCCAGTCATGTTAGTTAGCTTTAGGGTAACTGCAACATGTTATCTCCTAGTACTTTTATTTAAAAAAAAAACAAAACAAAAACAAAAGTGTTACATGACAGCCATACGCACTTTTTAACGGAGCGTAACTTCACTTTGCCCATGTCTTTCAACACGTCTAACATGTTCGGCATCTCGGGCTGTTTAGACCCCGACTCCAACACCGTGTGCTGATCAGACTTTTTACTGCGCCGCTCCCTGATGAGGTCAATAGCAGAAATGCTCCTCTGCACGCCTAGGCCTGGAGGTGGAGGAGGTGGTGGAGGAGGAGGCGCAAGAGGAGGTGCTGAGGCTGGAGGAGGAGGAGGAGGAGGACCACCTGGAGCAGGAGCTGATGACATTTAAATATTTTTTTTTTTAAAAAAGGGTGCATTACTAACGTAAGTAACGTGCGCTTGGAGACATTTCAGACATCGGAAATATTTTGAGCGTGTTCGGTGCAGCATGTTTACCTGCAGAATGCGCTTTCAGCTCTTGGGCCTGTACGATCTGAGCGATCTGGGCTCGCAGTTTAGCCAGCTCGTTCTCCAGAGCGCTGATCTTCTGAATGGTCTGCTCGCTGACGAGTGTCTGGCTCTGAGGAGCAGGCACGGCCTGGTGCATGCTGGGTAAAGAGCGCCGGCGTCTGAGAGGTGGGCACTGCTGAGTGCGGAACGCCAGCCCCGAGTCTGCCGCCAACCTGGAGAGACATTAAACAGCACGGGAAATACGTTTACTTCTTTAAAAACTATCGCTGCTGTTTATTAAAAGGGATGAACTGAAATTCTAATTATAAAGTCAATTAGAAAAACTGTTTTTTTTTTGTGGTTTTTTTAAACAAACAAACAAACAAAAACATGTTTGACCCCAAAATGGCCTCCGGCTGGTGGTTAATATGTCGAAGTTAATTTTGGTGCATTACGAATGATTAATCATGAGTCACATGCTTCATCCTGTTTATTTCATGACGTTAACCCGACACTTACTGCTGTCTCCCAGAGACATCGTTCTCCTCTTGCTCGATCCACCCTACGTCAGCTAGCGATGCTACAAGCCCGCCGTGTCCTCCTTGACCGCCCACGCCTCCTGCACCACCTCCGATAGTGAACGTCTGGAGCTATACATCCAAACAGAAAAATCAATTTAGTGTATACGACAAAGAAGGACCACGCTAGCACGCACCACATTTAAACTATAAAAGCAAAGCATGTTGTTAATTTAACCTTGAGTTAGCAAAGCACGAGGTCAAGCAAAGGAAAAAAAACATCAGCCAAGTTTATATATACACTTGAAACCTGTAATATGCATGATCTATTAGCATTGTATGAAGGTTTTATGCCTTAATTACTGGAACATTCCTGCTGTGCGATGTTAGTGAATGAGCATTAGGCGTTTCAGAGCTGAGAAGTCTCTAAATAAAAGCAGTGTTTGTGACTAGCAGTTACATTTTAGAGGTGGACAAATAATAAATTAAATGTGTAGTGTGCTGTCCAGTCCCATGTTTTGGCCTGGAAACATATCTGATGAGGCTAAAATGTTGTAGCTACTAGAGGTCCCTAACCCTAACCCTAGATTGATCAGTTTTGCCGATTAATTGGCACAGATAAGTGATTGCTGGAACCATCAGTTATCTGCAAAAATCCACACCGAGTTTT
Source organism: Cranoglanis bouderius (assembly GCA_023630585.1). Lineage (NCBI taxonomy): Eukaryota > Metazoa > Chordata > Actinopteri > Siluriformes > Cranoglanididae > Cranoglanis > Cranoglanis bouderius. Next base: position 7,241,969 of record CM042539.1, read on the forward strand.
TCCCGGTCGTGGGAGCGGCTGAGAAGGGTCCGCTGTCATTATACAGTACGAGAGCGGCCTCTTGAGGCGAAATAAAAACTATCACTGCCAAATTTTGTTGTGTTATTTGAAGTGTTTTTTAAATTAATTTTGTAGGTCTCTATTTTTATTTGTTATTTGGAGTGTTACTTTTTGGTGCAGTTTGGATGTATACCTTTTATATACTTTACTATTTATTAATAGTTAATATATATTAATATTTATATATTTCATTTAAAAAAGGTACAGTACATTTTCATGGTACAGTCAGTACTGTTTATTTAAAAAAAAAAAAAGTTCAGCAATATTTTACTTTGAGTGTTATGTTTTCATTCAGTATCAATTTTTAAAACCGATTTTAAAAATCAGTTTATTAATCGGCAGGTACTGACCAACTTGGTTATTGGTATTGGTAAAATCCAGGGTTGACCTCTAGTAGCTAGCATAAATCAACCGACGTATGTAAGTTAAGTTTGAAAATAAGGAGTAGATAAATTCCTGGGTGGTGGATGATTTTTTAAAAATTACCAAATTGTTGGCCAACATTTCGGCTATGGGCTGTGGTGTGTGTTTTCAAAAGTCAATACGGAGTAAAATTCATTTCCTTTCTCTGGTTATTGAACCTACTCGTCTGTTAAGCAAATACGAATAATTAAAAAAAAAAAAAAAAAAAAAAAAAAAAAAAAAAAAAAAAAAACCCTGCTAACCCAGACATGAAGTCTGCTCGTCTCAGGCATGCTGATTTGTTCGCCCCTGCGTTATTGTTTAAACATCGTGCTGAAGAGCATCTTCAACATATTTGAGGTGGAGGAGAAAAACAGACTCATGTCAGGATGTGCTCAGGACAGGAACGATGAACTCCACCCTAAACACCGAGGTTCCAGGTGGAGACGTGAGTCGGCTGAAACGCTCTTGTGCAACAATTTGTTAGAGAAACTCACCTGCTAGGAATGTGTTTAGGAATGTGTTTCAGGATTACATGTTCTAATCTGACAGAAATATCTTAGTGAAGGAAAATGGCATCAAGAAGCTGTGTTTTGTCGACATGAAATGAGTAACGCTTTAAGGTATCATCAAGGTTCCCTTAAATAACAATATTTACTGTGTGAATAAATTTCAGCATTAATAAATCACAAGTAATGTTAACAACTAAGGTATAAACACACAACAGACCGTGCGGTTAGTGTGTTGTTCCACTTATACCACAGCAAATTTCCAATGATTACAATGTTTAACTTATTAATGAACAACACGTCACGCATTTTAACACTGTATAGTTTGATTTAATGTTGAGGAACGTCCAAGAGACGAGTTAGTTCCTGTTCTCACCTACGTCAACGATTATACGTTTTATTTTGTTAAACAAGAACGTTTTGTAAATCTGCTTGTTATCAGTGTCAGATTATGTGGGGTGTCCACCGTACACGTTCCTGTGTCTGAGCTGTTACCGTAGAAACGATAACGTATCATAACGGGTGTATTAAGGGGCGGTCACACTGGACTTTCAGCATGCGAAATTTCCACTGACTTCCATTCATACGCTGGAATGCTGGAGCAAGCTTCATGTGAAGAAGTTTTGCATTTCACTGCGTTCCAAAATCCAAGTTTGGTGAACTCTGACCTGCGAATTCGTATCACGTGAAGACGTGTGACCAATAGAAGATCGACACGTCAGATTATAAAATCTACATCAAAAGAGAAGCTGCCTGGACTGCGGTGTCACTGCGTACAGGAACAGATGGTATATTTTAACATTGAAACAAAAATGTGTAAAATTATTTTGTAATTGTGGATTAAAAAAACCCCAACGCTTTGCGGCGTGATGTCATATCCGGTTGCCGCCCATATTCGCAACGGTCCCCGAAGAAATTTCGCATTGCTGAAAGTCGAGTGTGACCGCCCCTTTAATATTACAGCTGGAACGACTGTCTGAGTCGTGCTGTTATACAAAAATAACGCACACCTTCTGACCAATCGTATTCTAGAATTCAACCGTGCTGTGGTATAAAGTTATTATTTAATGATCGTTTAAACGTCAATAACACAACACTCGCGCTGAGTAAAAACAAACCCACGTTAATCAGCAATATTTAAAAGACAGCTTGTTCTATAGAGCAGGTTGATAACTTCCTGAACTCTTTTATCAGTTAACAAACACAAACATGTTCATTAAAGTGTTGCTCATGTGGGATCCATTTTACTCGTGATATAATGAGATGACATGCTTTACTATTACCGTCACGTTAGTAAATGTTTCTGATGGTGTATCACTGCTGAATGGTTTGTTCGAGTTAAAGGGATGCAAAGTGTTTCTTGAGAATGTATGTGAACACAAAGTCTCGTCAGCCCGTTCGCTACTGGTGCTTGTGTTCAGAACCCATTCTGTATTTAAACATCTCCCAGGCTTCGATTTACCTGAGCAAATGTTTCAGACAGGTAGGCAATGAACTAACCTAAAGCAGACAAGCTGCATTCCTTAAAGGGGACAGCTGGAAAAGGAGGAAGGACAAAGAGAGAAGAGAGAGAAGAAAAACAAAACAAAACAGTAAATGCCGTTATACATTTATTTCTTGTTAAATGTCAGATTTCACAATAAGAGAGTTGGTTAGGATCATGCAGTGAATCCTGGAATGATATGATTCACTTGTTTATGATAAACACAAATCACTGGATATCAAAACAGATATATACATACATACATACATATATATATATATATATATATATATATATATATATATATATATATATATATATATATATATATATATATATATATATATATATGAGACGAGCATTTCTGTAAACTATATGTCTAAATCTGCTTCACAGCACTGCACAGGGTGGAAATGTGTGCATTCGGTATTTTTTTTTTTTTTTCGGAAATGGTTTTCCATGCCTTGTACACATGACGCCGCTTACTCAGAGAGGGTTATTTTAGCATGACTCACATCTGCCTACGTGCTGAAGGTTAAAATAAAATCGGCAGCATGCACACGACCCAAAACAACGTTTACTGACTCAAACACGTGCTCTCTCTACACATAACCCTCGTCAACAGATCACTGTTTGATCATAAGCCTTACGTCTAGAGACAAAAGACTCATTTAAATGTTAGGGTGCTTTCACACTTGGTGTATTTTTCCCCTCCCTTCCCACCACAGGTGCATGTTTTATATGAAATTCAACAATTCGGTTAAAAAACAAATACATTTTTTTAAAAAGCATTGCAGCCGGTGATTTGGTCGCAACGGAGCGTCCAAAGTAACCTCAAGAGCAATCTGGTCGCACGGTAAAGTGTGAAAAACACACACGGGGGGAAAGACTGCTGGTGGGGGCTTCAGTTAATGTCATCATGCTTTTAGTGTGAATATGTTAGCCTTAAGGTTGTCTATAAGCTAGTGAGCTCCAAAACAATGACAAAATTCGCATTTAGAAGATATACGCATTCAAAATGTACAGTCTCTCTCTACCACTGATACGGATCAACAGTTTTGATGACATCATTCTGCACTTCAGCTTCTCATCAGATTTTCTGTCCAATCAAATGCTCTCTAAAATCTGAAATGTCCCGCCCACAACATTATCAAAATCACCTTGCTGAAGTTGAGTGATTGGCTAATTAAAAAGGGGGAGGAGCCCCTCGCTATGTCCCGCCCTGACTTTCTGTTTCAGTGGAAATTACGTCAACACATTGAATAACGCTGCACGTTTCAAGGCACTTCATGGGGACTTTAACGCTATTACGTCGCCTTCGTCAGCATCGACTGTTTCAGTCGGAGATTCAGTTTCTGTCGCATTCTGTCTTTTGAAATAATGACTAATAGGCTTCATACTTTGCGCATGTTGCTAGATAACTTTAGCTACCAAGAGTGTTCAATCTTGGCGGGGTTTTTTTTTTGTGTGTGTAGAAAACAGCGGTGTCTAGAGCTCCCTTTTTCTTGAAAAACGGTGCATTATATTCATACAACTGTCGTGTGTTATTCCTTCCTTATTTTTTTTCTTTTTAACCAATAAAACCAGAAACCTTCCTCACAAAGTAAAAGAGGAGGGGTTTTATTGGTCCCCGTCTCCATGCAGCTTTGAGGTAGAAGACTGCAGAAAGGACAGGATGGAAATGTAAACAGTGTGCAGAACATTATAACTATACACACGTACACACCACAGATACACAAAGAATGGAAGTGAATAGATTTAAAGCTCCTGATGACTTCTTTTCATTGGCTTCTTATCGTAAATCTACAGCTTCTCTCAGAACTCTTTGCTTTTTCCCCCCCCCCAATGAAGAGATTCCTGAAGTTCTTTTCTGTCGTTTTTATTCCGGACGATTTGAGCTTTAACACTAATCTGATACGGAAGGTAAACATGTATGACCTGCTAAAATCCTCCACACATGCAGCAATGACAAATCCTGTTTATTTACAGTGTAAACACACTCAGAGTAAATGGAAACTGAAAGTCACAGCACACACACACACACACACACACACACACACACACAGGTACCTGAAAGTGGACCCGAGGGCATGGCGCGAGAGGGAGGGTCGAGCCGATCCATCTGACGATGCTTCGAGACGACCCGTACGGCTTTGCTGATCCATAAGCCTGCAGAGTGAAGAACAGTGAGCAAGCAAGTCAGCAAACAGAGAAAAAATCTACAGGCAGGAAAACAGATCAGATCACAGATCAGATGCGTTACAGATGACTGATGAGATGAACAGACCAGGTCCATTTCTATCCTCGCATCATTCCTGCTCATCATCAGACCCAGTCGCTGAAAACTGCTCGGGGATGTTCTGCCATGCTGAGTGCCTCACCTTAATCACCTGCGCACACACACACACACACACACACACACACACACACACACACACACAGGACACTGTTAGAGAACATTACTGCATTATGAACAAGAAACGACACAAGGATTATAAAAATAAATAAAAGAAGAGTAGGACAATGGTTTAAACAGGGAGGAAGACAAAATATGAAGGAAGGATGAAAGGAAACATGATAAGGGAAGAGGAAGGGAAGAAGTATGCAAGATAAAGAAAATACAACGGAAAGAAGATGAAAAGGAAGGATAAAGGAAATAAAAAGAAAGGACAGAGAAAACGAAAAGGGAGGACGAAGGAAACGAAAAGGAAAGGCGAAGGAAACGAAAAGGGAAGGTGAAGGAAACGAAAAGGGAAGGTGAAGGAAATTGGTGATGAAGAAAAGAAAATGCAAAAGGAAAGATAAAGTGCAGGTGAAGGAAAGAGAGAAAGGGAAGATGAATGCAAGAAGTAAAAAAAAGTTTAAAAAAGAAACAACTAAATAAGTCAATTATTACAAAATAAAATAAGTAAGAGAAACTTATGAAGTTATTAAAAATGAAAGAAATTTTAGCCACCTTGGACACTTCACCTCTTACCAAACTATTAGCAGTTAGCTCCGTCTCAGTTTAACTTCCTACAAATTTGCTGACTGTAAAATTTATAAAACTAAAAATAGACTATTTTAACTTTTATTATCTCCACCAGCTGCATGAGGCCAAATCCCCTCACTGACACATTTCTCCTTCTTTCACAATCCAACTCACTCTGACTCGATCCCAAACGCGTCCCTATTAGATTAATAGTGCACTTCATCAGCTGTGTGTTCCATATCAACAAAGTGCACCTATGTAGGCAGTACAGATCCATTTGGAACGCTACCCTGCCGTAACCTACCACCTAGCCGGGTATCTACGCTAACTGTAAAAGTTTGTATTTACGGCGTAAATATGGTATTAAGGTTGACTTACAAACTCGTCTAATCTTCGAACTGACCCGGAATCGATCTGCTACATCCGGTTTAGCTCCATCTACGCCAATTTGTTTTTATTTCAAGTCTGTTAACTCAACAACACCATTTGCTGCTAACGAGGAACTCTTTCCCCAAGTGGATGGAGACGTCACCCAAGAGCCAATAGGCTTCGAGATATAAGGCGGGACATAAAATATTATTTGACTATTGGTTCAAAAAGAGTGACGAGCAACTCAATGGGCCAATCGAATTAATTATATACTCTCCTTACGCCGTGATGTGAATTACAAGAACGTATTAAACGTAGACACGCTTATTTTAATATAATATAATGTTTAAAATGTGTCTATAATACATAACCACCACACTTTAAACGGCGGGTTTCCTTTCTAATAAGATACTTTCCTATTGGGTGGACCGCCAGGCTTATTGTCCAATCAGCGTGAGGAAATCCAGGGCGTGCTGTGTGTTTCATGGACGAGAAACTGGAAAATGGTCAAGTGAACATTTTCTCTAGTCGCTATTAGTCATCTTTGTAGCTAAGTTATAAGGTAGATATGCGTATTTTATCACTGTCATAAACGCACCCACTTATATAGACCTTAAAAAAGATTATTTGGATTTCTGGAGGACGTGAAGACCGTCTAGCGCGAGGTAACGACCCAGTTAGCTATCAAGATGTGCTAGTTAGCGTAGCTTAGCTTAGCTACCCTGCCTGTGTTTTGTAAGGTTATGCGTGGACAACAGTCAGTGCCACAAAGCACAGTGGTCAAGGTTAACTGTCCCACAGCACAAACATGCTCAAATAGTACTTTTTTGGCAGTAATGCTAATGTTACACGTAAATAAATTGATGACGTTTTATTTGCGCGACTCGTTGTTATTGTTTATTACAATTTAGCAAAAACAGATAGCTAAGTGAACATGACACTCCAGTAATCCAGAATCAATAACAACACGCTGTTTGTATAGCTAGCTAGCTTGGAAGCTAAAGGCGGTTAAGAAAAAAATAAGCTAAAAAAATATATGGCTAAATTGTTGTTAGCATGCCAACACAGGCCTCTACGTCTGTATAGAATTATTACAAGGTCTAATAGCATTGCTGCCCGATCTTCATGGCTGCTGATGTTCCTGATAACCAGTTTTTGTGTCTGATTAGATTTGTGAGCATTTCAAAGAACAAGTGTTTGAAGTGGAGTGTAGCTTGAGGTGTGTGTTTGTGTTTATTTCAGCCACAGCTCAGGAAGGTCCTCTGGTGTACATGGCACTACATGCGGCTGGACCATGAGCGGCGAGCCGGACGCCTTGGCTGTGGTCAACCAGCTCCGAGATTTAGCTGCTGACCCGCTGAACAGGCGCGCTATCGTCGAAGATCAGGGCTGCCTGCCAGGCCTCATCCTCTTCCTCGATCACCACAACCCGCAAGTCGTCTACTCGGCACTGCTGGTGAGATCCTCATAGATCAGATAGATGCAGGGTAGAGTTAGTGGAACTGACCACTCAGGTCTCCTAGATGGAGGTGGTCCTCAAGGTGACGCTGTGCACTCCTCATCAGTGGTTGCTTAGTAACCGATATAACCACTGATTCCCTCGAGTAGGTCAGGATTCAGAAGGAATGTTTCTGTGTCACATGACCAGTATGCCAATATTTTTGCCTAAAGGCGTGTACAGTCTTTTATGTTGCATACTGTATGTTTTTACATTCATTGTTGCTTTTCCATTAGACATATACCAAAGTTTTACATACAACGTCAAGAAGTTATTGTTTTAACTCGAGTAAAATTATTGGCACACCTGGCAGTAATCAGGGGTGTGTGTGTAGCCATTAAGTGCTTCTCAGTTCCTTTCATGTGTATGTAAACACAGCAGTACCTTGCAAGGCAGTGATCAGTCTTTAAATGATCTTTACGTGCTTAGCTGTGTGTGTGTGTGTCTGTGTGTGTGTCCCATCAGGCCGTGCGCTACCTGGCAGAATGTCGAGCCAACAGGGAGAAGCTGAAGGGCGTTCTGGGAATGATGCTGAGTCTGCAGAACGTCATGCAGAAGTAAGTCTCTCAAATCGCCCTCATGATCATTTTGCCCGTTTTGAACCGCCACCACACACACTTTGGGCACTAGGGGGCGCCGATTAATCACAGATGCTTGTGTTTTGGATCACAGTGGCATTATCTAGGGTTAGAGCGGTTTCTTTGGTGACAAAGTGAAAACCAAGAGCTGGGAATGTACTTTAAAGTTGTTTTATAAGTGCTTATGTTTACAAGGGGCTTGTTTTTTATGTTTTGTGCCATTCGAGAAATTGAAGATCTTTATGAAATAATATCAGCCAGTTCTGTCAGTTTTTAGGTCCTTCATCTCAATCTTCATATAGGAGATTGCTTTAAATAAAATTTAACCCCAGTTACATTGAGCTGTATTTCTACAATATTTCTAGCCTGTCTAGTGTGTGTGTGTCTCATATGATGCCATGTCTGACAGTTCTGATATTTATCTCTTCAGGAGCACATCCCCTGGGGAGACCAAACTGTTGGCTTCGGAAATCTACGAGATCCTGCAGAACGCGAGCAATGCCGAGGCCGAAAAGGCCGAAGCAGCTGCCTCGTGCCGCCGTAAGGCTCAGTTCTTCCTGGGTTCCACCAACAAGCGGGCCAAGACCGTGGTGCTGCAGATCGACGGCTTGGACGACCCGGTGAGGACAGAATTCCTAACTCCTGGGTGTCTCCACCCAGCCTCCGTGACTCTTTATCCTGTATCTGGCATGTTGATGAAACTCTTGAATTCGTTGCCATTATTTTGTGGTTCTGTTCTGGGTGTGTATCAGACCCGGAGGAGCCTGTGTGAGGAGGCTTTGCTGAAAATCCGCGGAGTCATCAGCTTCACCTTCCAGATGGCCGTTAAGAGGTGTGTGGTCAGGATCCGCTCCGACCTGAAGGCCGAGGTGAGGCTTGTGAAATATAAAATAACCTCTTTAAATGTGATTGCAGTAATTTTTTTTTTAATACAAACAGCTCAAGTTTTTATCTGCAGGCTCTGGGAATAGCCATCGCGTCAACCAAAGTGATGAAAGCGCAGCAGGTGGTGAAGGGAGAAGACGGTAATGAGGTGAGCGAACACAACACACGTAACCATTTACTTGCATTAAAATAAGCCCTGAATGGTTCTGGCTGTCTTACTCACTCACACTCACACTCTCTCTCTCTCTCTCTCTCTCTCTCACTCACTAGTGCGCTCTCTCTCTCTCTCTCTCTCTCTCTCTCTCTCTCTGCTGTGATTGTTACAAATAGCTGAAACTGGAAACTCTGGGAACTGAAAGATACTGATGGGGTTCCCCCTCCCCCCACCCCCCCAATTTGAATAATAACTTTTGTTGTGTTAGTAATCCCAGAACAATAATAATAATAATAACCACATATCTGGTTTTCCCCACATGCTTCTGGAATTTTCTTTATTTTTCCCCTCTTTGGGGAATAAATAGATGTCAATGTTGGCTAATTCTTGATGGTGTCTCCGCTGTCTGTCCTCACTGTAGTAAGAGCACTGAGCTTTACGCAGGAGGACACTGAGAGCTGATGATGCCTCTCTGCCTGGAGGGTTTAACACCACACGCACTCAATAAACACACACAATAAACACACACACTAAACACACACACAATAAACACACACCCCTTTCCCAGACCTGCTCATTTCTGCCCCAGACACACGTGTTTTAATTTTGGGGGTTTGTATATACACACACACACACACACACACACACACACACACACACACACACACACACACAGCGTGCGGTTCAGCAGGTCGTGTGTGCTGATTAAGAGACATGACCTTTCTCCAGAATTGGAAGGGTGTTCTTTACTTGCAGCTACACACTCATGACCTACAATAGCCTGAATCGTGGCAGCGGAGCCGTCTGTTTTCAGCCCTCTGTTCCTCTGCCGTACAGCAGGTGGCGTCACGGTTGACGTTATATTCCTTACCCGATGATTTAATTTATACACAGGTCTCTGTATACCACACGTTCATCTGTCTACCTTACTTTTTTTAAATACTATTGTAGTATGTAGTATTATAGTCCTGATCAAATTAATTTAATTTTGCACTGATTTTCACTGAGGAAGACGTTCCCACTTCCTAACTCCCCCTACTTTATTGTACTGGTTCCTTTAAATCCAACCTTCATATGTTGGGTTGATAAAACGTTAAGATGTCAAAAGGAAATACACACTGCAGTATTTCTTACTAAACTTAACAGTTTGATTGCATGTTTTTTTTTTTTTTTTTTTTTTGCTTTTCAATTTGCAATTTTTTTCTCTAATATTGACAATTTGGACAACTTGAAACACGTTATTTATTTATTTATTTTCCAGTTTGCTTTTTTTTCCCGTTTTGCTAACTGTAACTTTACATGTTTTCACTCTGTGTATTTTATAAAAGTTAAAAAGTAAACATGGCACTGATCCGATACCCAGGATCGATATCGGGCTGAAACCAGGCAAAAATGGTACCGGAGACAAATATGAATGAATCTGATCCGATCCTGAAACCAGTGGAAAAGATTGCAATTGATTTTGAAAAAGTTTTAACATTTAAAATTTTTTTTTTTATTATTTGGAATTTATTTGTAAATGTTTACATGCATAAAGAGACTCAGTTGTATTTTTTTAGGACTGATTTTTATTGTGTTTATACTTTGTGTCTGCAGTGATTCTTTTTTGTGGGTTTTTTTAAGTCATTTTTAACTATGTATTTTGTCCTGTATTTTTTTAAGTGCTTCAGTTGAAAAGGGAAAAAAAAAAAAACAATTTCAACTTTTTGTTGATTTAAAAAAAAAAAAAAAAAAAATTGTATTTTTTTTTTTATAAAGACTTTCGGTATGGGAAAAGAAACCGTGATCTCGTGCTGTATAGATAGATATTGAAATGTCTAAACTTTAATATGCTTTGTGAAGGTACTGGTAGCTTAGTTAATATTGTTGACGCTCTATATGACAGAATGTCACTGTGAAGCTTTTTTCACCACTTTCTTAAGTGTCTGAATTTAGTCTGGGAAAGTTTCCCGTCCGAGGTCCGTCACACCACCGTGAACTGCATGAAGTTTAAACAAAACCTGCATACTGAATGACCTTTTTTCAAAACCCTGACGTGTCCCAGGCGTCAGAGGTACCGCGGTGTCCGTCTCTGCGCAGTCGCAGTGAATCACACTTTGTTTTTCCGTCTCTCGTGTAGATGGTAATCCCGTTGCAGGAGGATTCGGACGTGGAGGTGGAGCAGAACATGGACTTGCCGGACTACCTCCCCGAGGACGAGAGTCCGGCTCAGGAGCAGCACAAGGCCGTGTCTCGCCTGGGCTCCATGCAGGACGGTATGGGCTGGCTGAGCACGGCCGCTAACTTTCTGTCCCGCTCGTTCTACTGGTGACCCCGCGCCATAACCCCCCGCACCGAGTGCAGAAACACTACTGCAGGCTGCTGCAAACTAACTCCAGTCCTCCTAAAGCTCACGTTAGCGCCCACGAGACATCAAGCCATAGAACAACAAAGACGGCTTTCACGACGAACGTCTCCTCTGTAGCTGCTCTCTCTCTCTCTCTCTCTCTCTCTCTCTCTCTCTCTCTCTCTCTCTCTCTCTCTCTCTCTCTCTCATATTCACTCAGCTTTCCCTTCAGCCAGAAGATGGTTTTTTTAAAAAGACGGTTTGGTCCAGTTTCTCCTCATGGGTCCATGTGTGATACCAAACAGCATTGGGTATTTGTGTATTTAATTTTTTTTTTTTTTCTTTTTCTTTTTTTTTCTTCTTCAGGACACTCAGTGCTCTGCCAGGTTGCATAATCATCCTGGCGATGGATTTTCAGTTTTGTACGAAGGAACTTTTTCTCCTGCATGAAGTTTGAGTGCTTGATTTCTCGTCTTCTCCTGTATTTTGCCTTTGCGTCTCACTTGTTTTACTGTCGTACTCTCTCTCTGCTAATTTGAAGAAAACCGATGATCCATTTTAAGTTCACTTTAACCTCTTGGTATTTTCTGCTTTACTCTATGCCTTTTCCATCTTCTTTAGCAAGCGTGTGTGTGTGTGTGTGTGTGTGTGTGTGTGTGTGTGTGTGTGTGTGTGTGTGTGTGTGTGTGTGTGAGACTTTGCAATGTGTTTTCTTGTTCTCATCTCAACTTCTGAAGATCTAAACCACATCCTTATACATATATTGGCACATACCCTGTATAGACGGTTATGGGAACGGGAGAAACTCCGCCGATGGCTGCTGTAGAGTCATTGAGCAAAGCTGTATAATCTAACGACTCCTTGATGCATGCAGAAAAATAAGGGAAAAAGAAACACTCTATTGCTACTCAGACTACTAACAGTTTCTCACGCTACTTGCCAACCGCTGTAGTAACCGCTCTAAAGATTAATACCATAGAGCTGATGATTGAATTCGAGTCGGAAGGCTAGGTTTATTTGGGAGCTTTCGTTTTCTTGCGTATACTTTATCATTGTCTGCCTTTGACTCATATCACGAGTATTAGTGTTTTGTTTTTTGGTCCGATTATTAAAGCAGTATAGTTGGGAATTTCATCGGGCCTCGTCTGAGCCTGATCACCAAACAAACGCACAATCAGTGCCTGTTACTCCTGCGTTATAAAATACACCTCAATACAAGTAATGTCTCGAGTATATGAACAAAAAGATAAGGGGGGAAAAAAGTCACCAACAGTGTTATTTTAAACGCAGCATCAGACTGAATCGCTGAATATCTCTTATACTGTTGTGCTTGAGTTGTTTTTCTGTTTTTAAAGCATTCAAATCATGGTTTAGTTTCTCAAGAGTGAACCGTTTAGCTTTTAGATCGATCCCAGGTAACGTCCGTGACATCAGGAAGGCTGTTCGAGACCGTAGCACATGTGTAGATGTAGAAGCTTCTCCTGTACAGAGTACGTCCGCTGTTACGTGTGTAAAGAATTTCAGACCATGGAGTTATTGCCTGTTCACAGTAATGAAATTATTAAATATATTAAACAATACAATGCGTGTTGTGTTTTGTTTCATTTCTTTTTCTTCAGCACTTCATTTCTGATGATTGCTGATGATGGGTGTTAAGTCCTCCTGCAATTTCATTACACTTTGAAACCAAAAGCTACACTTTGGGTAGCACTCTGAGTGGCTGGTTTGGCCTTTGTTTTCCTTTCAAATCCGATCTCTAAAATTACATAGCATCTGAGAAACAGCCAAAATAAAAAAATAACTCCTATATCAGACTGTTGTGATGTGTGGATGCCTGACAGTCTTTGTAAGGAAGTAGGTTTTTGTTTTCTTTTTTTTTTTTTTTTCTAGTTTTGAGAAACCCAACAGGGAAAAGAAAGTCCGAGCTTATCTTGGGTAAATTTTTGTATCTTTCTTTTTTTTCCCCCAGACCTGGTACCAGGAGTTTCGAACAGTTGAGGTCATACGTTTACATACACCTTGCAGAACCTGCAAAATGTTAATAATATAAAAAAAAAATATATATATATATATATATTAGAGGGATCATAAAAATTGCATGTTGTTTTTATTTAGTGCTGCTCTGAAGAAGCTATTTCACATAACAGATGTTTACATATAGTCCACAAGACACAATAATAACTGAATTTACACAAATGAACCAGTTCAAAAGTTTACATACACCCGATTCTTAATACTGTGTGTTGTTACCTGGATGATCGACGATGTTTTTATGTTTTGTGATAAGGGGGGGGGGGGGTAAACTTTTGAACAGGATGATCGGTGTGAAAATCTCCACGTTCACTTCAAACTCCTGCTCATGATCAATAAAGCTCTGGTCTATCTTGCTGATCTGAAGCAGTATAGCGCATCCTGAGCTCTTCTCAGCTGAGCTAGGACTGTTTATTTTTAATCTCAGGATCAGAACCTTCGAACAAATAAGTGTTTTTAAATCCAGATTAAAAGCAGGGAGAAGTCAGGTAACATAAAGCGGATACAGTAATTCTGAAGCGTCTGATGTTTTTCCAAAGAGTTTTCAAAACCGGCTGCTGCATATACTATTGCCACAACATTATTTGACACGAACATATGATTTCATTGGTCAAAAGTGGGTGCAGCATGACCTTATTTGGAGACTGGTGAAGAAAAGTGCATGCTAAAAAATGACCCAGTTTACCTGACTTGATCTTACTTGTTTAATGTGGGGTCTGGATTTTGTAGAGAATTCGTAGATAGATTTACAGTGAATTCATTAGTTATTTATGTTGGTTTTTTAACATACTTTGTCACTTATACCTTCTTTTGACCTTCCAGAAGTTTGCATGTGAAGAACTTTGAGAAAAGTGCTATATATTATAAAATTTGTCATCATCTCTCTCACAAAACCCGTCGTAGTACACATACTTTTGTTATAAATCTGCATTTGTTTGCTTGAGGATGAACTGCTTTCTCAACACGCCAACGCTAGCTAGCTTTAATGAAAAGTCAAGCTACATTTTACTATAGCTGCTGAGGTAGTAATGCTAGCTAATCCTGCTGCTAGTGACAGCTAGCTTGTAATTTAGAAACATTTTATATGCTGAAGGTATATTTTAGCAAACAGAGGCAGAAGCTAAAAGCTTAAAGAAATTTTTGTAAGATTGGCTTTGGACGTTTTTAGAGGTAGTTAGAGTCCCATAAGCCGTAAACTTAAGATTAAATCGCTGCTAGTTCACTTAAAAGACAGAGGACTTCGCACTTTTCCAGATATTTATAATGATTATAACCATAATCATAATGAGCGTGTCTATTCGACAACAGCATGACTTTGGAGAAATGAGTTACTTTAATTTATTTAAATTGTTTGCGAAACTACTTGTCAGTTCTACTGATAAACGACTCCATGGGTCGTCCTCGTGTGAAAACTTAGAAGGTGTGTTGCACTAAAATTTCTCAAAGTTTGTGCAGAGAAATTTCTTAATTAATGTTTATAGCCACAAACACATTGGCTTGGCTGTCATTGTAAACAGCAGGGGAGCTGGGGAGAGATTTTGGCTTCGTTTCTTATGAAAGACCCATTTCACCCCAAAAGTTCCTAAAGTCGAGGAAAACTGAAGTCAAATATGGGATTATTCACTAAAGGGAAGTTTTATTTAAAGGAGCGATCGCGCTACATGGAAAAATGAGAAGTTTTGTTTTGTGGTAAATCACTAAAAGTCCATGATGAATTCTGTATATTAAATCTGGCTTTTAACCATCTGCAGTCTGAGTGCAGAGACCCAGATCACACTTATCTAGTTAGATTTAGATTTCTTCCAGTAAAATGGACTTTCTAGAGCAGTGTTTATGATTTTTATTTTTTTTAATCAAAATTGAGTCCATGAAGTGTAGCCAGGAAAACTGGGATTGATTGATTGATTGATTGATTATTTATGGTTAAGTTTTTAGAGATATTAGCCTGGAAATGAATGGGTTCAATCCAAACCTCAATATCTCAAAATCATGTCACATGTCAAATTGGACCCAGTGAGTTCCGTTGGAAAGTTTAGGAATTAAAAAGGAAAAAAAAGCTCTAAACAGTTGGGATTTTACTGTACAAATTTAAGCTTTATGTTTGAATAGTTTTATAATGTTCACAAAAAGATTTCTGTACCCCTGCTGAGCAATATGATGGAATTATATTAATATGTCACAGTACACTTTTCCGAGATATTGTGGATATTGTGATATATTTTTATTAATTAAAAAAAAAAAAAAGCAAACTGACCAGAAGCAGCTGATTTGATGTTACTTAATATTTAAAATTATTTTTAAAAAAAAATTGATTTTATATTTTTCAGCAGAATTTGAAAATCTTTTACTCCTTTCAGTGTTCTATTGTTTTATCTTATTTTATTATTTTTTTATAAATAAAATTTAAACAACATCTTTTTGTAGACATTAAAAAAGTATTAAAACATGCAACATTACTGTTTTGCTTTCAGTTTCATATTATACATGATATGTATTGTAGAGAATCGTGATCTGATGTTTTTGTCATATCGCCCAGCCCGTATCTGTACTGCTGTCAGTGGAATTTTATTTTTTTATTATTATTATTATTATTATTATTATTATTATTATTATTATTATTATTTTTTTTTTTACAGTTAAGGGGTTAAAGTTCAAAAACTTTCACATTATGATGATTTACTCACTAAAAGCGAGGTCTATGTTCAACAGGATTTACTGTACGAGTCTGATTTGCAGTCTTTATCACTAATAGCGTCACGTTCTGACCAAAATACCATTTCACCGTTTCCTCATGATGATGAATGTAAACATCAGTAGACTTCTCTATGCCCACATGTTTAGAGGCAGCATCATCAGACAGACTGTGTGTGTGTGTGTGTGCCTGCCTTATGGCATGTCACCGGAGGACACATTTAGCCAGATTATACAATTACAGCAGGACTGAACCATTTTTAAACCACACCAGGTACCGTTCAGTTTTTTTTTTTTTTTGCTGAGCTTTATCTGAACTGCGATTGGATAATCCCGAAATGACACCAAGCCTCTGTACTGTAGCTCATACATCATGTCCACTAGCCATGAACTAATTATATATATTATATGAACTCTCTAGAAGTCTCTAGGTTTTTGCACTGACATTTAACACTGACAGACTAATTCGTAGATGAATCTTATAATTTATCTTATATTCTTTCCTTGTACTTTACAAGTAAAACTTAACAAGTCACAATGAATCATCATTAAGTAAGAAAATATCAGTACATGAACTACAGAACTTTATGTTTTGGGGAAATACATTCCTTGGGGAAATTGAGCCCTGGTGTTTCGCCTGTGAAGACTCCATTTGTTGTTAAAAAGGATAAGCCAACATGAAGACCAGAGAGCTGTCTATGGGAGAAAAGCAAGCCATTCTGAAGCTGAGAAAAGAGAGAAAATCTATCAGAGCCATTGCTAAAGCATTGGGCATAGCCAATATAACAATTTGGAATTCCTGAAAAAGAAAGAAACCACAAACCACTGGTTTTGTAACAACCAGACATTGAACATTCGGCCAAGGAAAACGACGACGGTTGATGACAAAAATTGTGAGAGCTGTGAAGAAAAACCCCAAAACAAAAGCAAAAATAAAAGAATTGACCTTGCTGTACCAATCGTTTCAGATGATGGAAAGAGATTTTGCACTTGGACCTGAAAAATGAAAAAACAACAATAACAACCAAAAAAAAAGCAACAAAATTCTTGCATTATAAACGAAAGCTGTTATAGTATAAAATAAAATATAGATTTAAGAGAATTAAAATGATCTATAGTGTACAATAATATGATCATATGACTCCTAGATCTATCCCCAATGTTTAAAAAGTAGTTGATTAATATCAATGAATGCAATGTGCTCAAATAAAGATTTAATATAACGATCTATATTTTCTGTAAATACCAGCACAAATATTCATACACTGTAGCATAGCAGCGTTTTTAAACTGTGTTCAATCTTATTATCAAAATAAGTTCTATTTTAAAGTAGTTTCAGTCTTAAATAAACATTTTAAATAGATCTAAGGCCAGCTACCATACTGTAAAATACTCGTGTTTTTTTCTAATTTGTTTTACATCAATACATATGCAAATGAGGCAATAGATCATCAATTGTTCTAATTTGCTTATCACAAAAATCCATTTTCCAGCAAACTTTCAACATTTTTCTTGGTGATAAGACCATAATTAGATTTTCACATGCTGTAAGTTCTTGAAAATATCATTATTTCATGGAGAAATAATTCAGATGACATGTGCAAGTTTGCATAGTTGTATAGATAAAATGCCAATTACTCACATCAGAGTCGAAAACACATGAAGCCGTGTGTGGAATGATGTAGAAGTTCCTCCTTTGAAGGGTGGATAAAAAATAAAGTTCAAATCAGATGTCATTTCTTTTTCTATCTTGTAAAGTGTAAAATATTTGGAAATGTAAAAAAAAAAAAAGTAAAAGAAAAGAAAGAAAGAAAATCGAAAGCAAAAATAATGCTCGTCCATTTAAAATGAAATGTATTATTATCAACATTACTCTTAGCAGGCGGAGTCATACCCAAATGTGCTAAAGGGGGGAAAAAAGGTCCTAAACCACATAAAAAATTGGATTTGTTTGATTTATTGATTATAATTACTTGTCAGATTTAACTCCTCAATTTAATTGGACTTTTAAATGATATCAATTATCAAATATCACATATTTTGTTACATTTTATTTCTACATTTGTTCTTATAATAGTGAGATTGTACATATATTTAAATAGTATAAATCACATTGCATAAACTGATATTTATATAAACTAATATTTATTAGACTTCTCTTACTAGGTGTCTTTCTTGATTGTATAAAAAAATCTTCATTCATTTCATGCACTGATAAACTTTTAATAAACCTAAACCTGAACTTGAACTCAAACTAGTCAGGCGCTGAACATATCTCGGCTGATCGACTACATTTCAGTGATTTTCTATACCCTTCTTTAACATTTTTCCACTAGGGGCTGGAGTTCAGCCTGAGAGTTCACCCGACCCCGGTATCCTGCACTGACGTTGAATAATTACTTTATTAATTTAACATCACATTTTCCCCTCCTGTCTTTGACAAACCTCCAGCTGCACTCCTCCCATCACCTCGCCTCTCCGCTGGCAGCATGCAGGAGGAAATCCTTCCAAGACCAGGCCGAGCTCAGACAGCTGGAGGGAAATCCATCAATCTTCCCAACGTGCCTGAGCAGCGTGGTGTCCAGTAGAGCTGCTCCTTCACCTCCACCCCTCCGGCATCCGGTGAAGTAGGTCAGCCTCTTCAGTAGGGCTTTGCTCCTGGAAGACCCTTTGCGGCCTGAGCGCCATGCCCATATGGAGTCAGGGGTCCATATGCCCAGTACAGTAGGAGAGGTGTGTGTCTGAATGGCTTTTAGTGTCACAAGAGCCAACAGTGGCGGGGGAACGCTGGGCCAGACTGAGGCCTGTTGTCAATGATGATGACTGGAGAGACCACTAGGGGGCGAGAGTCAGCTATGATATCCCTGAATCTTCCTTTAATAATAATAATAATAATAATAATAATAATAATAATAATACATTAATAAATATAAAATAAATATTTAATATTTAAATATGTAAAATCAAAACATGCAGGTCAAACCTGAGACGCACCTTGCCATTAATTGCACAGAAAAGTATTAATATGCATAAATATTAGCATCTATATACTATATTATAAGACATGATATACTTTCACTCTTATTTCTTGTCTCATAAATGTATTTAGAGACATTTTTCAGTATTACAGCCCACTGTAAAAGTCAGTGCAAAAGTATGTACACCCCAAGACAAAAAGCAAACTCGTAATTAATAACACAAGATATTACAAGTGCCAATTATGGTCAAATCTTACTGTTAATATATGAATAAAAGTCATTATTAAATTGCAATTAATATATTAATATTTTGTAAACATTTTTATATAATATGTCATTATTTATCAAATGATATTTTAGATTTATTTATACAATGATTAATTAATAAATATTAATGGTATTATTAATAATCTTGAGTTTTTTTTAATTTTGTTTTATTTTTTTATTTTATTTTTTTTAAGTGTGTATAATACTTTCTAATAACTTATCAGTTCCAGAGACTGGAAGAGTCATGACACACCAGGAGCCATTTTAAAAAGTTTTTTTTTCTTTTTTTGATTTTGCCTTAATTTTTTGTTCTCTTATTTTTGCCATTTTGGACACTTTGGATTTCTTCTGCCAGTAAGCTTATTTAGAAAAATTCCTCATTTCCATTGAAAAACCAATGGGGAATACAAACTTTTGCACTCGACTGTGTGAATACAGCTTAGTGATGACACGAGGGAACAGATGAGGAATGTTGAAAAATATCAGAACACCACAACAATACACTTACAATGGTGCTGACAAGGGAACTAGTGTTCATACGGCTCGCTCATTAGAAATTCCCTGTCCTCCCGTTACACACGTCTATTCTCAGTCCTCCACAGGGTCTCTGAACACCATTTAGAAACAAACAATCCTCTAAATCCTACAACACCATTGTAGCTACAAGGTTTATGTTAATGTGCTCATTGCGTTTCGTAATATGTTATAGTTTCTATGGCAACGGGGCAAACACTCCACATAAGCGCTTATGTACTGATACTTAACGAAGAAATGAAATTGTGTAAGAAGTTTTATCTAAGGAGACGTTTATTCTGTTAAAAAAAGGTTTATTTGAAACATTTATGGAAGGAGTCTCCAGTAACAGTGTTACGACACGTTATGTGGGAGAGAAGCAGGATGCACTTGCAGGGGAAAGTGCTCAGTTTATTAGGAACAGTTCAAAATTAAACGGACACACAAAAAGCCATCAAACATAAAGTCATGAATAAAAGGTAACATTAATCCAAAATAATACTTGACTTGGCCGAAGCGGCAAACAGTAATCCAAAAAGGAAACAGTCATTCACAAAAGGCAGTTATCCAAAAGCACAGGGAAACATACGCGAGGCATCGAGGTGGTCTGGGAACCACAAATCACGAGTGAAGGGACAAATATGTGAGGCTGGAAAGGTGGTCTGGAAACCATGAACAAAGAGCTAAGGGTTAAACATGTAAGGCTAGAAAGGTGGTCTGGAAACCACGAACTACGAGCTAAGGGATAAGTACGCGAGGCTAGAAAGGTGGTCTGGAAACCACGAATTACGAGCTAAGGAATAAACGTGCAAGGCTAGGAGGTGGTCTGGAAACCACGGACAAAGGGCTAAGGGAAAAACGCGCAAGGTTAAACACATCTAGGATAAACTATCTCTATACTATTTTAAGCTAAACTAATACTCCGCGCCGAAGCGGAAACGGAGCGGCGTATTTAAACACACATAAATCACATGTCCAAATCAATGACAGCTGAAACTCATAATCATACAATAAACAAGAACCAATGAAAAATGAGGAGGCGGAGACATGACGTGAACGAAAACATAAACGCACATGGGAAAACACAGGAGGCGGAGACATGACGTGAACGAAAACATAAACGCACATGGGGAAACACAGGGCAGAGGTAAACAAAACGTGAGTTCATGAATGAAACATCCATCGGAGAGTTTTTGAACAGCGCTGGAATGCGCGCAGTGGAATGCGGAAGTGTGCCACTCGCTACTCTTTGCAGCGTAGTGAGAGCTGGAGGAGACGAAACCTAATAATCAGTGCCTCCTGACCCCCAGGCTTTGTGCTTCCCAGTTTCTAGCTAACATGACAAGTTGTGTATTTTTGTCTTATTAATTTATTAAGAGAAAAAAGAGAGGTTGGTGATAGGACGACTGTTTATAACTGCTATAACGTACATGAGAACTTCACGGATGTTCCACATGACATTCAATGTAGCTATAAACGGATAAAAAGTATGATGTATCATTCTTAAATAAATAGAACTTTAAGAGTCATTGCTGTGGTATAAGAGGAATAAAACACTTCAGAATCTCGTAATCGTCGATTATTTTCCTATGACCGCACAACACAACACGGAGTGTGTTACTGCTTGCGTACTGTATCTTGCACATCTCCTGACTCCAGAGGAACAGATAAAGAGCCATGTCCCAGGCTGGCTCTCGGAGATATCACTCAGCCTCGCATGGTTGTGCGTGAATGTGTCACGTGTATTTGCATGGTTAATCTGCAGGGCTGATAGAAGATAAGAGAGCATGAGAGAGAGAGAGAGAGAGAGAGAGAGAGAGAGAGAGAGAGAGAGAGAGAGAGAGAGAGAGAAAGGTGCGTCCCTGCGAGTTGCACGATTTTATTCGAGATGCGACTCTCAGCCAGTAAATTACATCCAGTGTGCGCCGGAGAAATGATGTGACACCTGTAATTTACGTCAAATAACTTTCGAGGACGTAAAAGTGGCGAGATCGGATGCAATCAGTCTTCAGCGCCGGAGCCGGGTAGAGGTTTAATTGAAACATTTTTCTTTATCGTGTGCTATGATGGAGCTCTGGGGAGGGGTGGAGGGTTTGTAGAGAGCGACGGGGTCTTTAAGTCACTCTAAATGTGGGGTTGATGCCCGGGATGTGAGAAAGTCGTAGGCCATGGAGACAAAATCTGATGCAGCTCTATAGAGGACTCGAGACATGACAAACATGATTAAAACTAGCTAAATACGAAATATTCTGTGTGCTAGGGTGTATGCACTATGTCTGCATATACATGCAGTATATAGTGCTTTGATGGTTTCATAATTATTGGCACCCTTTATAATGGCTGTATAAAATACATCAGTGTATTACATACAATTTAAAAAAGAAAATAATCCGAACGCTTGGTGAACTTTGTTCTGGCCAGAAAATAAATCTCATAAGAGCTTTGGTGTTTGAACATGGGTATTTTCTGGCCGAAAACGTTTGTGTCAAAAGCATTGGCACCTATGCTACAAATTGTCATCCTTGAAAACATGATATTCTTGCCTTTGACCAATTCCTGGGGTATAAATATGCTGTTGCACACATGGAAAATCCCCTCGACTTCCATCACCATGTGGAAATCGCTTTTAAAGAGCTTTTAAAAGAAACCATAATGCACTCTTCAGTGATAAGTGATCATACTGTTTAGTATGATTTTGTATCATTCATTCATCTTCAGTAAGTGCTTTATCGATTAATTTAATTGTGTTTTTTAATGGTTTCAGATAAAATGTTTTTAATAGGTCTATATATTATAATATATCTGATGAACATTCATTCATTAATTCATCTTCAGTAACTGCTTATCCCGGGGACACTGGGTGTGAGGTCGGTGTATTAGGAAACCCCTAAATCAGTTATCAGAAGTGACGTGATAGTTGTACTGTGTGTCATTAGTCAATCTGTGTGTAATTAAAGCGTCACGTGATCTCAACAATTATACATCTGTTTTCTAGAGATCTGATTGTTAGAGATCATTCCTAAACAAACAGCATGATGAAGACCAAGGAGCTATCCCAACAAATCCAGGACAAAGTTTTGGAAAAGTATCAGTCAGGGTTTGGTTATAAAACACATCCAAAATTTAGAACCTCCAACAGAGTGACATTAAATCCATTATTTAAAAAAGTGGAAAGAATATGAAACAACTGTGACTGTGCCTATCGGAGACTCAATGGTCACAAAGGTCAGTGACCATGTAGTTGGTTCCAGGTTGTAACATTAGAAAATGTTCAAGAGGGCTGAATACTTATGCAAGAAGCTGTTTACAAATGCTGTGCTTTGTGTGTGTGTGTTGCAGTCCACAGCTGAGTTAATGAAATGCATGAGCACAGGAGCTGATAGTAATTGTAGCTTTACCTCATTAAAGCTCCCAGATGATTTGGAGGCATGGTGGTGTGGACTGGGGGTGGGGTGCTGGTGAAGGTGGTGGTGGTGGTGAACATGTTGGTGGTGGTGGTGATGGTGGTGGTGAAGGTGTTGGTGGTGAAGGTTGTGAAGGTGTTGGTGTTGGTGGTGAAGGTGGTGATGGTGAAGGTGGTGTTGGTGGTGAAGGTGTTGTTGGTGAATGTGGTGGTGGTGGTGAAGGTGTTGGTTGTGGTGGTGTTGAAGGTGGTGATGATGAAGGTGGTGGTGGTGAAGGTGGTGGTGGTGAACATGGTGGTGGTGGTGATGGTGGGGAAGGTGGTGGTGGTGGTGAAGGTGTTGTTGGTGGTGGTGGTGAAGGTGGTGAAGGTGTTGTTGTTGGTGGTGGTGGTGGTGACGGTGATGGTCGTGGTGGTGAAGGTCATTGTGGTGAAGGTGGTGGTTGTGATGGTGGTGGTGGTGAAGGTAGTAGTGGTGGGGGATGTGGCAGTTGATGTGGCCTTCATCTGACATCGCCACCGCATCGCTGCGGCATCTCAGACCCTGGTTGACGAGATGAAATATTGCCGGCGAAAATTAAAAGGTCCCGGTGTCAAAATAATTCATGATATGCATATCTTCCACCGCTGATGAAATATCTGGTATGTGGATCAGGGAGGATAATAAAAACGATCAGGCTACAGTTAAAACTGTTTCTGTGAGTGGGGACGTTCATTTTGTCAACGTCGAGCGCAGGGGTTAAGATGTGATGCGTGTGTGATAGAGAGTGTATGAGAGAGAGGGAGGGATGTGAGAGAGGGAGCTCAATATCCCACCTGCGATTTGAATATTCCGCTATAATTGTCCTAAAACGTCCCATCAGTGAATCTGCCGGACACCATTACGCCTCTACAATATGGTGTGACATTCAAATTCGCCCCAAATGACAGGTTATTAGAAGGCGAGAGCAGCCGGCATATAATTAAGCACCATAACTTTGACCTGGAATGGGAAGTGATGGCAGGATTGTAATAGAGGGGAATGAAACAGGCGCTGGGTTGAAGCGGCAGGGGCGACGGGAGTTCCTCCGTGGATCGTCTGGGATTATTTTACACAAGCTCTCGCCGGGTTTATCTTTGTAACGGCCTGTCATGAAGATGTTAGGAACGGCGCTGAGATTTCCGACCGCTTCGTTCGGAGGTTACGGGGATCACTGTGCTGCTCGGCTGATCGCACCGGACACGTGAGACAGCGACTGTCCGAGAGACACGTTTTAGTCAGGTTTTGTGCAGCTCCTTTACGGAAAAAGTCATAATCATGCATGTGTGATCACGTGTGAAAAACACACGAAGGTGCATTTCAACATGTTCAACATATTATGCCCTAAAATTGCATATGCACTCATGCAACATCATTTGATCAAGTGAGAAATAATTAGGAGTAAATTGCATCTGAAAAATAAAAACACCAAAATAACATGAATCATATGTAAGAATCACGTGAAAAGAAATGAATCATGTGTAGGAAACGTGAAAATAAATGAATCATGAGTAAGAATCACGTGAAAAATGAACCATGTAAGAATCACGTGAAAATCATGTGTAAGTATCACATGAAGATAAATGGATCGTGTGTAAGAATCATGTAAAAATAAATGAATCGTGTGTAAGAATCACATGTGAAAAGAAATGAACCATGCAAGAATCACGTGAAAATCGTGTAAGAATCACATGAAGATAAATGGATTGCGTGTAAGAATCATGTGAAAATAAATTAATCGTGTGTAAGAATCACATTTGAAAATAAATGAATTGTGTGTAACAATCGTGAAAAGAAATGAATTGTGTTAAATCGAGTTAAAACGAAATGTGGAAATAAAGTGTACCTTTAAAAAGTCATCTAAGGTACATAATTGGATGCTAAATTCCACTGTTGTTCCTTTAAAGTTACATTTACGGTCAAGTATAAAAGTTTGCATAGCCTTTGAACACAATCAAGAAGACAGAAATTCAATTTAGAGCAAGAAAATAGTCAAATAATGTATGTAAAGATATTATTAGTAAAAAAAAAAAACACACTTATACATATAAATATTCAATAATAACTTATTTCCCACCCTTTTCCTGCCTCAGTATCCTCTTAAACTACTTTTGGAATCTCTGGTTTAATGTCATATTTGCAGATGTTTATACATGGCTTTCTTCAGATCAGCGATCAGGCCTTGAGAAGAACAGTTGTCAGGGCAAAACTTGTACTTGAACTTATATCCGGATTGTCGTACCCAAGTTTCACTTTTAACATTCTTGTAATTCTGTATTTGTATACAAATGACAAAATAGATACTTGTTTTACATTTACTGTTGGGAAATAAACCATAAGGGGTGCTAACTTTTGCACTCGAGTACATGTTGTTTGTATCCCGTTCATGGAAAATGACTGTAATTTGGTACATCTATCTAAATTTTACTTCTACATAATATATATTTAAAAATTTGTATATGGTGCATTAGTATATCATTAGTATATGGTAAGACCTGTCTTTCTGTTTAAACAAACAAACAAACAAAAAAAATTCTGCAATCTGAAAATGCCCTCTTGAGCTTTTTTTTTGTTGTGTAATGTGTTCCTCTGATACAATAATCCCTGTGTACGATGAATCTTTTTTGGCCTGAGCTACACCAAGCAACCAAGCAACCAAACTCCCACCTACACAAAGCATTGTGCGAGGAAAACAATGTCGGATATCTGCATCACGATGCTGAAATCCGTGCCGAGAGCATGCTGGCTCCATTTCCGGTTTCTTTTTTTTTAATGACAACTGGACGCTTTGATGAGCAACGGCACCCATCTGCTGCTGACATTTCTCCAGCTGATGTGTGAACGTGATGTATAAGGTATATATTTGTTCCTCGTGGTTCCTCGTCTTTTCGATCACTGTGAAGCAATGTGAATTTAAAGTGAAGTGAAGTGAAGTGAAGGAGCTGTATATATCGTATGTCTTTTCCGAAGCTTATTCAGAGGCCGGTTTGTTAATTCTGCATGTCTATTGTGTGCTAGTGGCATGGCTGCTGAACAGAAGGTCTGCTGTCTCTGTGCGCTCTCTCGACTAACCCATCCTCACCCCCCCCTCCTTTCATAACGATGGCAGATGGCTCCAGATGAATCCTTCATAATCATGTCAGGACAGCTCCTCCGATCCCAATTCATCTTTTTAAGCACATTTCATCAGACGGAGAATTTACACAAAGATTGAAGGTGGCCACCAGACGACAAAGGGGGCGAGCATTTTCCTTGTCTGTGATCCCTTTTTTAAACCGTGTCTAGGTATAGATGTCCATTGTACAAATCACAAATATCAATGATTTACAACATCATATTCTTCACCTATCGTCTATCGTCGCAATCCCTGCATCTTCCCCGTTCCCGGCGTGTAATGTCGTTAATTGTGGATCAGGTGAAGTTTGTTTCGACCTCATTTCAAGGTCATGCACCACTAGGACTATTTTCCAGACTCGAAAGGGCACATAATTTCACACCAGCGTACTCCTCATTAATCCCCCCTGAGTGGGTGCTTAGGAAGTTCCAGATCACAGGTTTGTTTAGTTCCTCGTTTTCTGACTCGCTGCCTCTTTACCCCCTCCATCGAGACGTTAACCCCAGATCTTGAGCCCCCTCCTCTGACATTTTGGTTTTACACACTGTTTAGAAGTGAGTTACTGGCTTTTTGGCATCGGTCCCCCTTTTATCCGTCTCTTATATGGATTCTGGGTTGAACATACAGTATATCACCAAATATATACCCTGTTCCTTTCAAACATAGTGAATATGTAAGGAATAAAACACCTCGGGGGTGTGCTGTTATGGGAAATTAATCAACGGCAGACTGGTGTGATGAAGTGGAGTCACTGTTGCTACCCTAAAATGTTTGATTCCTGTTAAAAGCACAGTAATTTTGCAGTATCATACTTTTTTTTATCCGTTTATAGTTACATTTAATGTCGTCTAATGTCTATGAAACAAGTTCCTGTTATCAATTACATTATAGCAGCTATAAACAATCATTCCCTCACCAACCTCTCTGGTCTTAATTAATTAATTTTTGTATTCTATCATAGATCACAGCTGCTGTTACAGAAAACGAATTGACCCCTCCTGACCAATCAGATTTGAGAATCCAACAGTGTTGTGATATAAATATATACAGAAAAAATGCATGGAAATATTAACCAAAGATTTGAGATTCGAGGCAAAGATTTAGAAGGTCTAAATGAGAATGTAAGGCACAGAAATGTATTTATAATGTATTTTATTTTTCACAAACTGTAAAAATGATACTAAAGCACAGAATTGAGGCTGCAGATAAACCTACACGTGAATGTGTTCGTATTTAAATCCATCCACTTCGCTGGAGTCGTGTGTATCGTTTTGGTGTCTCGCACCTCTTTTCCACTTCTTTCAGTCAAACTTTTTTTTTTGTTGAAGTATGAATAATTCATGAGGCAAAACCGCAGCTCTTTCATTAACATGAAATAACAATTTGCAAATTTATGGAAACCACTAATTACACCCCTTATTTGCCATGACTATGATATTAAATATTCATAAATGTGTGATTATTTTCTTTGATTTGTCTGAGGTTTGGTCTCATCCACCGTGTTCATTAAAGGAAAGTGGAGTCGCGCAGTGTGAGGCGGGAAACAACACGGTGTTGAAAGTTTGTACGCCCCAAAATCATTTCAAGTTGATGCAAAATACGCACAAGCATTTTCATGATCTCGCCTAAATTAGGGTTTTCGTCTTTGAATTTGCAATCAGATCTACTTAGAGGAACGCTAACAGATTTTGATCGCCATTGTGGACGTACGCTGCGTTATCGGTGTTTTTGCTGTCTCTTAAATGAACTCGACAGCGTATATAGCAGTTGTCGTGTCTCCGTGTCGCTAAAACGCTCGAGATTTCAGTCCCAGCTGGGACTCGGCAATGAAATCTCCTCATCATCCCCTCCACCCCACCCCAAGGTTTAACACACGTGTTTAACCTTAGATTTACGGCTTTGTTATATCAGAATTAATTACGGATACCTCCCCCAAACTGAAACGACGCTGACGAAAACACTGAGCGCAGGCAATTTAGCTCTATTTGCACATTAATTTGGGCCCACCTGTGATGCGCGATGTGCTAAGTAGCTACATCAGTTTTCATTACGGCTCTCGCCGAGTGGATTTACTTCGAATTACGGTATTAATTATCGAATTCGCTTGGTATCTGAGTGACAAACGCTCTGGCGCAGTCGCCTGCAAAAAAAAAAACTCCCTCAAAAGCACTTTGCATGTCTCCTTGGTTTGACCCTGAAAAATCTGGAAGGAAAGTTTTGAATAACTCTTAGAGATTTGAGACACACACACACACACACACACACACACACACACACACACACACACACACACACACACACACACACACACACACACACACACGAAAGATAGAAAGCTCTTGGCAGGAGGTTTTCACATTGTAAAGCAGTGTATTAATCATAATCAAGACAACACCATTAGTCGATGTCATTCTATCATTGTATTAAAGAAATCACATTATCATACATGTCATTAATTACATTTCTAAGTCCAAAAGAGGAGCCACATCGAGAGCGTTGAGGGATGAGTGGTGGAGAGATGAGGGAGAAGAAGAGCAGCGCTGGTTTACTCACAGCCTCTCCAAAGTGAAATGAACGACAAGAGGACATTTGCATGTGTGAGGTTTTAGAGGTTTTAGGGGGTTTTAGGGGTCGGCCATCACCACACGAGAGTCCTCTCAGCAGCGTGAACACCAGAGAAGGACGAACAGACGATTAGGTCCTGGGTCAGGTGTATCAGATTTAATTGTCTGTGTGTGTGTGTGTGTGTGTGTGTGTGTGTGTGTGTGTGTGTGTGTGTGTGTGTGTGTGTGTGTGTGTAAACGTGAAGAGTTCTCCTGTCATGGACACCTTTGCCATGAGTCGGAAAAGTGTACAAGAAGGAAGAGTTTGAGTATCACAAGAATGAAATCACAAGTGATCATAAGTTTCTCCACACGTGATTACGTGAAGAGCGTGCGAGATCGGCGTGTGTAACGAATGGGATTTTTGACAGTGCTGTGACGATGTGAGACATGTGAAGCTGCATGTTCAGCATTCAGTGTTATCCTCTGAAATGGCACATGTGCACTCAAATAAACGTGACATCACGTGAATGATACCTGATCACGTGTGAAAGAGACATATTTACTGTATATGATAAAAATCACATCTGAAAACTGAAACGAATAAATGACTCGTGGAACAATCGTATGTGAAATTGAATGAATCTTGCGTAATAAAATCACGTGAAAAGAAACTAATCATGTGTAAAAATCACGTGGAATTAAATGAATCATTTAAGAATCACGTGTAAATAAATGAATCATATAAGAATCATGTGAAAATAAATTTTCACGTTTCTTACACATGATTTATTTATTTCCATGTGATTCTTACGATTTATTTTTCACGTGATTCTTACAAGATTCATTTATTTACACGTGATTCGTACACGATTCCTTTATTTTCACGTGTAAATAAATGAATCATGTGAAAATAAAGGAATCATGTAAGAATCACATGTAAATAAATGAATTGTAAGAATCATGTGAAAATAAATGAATCATATGTAAGAATTGTGAAAATAAATTAATCTTGTAAGAATCATGTGAAAAATAAATCGTAAGAATCACGTGGAAATAAATAAATCATGTGTAAGAAACACGTGAAAATAAATGAACCGTGTGTAAACATCATGTGAAATTAAATGACTTGTGTAAGAATCACTATGACCTTAAATGAATCATGGTGTAAAAATCAAATGAAATGAATGAATCATATGTAACAATCAGGTGAAAATAAATGAATCATGAGAACATTACATGTGTAAATTTTAAAAGAATCACATGCAAAAAAAGAGAATATAAATAAGAAAATAAATGAATCACGTAAAAATTACAAAAAATAAAACCATGTGAAAAATGTGAAATATAACGTGTCTAGTGTACATTTCACATGTAAATTTTCTGTAAGTTGGTAAGTTGGTAAGCTATCGTGTGTGTGTGTGTGTGTGTAGTTCTACACTGAGCCGAGCGTTGGCCAGAATTCTTTCTGATTTTGGTATAAAACATGTTCCAGATATTACTGTGTAAAGATATTTGGCAGCGGCCTGCGTTTGTTTCATTCCAAGAATCTAAATTTCCAAAAGCCAACGTGTTAAAATCTAAAAATAAACGAACAGCGAAACACTGGCGGGCTTCAGGCCTGAGCACTGCGAGGAAATATTTTATAGAGAATTAATCCAACACTTCACACTTCAATTACTATTACATTAGTGTCTTTATAATAGTGCTGGTCTCTTTACATGAGGCAGACAGACAGACAGACAGGCAATATGACAGACAGACAGACAGACTGGGAAACAGAGCAACAGGTGGAGACAGTGAGATAAATATACACACTGACAGAAAAGCAGGCAGACAGAAAAGAAGAAAGACAGACAGACTGGCAATATGACAGATATAAACTGAGACAGACAGACAAACAGTTAATATTACAGATAAACACTAAAACAGGCAGACAGACAGAGAGGCAATATGACAGATAGAAATGGGACAGACAGACAGACAGGCAATATGACAGACAGACAGACAGATAGACAGGCAATATGACAGACAGACACTGAAACAGACAGACAGACTGAGAGACAATATGACAGATAGAAATGAGACAGACAGACAGACAGGCAGGCAATATGTCAGATAGACATTGAGGCAGACAGGGAGACAGGCAATATGATAAATGCTGAGACAGATGACAATAACACACTGAGAGACAGACAGACAGGCAATATGATAAATGCTGAGATAGACAAACAGACAGATAGACAGACAGACAGACAGACAGACAGTGAGCCAGACAGATAGAAAGACAGGCAATATGACAGATAGTCACTGAGACAGACAGACAGACAGGCAGACAGGCAATATGACAGACAGACTGAAAGACAATATGACAGATAGAAATCAGACAGATAGACAGACAGACAGACAATATGATAAATGCTGAGATAGACAAACAGACAGATAGACAGACAGACAGACACTGAGCCAGACAGATAGAAAGACAGGGAATATGACAGATAGTCACTGAGACAGACATACAGACAGACAGACAGAGATGGGAAAGCAGGCTGAAAAATACACAGGCTGAGAGACAGAAGGACATACGAATATACAGACAGTCGCTCTCTCTCACAGTCAGTGTTTGTGTGTGTGTGTGTGTGTGTGTGTGTGTGTGTGGTGATTAGCATGTGTAGCTCCATCATAGTGCAGTGTTGACCCGCACTGGCAGCTCTCTGATTACCCCCTGATTCACTTTCCCTGTTTGTTAGCGTGCAATCAATCATAATCAATTAGCCAAAATGTTGAATCATTAAAACCATTATCATTAATTAAAATAATTATCACTTTCTGCCAATGCTTCATTGCCGCTGTCATTTAACGTGTCTGTGGCAGACCACACGTGTCTCACTGCGCTGCCTCGACCAAACTTTACCAGGTAACGACATCACCTGAGCCACTTCCTGTTTAGCAACTACATAAACAGTATCGCATGGAAACATTCAAGACAAATAACAACAACAACAACAACAAAACAACAACTAGAGTATATGTTCAAAAAAATTACCTTTTGCGTACTTTCTTTATAGAAACACAATCATTTTTTTTCAGGTTTCCATAAAGTCGATGTACTGCAGCATTCGAGATGGAGATGTTGGGTCTGTGTACAATCAAACTTTTCTGGAAAAAATAAAAATGTAAAAAGTTAAAAACAGCATTGTATTTCAGCAACATGGTTGAAATCGCAGCATAGTTCTAATTTCTCATTTCTCAGCAAACTTTGTGTAGCGTATATGCATATACTGTATATATAAACCTTTATATATTTATAAAACACATAAAACCTCTTTAGATATTCATGAAAAACACTATTTAAAAAATATATACAGCATATATATATATATATATATATATATATATATATATATATATATATACAGAAAAATAAAAGTTAAGTTCTTTTAAAGACGCCACAAACATAATTTATACTATCCTTGTAATGTAATTATGTTATCTAATTCCATCTCTTAAAAACAACTTCAATATAAATATCTTCAAAACTAATGCTGAATAAATTCCTAACTACAGTAAATCTTTTATTATTTATTATGATCTAAGAATAGAGCAGCCTTTTATCCTGAACTGCTTTAAGAGTCATAAGATGAAGTCTTTGGTGTAAAACGTCTTTGACAGGCATTGTCTGTCTCACTGTCTCTCTGTCCTACTGTCTCACTGTTCCACTGTCTCTCTGTCCCACTGTCCCGCTGTCTCACTGTCTCTCTGTCTCTCTGTCTCTCTGTCCCTCTGTCTCACTGTCTCTCTGTCCCACTGTCTCACTGTTCCACTGTCTCGCTGTCTCACTGTCCCACTGTCTCACAGTCTCTCTGTCTCACTGTCCCACTGTCTCTCTGTCTCACTGTCCCACTGTCTCTCTGTCCCTCTGTCTCACTGTCTCTCTGTGCCCCTGTCTCACTGTTCCACTATTTTGCTGTCTCACTGTCCCACTGTCTCACAGTCTCTCTGTCTCACTGCCCCACTGTCTCGCTGTCTCTCTGTCTCATTGTCTCACTGTCCTGCTGTCTCACAGTCTCTCTGTCTCACTGTCCCACTGTCCTGCTGTCTCACAGTCTCTCTGTCTCACTGTCCCACTGTCTCTCTGTCCCACTGTCTCTCTGTCCATCTGTCTCACTGTCTCTCTGTGCCCCTGTCTCACTGTTCCACTATTTTGCTGTCTCACTGTCCCACTGTCTCACAGTCTCTCTGTCTCACTGCCCCACTGTCTCGCTGTCTCTCTGTCTCATTGTCTCACTGTCCTGCTGTCTCACAGTCTCTCTGTCTCACTGTCCCACTGTCCTGCTGTCTCACAGTCTCTCTGTCTCACTGTCTCTCTGTCTCACTGTCTCTCTGGCTCTCTGTCTAATTGTCTCTCTGTCTCACTGGCTCTCTGTCTCACTGTCTCTCTGTCTCACTGTCTCGCTGACTCTCTGTCTCACTGTCTCGCTGTCACAGAGCCATTTCATCTCTCTGCTAATCCGATATTACAGCACTAGCTTCCTGCTTGCTCACGCTTCAGTGCCACTGTCTCTTTCTCCCGATTCCTCCTCCTGATGCACATCCATATTTCCTAAAGAGTGTCGGGAAGAGGCCATTAATGATGTGTAAACATCCACAGAGCAACACACTCGGCATTCCTCAGGGGAGAGAGAGAGAGAGAGAGAGAGAGAGAGAGAGAGAGAGAGAGAGAGAGAGAGAGAGAGAGAGAGAGAGACTCTCACACACACACACGCACACACACACACACACACACACACACACACACACACACACACACACACACACACAAATGAAATTGTCAGCTCCTCTCAGACCTGGAATAGACCTGTCATCATAAAAGTCTCAATAATTGCTCATGTCAAATTTTACTAAGGGCCTGAAGGTGTGTGTGTGTGTGTGTGTGTGTGTGTGTGTGTGTGTGTGTGTGTGTGTGTGTTTCTCATGCTCATCCACTGAATAGAATCTTTCCACGGCTCTGATCAGGGCCTCAGGGGCGTCATTTAACACCACCGAGCTAAAGCAGGCGTCTCATCGGGGTCATGGCGCATGTCTGCAAGTGAAATGAATGCAAACAGTGCAGGATCTCAGGTTAACCCCATCACACCCCGAACCATCACTCCCCCAACCATCACACTTCTAACCATCACTCCCCCAACCATCACACCCCTAACCATCACACCCCTAACCATCATACCCCTAACCATCATACCCCTAACCATCACTCCCCCAACCATCACACCCCTAACCATCATACCCCTAACCATCACTCCCCCCAACCATCACACTTCTAACTTTAAACTACAGGTGCAGGCTGAACAAAAAACAACAACAAAACAAAACAAAAAACCTACAGTCTGACCTATAGCCTAAGAGCAAATGGACCAAATGAAATCATTCATCTGGAACGGTTTAAATGGCATATTTGTTAATATATTGGGGAACATGGACAAACTGGGTACTCAACATGTGAGTACAAGGAAAAAAAAATTAAACAAATTAAGTAGAAGATCAGAAGTTGGTCAAAAATAATTTTGAAATTATTGTACAATTCTCTCAGTGGGGGGGAGAAAAATGTCAAAATGACCAAGGGTTTTTGAAGGTTTTCAGTCATTTTTTGGATGTTCAGTAGAAGTCTGACAAGGTGACCAGAGCTTTGATGGAAGAAGTGATGAAAATCTTAAAATTGATGGCAAAACGTCTTAAATATCTTCACACAAACGCAGTCGATTTACTTCTACCAGACATCTCACACAATCAGACCCTCACACCCCGGTCTGTTATCCCGTCAGTCTCTCCAGCAGGTGTGTGGAGGCGGTTGGAGTCGCCGTGGCTGCGTTCCCGAGCCGGCTAGAGATGCGGGGGGGGGGGGGGGGGATGGGGGGGATAGTGAGGGGGGGGGTATAGTGAGGGGGCTGAAAACGGCTGGATTTCTCCGCCACCCAGACGCTTGAGCGCCATGAAGGAGCCCATCATGCGCACCTGATTACATTACTGCCGAGCGTTCTGCGGGAATGAGTGTAATTGCAGCTCATTACAAGCTCTGGAGTGTGACGACGCCTAAAACAGAGATTGCCTTTCCCGCCTCAAAACTATAAAGAGGCCATGCATCCTGGCTCCTGCGAGTCATCGCGATAAACGGATGAGAATGAAATTGATCGCATTCTCACAAAATCGAAATCTTGGTGGAGAAAAACTGTACAACGTTAAACACAAACTGTACAACGAAGGGGAAAAAAACATTTCATAAGGTAAAGAAAGGTCGGCTGCGCTCTCGGCCTGTAATGAAAAATCTCTCGTTGGTGTGAGGATGAAAATGCCTTGCTAGCTGTCATGTCATAAAAAAAAAAAGGATGCAGTCGGATAGCGCAGACGTGATTTCATGGCTAATGATTCTCACGCTAATATCACTGTGGGCTGCGCCGAGGATAACCAAGTTGAGCTGTCTTAGCTCAAATGATTCAATTAGGCCAGCTGTCCCCATTTGTCATGGCTCAACTCGTTTTTAAATTACCTTTCCAGAGTGCTTACGTGTCTCTGAGTCGGACATGGACACTTTCTTTAAGAAGAAGAAAGAAAGAAAGAAAGGGAAAGGAGATAGTAAGGGTGCAGCAGTGAAGAAAAAAGGAACAAGATAATAATAAGCACATTATCTACTTGGATACTGTGATGCTGGCAATTATGGAGATAAATGTGACTTTTGTTCCTGATCAGCTGTGTTTGCTGGAGGATCCTCGGTGTGAAATAAGGGAAATCCTTCAGGCGTACCGAGCTGATTGGCAAGACGGAGACAGTCCTGCCACGC
Source organism: Cranoglanis bouderius (assembly GCA_023630585.1). Taxonomy (NCBI): domain Eukaryota; kingdom Metazoa; phylum Chordata; class Actinopteri; order Siluriformes; family Cranoglanididae; genus Cranoglanis; species Cranoglanis bouderius. The sequence continues at coordinate 7,277,599 of CM042539.1, forward strand.
ATGAATGTCTGAGTTTTATATCTAGTAAAGCAGCGAGACGCCAAAGAGGTCAAGAGGTCGACGGAGTATGAGCATGACTTTGGGATCTTTTCCATAACCTGTTTTCCATCAATAACTAGAATTAAAGCTTGTTTAAGAATAATTACTCAAACTATTAATTATGATATTACAGGATGATGAAAAAAAACCCCAGTTTAATATGATTATGAAATTGATTGCAACTGATGACATTATCAAATCTGATTACTGGTGATGAGACAATGTGAGGTATTAGAATAGATGCGTAAGGAATAAAAGACTTGAGGACGTGCTGTCATAGGAAAATAATTGACAGTGAGTGCTGTTGAATCCTGTTGTAACGCAGCAATTTTTTATTTACAATTATTATTATTATTTTTTCTATTAACGAACAACATGTAGTACTGTTGAACTTATTTCAGCCATAAACATTTGTTCCATCTGCAGCCTCGCTTTTTTTCGAATGTCGGAAAACGTTACAAGTTACAGCTTTACCTCTGACCTCAAAGCGCAGACATTGGGGACTCCTTCCATTAAAAGCACAGAAAACTTCACATCAATGATTACACATTTTTAAAAAATACATTTAGTGTCCATCGATCAAATCTGTGCAAATTGTTACTACAGAAACAATAACATACAGTGTCCTCCACTAATATCGGCACCCTTGGTAAATATGAGCACAGAAGGCTGTGATAAATTGTCTTTATTGTTTACCCTTTTGATCTTTTGTTCAAAAAATTTGTACAGCTGGGTGACTAGGAACAGGAAATTGTTCAACCATGACTTCCTGTTTCACAGGGGTATAAATATGAGGTAACACATACGCCAAATTCCCTTAGTCATTCATAACAATTGGGTGAGACCAAGGAATATAGCTGTGATGTGCGGCAAAAGGATGTTGAGCTTCACAAAATGGGAAGTGGCTGTAAGAAAATAGCACAAGCATTGAAAATGCCCATTTCCACCATCAGGGCAATAATTAAGAAGTTCCAGTCAACTGGAAATGTTATGAATCAACCTGGAATTGGACATGTGTCTATATTGTCTCAACGCATTGTGAAGAGGATGGTTCGAGTGGCCAAAAAATCTCCAAGGATCACAGCTGGAGATTTGCAGAAGTTAGTTGCGTCTTGAGGTCAGAAAGTCTCCGAAACTACAATCCGAAGTCACCTACATCACCACAAGTTGTTTGGAAGGGTTTCAAGAAAAAAGCCTCTACTCTCATCCAAAAACAAATTCAAGCATCTTCAGTTTGCCAGACACTACTGGAACTTCAAATGGGATCTGATTCTATGGTCAGATGAAACCAAAATAGAGCTTTTTGGCAATAAACACCAGAGGTGGTTTTGGCGCACACAGAGAGGTAGCTATATGGAAAAGTACCTCATGCCCACGGTTAAATATGGTGGTGGCTCTTTAATGTTTTGAGGCTGTTTTTCTGCCAGAGGATCTGAACATTTTGTTAGGATACATGGCATCATGGACTCTATCAAATATCAACAGATATTAAATGAAAACCTGACTGCCTCTGCCAGAAAGCTTCAAATGGGCCGTTGTTGGATCTTCCAGCAGGGCAATAATTGTTGCACACCTATATTTAACAAATATATATATATATATATATATATATATATATATATATATATATATATATATATATATATATATATATATATATATATATATATATATAAAACATATACAGTGGGGGGAAAAAAGACAAAGAAATGATCAGTCTATGATTTTAATGGTAGGTGTATTTTAACAGTGAGAGACAGAATAACAACAAAAAAATCCAGAAAAACGTATTTCAAAAAAGTTATAAATTGATTTGCATTTTAATGAGGGAAATAAGTATTTGACCCCTTCGACTTGGTACTTGATGGCAAAACCCTTGTTGGCAATCACAGAGGTCAGACGTTTCTTGTAGTTGGCCACCAGGTTTGCACACATCTCAGGAGGGATTTTGTCCCACTTCTCTTTGCAGATCCTCTCCAAGTCATTAAGGTCATTTTCAATGCCCTCGTTGAGGGAAGGAGGTTCTCACCCAAGATTTGACGGTACATGGCCCCGTCCATCGTCCCTTTGATGCGGTGCAGTTGTCCTGTCCCCTTAGCAGAAAAACACCCCCAAAGCATAATGTTCCCACCTCCATGTTTGACGGTGGGGATGGTGTTCTTGGGGTCATAGGCAGCATTCCTCCTCCTCCAAACACAGCGAGTTGAGTTGATGCCAAAGAGATCTGACCACACCTGACCACAACACTTTCACCCAGTTCTCCTCTGAATCATTCAGGCAAACTTCAGATGGGCCTGTACATGTGCTTTCTTGAGCAGGGGGACCTTGCGGGTGCTGCAGGATTTCAGTCCTTCACGGCGTAGTGTGTTACCAATTGTTTTCTTGGTGACTATGGTCCCAGCTGCCTTGAGATCATTAACAAGATCCTCCCGTGTAGTTCTGGGCTGATTCCTCACCGTTCTCATGATCATTGAAACTCCACGAGGTGAGATCTTGCATGGAGCCCCAGACCGAGGGAGACTGACAGTTTCTTCCATTTGCGAATAATCGCACCAACTGTTGTCACCTTCTCACCAAGCTGCTTGGCGATGGTCTTGTAGCCCATTCCAGCCTTGTATAGGTCTACAATCTTGTCCCTGGCATCCTTGGACAGCTCTTTGGTCTTGGCCATGGTGGTGAGTTTGGAATCTGATTGATTGATTGCTTCTGTGGACAGGTGTCTTTTTACAGGTAACAAGCTGAGATTAGGAGCACTCCCTTTAAGAGAGTGCTCCTAATCTCAGCTCATTACCTGTGTAAAAGACACCTTGGAGCCAGAAATGTGTGTGTGTGTGTGTGTGTGTGTGTGTGTGCGTATATATATATATATATATATATATATATACATATATATATATATATATATATATATATATATATATATATATATATATATATATATATATATATATATATATATATATATATATATATATATGTGTGTGTGTGTGTGTGTGTGTGTGTGTGTGTGTGTGTGTGTGTGTGTGATTGTGTTGGCACCCCATCCAAGGTGTCCCCGCCTTGTCCCCTGAGTTCCAGGCCCCCACACAGCCCTGTGGTGGATAAGTGGATGGATGGATGGGCTTCTGAATGAAAAAAAGAACATGTATATTTATCCAAAAAAAGAAGTTAACAATCCAAAATCTAAGAAAAAACAAACAAGCAAACAAAAATAATTGTAAATGGTCTTAAACTAGCCAAAAGGAAGCTGGCTCTGCGTTGGATTGGCGTCTCATCCAGGGTGTATTCCCACCTTACACCCAGTGTTCCTGGGATAGACACCGGATCCAGAACTCTTAAAGTAAAGTGCTTACTGAAAATGATTACATTAATAAATGACATGCTTTCTTTTGTTGCTCAGAAGTTGTGAAATACATTGGATGCAGTTTTAAATGTAAAGGGTGGGTATACATTTATTATAGAATATTTATATCACATGCAAACTTTTCATAATGAAAGAGCAGCTTCAAAACCTAACACACTTGTTTGAAGTCAATTTTGTCCTCAGGGTATACAAACTTTTGCACTTCACTGTACGCAGGGTTTGTTGGTATGCTTGCACTGTGGTGTTCTTTCCTCGCAGCCTGCAATGAAATCATCTTCCTCGTTACCACCTTGTCATTGTCGAGAACTTCAAGCAGTGACGACTTCTGCTGTGGGTCTCGCTGCCAACAGCAGGCTGCCAACTGTATGCTAACTGCCACTCAATTCCACACGCTTCAGGTCAGCTTGTAATGTTTGCCGTGTCTTTGTGATAAAGACGAGTCCGAATAGGTAACATAATGTAACAGCGAAGACTACTAGCAGTAAATTACGTAATAATAAAGCATTGTCATTGATTAAACAGTCATTACTGCTATACTGTGTTTATATTGTATATTAGTGTCATTTCGTGCACACAGCATAAACAGAGATGCTACGTGACTTACTGTATACATGGCATGCAGCCCCATGTAGTTGTTGCCATGGCGATAGAATCACATGTAGTCCCTATAGTGCTTAGCTACCATGTTAGTGTCGACAAGGAAATGATTTCAACTATGACTATGAAGCTCTACTATAATTTCCAGGCCCTAGATTCAACTTATCTTTTCATTATACTGTAGGTTACCAGTAACAAGAACCCTTTTAGGAGGCTAAGAACTCTTAAATATCCAATGAACCCTTAAAAAAACCCTTGTACCAATTACCAAGACAGTTGACGTAAATGTTAAACACCTGACAGGTTCTATGTATTAAGAAGTATATAATGACCAATAATTTGGAGTTTGTAGCATGGTTAATACATACACTCTTAGAAAAAAAGGTTCTTCATGGGTTCCTTAAGGTTTCACTGTGTAATTAGGGGTTCTTACAGTAGGTTCATAAAAGGGGTTCTACTTTGAACCCTTTCTGATAGAAAACCACTACCCTGCTGAAAAAACCCCAATAGAAACCCTCATAAAATTTGTAATGGTTTTAATGGTTATAATGGAATTGTATTGGTTTTAATGGAAACTGTAATGGTCCATGTGGGTCTCTACAGGTAATCTGTTGCCTTCTATTGGTGGCATGATATGTCTAGTGGATACCATTATGGACCAATAACGGTAATGGTAACGGTTTTACTGGTCAGTTCATGGTTTGTAAGGGTATTTGTAGTGGAAACCATTAAAATTTCTGTGATGGTTTCTATTGTTTTGTTTTTTTTCAGCAGGGTAAGTTGTAGAAAGACCTTCACCAAGGACAACTGAAGATGCCTTAAGGGTTCTGAATATTTTTTGTTGCAATGCTAGCTAGAGTGTACCACAAGCTAGCATTACTTGTTTACTTAAGCAATGTATTTGTCTTATACCACAACAATTTTCACAATATGTGAACAATATGAACTATATGTCATATTTTTATACATTTAATGTTGTGGAATGTCTGCAAACGAAGTTACTTCCTGTTCTCACTTAAGTTATAGCAGCTATAAACAGTCGTTCCCTTACTAGCCTCTCTGTTTTCTCAGTTTCACAGTTTGTCTTGTTACTGAGAAACAGTGTGTTATACTGAGACATGTGTTTGGGAAACTCCTCTGTCCTGAAGACTTTCCTGTGGTGGAAAACTTACTGACACTGGAGACTCCTTCCATAAATGTTAAATAAACATCTCCTAACAGAAAACCTCCTCATATCAGTGATTTCACCGATTTTAAAAAAAATTGTTATTAGGTTTAGATTTTGTTCCTGTACAACATTGTTGCTATAGCAACTAGACTAGCTGACAGTATGTAATAGCTGATGGATCAGATTATGATCATGCGTAGTGCACAGCAAGTGTCTTTGTGCTGTTTATTTAAAATGAGACAGTAAATAATGTCCCAGTGTTCACTTGATCCCTTTGATAAACCGTCACAGTTGTTTTTTGTGTCATTAGCACGTTTTTTTTTTTTTTTTTGCCTCTTTACCCCCTCCCCTTCCCCCTTTCCACACCGGCAGTGTGCTTTGTTTGTACCCGGCTCTCCGTGTGCTCCTGCGTACCTGCAGCATCCGGCCGAGCGCATTACGGGTGCCGAGGCCATGCCAAAACACAATTTGGACTGGCTCCAGCACTTCATTGGAAAGTAATGGTTTTCACTGAACTGAGTTATGACCAGCTGTTTGCAGACAGTCTGTGACATACTGATAGAGCAGAACACCGTATGTTGCTTTCCAAATCAAATGATACAAGGAGTGTGACAGAGTGGAGAAACATCTGTCATTAGCAATTTCCAGCACGCTCCACTAATTCTGGACAAAATACGGGTAATGAAGTTACCACAGGAAACTTCAAATACTGTCAGCGCAACAAGGCATATACGACGCCGGCGCTCACGAAAGCCTATAATCTAATTCATTTGTTGTAAGAAACACGCAGGAGGGGCGGTAATTGTTTTTGATCATCAAGGTTTAAAATGCAAATCGCAAATGTTCTTCTTTAATCAAAGAACACAGAAATCAAGGACGGGAGGGAGGTTTGTTCCTTTTATTGACGCCACCTTCTTTTTAGTTCCTGTCATCAATGAGCTGGGTGAGAAATCTAAAGCGTGCAATTGCTCAGTCAATCCAACGGTATAAGACCACTGGTACGGTATGTGATCTATAAAAAGGACTTCATGATCACAGTCTGAATAACAACTGCCATACTGTTTGTGAGCATAGGAGCGATTATCTAACTGCATCAGAACTAATTTATTTGTAACCAACAAGAGCTCCTGGGTTTGTGTAAATTTACGTGAACCTCAAATGATCGGTTTCAAATCATTCGCAAATTCTATATATGGATTGTGTTAAAAGTCATTTCGTATTAACAAACTGGAAAAAAAAGCAATCCACAAATATAGCTGCAAGAAGTGATCTGTGGGGTCCAAGCACCTTTCGAAAAACAGTGGACATAGAATAATAAGATAAACCACAGATGAACCAGTCCCTCCACAATTTTGTAATTACAGAAATGAACGCAAAATCAGGCAAACTCCACATTATTCGGAGGAGCTTGCAATTTTTCAAAATTTCCACAGGTTTGGGCCAAGACACGTCACCTGACGTCATCACAACACACATTCAGCCAAAGCCCTCTTCGATTCACGTGCGTCGAACATGAGTACAGCTAAAAGGTCTCATTTACTAACAAACATTACAGCGAAAGACAGTGCAAATCAATTTCAGTTTCACAAAAAAGCACAAAAAACTCTTGTGTTGCATCACAAATTTTGAAAAAAAAAACAAAAAACCCCGCAACAATCACCAAAAAAAAAAAACTCTGCGAAATCCTGAATGGACTGATAAACCTATTTGTAATGTGAATTGAGCAGAGACAGGATGCAAGTGTGTAAACTCAGCATGGTATATAAGACATGATCCAAAATCATAGTCATAGTTATAATAAACACACAAGAGGCTGTGCAACATGCTCTGAGGTGTTTCCTGACAACAGTGTTCAATTTCTTGTGACAGTGACTCATTTCACCCTGTGAAATGCCCGCTGAGAGCCGATTGGCCGATAGTGGCCATGTTTTTAGGTAATCAGGTCATCATCGGAAATGCACTTAGAGACTAGCACAAAGATGCAGTCTACAAAATTTCAGCTTTAATCAGACTTCCTGGAAAGCAGTTATTTAAACTTAACTGCAAACATTGGGATCATGGAGGACAAGGTCTGGTGATGGAGCACATGTTTAAAAGTGTTAACAGGAACTAACTTGCCTCGTGGATGTTTCACAACATTAAATTCAACTATAAATGGATAAAAAGTATGACCTGTCATTCATTAGTACATTAAACATTGTTTAATGTTGCACATTGCTGTGGTATAAGAGGAATAAAAGACTTTGGGATATGCTGTTACTGGCAAATAATCAACATCACAATGATAATGGCCCTGAAGAATTGGAATTGATTGGCATGTGTGCCAAACAATTAGGACAAAAGTAATGGCACCCCATAAAAGCTGATATGCTGCAGTAGCTATGCTGCAGTAGCTGAGCTGCATTACTGGGGGCGTTGTTTTATTGTTCGATCGCCATGTGGTCACTGTGAGCTTTGCCTTTTATGGAGTTTTGTGGGTGTGGCTAAATGTGAATCAGATGTGTTGTGAACGTGCTTGGTAATTTATGGGTGATTGTTATTTATAAAAAAAAACAGTTTTACAATCTATTATAGAGTGCTGGCGTTCTTTGGCACAGATTCTCTCTGCCTCTGAGAGACTTCCTGCGGACGAATCCAAAGAGGACAAATCTCGCAACAGTTGTTAGAGAAGGACACGCTAAAGAAGAGTGGGTGTAATTGTCTGCTGTACAAACACGAAGGCCATTGTTGGCAGTGATGAGTAGCAGAAGGACGATAAAAATTCTATGTGTTCATTTTTTTGTTCGTTATTACGGGGGCCACATGTTAAGCGGAATGTCGGACTGCTGGACAGAAAGAAACTCTCCACGCAGATGATTACGGGTGAGTGACTGCAGCGGGGAACAGTTGGACTTGGTGATTAGAAAAGACTGCTGCTGGAGTCCTGCCCTGTCTCTGATTCCCCCTGTTTCTCTCTGTAATAATGTGCCTCACGCGGAGCGTGTGGGTGAATAAACTGGCAGGACCGAATTGACAATAATCACCCATAATGCTCCAGGGAGGCTCCTGGGATGAAGCGGCGCCTCCTGGGGACAACAGTCATTAATATGCAGACTCCCACAATTCCAATCTGCTGTCATTTGAGCTGTTTTATGTGAAACGAGCTGTCACTTCCCTTCAATACAGGAGTCTTATGATTAACACTGGGCAATATGATCAGACATATAATATTCATACTGTAATAAATGATCAATTGTCAGTATCTATGTAATGTTTACAAATTCTGATTGAAGCAGCTCATTATATTTTGTACAGATTTTTCCTCCTTTTTCAACTTCTAACAGCATACGTATATATATATATATATATATATATATATATATATATATATATATATATATATATATATATATATATATATATATATAGTGTGACATATTTCATATGTCATAGAAATGCCTTTAAATATCATTCAACAATATTTTTGCATATCATAACCCCTACTTATGATTTCTCGAGGCATAAGTATAAAGAATAAAACCGTGTCATGCTGTAATATGAGAAAATGATCAACGCCGGGGTGGTGTGATGAAATGGAGTTACTGTTACCACCCGAAGTTGATTATTTTCTATAACAGCACACCATGAAGTGTTTTTTTTCCCTTTTACTGTATATCACAGCAGTCTGTCAACAATTACATGTTTTAAATGATTAAAGAATGGCATGTCATACTTTTTTATCCATTTATATTTACATTTTAATGTTGTGGAACCCTCTGAAACAACGTTATTTCCTGTTCTCACTTACGTTATAGTAGCTGTAAAGTTATTAGCCGCTCTTCTTTCACTATTTTGAGGTTGGTAAGACATAAAACACAGCATGTCATGTTACCGAGAAACCAGTCTTCTGGACTTTCCCGTGGTGGAAAACACTGTGACAAAGCACTGACACTGGAGACTTCCATAAAATGATAAATAATCATTAAAACTTATATTGCTATATCAACAATTATAGGCTACATTTTCTTTAAAAAAAACCTTTATTATTAGATTTAGATTATGGAGCTCGCTGTGAATGAGTTGTTACTATAGAAACGATAAAGTATTAGAAAGAGCGCGTTAATATAAACCTATAGAAAACGAATCAGCACCATGTACCGTGTATCCGTGAACTGATCCAGATACATGGTCCACCGTGTATCAGATCCGAGAATTCAACAGCACTGTGGTATATCTTACAGTAGGTTATTCATGTGAACCATGTAAGTGACCTAAATTTCCAAGAAAGACCTAAATCGAGCTTTTGTCAGTATAATATATGGCGTGTGGAAACCAATGCGGCGCATCAGCACTGTCTACACCGCAGTGTTTACTCGGTTGACTTGCCCATGCAGCATTTCCAAGCTGATTTCCCAGGATTCAGGCCGTAACAAGAGCTATCCATTACTCTCACTCGGCTTGTTTCTCGTTGGAACGGAGCTGATTGCGTTAAGTGCTCGTCCTTCTCCTCTCCTCGCCGGGTTTTCATGTGCCCCCTCGAGCATGCCGTCATTGATAACTGCTACAGGCTCGACAGCGCTTTGGCTGAGACGCTCTTGGCATCCGCTTAGAGATATCACACTCCGTCATGCGGCATGAGAAAGGCTTTGTTTTTCTCCTCTTGACCTTCACCCACTCGTCTGCCTCCGCCGTCCATCTGTCCCCGTATGGAAGTGGACAGTGGACGGACTCTTCGTGTCCCCCGCAAAACAGGACACTTGTGGCTGGTGTGTGTTGCGTGGCAGTGCAGCTGCTCGCCGATAGTTTGAGCTCAAAAAGGGTTGTTTTTCCCTTAAATTGAACTGAGATCGTTGCCAAATCAGTGGACGATGAAATATAAAAATATTTCTATAAATGTTATTTGCAGACAGCTTCACAAGGTCCAATCTGTAACCTATTTACAATCTACTGGCTGTAGTAATGTTAGAAAAGTCTTAAGTCACAAACCACAAAAAATATATATATTTAGTAGTCTAGTGTATATAAGTTGCATCTGGAAGCTGTTTGGAACACATGAGAGGAAGGCTACACTGAGAACATTTTAAAAAACAAACACCTTGGTCACTTATCCATTTATTGTTACATTTAATGTTGCGGAATATCTGTGAAACAAGTTAGTTCATGTCATCACTTACGCTACAGCAGCTGTAAACATGTCGTTCCCCTTTACCAGACGCTCTTTTCCTTTTCTCTTGAAGACCAAAAAAATCACAGCTTGTCATGTTACTGAGAAACCGCAAAGCGTAAACTCCTCTGTCCTGAAGATGTCGGGAAACCGTTCAGTCCATATAGAGTTTGTTTCGCGCGCTCTTTCGCAGTGATGTTTGTTGGTAAATGAGACCTTTCAGCTGTACCCATGTTCGACGCATGAGAATCGAAGAGGGCTTTGGCTGAATGCGCGTTGTGCATATGACGTCACATGATGCATCTTGTCCTAAATCTGTGGTGATTAAAAAAAAATTGCAAGCTCCTCTGAATATCTGCGATCGCAAAATAGCAAAATCCTGGAGGGACTGACTGTTGCACGGCGCTGACACTGGAGACTCCTTCGGCAAATGTGAAATAAACGTCTCCTTACAGAAACTTCACCATGTTAACGATTATATGTTATAAATAAATACGTTTAAATAAAAATCAGTTTATTATATGGAGCATTTACATGTAAGGAGCTGTTACTATAGTAACGATAACGTATTACAACCAGTGCTAGCATTAGTGATGCTGTTCCTTCTTTCTGACCAATCAGAATCATGAATTTAAGAGCGCTGTGGTACAAATGCTATGTAATATTTACTGTAACTGTTAATAGCATGATTATTTTGCAACCTGGAGCAGTTTTAATTGTCTCCGAGTGTCACTGGTGTCATTGTGTGGAATAGCAGATAATAAGAGAACCTGAGCCGCGAACAGCGCAGCAGCTGTGGAGTCCTGACGTGACACGCCGGCAGGTCTATCAGAAACGAGGAACATCTCCCTGCCTAAATCTGCTGACATTGATTTGGGAGCATAAATGCCTGATTATAGGATGGGTGACAGATAAATTTTGATCAAAATCAAAGCACAATTAAACATTTCATCTTCCTAATTGCCGGCTGTAGATTTGGCCTGATGACCATGTGCTGTAGGAAATCAGCCACCATCACACATTTTTAATGGGACACAGCTGTCTTATAGCTTAGTAATATTTGCACAAAACTGCGGTTTATGAGAGTAGCGTGGCAGACAAGAGTTTCAAAATTCACGTCTTTATAATGAGGTTTGAAGAAGAAAAAAAAATCTTTATCATGTTAAATCTTGCTGAACATCATTTTTAATTATAATATAATACAGTTTCTTTATAGACTCATCGCTTTGGTGCTGTAAGTAAGCTCAGAGGATCGCATTTCCCAATTCAGACCGAATTTTTTTTTGTTTATAGTCGACTATAATTACTTTAAAAAAAAAATTAAAAATTAAACAGTGCATGTTCAAGTGGCCTCAGACAAAAGAAGCGATTCTGGTGCTCTGAACATGCACACTGCACGGGTTTTGGAAAGGCTTGTGGGGTTCACACCGAAGTAATCAGGCTCTCCGCGCCGTCTGTGCCAAAGAATTAGCCTGGGAAATTCACCAAAATGTGGGAACAGCTTGGGAACAGATTGATGCAGCGGGGTGAGAGAGGCTGTGAGTGTCTGCACTGTCGGCCCATTCCAGAGCAAATACACGCAAAAGCTTCTCCTAAGCAACTCGGCTTCTCTCGCCGAGGCTATTTCCTCGCCGTTCTAGTGCCGTGGGGTCCTCGTTGGCCTGCTCTAATTACCGACAGGTTTGGTCTCGAAATCCTCCACAGCACAAAGGATAAGTGGATTAAAGACAGAATGTACAGCAAAGCCGGTGTGGTCAGCTGATGTTAGCTAGAACTCAATATAAACAGACAGTGTGGGGGGGGGAAAAACAAACAGGAAATTATTTTGAAATGAATTTTACACACTATATTCCCTCATTAGAATGAATTCATAATTCTGCATGATGTTTTTTTTTTATTCATTAAATAAATAAATAATTCATTAATTAAATAAAGCAATAAAACATCTTTACAGACATTAGGTGCCATCTTGTAAAGCAGAGTGTGTGTGTGTGTGTGTGTGTGTGTGTGTGTGTGTGTGTGTGTGAGCTGCGAGTTAGAAGGTTAAGTTAACTGCTGTTTTCTGGGTGACACCTTTGATCCATCATGGCTCTGAAGCCACCGCGTGCTTGTGGCAGTTTTTCACGGCCGCCTGTGGATTTGCACGCCGCTTTCCATGGATTTTCCAGGCTCGGGTTAATAATCGTGCCTTAAAGAGGCAGGATGTTTCATCCACTGAAAGTTACAGCATTCATAGATTAAAAAAAAAAAATCTTATATACTATAATTGTTACTGTGAATGCTTTAAAATACCATCACGACGCATGAAGTCAGATTTTTGGTCAACGAGGTCTCATGGGAAATGTATACGATTTGAACAAGCCATATCGATGAGGTCCAATTTTGTACTTAAATACCAATAAAGTCGTAAGTAAACTATCGTAATAGCATGAAGCTAACTGAACACCTATACTAGGATCTTCAACTAAAATTGGTCTGGATAAGCGATAAGGATATTAGTTTATGGCTATAGATAAGAGAATGCTCAGCGGTTATGTTTTCTTTCGTACAAGTTACCGCTTTTGACTAGCGCAACAGATTCTGAGAGGATGAGACATCTGTTTTAAAGTTCGACAATAAACACAAACACATCCATTGTCCAATCACAAAAACATGCGTCTTTTACTCTTAAATCCATGTCGGACCAAAGTAATTAAAATTATATATACAACTGCTCGGTCGAAGTCTCGGACCGTATTTCTGGCTGTAACGTGAACAACAGGTTTATATGAATGCGCTCGTTCTAATACGTCATCATTTCTATAGTAACAGCTCATACACAGGGACGTGGACGGCGGGCGTTCCTCATAATCAAATAAATGATAAACTGATTTTTAAAAACGTGTTGTTGTTTAACAAAGAAAAACATATAATCGTTGATGTGGTGACTTTTTTTTTTGTTAAGAGATATTACTATAATTATAATTTATGGAAGAAGTCAGTGCTTTGTAACGGTCACAGTGCTTTGTAAAAAGTGTTCAGGACAGAGCAGTTTATGCTTTCTGGTTTCTCAGTAAAATGATGAGATGTGTTTTTAGAACAGAGAGAGAGAGAGAGAGAGAAAGAGAGATTGTTTACCATGCTGTATCGCCCCACCATGGCGTGAATTATTTTCCTATAACAGCGCAGACTGTCACATTATTCCTTACTTAATATCTATGAAAGTCTGTAGCTGGTCTTCAGCTATACAGTATAATTTGCATAAATGCACGTGATTGGATAAACCAAAACACAAGATCTGCTACATGTTTACAAAACTAATGTCGCTGAATGACAGCCATTTTATTCCGTACGTTGATCGGCTCTGCTACAGTATTTTTTTCCCCCAAGTGCTCGCTTCTACCCTCATCCGGACCACAGTCCACCACTGGACTAAACAATAACCTCAAGCTTTGTGTCATTTGAGTCGTACGAATTATTGTCATATAATAGTTCTCAAGTGCAAGTTTTAAGCTCTGTCGGTCCTTCAATTTTGATCAAAGATTTGAAGTTGTATTATAGTACTTCACAGAAAAAAGCAGAGCCACATATCTGGCTACATATGCCGTTGTGTTATGCCGTCCCTCCAGGATTTCACGATTTTGCAAGTGCAGAAATTTACGCAAAATCAACTAAACTCCACAATATTCGGAGGAACATCATGTGACGTCATCACAACGTGCATTCAGCCAGAGCCCTCTTCGATTCACGTGCGTCGAACATGAGTACAGCTAAAAGGTCTCATTTACCAACAAACATCACTTTGAAAGATTTTGTGCTGCTGCGATTTCGTAAATTCAAGTAGTTTTCCGCAAAAAGGCACAAATTGCATCGCAGATTTTTTAAAAAGCCGCAGCATTTTTGTTTCAATCATTAAAAAAAACTCAGCGAGTTTATTTTAACCGTTGATATGTTACAACATTTGTAAACATACTCCACAGTCAGAGCACCTGTTTAGTCTGCCATGTTTATCGCAACTTTGACACCTAGAAAGAAACATTTTACAAGATTTACAGACTGCAGCTTTAATATTAGCATTAGCTCCTCAGGGTCATGCACACTATCACTGAGTAACATACTGCATGTAATCATAACAGATAAAGTGGACAATCGTGGACGACTGTGTCTGTGGTCATTGCTGAATATCATATGAGATTTTTTTTCCCCCCTGTGTGCTATAAGCACATTTGTGACCACAGGCTTGCATGTGTCACTGTGTGCACTGTGCTGAAGCCTGATGAGAGGTCTCATACTTGCAGATAGCCGGCTGTTGTCCTAAAAATGCAGCACGTTGCCATGTTACCTCGGGCCAGAAAATGAGGAACAGCAAAGGACAATGACATGCGTGAGGCACCACAATACTGTTTAGCCAAAAATACCCTTCCTTAAGAGAGAAACCAACTAATTAAAGCAACTTAGGGTTTACAGACTCGCAAACTTTTCTAGTTTTCAGTAATTTAAAGATAAGCATGATATATATTTTTTTCTGAGTAAGTGGACATAAAGTACTACAAGATGAGCTGTGTTGTGTCAGACTAACAGTTCTGTACCAGCAGCTAAGGAAGCTGTTTCCCTACAGAAAGCTAGCTAATGTTAGCCAACGTTCTCAATACTAGCGACTCAGAGACATGTAAATGCACTTATCCTTGTGTTTTAGCTAGCTAGCTAGTGTTAGCTGGCTAGTTTGCTGTCATCAGGAACTCTACAACCGGGTGGATGATTCACAAATGCAGCACTAAGGGATCAAATGTGATCATACGTGATCTGTATGAAAAATTTGAATTGTTAAGCAAGTAGTGGTACATTTTATAATGACCGAATTTATACTCAACTCAACTCATTTTTTTTTTTTTTTTTAATGAATGAGACCAGGTTTCTCACTGACACAACAGCCAGCACTATTTAAAAAACTTAGCTGTGTCTTTGTCTAAGCTGAGAAGCTAATCATTTAAGGTAAACAAGGTTTTTTTTTTTTTTTATACACAAAGCATTAGAGAACAGAATGAATAACAACTGAATTCATCCTGATTTCTAAAAATCGGAGGACGTGTCTTTGGCTGTACTGCTTTCAGGATGTTTCTGAGCTGAGCTGCACGTGATCAGCGAGCTAACCGCATGCTAGCGACTAGACAAGCTCTTGCTAAAGTTTGCTTATTATGAATGAATGAATAAATGAACGAATCGTTCCATCAAAACTAAGAAAGTACCATTACACTGTATTGTACGTTGATTCATTTTTTTCTTAAAAAGATGCAGACACACCCACGCAAAAAAGCGTATACACATCTTTATTGATGTTCCCAAATGGGTTTCTAAGACAACTAAATATCAATTAATAAGCGCTGGTTATTTCCCAGCGACACAGTGTGTTCGTGTGTACCTGCAGGAGAAGAGCTCAAGGTGGAGGACTGTTTGTGTTTTTGATTAGCGAGGTTAGTGACAGCTGAAGAAGACTGTATTTGTGGAAGAACAGCATGGTCGACGGGAGGAGAGAAGTTCCTCGGGGAGACCTAATGGTTGCGCTCCTTCCTGCACAGAGATAAAGACTCATAATAAGCGTGCATGCTCACCATCTGGCTCCGTGCATGTGGTCCTTATGGAGGCGAAAGCAGCGCAATCTGTAAACGATCAGGAGCCATAGCACTCCCCCCCGAGAGTCCACCATGCAATCAAGGTGACAGATGGCATGGCTACTGCTGTGGCCTCGTGGAGGAGATCAAAATCACCTTCAATAAACTCTGACTGGAATGGGCACGGGCTCCTACAAAAAGTCGGTTTGTCAGTCAAACTGTGGCAGCTTGCTGCATTTCGGAGAAAGGAGGGGGGGAGTTGGGGGGGTGATGATGGCCAGTGCTCCTGTTTTCCATATTTTCCATCTGACTGCTTTTGAACTGTGATCTTTTTCTAGTTGTCCTCGCTGCTCATGGCCAGTTGCAATGCTGAGGGAAAATGAGGAACATGATGTCGCTAATATGGGGCAAAGGGTGACCGGTGGTGGGCGGAACCCCCAAGTAGACAAATTACAAAACCAGGGACGTAAATATTTAAACCAAATACTCAACAGAGACGTCAAAGACGTCCAACACGTACACAGTTTGCCTATCTGTCAGAGATTTCATTTATCTGCTAGCTGGGACAACAACGTAAAACACTTTAACGACCTCGAATATGGATGAATTTTAATATTATCTCAAAACACACACAATGTTTCTTCTTCGGCGCTGGTATAAAGATCTTATTCAGCATTTAGCAGGTTAAAGGGCAGGTTCACGGTTAGCCCACCGATCCTAGCTCCTAGCTTGTGAGACTGGTGAATAATTATGCGGTGCAGTTTCGTACCCCTACCTTGGCTCCGTGTCTGTTTGAGCCGCATGCTGAGGAAAATTATTACTATTTTTTTTTTTTTTGCGAGGGAGCATTTTTTCACACGTCTCTCTCATCTGAGGCATGGCTCATGTCAGCGACGTGAGAAAAACAGCCTGACTCTCCAAACATTTTTTTTCCCCCCTTGCGCTTCAGCGCAAAGGTTCAAAATGGAAACACCATCTGTTAAATCCAGGCAAAAGCCAATCTTGATTAAAAATCATTTCATTATGTTTTTAAGAACTTGGTGAAGGGGAATCTACCTAAGCTGGAAATTTACCTGAGTATTACTGAAAATTAATACTTAAGCTTATGCTCAGTTACACTTCCAATAATAATAAATAATAGGGTGGTGTAATGCGGCCTTCTTGAAGTTAATAAGACAAAAAACGCAGCTTGTCAAGTTACCCAAAGACTAGTAAACATGACTGAATTTCATTTAATCTCATTTGAATGAAAACGTAAGAAAAATACTAATAATAACCCCGCTCCTGACCTTAATCTTAATATTAACCTTCATAACTATTCATACGAAAATCTGTACAAATCGTTACAGGAAAAAAAAAAAACATGACCTGACTTCTAACATCTGACTCCTAAAATGATTTAGAAGTCAGATATTTTACACTTCTGCCTTTCAGCCTTTACCCTGATCATTCATTTTCTGCTCCCTGCTGTCTGTGCACTTGACCTTTTATGGAGTTTTGTGGGTGTCACTAAATGCAATTCAGCCCTAAATTCACTTCACAGGTGATCAACATACACACGAGTGCGAAGAAAATCAGTATTTCTGAAACTTTAATAAATTTGGAAGAAAGATTTTGTTCAGTTTGGCTTACGCAAACATTTCCACACAACTTTATTAAAAGACTGATAACCGAGGCCCAGTGTGCGCTCAGATCGAACTCCATTTCCCAAGATCCTCACCAAGACAAAACCAGACACTTGACTCATGTGACTCATCACATGTCTGATGTACCATCACTCTCAGATGACTAACTCATCACACCTGTTCTCAATCACTGACCAGCTTTAAATACACACCACAAACCGATGTTTCGCTCCTAGCTTGTGACGTCACTAAGCCTTTTCCTTTTCTTTGAATAGCTTTTTTTTAATTGGGTTTTTTGGTGTAAATTCTCACTTTAGTCCTTTCCTAGGTTGCTATGTTTGCTTTTATGATTTGTCAGCCATGTTGGATTTCTGAAAAAACAAACAAAACATTTATATCCAAATCCTGTTTGTTCCTGACAGAATGTACTGTATGTGAAAAAAATACAGCAAATTCTGTATCATTGACTGCTGGCACTGAAAATCTTTTTATTCGCTGTCCTGAGCTGATGATAAAAGTGGGCCACTTAATATGGATGTCACCTTTGTCCTTTCATCCTCCTCCCTTGGAGTGCTCATTTCCTTAATTGCTGCACTTATTTGATTAATTAGATTAATTCCATTGTACTTTCCACACCTTTTTATTGAGGTGCCCCCCCCATCATCTTAATCATCCACTTTTAAACATTTTAATCATCTACAAATGTTAAATATGTGCACTTGAGCCAATAATTAGATTAATTAAGATAATTGAGAGACTGAAGTACTTAAAAAAAAAAAAAAACAACCCATGACTTTGATTCAGTGGAGTGATGAAGTGACTTGAATGTTTCATTCATATTAATTAGGTTTTGTTTGCAGTGCGGGTGCCAATGACATTAAAGTCTCTTCTGTAGAAATCATGTTTCACATGTGAGATGTGAAAAAGAATTATTCGCGTGAGAAAATCACAGCTGAAAAATTCAACCATGTGATCTATGTGCGAAAACTTTAACATGTGAATGTAAATGAGTCGTGTGGAATTAACAACAAATGAAAAATAATGCAGAAATAAATGAATCAGATTTATAAAAATCGCATGTGAAAATCAATGAATCGTGTAAAAATTACATGACATTAATCGTGTGAAATTGCTATAAGGAAATAATTAATGTATAAAAATAACATGAAAATAAATGAATTTGTAAAAATCATGTAAATTGTATAAAATTCACATGTAAAGGTAAATGAATCATTTGTAAAAATCATGTAAAAATAAAACAATTATAAATAATAAAAATATAATTTATAAAAAAATATTAAAGTAAATGAATAATTTGTAAAAAAAATTGTATGCGAAAAGAAATAATTGAATTGTGTGTAAAAAATTACGTGGAAATAAATGAATCATTTATAAAAGTCACGTGAAAAATGAATCATGTAAAACTGTAATATGAAAATAAATGAACCATTTAAAAACATATGTGGTATGTAGAGCCGGTTGCGGCTGAAGAGTCAGGGGAGAGTAGTCAGGATGCATGCGCTGGGGAGACGTCAGATAGTGCAGCAAAGTTTATTAATACAAACAAAAAGAGCAGTAATCCAAAACACAAAGAACTGGAGAAAAAGCAGTAATCCAAAAAGACAGGGAACAAACACTTGAAACTAGGAAGTGGTCTGGGAACCACAAACTCAGGCTACTACAGACTACGGAACAAAAGCTACGGAATTTCAACTATTACAAAGCTTCGCTAAACTACAGACATCACTAAACTGAACTAATACACTGCGTAGAAGCACACGCAAACAGGGCTTTTTAAACACACCGACAATCAAACACAAAATCACAGACACCTGGAAATCATAATCACAGAATGAATGACGAACCAATGAGGAAACAAGGAGGCGGGGACAGAGACATGACGTGAACACAATAACAAAAGCACATGGCTAAGGTAAACAAAACGAGAGTCCCTCTGACAGGAGGTGGAACGTGCTCCGTGGAATGCGGAAGTAGGCTACGCTTCTTTTTGCAGCGTAGCGAGAGAGAGAGAGAACCTAACAATATGAAAATAAGTGAATCAAGTGTAAAAATCACGTGAAAATAAATTAATCATTTGAAAAAAAAAGAAAATAAATGAATCAAATGTAAAAATGGTGTGAAAATAAATGACATTAAAAAAACATGAAAATAAATGAATCAAGTGCAAAAAAAATCGTGAAAATGAATGAATCATTTAAAAGCATGAAAATAAATGAATCAAGTGTAAAAATAACATGAAAAATGAATTGTATGCAAAAATAATGCAACAAAATGAACTGTGTAAAAATAACATGAAAACACATGAATCATGTGTGAAATTAACATGAATTACTGTTAATTAAATGAATTGTGAAAAAATCATATGGAAATAAAACCATGCCATACATGTGTACATTTTTATCGTTTAATTATATATTCATGTGAATTTTCTGTAAAAGGAAAGCTCCTGTCTAATTGTTAAGGCATACAGTGTATTTATGAACTTGATTAATCTGTGTCTAGACTCTGAAGATGAATAAATAAATGAATGAATGAATGAATGAATGAATGACTGTCGTGTGTCATTTAATCTGTGTTTAAATCTGGAATGTGGTGTAATCTGCAGACTCTAACGCTGAACGATGACTGCTGAGGTCACCTGTTTGTTCTGCCTGTCACATTTTTAATGCGACACGGACAACGGTGTGTGTGTGTGTGTGTGTGTGTGTGTGTGTGTGTGTGTGTGTGTGTGGTATGTGACATTTTGTAAGTTACTCTCAGTTCTGGAAAAGCCTGTAGCTTGTGTTAACTCCAGGACAAACAGGATACTGACAATTTCACATGGACACGCATGCCTCTTCAAAATGTGCAATATTTTACAGAATTTTAGACAAACTGATCTCCGTTGGTCTTATTCTCACAGCAGCCATACTGCCTGTGATGTCACAGCATGGCGTTCATTAATACCTTAAAACTAGAAAATCTCTGTGGTATAAGAGGAATAAAACACTTCAGGACTTGCTGTTATAGGAAAATAATCAGCTTCTAGGTGGTAGCAGGAACTCTGCTTCATCATATTGATTATTTTTCGATAACAGCACAACACTGAGAGTTTTATTCCTTGCATAGTTTACTTCAGAAAATTTTTAAAAAGTGAACTATAAGTTAGGGGTGTAATGATACATGATTCACGATACTGCATTCTTGATTCGATTCAATTCAATTTGATTCTCCGAATTAAGAAAAAGTAGGACTGAAAAGACTTGTTTTTATTTTTGAATCATAAACAATGCACAACAATGTGCATTTTTGTTTGTATAAAACAAAACAAAAAAATCTAAGAATTGCTATGAACAGAGGTTTAATATTTCAAAGAAAATGTACTACAAGTTCACCATATCTTAAAAAGAAATAAATAAATGTATAAATTCGCTCAAAACTTTTTGAGTGAATAAACAAAGTGTTTCACCCGGGGACTTTGAAAATGATCGACTGAAACATAATGAGCTATGTAGCTGAAATAGAGCTCCAAAGTCGGCTAAAATGCCCATTTTCCAGAAGAAACCAGAGAACCCTAAGGGAACCCACAAAAACATTAGGAGAACATGCAAACCTCGGCACAGACAGTAAACCGGGATCAGGATTGAATCGGGAAGTTCCCAAATAAGTTGAGCTGCTTCTTCTAAATCTGAAATGAAAGATGGAGAAACAACTGAATTTTTATTTTGTGTTTTGATGCTGAACGCTGAACACATGCGATGCGTAGAAGGAATGAAATTCTAAAAAAAAAACCAACTACCTATTAAAAAAGGCATTTTAATTCAGAAATAAATGTATACATGGGCATTAACTTTCTCATGTGGCTTTAATTTCTTTTCTTTTTTCCTGTGTGTTTTCCGGTTTCTTCTTAAGAATCGAGGTGGACTGGCTTTTCAAAAGTGGTGGAAACACGTCCCCTGAGTAACTTTTACAGTTATGCGCACTTCTGAAATCAAAACTCATCCTTGAAATAATATTAACACCAATAGTTTTTCATTATTCAGCTTATCTCAGTGCAGCTTTTACCTAAATGCTCCATGAATCTGTAATGAATATCACGTGAGGAATGCAGTTCAGTGATAGACACAGTTTATCACAGCGGGTGTGCTTTACATTCGAATCTATTTCATCCGTGCCCTTGTACACATTCTTTAGCCACGTCCGAAATCACGCAAGACGGATATCACAGGGAGGAGGAGTGAAGCAGATAATCTAGATGTTAATGTTTGCTTTGGGGGCCTCGGTGATTGAGTTAAATCATTTTGATTCATACACCGCGCTCAAATCGCATTGTCAAATGAGGTTTTTAATTCGAGCCTCTCCAGATTGATGCCTGTAATTTATGCCGATTAGTAATAAAGCATTGCATCTCGAACACTCGAAGATATTTCTGGAGGGGGGAAAACCGGGGACAAAGCCGTCAGTAATTACTTGTAATGTGACCACGGGCACATGGGGGATGAAATTTATTTCCATCATAAGGACTGCAGCTATGTACTGTACGCAGGTTTGTTAATGAAATTTGTCGCCAGAAGGAGATTAGGTCGAGTTGGTTTGCTGGGATTCGCTTTATTGTGAGTGATCAACTCACAGCTTTGTTTTCATTCTTTTCACCACCACATTGTTTTTGTGTACTTATTTATTAAGGAATAAAACACTCAGTGTCATGCTGTTACAGGAAAATAATCAATGAAGGTGTGGTGTGATGAACTAGAGTTACTGTTACCACCTGGAAGTATTTTATTCCTCTTATAGTGCAGCAACTTGCCAAAAAGGACCATTCTTAAAAATTAAATAACGATGCGTCATACTTTTTATCTGTTTAGTTACATTTAATGTTGTGGAACTTCCACGAAACAAGTTCCTGCTCTTTCTTACGTTATTATGAAGCAATATCGCGTGAGCAAGAGTGCGGCTATACTGAATATCTGCATGGCTTTGATTATATTATTATATTGGGAGTGCGATATTGCTTTCATACAACAGTTCTGTAAAATCTAGTAACTGACATTTTGGACACAATATGGCCAAATGTTCTGTTTATTTTTGCTCCGCTAGCAGAAATAGACCCCGGAGAAGCCACACCCACTTTATAGCCCGTCGGTTAGCTGGCTAGCTAGCTCACATCAATTTTGTACATTCCCGTTAAAGGTGCTTCCGGTGAAATCGCCATCCCTTCTTCCTTTTTATCTTCATCTGACCAGCTTTCATATTTTAAGTCAAAAGTTCATGAAAAGTATTGTTTGCCATGTCCGCTGACGATGTCGCTTACACTACTGTAGTAACCGTTTCGAACTAGGAAGTGAAATTTTACGTGGTGAACGCAGACGAGCGGAGTGATACACACGGTGAAACGTCCCAGTGCGGTTATACTAAATATAAGCACTCTTGGAATGCCACTCGTCCAATCAAATTAGTGGACAGGAGCAAACTGTTGTATAAAGCAGCTATTACCAGT
The DNA here is from genome assembly GCA_023630585.1 of Cranoglanis bouderius. NCBI lineage: Eukaryota > Metazoa > Chordata > Actinopteri > Siluriformes > Cranoglanididae > Cranoglanis > Cranoglanis bouderius. Next base: position 7,300,620 of record CM042539.1, read on the forward strand.
CATTCCCTTACCAGCGTCTCTTTTCTCTCTCTCTCTTGATGTTACCAAGAAACCAGAAAAATCCTGACTTTTTCCATGGTGGGAAAATGTTACAAAGCGCTGACACTGGAGACTCCTTCCATACACTTTAAATAAACGTCTCCTTACAGAAAACGTCACCTTCACAATTAATATGTCTATTTGTTAATTTAAAAAATATATTTGTCTTAGATTATGTGGAATGTCCACCGTACAAGATCCTGTAAATGAGCTGTTACTATAGAAACGATAACATATTAGAACGAGCGCATTAATATAAACCTGTGTTCTGCAGTTATAGAAATTGAATCAACATCTTCTGACCAATCAGAGTCCAGAATTCAACGGTGCTTAGAAGAACATCAGTGGTTCCTAACCTGCCTTGCACTTGTTAAACAGTTCATATGAACGACGCGGATCGGCCATGTTATTAACCGTCTTAGTTCAAAATGTCAACTTTGTATATAAGCAAATCTGCCAAAGGCAACACGAGACACTACTATCCATCATGAACTCCACTCGTGATGTGCAGCGGAACGTGCAGACAGCAGCTCGGAACAGATGGCTAGCAGTGCTCGGGCGCCGTCGTGTTTCATTGTTCAGTTCGGAGTCACGGGAAGGCCCCGCCGCTCCGACACTAATCGAGAAGATGCACATAAACAACACTGTCACTTTAATATCCAGCTCTTTCCTGACGCTGCCCATAAAGCTGACTGTAGTCCAACAACTTGATTTCACAAATGGAAAAACAGCATCTGTTTTCCCGCTGCTTCACATATGGCTGGGATTGTTACTCAGATGATTTGAGGCAGGTACTCAGAGCGTCAGGGGTCTCGGAACATCGCAGGGCTTCGGGACGCCGTCGGGCAACTTGGGTCCAAGTCCAGATGAATTCGTGTAGAGAATAAGGACATGAAGCACACATGGACATGCTGTGGCAGGACTCAAGGACTTCTACAGATATAACACAGAGTTCATACTGTTTATGAGTGTGTAGAGAATTAAAAAAATATATTATTATTTTAGGGTTTAGTGTTATTGTGTTTGGTGTGTCGATGTGTGTATTTATTTATATCCATCTTTACGGGATAATTAAAAATTTTCCCAGTTTATACATAAAACACGTAAAACTAGTGACACAGCTCCAGAATTATTGGCACCCTTTAAAAAAATGCCTGTAATGCATAAAATGAAGAATACATACAATTTCATGAAATATTTTCCTTAGTAGCGTGATATTTAAAGTCAAACAGCCTTTAAAGCTGAGATTGAGAGTTTCAGTATTTAATTTTCATTCCTTTATAAATTGTCTTGATTTGGTTTGTTGCTTAGGTGATTTACTGTATATTGTCTGGTCTGTAGTTGTTTCAATAACTGTTCAGATATAAGTAATTTCTTTATTTATACATAAAATATTCATTTTCCCCCCCATTTATATAAAAGAGGTCTGGATTAATCAAATGTCAATTGGTTACCAGGAAAGTGTTTATGATTAGATGGAACTTGGAACTTAATTAGTGTAAAACATATTTTTAGCATTTATAGTGAATAAGTGTCAGGTCCAAAGGGTGTTTTCCGGTTGTACAATGCAGCTTGACACCCAAGTGATGATGAAGTGGACCCTACAGTTATCACCAGTCTTTATAAAAATGACCAAAAATGAATATATACAATGAACAACACATGCAATGACTGATATTGTGATGTTAAACATAGCGTATGGTGACACTTTCGAGGTTTATTTTAACACAATGTTTTTCTTAATTAATATTTAAATACTATTAATATTTTGAGACGTCACCCCTTGGGAAAAATCAGAATATTTCAACCTCCTTCATGTATATTCAAACACGAGACTGAGATAACTACTGCGAGCAGTGTTGATTTGGATATTCAAGGTCATTATATTGCTGAAGGAATCCACTACGGTCAAACCGTAACCTCCTGCCAGAGACAACCAGGATTAGGGCTAAAAATTAAGGTAATAGGGGTTTTTAAATATCTGTTCTTTATCTTTATGCCCCTGGGAAATGGCCAAAAGCAGCCACTCCTGATACCTGAGAGAAATAAAAAATATTGAAGGATGAGGATTTGAACCTAACTATGACCAAGTCTTAACCTACTGGCAGAGGCAACCAGGTTAGGGGCTAAAAAAGTTGTTGCACAAACAATAGGGATTTTACCAATGGGTTCCTTCTATTCGTACCACTCGGAAATAGAAGATCAAAAGCAGCAGCTCCTGAAAAAAATGACAAAAGGATGACAATATGTTGTCATTTATTTGAAAGATTCTTTCAGGTCCCATTCATTTTGCTGTTTGCCTTTTCTTAAGAACTATGCCTATTCTTTAGGAAGAAAAGTTCTCATAAGGGAAATTTTTTTTTATTAGAGAAATGAGAAATGTAGGCAGTTCCTTCAGATGCTTTTGTGGAAAATTCGAATCATCGTGAGTTTATTTTATACAATTATTTTTGCGATTAATCAGGGGCCCGGCTGTGATGGCGCATGCAGAGGGCCACAGGGGAATCCTGAGGCTGCATCCATACAGACCCACGTTATTCTCATGCAAATACACACAAATTCTGCTAAAACTCTGATTGTAAGCGTTCATATACGCCCACACTCTCACTCATACACGGCGAAGACACTTGCTACTTTCTCTCTCTTCAAACTCAGACATTTGGCGTCGCAGCGACGAGCCCATCTGACGGGGGGAAGGAGGGAGGAAAAGAGGGAAGAAAGTATTTGTAATTATTGCTAATTGCCTTGTTAGTATGAAAACAAAGCTGTATTTTTTCCGCCGCTGAAGGGCTAAATTACCGGCAAACAAACACGCGGAGAGAGCTGTGTGGATGAGGCTGTTTTTCTCCAGCAGCATCTGCAGATACAGCTGCTGTTTGGTCTGGCCTTGCCGCCTCGGTCTGACACGCAGAACGCCACAAAATGCCTCTCATCATCAGCGTAAGTGTCTTAACTTGGTGAGAAGCTTCTTTTTACGATTCTAAGCTGTTCATTGTTTTCCTCTCAGCTTTAATCGAATGTCTAAGCATTCTGCGCTGCATGTTTCCTTACGCCTGCCTTTTGTGTGTGTGTGGCAAGTGGGACACCAAGGCAACCTGTTTTAGCATCACTGTCAGCAGTGCAGATTAAAATTTCCAAATGTACGGTAATGATGGCAACAAATAGGACCTCTGGGTATTTCTCTTTGCATTCTGGAATAAAGCTAGAACTTCAACAACAGCTGTCATTCTGATTAAAAAAAAAAAAAAAAAAAACTGAGAGGAAAAAAAACAAACAAACAACCAGAAAAAAAAAAACCCAAGCTTGATTCCCAGGAGAAGTGAAGCGTTTTCAGAAGCAGTCATCTGTCACAGCGGCGCCCAAATGAGATTCAGCAAGTCTATTGTCCCAATCAGCATTTTCCTTCACTCTAAATGCTCTCCAGAGATTATCATTATTACATGACATGCTCCTCATCGTGAATAAATGGCGCTTGGTGTGCCAGAGCGAGATGGACAGCTCGGCACGGCCGGAATGAAAGGGCCTACGGCTTTATTGACAATTTAATCATAAACACTTAGTGAGGAATCACTCACTTAGCAAAAGGGCTTTGTAGAAAAAAACCCATTTTAAATACATTCCAATGTATTGCAACGGCAGACCCTCCTGATACGCAATTTACCTGCTGTCACCACGGCGACTGGTTCTGATAAGCCAAGAGCACTGACGTGGATTAGTGAGAGAGAGTTTAAGCTATTTTATACGTAACATGTACAATAAGAACATAGCGGGCAAGGATTTTGTTATTTTGGGGCATCTGAGACGACTATGTTAACAAGCTTGATTTCTTAAAACTGCAGCATTAATAACAATTTGTAGCACTTTATCTCCCACATGCATAGGCATTACATAAATATTTTATAACACGATGCTGGAAGAACTCGTCAAAACACACGAGGTGACGTTTTATATAGAGGTTTATATACAGAACTTTTATAAAGTGTGACCGTCTTTCCTTATTTGTCCTATTCAGATGCTTAATCCTGGTCAGGATCGTGGTGGATCCAATGTCTATCATGGAAACACTGGGCACGGGATGGGAATACAGTCAATCGCAGAGCACTACTCACAGCTAGAGGCAATTTAGCATAGCCAAGGTGGGAAGAAACTAGAGAACCCAGAGGAAACCCACGTGGTACATGAGGAGAACGTGTGAAACCCCACACAGAAAGTTACACGAGCTCAGGATCAAACCCTGGAGCTGTGAAGCGGCAATGCTTCCTCCTGTAACACCTTGCCACCCATTAGCCAGTCCCTCCAGCATTTTGCGATCGCAGAAATTAACGCAAAATCATGGAAACGCCACAATATTCTGAGGAACTTTTTTCAAATTTTTCAAAGTTACCACAGATTTTGGCCAAGATGCGTCATGTGACGTTTAGACACAACGCACATTCAGACAAAGCCGTCTTCAATTCATGTGCGTTGAACATGAGTACAGCTAAAAGGTCTCATTTACCAACAAACATCACTGCGAAAGAGCGTGCAAAACTATTTCATGCGATTGCGAAATCCTTTACACACTGATTAGCCAATCAAATAGGAAAGCAAGTTATACACTGTCTAACTGGTCATTTAACTAACTAGCTACTTTAGTCATTACAACAACTTTAACATCTACAAACAAAACGGTTAATACAGAACAAGATAAGCAGTCCATCCTTTCTTAAGCATTCTCAACAAATATGTTGCTAAGTGTGTGCAGTGATGAGAATATTTTAAAGTGTCCACTTACACCTTTATTCACGTTCATTTGGACTCGAGTCCGTATCCAGGACTGATTTTTGGACAGATTATTTGGGGGCGGGGCTCATAATTACAGATTTGCATTCACAGAAAAGAATTCCTTCTGAACCGTGGATCACTTGTGCAATTCCTTACTTCACATTTATGCACATAGGTTCCCAAAATGGTAGGTACTAGATTCATCCATTTGCTCTTTTTTTCATTAATGTTCTTTGGTATGAAAACTCAACTCCTTTTTGGGTGACATTGTGCAGGATGGCATACTACAAACAAGGAGCTGTTTTTGTTTAAGAACGTTTTTAACACTTGCAGCACAAAGATGAGCTAATTACACCACTCCAGTTCTATGAAAATATGGTTTTATATATCAATAAGGTGTTCTGTTTCCTTCACTGACCATAACCAGGAAGTAGTGTGACAAGTTGAACCAGTCACGTTGCTCGGCATACAGTGGTGAGCGGGTTAGCTTCCACACCTGATACAGACCACACCACAATTCAGTAGAAGTGAACCCCAGACCGTTAGTCAAGAGGACGAGGGATCGGTTGTCTGGCTCGTAAACAGCTTTCACACGTCACCAAAGATACCACACTCTCAAAAAAACAAAACAAACAAAAAAAAAACAACAACAACGAATATGTGTCTTAACTCGCAGCTGGTTGAGCTACATTTTTACAAGCTATGGAGACTATATACAGTATATATTTATATTCCCTCTGTTATTTGACACTATTTTCATTTGTCATATTTTTGCATGAAATACACCATGTGATATTCCAACTGAATATTTTCCTAAACATCTTGCGAGTTTGTTCTATTTTGTGAAGGTTATTTTGACTTTATTTGTCAGATGTGATATCCCTGAGAGGGAATATTTGGAGAACATTAGAAGCACGAAATGGCAGAAACGTACACGACTGTTAAATAATTCATGGTGTAGTCAACTCGAGCTCCTGAATAAGTTCGGGACACGCCGCTGATTATTTTCCAATCCCGAAATCTACACGGCTAATTATAAAATACACACCATTGGGTTTTAAAGATGTTGTCGCAGGCTTTTCATTAAACATTAACGCACAATTCCGGTGATTTCATGCAACCCGGTTTTTACTTCTTCTGTTTAATGACTCTCCCGAAAAAGCATTAAAACTCATCATAAATCGCACAGTATTAACGATGAGGAAAAATTCAGTTCCTATCGATCGTAAATCACGGTGTGGAGAGCTGCAGGTATGTTTAGACAGCTGTCTCGTTTACTTTTGTCACTGGGGGTGACTTAATCCTGCAGCCGTCTCACACAGACGGCACGTGTACGACGGTCTTGTCGGCTTTTTAGATGCATGAGGAACAACCAAGGTCACTTTAATTAACTGGCAAATTGCTATTTAAATGATGGTACTAATCACTCACTTTGCTGTATAGGCTGTCATGGTAATTTAGAGCCGAGGAGGGAATGGGATCTCCTGTATGGTCGTGTAGCCGCGTTGGTGTCTCTCTGTTCGGTATTTATTTGTGTTGGACTCTCCTCTCGAGAGCATTTCAATTAGGTATCACTGACAGCTGTGTTTCATTGTATACTGAGTGAGTTCCTATCCCAAGCCAAACAGCGATGAGTTTATAGTGAATCATGAAGCTACATTTGGCGCAGAGGTCACGTGAAAATGTAATACATTCCATGCATGAACATGAGCTTATCTGAACCAATGACATTATATTTCTAGGGAATCATAGTCATCTAGTGAAGAAACAAAAAGCCACCATGATTATGATACGACCCCTTCCTCTTTCCTTCTACATCCGGGTCTCAGCACCAGATATTATCATCTCCTCTAAACACACCACACTCTCATATGAAGTCTGGCTGGGGGGCTGTGAACCAGGGGCCAGAATGTTTTCAGATTTATTCCAGCCAATCTCCTCCCCATTACCATTAGTGCCCATCTGCCGCCGCTGCCACGCGCTGGTCCTCCGAAAGGTTACTCATTTGCATCCCTGAAAAAAAAAAAAAGCCCCACCAATAATTACGGCTCTTCAATCAGTCAGTGGCATATGAGCAATACGTACTATTCCCCACAGTCAAATATAAAATCAGATCGGTCGCAGATCGGACAGGAGCCAAGGAAAATGAGGTCCTGAAATGTCATAACAAGCGTTCCTTCTTTGATTAAAACGCTGCATAATTTTGCCATAAATTAAGGTAGGAGATCTGAACCTGATTTATTGTTGTAATTGTTAGCCATATGGTGCTAACTGGTCCCACCCCTGACGTTCAGATAAAGGCAGGTTACAAGGCTGGGTCATCTCAACCTTTGGCACCAAAGAAATGAATGAGTCTGGTCCTGGAGAAACTGAAAATACAAAATTAAATAAATATTTGTATCTTTGAATGGATAGTGAGATAATCAACTGGTATGATAATGTACTTCTGAGGTTTGTAGAGTCCTGAAAACACAAATAAGAAGTATTGCCATCAGGGAAACTATAAGAAATCCAATCTCAGGATTATCTCTTGGTTAAGTACCTGTGTCTGTTTCCCGTCACATAATGCTATATTTTATTTTACGTAAAAACGTGTGTTACAATTTTTAGCTTATTAATGAATGACATATACCTTTTTTTTTTAGCCATTTATCGTCACATTTAAGGTTGTAGAAAGTCATTTTTAAATCCGTTTTTAATTTACAAATCCGTTTCTATGGAACATCCACCTAACAACATTGTTACGAGCCCATTATAATGAGAAAATTAATCAACATCCTCTGACCAATCAGAAGCAAAACTTAAAATTGTGCCTCCTAAAGCTGTTTTAACCAGATGCAGTACAGTATCACGACAATTCTGTGATCTTTTTGTTTGACCAATCAATGGTCTGCACTATTTTTAGCTCCGCCCACATGCCACTGCTTGGCACGGATGGTCCTGAAAAATCATAAAGGCAGTAAAATACATTTTTTGAAGATACTTCAAAAACTGTTCCTGGAACTTTTTTCCCCCCATTTTCCAATTATGAAAACAATAAGATTAAGTGCCAGAATTATTGTTACTCTTAATTATTTACACGAACCCTTAAGCCCTTTTGACCACAATTTATTATACGTTAGTGACTCTGTGTTAGTGATGCTGTCTAGCTCACAGCCATCCTTTATTAGATTGTGTCTGAACATCATTTCATGATGTAGACTTTACATGTCACACAGAATCATAGAGGGGGAAAAGAAAAGACGACAAGACGGAGCGGCTGCCACAGACGTGTGTCCGAGTGTGACGGATCTCTGGCAGGTCATCGCTTCCCTGTTGGTTCTGTCTAGCTTCAGGCTGCTCACCTGTCATCTCAGGTGAAGGCTTGTCCATGTCCAAGAACAGAGACAGCAGGCTGGGGACTGAATTGCAGATCCGTACCGACTTGTCTTCGGTATAAAACAGCAGAAAAGGACTGTAGAGCCAAAATGTGTTTTTTTTTTTTTTTTAAAAAAGGTTTGAAAACCAACATTTTCCAAATCATTTTAGCACATTCTAATGTTGGCAGCTAAAAGCCACCACCTTGTTGTAATATTGCTGTTACAATGACAACATTTTTTCCCAACTCATTAGTAATAGTGGATAAAATAGTGTTTTAATGTGACCCATGAAAATTTGCCCAGAAAAAAACAACAAAATAATTAAAATAAAAAATCAGCCAATTACAGTAGCACCCCATTATCAAGTGCTGAGACTTGAATCTGGTTGCATTTGCGCCACAAAGGTGACATGGTGACTATTTTCTCTAGAAGGTGTGACCTATTTCATGACCATGAAGTACTTATCTTGTGGTAACTATTGTACTTTAAAATCAGTGAGACGGAGAACTCAGCAGTGTTCGGGAAGCTACTTGTCAGGCTAAAAGCTACTGGTGATTTAAAATAACTAAGCTACAGCACAACTACTCTTCTCATAAAGTACCTAGCTACACTACAAGCTAGTTAGAAAAATAGCTAACTACACCGGAGCTATCAAACTGATGAAAATCGATTGGGACTGGGACAACTTGCAGCTAATTCATTAATTTAGCTTCTCTGTTTATAAAACACTTTATATGAAGCAGTTAACATTAACGAGCAGTCAGTAATCCATATAACATTGAATTAAGTAGCTACCCTTTAGCCCTTTGCTGCAATATGAACAATAACGCTTGATATCTTTGCTTGTTGTTTCATATTTGCTGACGCTAACACTTTAACACGCTAGCACCCTAGGTAAGCGCTAGCAGAGATGCAAATCAAGGCATGTCGTAGTTATACAGTATTGGTTTTTGGTCCTGAACTTGGTTCTTGGTGGATGTGACAGTTCGCATGGTGCAATTTGTTGTTTTGTATTCAAAATAACGTTGAAATAATGTGGTAATGTGATAAAAAAAAAAAAAAAAGCTCAGCTCATGCCATGCTACTAAATAAATATTTAAGCTAGCAGCATCACTAATTGTAGCTAGCTAACCTTTAACACTGATATCGATTGAAATACCACATTGAACTGTGGCTTTACTTCAATTTTGGAACGATTATGCTCCCATTAGCTTGCGTCGACTTAAGCGAATTCTTTATAGCAAATATTCTTTAGAAACTTTCTTTAACCGAAGGCCACGTATTTACGTACTTAAGTACGGATTACTTAGTAGCACTTATGGACACTTAGTTTTGATGTGAAAAATAACTACAGCTATCAGGAGTATTATTCAGTAGCTTCACGGACAAACGACAAAGCTAATGTTGCTATTATCAGAATGAGGAAGTGGTTCCAAGGTGTTTGGGAGGTTAAAAATGAAAATCCAGAGCTTTCCGGTATTCTCGGCTTTAGCCGTCGCTAAGTACATCACATTCATCACCACAAACTATGGTGAAGGGGTGCAATAATTAGGCCAAATCTGCTCTGACATCTTTCTGCCTCAACACACTGGCTTCTGTTCGTCCAGACAGCAGCAACAGATTTGACGCTCCGTTCCAATTCTCTCACCATTAATCCTGCGACTGATGGAGAAAAGCGAGAGACGCTCGACCCGGAACATACAAAGCAAGGAGCTTCAGAGAAGAGAGACACACACACACGTCCATGTGTACTTTCCTTCATGCTGTTTCTTTGAAATAATGTCATGACTTTTGAATTATGCATCACAGTCAGTCTAATAGATCTAAATCAATCTGACAGTGGATTCTCAACTCTGATTGGTCAGAAGGTGTTGATTCATTTCCTATAACAGCAGCTCTGACAGTAGCGGAGCTCCAGATCACAGGTTTATATTAATGCGCTCGTTCTAATATGTTGTAACTTCTATAGTAACAGCTCCACATTCATGAATTTAAAGTTGTTTTAAGTTTTCTGTAAGGAGATGTTTATTTGACATTCATGGAAGGAGTCTCCAGTGTCAGAGCTTTGTAACAGTCAGAGGTAAAGTTGTAACTTTATGTTTTTCGACACTGGATAAAAAATACAACCTGTCACTGTCATCTTTAATACGTTACAATTGTAATCTTTGGCGAATTGCTGTCGAGGAAGAAAAGAAAAACTTTAGGACGTGCTGTTATGGGAAAATAATCAACTTCAGGGTGGTAACTAAAACTCCTTTTACAATCTGAGAGTGAACGATGTTCTTAAATACTAAAATTTAGTGATTTCATGGAAGACATTTTATTTTTTCTGTATTTCATTGGAAATAGCGAATAAACTGAAATGAACCACCCCCCCCCCACCCCAAAATCAGACTTTTTTTAAACTAGAATGTAGCTTTCTGTCAAAATGGTTTCACAATGTTCAACAAGTTTGAAAAAATCAGACTTTTATTATTATTATTATTCAGTTATTTATTTTGGAAAGTTGCACAAGTTATCATTAAGGTTCGGTTTGAGGTTAGTGTTTGTACTCTGTTCTTCAACATGAACATGTTAGAGCTTAGTTTCAATTCATGAAATTGTTACGAATTTCCCCAGGCAATCGATCAACATACTCTATAACCACGTCGTCCTCTCTCGGTAGGATCCGTATAAATCTTTCATGAGGTTTTTCCTCTCTTTATATGCATTGTTCATCTTAAATTAAGCTAATAATACGATTTTCAGTATCATTAACGATAATCAGCAGTGCATCATGCATAAACGTTGAGAGAACGTCTGTTGATTCGACCTTTCTATGAAAATACTTGGGGGAAAAAAAATCATAATATCACCCTAATTATAAAAATATGATGTAAATCATTTCTAATTAGCTGAGACCTGATGTCTCATCGTCATGCAGGAAGTGTGTCTTCGTCTGTTTTGCCCATTTAGGTGCTGCGCATCTAATGTGCAGCATGTGATTTCTCACCCTGCTCTCTCGAGGACTGGGGTGTGTAAAAAAAGTCACATCTACATTTTAAATCCCTACGTTTTCACTGTTGTATTGAAATGACGTTCTGCGGACAACGTGGTCCGCGTGGAGCACTCTGGCTCATCCTAGGAGACTTACGAAGCTCCAGACTATTGACGATTGACACTATCACTGGCGTCTGGTATCGCTTAATTCTTTCTTTCTCTCATGCTCTCGTGCTCTCTCTCTCTCTCTCTCTCTCTCTCTCTTTCTCTGGAGATATGCAGGCATGAATCAAACAAATAGTGCAGTTAATTATTGCTTTTAAAGGATGTCCACTGCTGCCTGTTTTCATACCAAAGCTAAACATATATCGTGGAGAGAGGAAAGAATGTGTGTGTGTGTGTTTGTGTGTGTTTTATCAGTGTGATCCGTGTTCTGTAGGAAGTAACTCACTTTCCTAAATAACATTTTAAGATCAATTTCATTTCATTTCAATCTCACGAAACAGACTATTTTGCTGAAGAATTACAATTAACCCTCTACTGTATGAATTATTACATTTACATAAATAATGTTCTATGGATTTTTACTTGACTTAGTTCAAGTAATAAAAATATCTATCTTTTTTTAGGGGAGGAAGTTGGTAAATTGTTGCCGTATGGCAACAGTGTGCAACGGTGGAAAGTATCATATAGTCAAAAATAACACAAAATGTATAAGATTCCAATTCCAATTACTGCATTTTCCAGACTATAAATTGCCACTAAATACATTTTTAAATGTAAAAGTTATATCTTCTAGAAAGGAATTACAGTTGTAAAAAGTATGTGGATGGATTTACTCACTCAAAATACATACAAAAATTAGATACAAATCTGTTTTGGGTGAAGTATCTTTTTAATTCTTTCTCTTGAATTCTTAATTTTTTCTCTTGAAACATAAAATTTAGAAAATAAGGTGCAATTGTCTGAAAAATGTCTGAAATTACACCAGTTTTTTCTTATTTTAAATGTGGAAAAAAAATGTAAATATACTGTTAGAGAAGCCTAGTGTCTTTTTTTGCTATGTAGGCCTTTTTCAATTCATGAATTCACATACCACAGTTCCATTATCACATTTTGTTGCCATATGGTAACAGTTACACTTTACCATTTAACAGAATACTCAAAATATATAAACTTGTTTAAATGACAAAAAATAAATGTTAACTGTTAATCTCAGGTGGTGTTTAATTTTTTTTCTTTAAGTGGTTTTGCCTAAATATTGAAAAATTAATAAAATTTTGAGAGCCCTCCGATGATGACCTTCACCATGCTATGTGATTGCAAAAAAAGGAAGTGCAAACAGCTTGTGCTGGTCATGTGACATAGTTAAAGCCCCCTTTTCCCAGTTACATAGGATAATAGTAGATTTGTATTATTTCCTATCAAAAAATGTAGATAAATTAATTGTTGCCATATGGCAACACCATACAGTAAAGGGTAAAAGGTGCAATAGTGAATATGTTTCATTTCTTACTAGTACAAATAATACGAAAAATTATGTAGAAATCATAAAAAATAATAGTTTAAGCCACTGTCTCAGATCAAGTGCATTACATAGCTGAAAAACAACAACAACAACCCTCTTTGGAAACCTGCCTTCGGGTCCGGAGTGTGTGTTTGTATTTGGATTGGCCTCTTGTTAGTCATTTTATAGACATGCCCCCAACACACCTTCACATCCTCATAAATCATTATGAGGAGACATTGCATGTTTATAGAGCTGTAACTCGGCTTTCGAGGAGTTGAATGTTTTGAAAGTGATGTCATGAGAGTCCTTGCTAATGGTGACTCTAGTTAGCATGTTAACTCTAGTTGAGCCACCATAAGGTTTGTGGGCGGAGCTTTGAGGAAGTGGGAGCAGGCTCAGTGAATGAAAAGAATAAAAAAAATCTAACCTTATTCTACTCCACCCATTTAGCCATTAGAGACTGATTATTTTTCCCCAAATCTTACTGCTCCTTTAAAGTACTCCATCAAACCTCCATCAAATCATCAAAAAAAGCAAAAGCAGTGTGGTTTGATTGTGTTTGAATTTTTTGCCCATAAATGTAAGAGCTGTGAACACGAACTGGAACAAAACCATAACCTTTGTAGCTTTTTGTACGAATTGCATCATATGAGTAGTTACAAATTTGCACGTGTGGGGCCATTTTGAAAAAAGAAATGGTAAGAATTGCAAAAGAGCGAAGAGTGAAGATAGATTTTTTAAAATTTTTATGTCATAAGAAAAGGTACAAGCACTAACCCCACCCCTACTAAACTGTTGTCATTTTTATACAAATTCAGTGATGTTAATAGTGGACAAATTAGTTGATTTTTTTTTACACCCCAGAAAATACGTCTGCTAACGTTTAACCCCACCCCTAACCCTAATCTTACGCTTCATAACTTTATCACTTGTACAGACTGGAGGCATTTACTCACTAGAAATCCACTTCACTTAAAGATGCCTCTGCAGCTTCCCCACCCAAAAACACGACATCCCATCTGCTTAGACAAAGCAACGACATTTATCACAGTACCTACCGTAATGACCCTCGTTAAGAGACTGGAGTAATTAGCATTTGTACATGGGTATGGAAACGTGGCAGGTATTATCCATGGGGATTTCCAAATATCTAATGATAATCTCCAAATCTGGCCACGTTCTGTTCTGTAGTTTAATAATGTGCTGAAGGTGCTGTGATTACTTCACATTGTTACTTTCAAACGCATTCACAAAACACAGACCTAGATGACATGAAACCTGCACTAGCAATACAGCTGACTGTCTGCCTCATCACCCTACCCTTTCAAAAAAAACAAAAAAAACCAAACAAACAAGACAGACAAAGGAGAACAAACTTGATTTCCTGTCCCCGTTTGGCAGGAACACGCGAGCAGCCACTTTGCTTGTATGTGGGTCACACACACCGTTCCCAGCTGTTCAGCCGAGTCAGCTGCGCCGCCACTGCGCCCACCAACATCTGCTCCACAAAAACAATCTCCAGCTTTTAGTAGTCAAATGGAGGTTACACCATATGCCAGCAAGCCACTTAGTTTGTGCCATGGGAGCTCGACTAACAGTAGCCGAGGTAACAAAGAGCGGGAGGAGGACGCGGCTCGCTCGGCCCATCAAAGACGCGCCGGTGTGCATCTGCTCAAGGTGCTCGGCAATAATGCCGTCTGCTGAATATTAATGCGTCCAGACTACGGTTTGGCTGCGAGGTCTTGTCCAAGGTCCAGACAAGTTTACGTCTGCATCCACACGCTAAAGCCGTTCATGCTAACCCAGACACTCACTGTTGCTAACATTGTGTAAATATATTGTCCAAATTGCAAATGTCAGCACAGTATATGCAGCACACCAACTAGTACTATAGCAATTACTGTAATTACAACATGCTGCTATGTAAGGACTGCTGTTATAGGAAAATAATCAATAACATTATGTTGTGTGATGAATCAAAGTTAACTCTTCTATCCAGAGGCTAAAATAAATTGTATTTCCGCCTGTTGTGAAGGTGCCCATGTTTTTATTGAATTTATTGTGATGTCACACTCAAAAGTAGACACTCGTGAAAAGTTTCAGTTTTTCACGAGTTTTACCTTTTTTTTTTTTTTTTTTTTAGCCTACTAGGTGTAAATATTATTATTATTATTGTGGCAGTTGTATACAGTGCCATGATACTCTACACACAGAAACCCAACAGTGTCCTGACTAATCTCATGACAGACTTGCGGCGATAAAATAATTCATTTATTTATACAGATTGATAATGTCTGATAAGCCAGTGTACTGCTAGAAAGGGTTAATAATGGTGGTGATAATACGAAGTTGAGTATTTTCCTATAACACCGTCCCGAAGTGTTTCATTCCTCTTCCACCACAGCAATTTACTGTATATACAGGTGCATCTCAATAAATTAGAATGTCGTGGAAAAGTTAGTTTATTTCAGTAATTCAACTCAAATTGTGAAACTCGTGTATTAAATAAATTCAATGCCACAGACTGAAGTAGTTTAAGTCTTTGGTTCTTTTAATTGTGATGATTTTGGCTCACATTTAACAAAAACCACCAATTCACTATCTCAACAAATTAGAATATGGTGACATGCCAATCAGCTAATCAACTCAAAACACCTGCAAAGGTTTCCTGAGCCTTCAAAATGGTCTCTCAGTTTGGTTCACTAGGTAAGCCACAAACATTCATTGCCAAAGAAGCTGGCTGTTCATAGAGTGCTTTATCCAAGCATGTTAACAGAAAGTTGAGTGGAAGGAAAAAGTGTGGAAGAAAAAGATGCACAACCAACTGAGAGAACCGCAGCCTTATGAGGATTGTCAAGCAAAATCGATTCAAGAATTTGAGTGAACTTCACAAGGAATGGACTGAGGCTGGGGTCAAGGCATCAAGCGCCACCACACACAGACGTGCCAAGGAATTTGGCTACAGTTGTCGTATTCCTCTTGTTAAGCCACTCCTGAACTACAGACAACGTCAGAGGCGTTTTACCTGGGCTAAGGAGAAGAAGAACTGGACTGTTGCCCAGTGGTCCAAAATCCTCTTATCAGATGAGAGCAAGTTTTGTATTTCATTTGGAAACCAAGGTCCTAGAGTCTGGAGGAAGGGTGGAGAAGCTCATAGCCCAAGTTGCTTGAAGTCCAGTGTTCAGTTTCCACAGTCTGTGATGATTTGGGGTGCAATGTCATCTGCTGGTGTTGGTCCATTGTGTTTTTTGAAAACCAAAGTCACTGCACCCGTTTACCAAGAAATTTTGGAGCACTTCATGCTTCCTTCTGCTGACCAGCTTTTTGAAGATGCTGATTTCATTTTCCAGCAGGATTTGGCACCTGCCCACACTGCCAAAAGCACCAAAAGTTGGTTAAATGACCATGGTGTTGGTGTGCTTGACTGGCCAGCAAACTCACCAGACTTGAACCCCATAGAGAATCTATGGGGTATTGTCAAGAGGAAAATGAGAAACAAGAGACCAAAAAATGCAGATGAGCTGAAGGCCACTGTCAAAGAAACCTGGGCTTCCATACCACCTCAGCAGTGCCACAAACTGATCACCTCCATGCCACGCCGAATTGAGGCAGCAATTAAAGCAAAAGGACCCCTACCAAGTATTGAGTACATGTACAGTAAATGAACATACTTTCCAGAAGGCCAACAATTCACTAAAAATGTTTTTTTATTGGTCTTATGAAGTATTCTAATTTGTTGAGATAGTGAATTGGTGGGTTTTTGTTAAACGTGAGCCAAAATCATCACAATCAAAAGAACCAAAGACTTAAACTACTTCAGTCTGTGTGCATTGAATTTATTTAATACACGAGTTTCACAATTTGAGCTGAATTACTGAAATAAATGAACTTTTCCACGACATTCTAATTTATTGAGATGCACCTGTATACGTATGTACTTATGTTCCCAAGTTAGTTCCTATTATCACGTACGTTATAGCAGCTATAAACAGTCGTTCCCTCACCAGCCTCTCTTTTCTCTAATAAAAAAAACCTGCAGATACCAAGAATCCGCAAAGCGTAAACTACTCCTCGGAAACCTTAAAGTTACAGCTTTACCTCTGACTGTGGAGACTCCTTCCATAAATGTAACAAACATCTCCTGACAGAAACTTCCAACGGTTACACAAGTTTTTTTTTAACCCTCGATCTTTTGTAAATTTATTTATTTATTTATATTTATTTTTCTTACTTTACAAGAATGAGTGCAATTCAGATTTGTCGTTGAACTAAATGTTGTAATGAGAATTGTTTCCATATTTAACTCCATGACGTTTGATGCATTATTCAGTACATTGTAGTTACAATCGGTTTCCTGAATCTATGACATGATATTTCCTTTTAAATCTCGTTAAAGCTCGACTTCACAGCGATAAATAATTACTCGTCAACTTCACTCCAAAAGATAAAGTGCAGAGCTATTTAGCCTTTTAAGACCAATTAAGCGAACAGATCCGGACTGTACGAGCCATGACTGTACGAGCCATGACTGTACGAGCCATGACTGTACGAGCGCAGTACGCAGAAAGGTGATAATGATGTTTTAATTAAATATGGGAGCAAAGGGTCCCAAAATGTAGCTTACAGCTAACCAAGCAGCGGCCATTTAGTAAGCATGCAGACGAGAGCCCATTACTGTCTCGTGCCTCTGCTTTACTGGGTCTGTGTGACTTTGCTTCAGGCTAAACGCTGCTCATTAATCAGCAAATTGTGAAAAAAAAAAAAAAAAAAGCGCCAGTCTCTACAGCTGTGGGAGGAGATTTAACAAGCCGGCGATGTGCTTGTGTCACCACACGTTTCAGTGCAGGCGAAGTTCCTGCCTGTGGAGTTTGATTTTTATTTCAGTTGAAGCAGATACGCTCTTGTCTTATTCAGGGTTTTGAAGCTGCACATGAGCTGGTCTTTTGGGGCACAGATACTCTCCGTCTCTCTTGTTATAGCATCTCTAAATACTGTAAATACTTTCAAAGAAAGATTTCTAGCTAAATGCAAACTAGCATTTAGCTAGTTTGCACTGGGACAGCTAATTATCAGCATCCAACTATCCAACTAGTTTATATCATCAGAGTTATTGTTATTATTGTGCTAGCTGACATTTGAGAGACTAGGAACAAAGCTGTTGTTGGTTAGCCTTAGCTAATAATTTCTATGTTCTTTGGTTCCTTGGTGAAGTAGGCACTAATTTACTGTCAGGAGCTAAAATCAGGGTGTGAGTTTTTAAAAAATTTTTTTTATACCTTTTATATTTGTAAATTCATAAGACAACTTTTTAGCATCAAACAGCTCCTAACAAATATCTCCTAAGAAATCTAAACATTAACAGATGTGACAGCTAGTTATTAGCATTCATCTAGTTTGTAACTGGTTTGTATTGTGACAGCTAGCTACTAGCATTCATCTAATTTGTATTGTGACAGTTATTAGCTTTCATAGTTTGTACTGTGACAGCTAGCTATTAGCATTTATCTAGTTTGTATTGGGACAGCTAGCTATTAGCATCCAAGTTTGTATCTATCATGCTAGCTAACATTTGAGAGATTAGGAACAAAGCTGTTGTTGGTTAGCCTTAGCTAACAGTTTCTATGTTATTTGGTTAGAGGTAAGAGGTGCTAATTTACCATCAGGAGCTAAAATCAGGGTGTGATTTGAGAATGAGGTAGAGGTTTTCTTTTGTGAGTCCTTGTTTGTTATTTTTACTTTCATAGTTTAAATAAAATTTTTAAATGTAAGAGTTTATACTTTAACTTTTTCCACAGGATGTATTTAGATCAGTGATTACACTTGGCTTGTACTTGAGTAAAAAAAAAAATTGTCTACTTTCTATAGAGTTAAACTCTACCGATCATTAGTTTTTTCGTTTCTAAATGAATAAATATAATATAAGCCAAGATATTGTTTAAACACAATGTAAACGGATTAGCCATTAGAAATTCCACACTTAAGGGTGCAAACCTTTGAAATCCAAAATGATATACAGACATAGTCAATTTCAAGGACGCATACTTCATTTTGAATGTCATGTTTCGGATGATAAGATACAAATTCATAATAATACCTCCCCAAGTTTGCATTTGTACATTTTTGTAACTCCATGACCTTTAACCTGAGATCAGTGATGCTCTGAGATTGTGTGCACTTTCTCCAGTGGTCAGAGGAGGGCAGTACTGCAGCACATGACCTGCAGTTTGTCTCATTTTGTCCCTTTTTTGTCATGTCCATTACATCAGTCCTACATGATATAAAAAACAATGCCTCAGTGCTGCCGGACTGGTCTGAGTCCGAGTTTTACTCCCTGTAAATGCGCGAGCGAATCCATTTATTTAGTTTTTGAGGTCATTTTTAATCCAACATGTTGTTTTTGTCTGCTGTACAGTTGATCAGGATAAGTAACACAGACACACAAGCTGTGTGATTATGCAAATAGTGCGGTGATTATGTTAATTTAGGGTTAAAATGACGAGAAGCTGTGATGAAGTTTTTCAGCATGATTATGATTATTATTATGATTTAATACCGGTTGCATCAGTGTTTCAGTGTTGTGTGATTTGCATGTTATTAAAATCAGACTCAATTTGTTTCATTATTTTGTTGTATTTTATTTACAGTATTCACTTGTTTTTATTAGGACCAAATTTAATATCTTAAAAATAGATTATTTTTGTTCTATGAAAACTTTTTTTTTTATATCAACCCTTCAAGAAAAACGGAGACACTTAGCTAACTCTGACAGCAATCTTTACTTTAATGACTTTATTTATTAAGAGACGTTTCAGTCGACATCATGTTGTTTAATGTGAATTGTCCCTGTTAATTAAATAAATAAATGAAAGTACAGATTACTGTAGGCTTTTAAAAAATATTTTGTTGATGTAATTATTTAATCAAATAATGTAATATTCATTATTCAAGAAATATAATGAAATACATTTTTTATACATTTATTTTGTTAAGATTAATTTAGATTTTATGTATTAAATTCTCAAATTTCTTCTTCTTCTTCTTATTATTATTAGTAGTATTTGTTTATTATTATTATTATTATTATTATTATTATTATTATTATTATTATTATTATTATTATTTGTTTCAGGAGTGTGGGCTCCTGAGATCCAGAGATGCTTTTATTTCCATAAATAGACTCGAGTGTGGCTCTATTTCAGGAGTGTGGCTCTGTTTCAGGAGTGTGGGCTCTGTTTCAGGACTGTGGCTCTGTTTCAGGACTGTGGCTCTGTTTCAGGAGTGTGGAACCTGTTCGAGGAGTGTGGCTCTGTTTCAGGAGTGTGGCTCTGTTTCAGGAGTGTGGGCTCTGTTCGAGGAGTGTGGCTCTGTTTCAGGAGTGTGGCTCTGTTTCAGGAGTGTGGGCTCTGTTCGAGGAGTGTGGCTCTGTTTCAGGAGTGTGGCTCTGTTTCAGGAGTGTGGGCTCTGTTCCAGGACTGTGGCTCTGTTTCAGGAGTGTGGGCTCTGTTCGAGGAGTGTGGCTCTGTTTCAGGAGTGTGGCTCTGTTTCAGGAGTGTGGGCTCTGTTTCAGGACTGTGGCTCTGTTTCAGGACTGTGGGCTCTGTTTCAGGAGTGTGGGCTCTGTTTCAGGACTGTGGCTCTGTTTCAGGAGTGTGGGCACTGTTTCAGGACCATGGCTCTGTTTCAGGAGTGTGGGCTCTGTTTCAGGAGTGTGGGAGCTGTTTCAGGAGTGTGGGAGCTGTTTCAGGAGTGTGGGCTCTGTTTCAGGAGTGTGGGCTCCTGAGATCCAGAGATGCTCTTATTTCCATAAATAGACTCGAGTGTGGGAGCTGTTTCAGGAGTGTGGGAGCTGTTTCAGGAGTGTGGCTCGGTTTCAGGAGTGTGGGCTCTGTTTCAGGAGTGTGGGAGCTGTTTCAGAAGAGTGGCTCTGTTTCAGGAGTGTGGGCTCCTGAGATCCAGAGATGCTCTTATTTCCATAAATAGACTCGAGTGTGGGAGCTGTTTCAGGAGTGTGGGAGCTGTTTCAGGAGGCTGCTGCTGGTGGCTGTAGGTTGGACTTGGCATGGAAGGGCAAGACCCAGTGCTGTCAGAGGCAGACTCTATGGCACCACCATCTGCTGCTGAACGAGGAGAGATGATGAAAGATTCAGGGCCTGGGACTCGCTCATCTGTTATCGATTATGCTACAGATGTGCAAGCATCCCATCCGGAGCCCGACAGGCCGAGAGGGAGCTGCAGCTAAAGCACATGCTGGAGTGGATTCAAACTCAGGAGCACCTGCACTAGCAGAGAAAGTGAGGAGATGCAGGAAAGCATTAGGTTTAGATAATAAAAAGAAAATGTGTCGTGTGCTTTTCTCCTTGGTAAAACCTGCATGTAAGTGGATTGACGAGGTTTAAGAAGTGATTTGAAACCTTTACATAACCCTTCCTTCAAAGAGCAGAGGTGACCTCGATAATTAAAGGACAATTTTCAAATGCATTTCTAATTTTCTAGCAGATTGAAAAGCTTTATTATCTGATGGCGGACAAAAAAAGAGCCCTCCCCTGAATGGTTTTTGACTCTTGGGCTTCCACGAAACTGGTCATGAATGCACGAACCATCTGTTTCTCTGGCCGCTTGTCAGTGCGAGCGTGGCGGAGGCAGCTGCTGCAGTGCTGCCGCTCTCAATGACGAACCGCGCAACCTTTGTTCCCAGAGCAAAATAAAGCTTTGTGCAAAGCCATCAGAGTGATTCTGCAGTTGTTGAGAGAAAGGAGATGGGAAAAAATGAGAGAGGATTTTTTTCCCCGGACAGTGTGGTGTGGTCCATCAAGTGTGCGGCGCAGTGGGTGAGATTTTCAGGATGCCAGAGATTTGGCGTGCTGTGTGCCAGTGGGCTGGAGGAGAGGTGAGAGCAGCCAGAGGGCCAGAGATAGACAGACAGAGAGAGATAGACAGATAAAAAGGAGGGGGGGGTGTCAGTAGGGTGGAGGGACTCTCCTGAATATTACACACTTAAAATATAATCATGTCCTGGCAGCCGGGACACAATCTGCCTGCATATTTCCAAATTAAAAAAAAAAAATGCATCCAGCATCAGGGACATCAGGGAGGCCAAGCATATTGGGGTATAATTTAATTCTTATCATGTGCAGTCTGTACCCCTGGTGTCTTCCTGCTTTATTTTGCCTTCCACCACCGTGAAATATCACTTTGATTTTCTATCACTGCCCCTTACGCAGCACCGGCTATCGCCATCGCTGTGACCTAATTGCATAAATTTGCCGCTTGACCGTGAAGAAAATCCGATCCATGATTGGAGGAGACGAGATCAACCCGTCAGGACCGGCCTTTTGTTTCACATCGCTAATAAATAACAAACGCACGATTTGAAATCAACTCCGAATTGATTTACTCTGCGGCTTGTAACATGAAATAATAAAGTAACAATTAAATGAAGGTAACAATCAAAGCTGAAAATCTTTTTCTTTTTTTTGTGCACATGTGAAAAAGACACGTACAATGCACAAGCATTTATACATCCTTATGCTCATTCAATTTAGACATGATATAAAAAGTAAAGAGGTTTCGAATCAGCAGAAAAAATCCATATCTGTAATGTAGAAGGTGATGAGATCATTGTTTAATGGTCGAGCGAGCATCACATTGAACTCTCTCTCACTCTCTCTACCAGCTAAGATGATCCTAACCTTAAGATAGTTTTGGAAAACTGGACCAGCATCAAGGTCAAATGAGAACCAGGTGAGTTGGTGAGATATTTTAGCACGTCACATTTCAGTACTTCAGCACTTTCTCCTCAGTATATTTCAACCTCATATAACACCAGTTGCTGTAAAATTGCTGAAAGATAATACATTCTGTTTTCAGAATTCAAATGTTCTAGCCAGATTTGGGAGCTTGGGTGGAAATTATGGTCAAATCCTGGTCAAACCTTGATTCAGAAACAAATAAAGAAATATATGAAACCAACTATTTCCTTGACTTGATTTATTTAACAATAATAATAATAATAATAATAATAATAATAATAATAATAATAAGAAGAAGAAGAAGAAGAAGAAGAAGAAGAAGAAGAAGAAGAATGAATGAATGAATGAAATGTGATCTGGTCATAAAATCTTACTTAAAAGTTCATTTAAAAAGGCTTAAAAACAATAAAAACCCTCATGGAATTTGTATTGGTTTTACTGGAAACTGTAACGGTCCCTGTGGGTCTCTATTGGTAATTTGTTGCCTTCTATTGGTGGCATGTTATGTCTAGTGGATACCATTAAGGACCAATAATGATAATGGTTTTAATGGTTAGCTGATGGTTTGTAATGGTATTTGTAGGGAACAGATCGTAGAGGTAGATTGATGTTCACATTGATCTCTCTCTCTCTCTCTCTCTCTCTCTCTCTCTCTCTCTCTCTCTCTCTCTTTACCAGGTGAGATGATCTTAACTTTACGATGCTTTAAACCAAATTAACATAAAGCGAGTTGATGAAACCTCTTCAGACTTTCCATCAGTTGCTGTCATGCTCAGTGTGTTTCAACCTCATTAGACACCAATAATCGAAAATGAAAAGCTTGACGTCTTCTAGTTACATTTGCAATATGTTTTTCAAGAAGACAAAATCAACCTGACCTTTTTATTGTTAGATCCCTATTAAATAACAGAAGCATGATATAAAATTTCAGTTAATTTGTGGTTTGTAGCAAGTGACCAATCAAGGTGGAGACATTCAATCTAATGTCTAATTCAATCTAACAGCAGCTCGGACAGTTTTAGAGCCGTTTTTTTTTAAAAACATTTTCGGAAGGAGTCTGCAGTGTCAGCACTTTGAGGGTCAGTGGTTAAGTTTTCTGACGTCTTCAGGGCAGAGGAGTTTATGCTTTGTAACAGTAAGTCCGCTTCATCACACCACCCTGTCGTGTTTTATTCCTTACATAAGACTCTGATCGAAGATTAACTTCAGTTGTTGTTGAAGATTTATGAATTTTGAATCTTCAAAATGGTATTTTGTAGCTGGTACTTGTGGTCTCGGAGTGATGAACAATTTTAGAACTTGATTCTCACAGCATGGCCTGGCTGTAACTGAGAGCAGTGGAGCGATTCTCATAACCATGCATGAAAAAAAAGGGAGACTTTAGCAGGAAACAGTTGTGTGCTTTCACACATGGGTCCGAGCGTGACGCTTTTGTGTAGCCTCGGGGAACGGAGACTCCTCTGCGTGGCACGAGTCAGACCTGATTAGAGCTGATGGCTTCGTGATGTAGACAAATTGTCACTGAGGGCAGATCAGGAGCTCGGGAAGTGAAAGTCAAAGTGGAGGAGACCTTGTTAGGGATAATTCTTTCTGGGAGACGGAAGTAGCACAGGAGAGGTATCGATATTTGGGATGAAAGCAACCTTAGAGTCCACGGTGCTCTCGATTCTTTTGACAATAGAGTTCACTGATTCATTCATGATGTCCTGCTTTGTCTCTCAACTTTAAAAACCTCACAATAGCCCGTGTGGTTATAGACTGCTCTCGTCCTACCACGCATGAGCATAAACATTAAGCTTCAGCCGTGGCTAGAGAACCATATGGAGAGCTAAATAAAACTCAGATCAAGCACAATGATGCCTGCGACTCTTTTGTCACACCACGGCCTCTCTGAAAGCCAGAGGGAGGAGACGAGAGTTAGATCCCAATAATGAGCTCATGAGGCGTAGGCAAATGAATGTATGGCTTGCTAATATGGCAGTCTATTGAGCCAAGGGAAGTGGCGTGCTATCTAGGGGATTCACCGAGCGCCTCCTTTTACTCTCGGTGTGACGGTTGAGCTTTTTGAAGCCCCCGTCGCCTGCCCAGCGCCGTCCTGTAATCAATGACAGAGACAGTTGACAGATTGTCCAAGCTTGCGGCCTTTGTTGCAGGTTGATGAAGTGAAAGAGCTTGGGCAATAGCCAATGAATAAAGATGTTTGAAGCCAATAAATAAAGCTTATAAGGCCATCAGTGTGACCAGCTCTATGAAAAGGGTTTTTTTTCCAAAAAAAAAAAAAAAAAGAAAAAAGGAAAAAATCCACTCCCTTTGAAGGACTTGTGAAGCCAAAGGCGTCTCATTGCTCAATCAAACAGATTAAGTCAGTCAGACAAGCAGCAATCTGTCCTATTCAATAAAGTTACTTTTGTCATGTGAAATTTCCGAGGGCCTCGTCATGCATGATGCTGGCTTTTTGCTTTGCTTTTTTCACACGACTGCTTAAAGTATTATCTAAATCTACTTAAGGCTCAGACGAACCCAGGAGTTATTTCTTTTGGGATGTGTCTCTAAATTTCTTTCTCATTCGTTCATGTGAAATAAAATAAAAAAACTTAATTTGGTTCCGTGGTTTTTTGTTGTTGCCATTTTTGCCATTGCCATTTAAAGCGCTCACAACCCAGTAATGAGGACATCTGTTTTCATATGGTCCTTGACACGTACCACCAGAAATTCCATGTCATCTTGTCCAAACTTGTACATCGCTGGCGGACGCCATCAGATTCTCTGATTGGTTCTGACAAGTCCCTGACAGCTCTGGAGGTGAAGAGGGCGCATGACAAAGGGCAAGCACAGGCTGTAACGCTGCCAGCCAAGACAGCCCACGCCGTCCATCCAAATCCCCAAACACCCCTCCACCCCCACCCCCCCCCCACCCCAAACACTGAGCTTATCGGATGTGAACTCCACCCCCCACCCCCCAAAAAAAAACAATGCCCTCCACAAATCTCTCCACACCAACCCACTCAAACCATCACTGAATTCAGACACCTCCCCCCAGCCACCATGCTGCCTATCTCCTCCCACACTGACTAGCACAATAGCCATGCTAGCCACACTTTAACCACCAATCACTCCCACCACTGTTATCAATAACACCAAGAACCTCAACTTTTGGTCTGGAATGTAATATTCTCTTGAGTCTAGCTGCCCTTTAACCACCTACCAGCCTTACCACCATGATCAAATCTACCAATTGGTATCCCTTGTCTATTAAATTTCCTAATATTCAGCTGAAATTATTTATACTTTGAGGTGCTTTATGGGGTTTTGTAAACTTAACTTGCAGAGTTTCATCCAAAATCTGACTTAAGTCGCAGGTTTATATGAATGCGTTCGTTCAAATACAGTCCAGTGTGTCATCGTTTCTATAGTAACAGAACTCATTCACGATTGGACGCTCCACATAATCGAAGATTAAAAACAGGTTGCTGTTTAACAAATAAAAATATGTAATCATTGTTACGGTGAAGATTTCAGTGAGGAGGTGGAAGGAGTCTCCAGTGCTAGTGCTTTGTAACAGTAAGTTTATCAACACAGGCAAGTCAGAAAACAAGTGTTAAAGTTGCTATAACATAATAGGTGTTAGGTCTCCCACTCGCGGCTCCGCTACGGAGCAGTATATCTTCCGCATTCCACGGAGCGCATTCCAGCGAGATTCAAAGGAATTCTCTGGACTACATCATGAACTCGGCATTTGTTTATGTTGCCATGTGCCTTTTGTTTTTGTGTTGCGTCATGTCTCTGCCCCCGCTTCCTGATTGGTCCTCTGTGCTGATTATCATTTCCAGGTGTCGCGTGTCTAATCTGGTTTGCTTAGAATGAATGCCATTATTTAAACCCATGTCTGTGTCCACTTCATCGCAGAGTATTGAGTGTTTGTCCATGAGTTTTTGTTAATGAGTTTTGTTCGATGTTAAATTATCTGATATTGGAATATTAATTCTGGATTTCCAAGATAGACGAAGCAAAAGCGTTACCGATGTTTTTGTTAACCAGGCATCCCCTGGTTCCTGCCTTGTGTATTTTTGTTTTGTTTACTCGGCGTCCCCGGGTTTCTAGGACTCTTGCTATGTTGCGTAATTTCGTGGACCTTGACCCTGTAAGTGACTGCTTCTATGTCTAACCCGTTTAGGAAGATTAACGTGCCTCTGTTTTTGTATTTTTTGGTGTTTGTGTCTCATCACTTTTGAATGTGCCTTTTTTGTTCCTAATAAACTGACCACTTTTCCCCTGCAAGTGCATCCTGCTTCCCTTCATATCCCCGGTGTTGTAACAGAATAGTCCGCCCAAAAATGGATGCAGCGGGGAAAGTGAGGGCACGCCACGCCACGCCATGCCACGCCACATTTAAAATGCCTGCACATGATTAAATTTTTTTTCCTCAGTGGACTTTCGTTTATCCCCCAGATGATTATGAAGGCTTTGCCACTTGGCCACAATGTTTTTTTCTGCAGGCGCAAATTTATTTTTTGAGTTTGGAGGACCCCAAACCCGACGAAGAACAGTGGTTGGGGTTCCTCCTCTCTCGTCTGGTTGGCTCTGCTCGCCAATGGGCGGAGCTTCACCTCGCCAGTAGATCCACGTAGCTCCAGACAGTTTCAGGCTCTGTGGATCTACTGGTCCAGGTGTTCGGAAGCCCAGACTTCCAAACCGACCTCAGGAACTTTTTGGGGAAGGACCGTCTGGGCGACCGACCTAGCCAAACTTTTTTGGAGTTTTATGAGAGTGAGTGGGCTAACATGGCGGCCTGCACCTCTCATCCCCTGACCCAGGAGTGTGCCACCGAGGGATGCACCTGACCAGCCATCCTGCAGTGCCCCACCTGCAGGAAACAGGGAGTAAGGAGCAGCTACTTGTGCTCCCAAGGCTGTTTTAAGGGCAGCTGGCGGGTGCATAAGCGTCTCCACAGGCGGGCACCCTCAGAGCTCCAGCAGGAGGCCCAGCAGGAGGTCTCCCCAGCGGAGCGCCACCTGGAGGTAAACGTGGCAACCTCCAGCCCCGAGCTCCAGCAGGAGGCCCAGCAGGAGGGCTCCTCCATGGCGCTGCACCTGGAGGTAAACGTGACAACCTCCAGCCCCAAGCTCCAGCCGGAGACCCAGCAGGAAGTCTCCTCCATGGAGCTACACCTTGAGGTAAATGTGGCAACCTCCAGCCCCGAGCTCCAGCAGGAGGTCTCCTCAAGGGAGCTGCACCTGGAGGTAAACGTGGCAACCTCCAGCCCCGAGCTCCAGCCGGAGACCCAGCAGGAAGTCTCCTCCACGGAGCTACACCTGGAGGTAAACGTGGCAACCTCCAGCCCCGAGCTCCAGCCGGAGGCCCAGCAGGAGGTCTCCCCAGTGGAGCTGCTCCCGGAGGTTAATGAGGCAACCTCCAGCCCCGAGCTCCTGCTGGAGACCCAGCAGGAGGTTTTTCCAGCGGAGCTGCTCTTGGAGGTTCACGAGGAGACCTCCACTCCTGTCCAGTTCCTGTCGGAGACCCAAGTGGGGTGCTCCGTTCCAGCCCAGTTCCTGTCGGAGACCCAAGTGGGGTGCTCCGTTCCAGCTCAGTTTCTGTTGGAGACCCAAGTGGGGTGCTCCACTCCAGCCATGTTCTCATCAGAGGTTCAAGAAGAAACCTCCTCTCCTGTCCTGCTTATACCAGAGGTCCATGAGGAGACCTCCGCCCAAGCCACGTTCCAGCCAGAGATTCAAGAGGAAACCTCCTCTCCTGGCCTTCCCATATCGGAGGACCACGAAAAAACCTCCACCCAAGCCACGTTCCTGCCAGAGATTCAAGAGGAAACCTCCTCTCCTGTCCTGCTCACATCGGAGGCCCACGAGGAGACTTCCGCCCAGGCCACGATCCGGCCAGAAGTTCAAGAAAAAACCTCCTCGCCTGTCCTGCTCATGTCAGAGGCCCACGGGACAGCCTCTACTCAAGCCAAGTCCATGTCAGAGGTCCACGGGATGACCTCTTCCCAAGTCGAGTCCATGTCAGAGGTCCACGGGATGACCTCTTCTCAAGCCCAGTCCATGTCTGAGGTCCATGGGATGACCTCTTCTCAAGCCCAGTCCATGTCTGAGGTCCACGGGATGACCTCCATTCCAAGTTCTAGCCCATGTTTTAGCGCTAAATTGAGTCCATGTCCAGGTTCCAGTCCTAGTCCTAGTCCATGTCCAGGTTCCTGCCCTAGTTCTAGTCCATGTCCAAGTCCATGTCCAGGTTCCTGCCCTAGTTCTAGTCCATGTCCAAGTCCATGTCCAGATTTCTGCCCTATTCCAAGGCCAATTTCTGATCCAGTTCCCAGTCAGGTTTCAGGTGCAGTTCCCAGTCCTGCTCCCGTTCACAGTTCCAGTCCAGTTTCCAGTCCAGTTCGTGATTTAGTGGCCAGCTCTGTGTTTGAGTTAATTTCTAGCCCTATTTTTGCATTGGTTTTCCATTCGGTTGCTGAGTTAATCACCAGCTCCGTTCCCAGCTCCGTTCCCAGCTCCGTTCTAGATTTTGTTGACGGTGCAGTTCCTAGCCTAGTTTCCAGTTCTGCACACTCCTCTGTCTCCTCTGTATATTTATTATACTACACTGTATGTAAGTAATTAAACACTTTGGGAGATGCTGTTATAGGAACATTATCAACAACAGGGTGGTGTGATGTTGCTTGATATGATGCAAAGTCACTGTTACTACCCCAAAGTTGATTATTTTCCTATAACAGCACATCCTCAAGTGCTTTATTCCTTTTATACCACAGCAAACTGCGAATGATTGCAAATTGTTATTTATTAAGTAATGGGATGTCATACTTTTTGTTCATTTTTAGTTCCAACCCCAATTGCTGTTGAAATGTAAATAAAAAACAGAATGCAATGATTTGATATCATAAACTCATATTATTCACAATAGAACATAGAAAGCATATCAAATGTTTAAACTGAGGAAATGTACCATTTTAAGAAAAAAATAAGGTAATTTTGAATTTGATGGCCGCAACACGTCTCAAAAAAGTTGGGATGGGGGCAACAAAAGGCTGGAAAAGTAAGTGTTACTAAAAAGAAACAGCTGGAGGTTAATTGGCAACAGGTCAGTAACATGATTGGGTATAAAAAGAGCATCTTTGAGAGGCAGAGTCTCTCAGAAATAAAGATGGGCAGAGGTTCACCAATCTGCGAAAAACTGCATCTACAATTTGTGGAACAATTTCGGAATAATGTTCCTCAACATAAAATTGTGAAGACTATGAATATCTCATCATCTACAGCACATAATATCATCAAAAGATTCAGAGAATCTGGAGAAATCTCTGTGCGCAAGGGACAAGGGTGAAAATCAATATTGCATGCCCGTGATCTTCGGGCCCTCAGGCGGCACTGCATTAAAAACAGGCATGATTCTGTAATGGAAATCACTGCATGGGCTCAGAAACACCTCCAGAACTCATTTCATCAAACACAGTTTGCCGTGCCATCCACAAATGCAGGTTAAAGCTCTATCATGAAAAGAAGAAGCCATATGTGAACATGATCCAGAAACGCCGCCGTCTTCTCTGGGCCAAAGCTCATTTAAAATGGACTGAGGCAAAGTGGAAAACTGTTTTGTGGTCGGACGAATCGAAATTTGAAATTGTTTTTGGACGCCGTGTCCTCTAAACTAAAGAGGACTAAAGAGGAGAGGGACCAGGTCAAAAGCCTGCATCTCTGATGGTATGGGGGTGCATTAGTGCCTATGGAATGGGCAGCTTGCACATCTGGAAAGGCACCATCAATGCTGAAAGGGATATACAAGTTTGAGAGCAACATATGCTTCCATCCAGATTCCATCCCATCTTTACTTCTGAGAGACTCTGCCTCTCTAAGATACTCTTTTTATACCCAGTCATGTTACTGACCTGTTGCCAATTAACCTAATTAGTTTCAAAATGTTCCTCCAGCTGTTTCTTTTTAGTAGCACTTACTTTTCCAGCCTTTTGTTGCCCCCGTCCCAACTTTTTTGAGACGTGTTGTTGTTTTCTATGTTCTGATGTGAATAACATATGGGTTTATGAGATTTGCAAATCATTGCATTCTGTTTTTATTTACATTTTACGCAGCGTCCCAACTTTTTTGGAATTGGGGTTGTACTCCTAATGTCGTAGAAGGTCCATGAAGCAAGTTAATTCCTGTTCTCACTTACGTTATAGCAAGCTATAAACATTCCCTCATTAGCCTCTCTTTAAGTTAATAAGATGAAAAAGAAGCCCAGAGAAAACCGGAAGAAACAGTTTTAAGCACTTTAAGGATACTCGTTCCATATATGTTAAATAAACTCCTCATAGAAACTTCACCATATCATATCAGTGATTATACTTTTTTTTTCTTAAATCATAACCACACCCTGTGGCGCGTCCGCCACACACGTCCCTGTGAACGAGCTGTTACTATAGAAACAATAACGCACTGCATTAAAACGAGTACATTAATATGAACCTGTGATTTGGAGCTGCACTACTTTCAGAGCTGCTGTTAGAGAAGATGTAATAATCAACATCTTCTGACCAATCAGAATCCAGCATTCATTCATGTGTTTATTCCACTACGTTAGCAAGGACAGTAACTGGGTGGAAATATAAAGGATAGATCAAGACAACAACTTTGATCATATGGTATTTTTAAATAACTATAACTCATATTTTAAAAATGATGACCTGTAATTGCTTTATCTATGACCTCATCGTCTTTCAGCAGCTCCAGGATCCTTATAACCTCAGCTGTAAAACCGTTATTCCAGCTTTCTCTGTGTCCTGTAGTCTCGAGAGGTGTGTATTCACAGCGTATTCAAAAAAACATATGCAGAATCTGATATCACTCTAATCTTAAGTGGACTAGCAATTAGCATGGACTTTTTTTGTTTGTTTGTTTGTTGCTAATACGTCGTGTCTTAACTCTATTCGACGGAAGTCAGAAGATGCTGCAGGACCACAGATTTGATGGTGAATATAAAGAGGACCACCTGCCATCTGGGGCTCCCACACTCACAGCCAGCGAGCTTTTTCTTTGACATCAAGTGTTGAACAGATTTTTGGCTTCATTTCATCGTTAGCACTTTTTTTTCCCTCTGTCCCCTGACACATATTTACAATTGTCCTATGTAAAGATGACTCATGTGATGTCTTTAGCATGAAAATCCAAGAAGGGCTTGGCTTTTTTTTTCTTCATATGTAGGCTGCATATGCATTTCACTAAAAAAAACAAAAAAAAAAAACAAACAAAAAAAACAGATTACATACAATAAATACGTTATTACAAATCGCAAATACTTGTTTGTGCACTGAGTATTTGGCTTCCTGCTTGCTTTATGAATCATTAATAGCAATAATCAATAATTATGTCATGAACACACACAATAGAATTGTACATAAACATTTCATAAAGTATTCATGAAAGCTAATTTCTTGTAGCATTAATATTATGATATTAATATAGTGCATATGAATGTCACTTGTAAAAAAAACAAACAAAAAAACTACATTTCTGATATGCTTTCTTAAATTCTTTGAAAATCTCATTTCGTAATTTTAACATTTCACATATTAGTATTCAGCATTATAGTACTGTGAAATATATTTCAGATACAGTTGAGACAATCCAGGTTCCACATTTCCACACTTTTTTTTCCTTCTTACATTTATTGGACATGTGAGACAGGGCTATTCAAGAATTAGGCATAAACATTGATAAACATACAGTAGGGATTGGGATTGGATGATTTTTTTTATCATTTTGGATTGGATCATTTTGCATGTTTATTTTAAAATCCCCTCCTCCTCCTTTTGTGGCCGTCCCAAGTGGCCATTTACTGTATATGATGTACGAGTTCAACACTTCAGAGTCGATGAAAGGGATCTGAAAAACATTATTGATATGTAGCACTGGATTTTCTGAGCCTTGTACAAGTTAAGATGGTTTTTGGAGTTTCCCTCATGACCAAATGGCAATTTTTTAATGTCTTAAAAAATGTTTTGCTCTGTTTAACTCTCCAAAACACTCTCAACTACTACAAAGTTCATGGTAATTACTTCATTACATTATTTTTGTCACAAAACTGGCTTTTTGGTCAATTATATGAATTTTGAAGCCACCAACAGCAGGAAAAAAAAATCCCATACACAAACATGACTGTAAATGTACACAGCATGACATGACATGACGAAATCTCTCATGTGGGAAAAATACATTTAAAAACAATAATAAAATTGTGTGTTATGGAAACACATCTCTTCATTGTGTTTTATTTCTCTGCAAATTATCACTAGGAATTGATTTGCGTTTTGTCCGTGCCTCAAATCGCACACAATTATACTAAATAGTACACCATGATAGTCCTCTACTGCTATTACTTCACCATTTTATCTCTCAGTGCTGTCTGATTCATTCTTCACTTTTCCCATTTTTAAGCCAATGTATGTTGTCATCTGTCGATTGGCATCCAATAAAATCAGCCTTTGCCCCTGTCCCAGAGTGCAGACTGAAACATTTATGTAAAAAAAAGACAAAAATAACCTGTTAGAAATCAGGTTTTCTTATATTTACAGTTTTCATCACTGCATTTTAAGATAACGTGTTGAGATACAAAATGACCTCGTGACGGAGTACCCATAATCCTCCTGTCCTGTGGCCCTCGTGCTATCGTGAGTCCTCTCGTGACATTGCCGTGAGACGGCCGGTCAGCTGTAAATTTACTGCTCGTCCTGCTCTTATCGTAAATTGATAGAGCGTGTGTGAGTGGGCAGTAACACAGGCGTATAAAGCATCCGCTCCTCTGTTTAGCCATTGATAGAAACACATTGATTCTCCTCCTGTCGTTCGGGGCTATGAAAATTATAATACGGAACAGAGATTAGACGGAAATTATCGTGGCCCGAAGGCATTTACGCAGGTGAGGGAGAGGAAGGAGGGGAAAAAAAAACGGCTTCAGCCCACAAATAATGATAATACATTAGGTTCTGTGCGATTGGTATTATTGCTGTACATTATGTATGTTCCATTTATACGACCTCAGACGCTGCAGCCGCGCTGATGGATAGGTAATTATTCTCTGCGCCAATGAACACTTATCAGGCCCACCGCTGTTTATTGCCAAAATGAAGAGCACTTGTCAGTCAAGGTCACCACTTTGTGTGTCCTTTTTAATAGTTCTTTCACAGTTGTTGAACCTTGCATGTGGGCTCTTTAAGCGCAGCACTGGCAGGGTCTTTATGAAGCCGCAGAGTTCCTCTGCCCAGAGGGAGAGCTGCGCTTTATTAATCTCGCTATTTGGGCTCACTGAAGGTTTTCCGGGAAACACTATAGGAAAAGAGGACAGTATTAATGTCGATCTAACCTGAGTGGGAATGTAATAATATGCAAACATGTAATTTAGCTCTGCGTCTTTGTCTGTGTCTGTGTGTGTGTGTGTGTGTGTGTGTGTGTGTGTGTGTGTGTGTGTGTGTGTGTGTGGTAAGTTCAGCTGAAAAATGTAACTAGGGGGCCAATATTAATGCATGAATGATTTTGCTGCACCAGCCAACACTAAAATGACACATAGTCCGCACTGCAGGACGTACGCTGGCCTTGGGACAAACACCATGCTCTAGCGTTCATCGCCTCAGCATCATGTCGCTTTAAGCCTCTGAGATTCCAATTAACTGTATCTCGTATTAACGCTGTGTTACATTTCAATACGGATGTTGAACGATTTTAACTGTTAAGTGAGTGTTTCATTTGTTTCCGAGACGATATCACATGCATCAAACATCTGAAGTGTGAAAGATAAATCTGGAGCAGCCAACAAG
This sequence comes from Cranoglanis bouderius, assembly GCA_023630585.1. Lineage (NCBI taxonomy): Eukaryota > Metazoa > Chordata > Actinopteri > Siluriformes > Cranoglanididae > Cranoglanis > Cranoglanis bouderius. The sequence continues at coordinate 7,334,844 of CM042539.1, forward strand.
TCCATAGAGTGTGAAGAAATATGATAGAATTGAACAGTACCTGCTATCCTGGGGGATCTGCCGTCTATCCTGGGAATACCGGGCGTGAAGCAGGAATACACCCTAGATGTCTATCATACACACATTCACACCTTATCTTATGTCATTTATCTGAGCCAATCCAGCTGACAGCATGTTTTTGGACATTGGGAGGAAACCTGAGGAACAGGAGGAAACTCCACACGGAGAGTAACCCGAGCTCAGGATCGAACCGGGGCGCTGTGAGGAGATTAATGGTCTTTATAACAACTTGACTTTGTAGCACTGTAAGATTTGTGGATGTTTTCTTGTTTGCTTGAGTAGGGCTGAGCAACTAGATGATATAATATCAACATTATGATAAATGATGTCACTTTTGTAAGATATCTCTGGTATCATGACATTTAAGAAAAAAAAAAAAAAAAAGTATAATAATTACAAACTCCAACCGGAAACTGATTTGATGGTCTTTTTTTTTTTTTTTTTTTTTTTAACCAAATCTTTAAAATGTTAAAACTTGTAAACTTTAAAACTTTTTAGTACTTAATAAATAAAAGTTTTTTTCATAGACCTTAATTAAAAGTACTGAACTTTCACAGATTTTTAAATGCAACACGTTTTGCTTGTAGTTTGTAAGCAAACCTATACATCATGTATCATCAAAATGTCATCTAATATCGTGATATGGGGGGTTGGGGGGTCCGAATCCCACCTCCGCCCTGTGTCTGCGGAGTTTGCATGTTCTTCAAGGGTTTCCTCTGGGTACTCTGGTTTCCTCCCCACTCCAAAGACATGCATTGTAGGCTGATTGGCATTTCCAAATTGTCCGTAGTGTGTGAATGGGTGTGTGAGTGTGTGTGTGTAATTGTGCCATGCGATGGGTTGACACCTTGTTCAGGGTGTCCTCCGCCTTGTGCCCCGAATCCCCTGGGATAGGCTCCAGGCTCCCTGTGACCCTGTGTAGGATCAGCGGTACAGAAAATGGATGGATGGATGGATATTTTTGGTCACATGACCCACCCCATGCTTTGCTGATAATATTACACAAATGAATCTACAGTTTGTTATTTAGCAGAAAGGAGAAATACACAATCATCAGGCCAGCTCTAGGAATCTTTCCACACTGATGCTGTGTTGAATCTTGATTAATCCAGATGAATTCAAATTCATCTTGTTAATGCTTTAATTTGGATCCAAATTTAGTTTGCCAACCTATAAATCCAGTTTGTTAGGACATAATCCACTGTAATCCAGTTCACTGTGTTCTGTCTTACCTTGTGTGTCCCCATAACATCCTCACACATTTTATTTAAACAGACAGAGATGTAACATCATCTCAAACTCTGTGACAACCCAGAGATACGATACTGTATAACCAATATTTCAAAACCTATTCCGTCTAAACTTTCCGCCATATAGGGAACTTAAGTGTATAAATGAACAGTTCTGTCTCTATCTCATGTTTCACCAATGACGTGAGTCACATTGATCCACTTCTGCAGCCTGGGTTTTTGTGTGAGTTTGTTTCCCGGGGCCGTGTCTTTCAGACGTTGTGAGCTGTCATTCTGTTCCTCCCTGTGACACAGTTGACGCTCAGCGATTATGACAAGCGCTGGACTTCAGCCGCAGAGCCTGACAAATATTTCTCCAGGTGAAATGCTGAAAGCACCAGATATCCAAACACCATGCAAACATATCTTTAAAATACACTTTTTAAGTCTAAGTGTTTATTAATCTCTAGGCTACAAAAAGCTTGAATTAAACTGATACTTTATAGATTGAACATTGCAACGAATTGCACTCTATTTCTATTATTAGGTACAGTATATCTATTATAAATTATATCTATCATGAGATATAGGTTTGGTCACAAAATGCTAGCAATACAGTTAATACTGCCTAAAACTTTTGCACAGTAATAAATTATTATTATTTCTAAAAAGAAAAAAAAAACAACAACCCTGAAATGGATAAAAAAAAAAAAAAACATTTTAATCTGTAAAAATATTATCATTTTACAAGTTTAAAGATTAAGTAAAACATTTTGAAAATCAAATCAGTTTGTAATTAAATTTATTAACATATATTCAATATCAATATTTCATATGTCATAATTACATGCAGTCCTATCCTTGTCCAGCATTTTATTTATTTAATTTTTTGGTCCAAGGATTATTTTATCCAAGGATTACGCTGTTTTGAGACATGGATGTTCTTGTAACCCTAGATTTTCATCATTTTTCTACTTTTGTTTCATTTACGTTCATGAACATGTGACAAGAAAAATAGGATTTAACAAAAACAGAATTGTATTTGACAGTTCTCAGCTAAAACCTTGGCACAGGCCCATGTTTTAGCTTTCAGTGATTATGTCCGAGTAAAATGTCTGTTTTTTCCCCCATCGATTGTGTTGCTGTGAATTCCTGATTTTTTTTTTTCCACTCAAAGTGACCGGTTTAGATGAGACACACAACTGTGGATGATTGGGGGGTGATCGTAGTGTAACACGCACTCATTCGGCCCGTGGCAGATCACCTGTATGAAATGGCATGGGATTTTCCTGGCAAGTGTGAATTAAACACAGGATAGAGTTACTGTAGTAAGAAATACAAAGACCTGGTCTTGGTCTCTGTAACTTTTGAGCTGTGTACATTGGTGTGCTGGTGGTCGTGTGTGTGTGTGTGTGTGTGTGTGTGTGTGTGTGTGTGTGAGAGAGAGAGAGAGAGAGAGAAAGTCTCAGACTGATCCGTTGGCAGATGACCGGTAGCTTTGCTGCAGAGCCCACGCTGCACTTCACGGAGCGAGAGGCAATCTTGTCACCATGCACCACTCCAGGCCTGCCTCTCTCTCTCTTTCTCTCTCTCTCTCTCTCTCTCTCTCTCACACACACACACACACACACACACACACAACACACACACACACACACACACACACACACACACACACACACACACACACACACACACACACACACACACATCTCCAAATTCATCCATCACCACGGAAACCGCCACAGGCCTCGCTTCTTGCACAAAGACAGTTTTGACTGGGGTGTTAAGAGCCAAGATGCGCACAGTCAAAATGCCAGGGATTTTACATGCCAAATTAAAAGGGGAAGGAATGCTGATTTGGACGGCGTAATGAGATGAAGGGATACAAGAAGACATGCATTTATACATGTGAGAGACGTGACCTAATCTGAAAGCATCTCTCTGTGTTCGAAGCAGTTTTTTTAAACTATTGTACAGCTTGATTTATTCTCTGCATTTATTACATTTGAATCACTCAGCAGACACTTTTATCCAAAGAGGGTTACAGTTGAGCTGAACAGGTGAAAAGCTCAGCTTCTGAGTGCTGGGATTTGAACTCACAACCTTCTAATGAGTAGCTCCACATTATGCTGCTATACAAAAAACAGTGTGGTCTAACAGATATTATTTCTAATACATGTGAGCAATCGGAACTAGACACGTGTAGTTCTAATCCACGTCGCAGACGTGCTATTTGGATTTGCATCTGCATTCGCTCAACAAACAGCTGTTAGATTTGAGTGTGATATGAAGTGGCAGGGCCTGCAGTTGTTCTTGTTTGTTCCACGAACTAAGCCTTGACACGATGGCTTCTGGCAATGGTTTGTGCTGAAATCCACATCTTTGACGAGCGTCAGCATTGCTGACCACCAGCCTCGCTGCGGCCATGTTGCCAGGAGAAAGAGAACGAGGAAATGGAAATTTCACTACGTTCTGCTTTCGGGTGTCTCTGACTGGATCGCTGGCAGCTGCCAAGTCTTGTGCCATCTCTAGCTGTCAGCAGGTCCTGAGATCCAGAGGTCAGACTAACATCTGGCCCCTCTGCCTCATCCTTTAAGCTCTGTCACTGGACAGCATCTGTTTATAGCCACCCACCCACAATCTCCTGTGACGGAAGCCAGGATCGGCTTTGATCACCTCTAGCACCATCTCGCACTCGTATATGTAAAATCAGATAGTTTACAAAAATGTTTGTTTTTTTTTAGAAATATACTACAGTTTGTATTAGAATTGAATGCAATTCTAATACAAGTCTATTTCAAGTGTTAGATGACAATAATAAACAATTTAAATAAATTCACTGCATTCGCAAATTTATACAACTGAAGGGCAGGTATTAAATTGTTGGAAGCTCATTTCTGCCATTTGAAGAGTATTGTCGAAAAAAATATTATTGATTAAATTATTATTTCATTACAGTTTCTTGAAATTACGTCTCAGGGTCACAAAATGATAAGAACGAGAATAAAAAAATGAGAATTATGACTTTACTGTGGTTTCATATTCGATAAATGTTGCACTTCTGCAGACACTTTTGAGTCTGTTAAGAGCATTTCTTATACATATACTGTACCTTATGAACAAAACACACTTATGTCTTTATGATTTTATTTTGCACTCATAATATTTTAAAATAATATTTTTTTCCATGCATCTTACTACCTTTAAAAGCTGTGTAGTTGATATAACACTATAATCGTTAACATACATAAATAAAACTTTCGGTTTTAATTAGCACAGAGTCAATTAGCACACACAAAAACCTAAATTAATCCCACTCCTCCCCCTAGTTTGTGTTATCTTTGTCAATTATATGCAACACAGTTATTTACTGCACACGCAATGTTTTTTTAAAAACATTTTTATACAACATGAGCAAATAGGGGCATAGCATTTCAACAGAAATATATTTTTTCAAACGGACCACCCAAAACAAGGTTGTGTCAAAGCGGTTGCATGATGGCCTCTGAGGGGTCGAAACCATTGAACACGGTTTGAATGACAGGGAGAACTGGCACACACATCAAGCAGGTGTTGCAATCATCGAGAAGAAATACGTACGCTGTGAATTAAAGATGAAGCCGTGTAGACAGCAGGAACAGAAAGGAGATAAGAGGTGATTACACTACAATGTGCCGATGTGCTACACATACTGATTTGCACTACCTCGAGATCCCTGAGGTCACAAACCCACAGGATTAAACGTAATAACCGTGGGCTTTGTAAACAAAAATGTCGTGTGATGTCTCACTCCTGAAGAACATTTCATTTCTGGTGAGCAGACAGCTGTTCTGTAACATATTGCAAATTCATTATTCAGACGGCTGCCGTCTCTCGACTGCCCATGTTATGTCAAAGTGCTTTAAAGCATTTATATCGCAGGGTTCGGAGATGAAATTTGTTAAGACGCAAAGAGCTTGACAGAAAGTCGTCAGAAACAAGGATTTAGCAGGAAGTGATTTGTTTAGCAGTCAGTTTTTACATGGCTTTATGGTTGTACAGCAGCATCAGTGCAGAACTATGTGAATATTTTAACATAGTTATTTATAGAGAGCATATTAAGAAAACCTTTTACAGGCTTAAAGGTGCAGTAGTCAAATTTTTTTATTCCTTACTTGTACAAATAAACTGGAAGATTTGTAGAACATGATAAAAAAAAACCCAATGAATTAAGCTGTGGCCTTAGTAAAAGTGTATTAAGTTGCTGAGAAAACAGCTCCCTAGTTAAGTAGTCAGGGCACTGATAAGGGAGTCGGCCATTTTAAGGGCTGTCTCAACCGCAAAATCCTTCCAGTGCACTGGAACGTTCGCACCCTAAAAATCCCACAATGCACCGCAAAAACCAGGGAGCATAGATGCTCACTATGTTCCCTTACTAGAAATTATGTCATATTTTCTGAAGCCTCTCAGCTTGAAAAAAAAATGGAGGACAAACTCTCAGCCAACTTCATCTACAAATGTAAGTAGCTTGTTATTGTTGTTGTGGCTCCCAAATGATTACTTAAGTTATCGATTTTTAACTTTATTTGATGTTCTATATACAGTTTGTTTGAGTTTAATGACTTTTAAGTGTTTAATGATTTTTTAAAAATCCACTAACTAGCCTACAACCTTGCTTCACATATTTCTAACAAATTTATATGACATATAAAATGTAATCATTTTTATGTTTTAAATTTTTGGTTACGTTTTACAACGTGAGTACGTAGTCATCATGTTGCCAGAAATTGAGTCATCAGTGTCCCAATGTGCAGTGAGCCAGAGTCCTTACCAGTACCCCAACTCGTGTACACTATATACTGATTCATCACCTACTGAACTAGGGAGCTGGTTGAGACACACCCCGACTTCTGGTCCACTCTACTCTACAGGCCACCATAGATCCTGGGGGCGGAGTTTTGTGAACATGTGTGGGTGTCATTCAAATATTGAACCCACCTAACTGTTCTTTTGAAAAATAAAAAAGGGCTAATCTTACCTAATGCACCTTTAAAACGTGATAAACATGATATTTGATATATATACATGTAATTTGTATCTGTATTTGGATTTGGACCCAAAATGGGCGTGGCCTAAATCAAAAGTTACCAAAAGATATGAACACTACTACTGTACCCCAAGAAATACTGGAAAACCTTGTTAAAACAGAAACCCAGATGTTGAAATGTCAATTCCTCAACCTCAGCTACATCACTCCGATAAGTTCCAGTTGTCAGTCCAGTCGTGCGCAGGTTTTATTATTGTTGTTTGTACATTCCCACAATATTTTCTACCGAAACAGACAGCAGGGTGCTATTTTTTTATTTTTATTTTTTAGTAAATTCTACATCTTATCTGTGGGAAACATATAGGACAGCCATTTTTAAAGTGAACATCAGCTCTGCCTTCTTCACACCACAGCTGCAGGGTCGGCACTCAGAGCTCAGAAAGCTGACCTAATGATGGACGCACTGCCTAAAATCACCGTCTCCCCTCCAGGAAGTCCAGGAAAAATCACTGGGATCTTGAGAAATCTTGGCAATGAGTTGTGGGACGCCATTAAAAAGACAAACGCGATTATATCTTGCTGAGTTTTCGTGATCGTTAGTAAGGTCAGGCTAAAGAGATGTGACATATAAATTACTCTCCCTCTTTGCTCCTAATGCGACTCGGCATTTCGAGGGAATATCTCCCAGACAGGCCAAATGACAAAAATACTTCCGGATAATGGAGCAACAATTTGGCGAGTCATCTCTGTAGTCTGAATGGAAATGTTAGGGATGTAGAACGATGTAGATCAGAATCACAAAATGTACAGAAACTAGAGCCTCATGATTGTGAGAGATTGTGGAGATTTGGTTAAATACAACATTTGCATTGCATTAAGATGACATTTACATAAATGTCTGACTCTCCACCAATTCTGAAGCTGACAGGAAGATGATCTTTGGTTATATCTCCGCTTGTGAAGGCGTTGCTCTGTGTTTTGTGTTTGTAGGTTGAGTGTGTTAGCATTGTCTCTCTAACCTGTGTGTTCATTGAAAGCCCCCTGGAGAGTGACATTTTCCGCAGGCGAGTGCAGGTCCGTAATGTGACTGTCGGGCGAGCCTTGGAGTCTAGCATCATGTCTCGAGCTGCCCACCTCTCATCTTGCGTCTGTGTCACAGGACAGACCTCCCACCACTCTGGAGCTGAGACCGGGAACACTGTTTCTATGCTAAACTGTGTCAGGGTTACCTGTTATAGCAGCTAGAAAATAGCAGTTCTCTTTAGCAAGCTTGTTTTGAACCTTATTTAGTGTGTAACATAAGCGAATTAAATGCATGTGTACACTGTATACATGCTATACCATTAATACTGTTGCAAATGTATGTATGTATGTATTAGAAAAATATCTGATTCATATTAATGTGCTCATTCTAATACTTTTCTATGGTAAAAACTTACACAGGGACTTGTATTATATGACCCTAAAGGAAAAGTTTTCTGTCTCTTAATATTTATGGAAGGAGTCTCCAGTACCAGTGTCAGGGCTTGGTAACACTCAGGGTTGTCACGCTTGTGGTTTTGAAGGTAAGGTGACATTTTTTTGGGCTAGTTTAAAAATAATTCACCCGCATGAAAATGTTTTAAAACAATTCATCAGAAATAAATTGCATCAAACATATGCTATCTCAAGCACACAGTAAGGCATATTACGTACCGCGATACCACGATACTGCAAATCAGAAATGCATGCGCACCACAGTGACCTTGTTTCCAAGACAGAAAAAGGTGTCTCCCTTTTCCAAGCAAGAAATTATGCTCAGACCTGGCAACCCTGTTCAGAGGTAAAACTGTATGTCAGGTTAGTGCCTAAGAGGTGCTGAACTACAGTACCCATCAGCCACTGCACATCACATCACCACGTCACATTGTTCATGCACATCTGTTTCCTGTTTCACATTTATTAGCACCACTATTTAAGTCCTAGTTTTTCTGTATGTTTTTGTCAAGCTTTTATTGCCGTTCATGTCGTGTCTGTGTATTGCCTTGCCTACCATGGTTTAGACCACAGTCTGTACGTTTTGTTGTTTTGTGTTTATTCACGGTGTTAGCCATTTATTTTGCACTACTACAGACTACAAGTCTGCACCTGCATCCGCCTTCGCCTCCATAACCTGACACTGTAACTTGTAACTTTTTTCTGAAATGGGAAAATCTTCAAGACAAAGGAGTGTGGTTTCTTGGTATCATGTTGTCAGGTTTGTGTATTATTAACTTCTAGAAAGAGGAAAAAATAGAAGCTGATGAGGGAACAGCTCTCTGTAGCTGCTATAACATAAGTGATAATAGGAAACATGTTTCATGGACATTCTAGAACATTAAATGTAACTATAAACGGATAAAAGTAATAGTAAAAAGTAAAAGTAATAATACAACATTTATGGGTTTTTTAACAGTAACTCCACCTCGTCTACACGTTGGTCTACATCACATCACTCATTGGTCATTGGTTATTTTCCTATAACAGCACACCCATGGCCAAGTGTTGTATTGCTTACTTTACCAAATCAAAACATCTTTGTTGTATTTATCTACCCAATGTTAAAGAATAAAATTTGATAATTTGTCACTTTTTTTCATTTCTCCATCAGTTACTGTATGTCATCATTTATCCATAAAATTCTGTACTATTGAAGCTGTCACACTAATGACACAACTTTTTACAATAGTAAGTAAGTGTTCCTTTAACTTTGCTCAATAGTCTAATCCATGGGTGTCCAATCTTATCAACAAAGGGCTGGTGTGGGTGCAGGTTTTCATTCCAATCATTCAGAAGCCAGACCTGATTCCACCTGTTTAATCAGTCGATCTTGGCTTTCAATAGCCTTATGTGTGGCTTCTGCTTGGTTGGAATGAAAACCTGCACCCATACCAGCCCTTTCTGGATAAGATTGGACACCCCTGGTCTAATCTAGCTAGATAATCTAATCTAGCTAGTTAATATTTGCGGAAACAGGGCTAGCTAATACTGGACAACATCCACACAATATTATCTTTGCGATTCTCATAAGTTTCACAGCAGTGGAATAAAATGTTTACGCAGATAGTTACATGTAAATTTCACATGCTGTATTTGCATTTTTTTGGAGTACACGTTGATAATTTTTGGTCTGTAGACCACTGTTTACTTTATAGTGCGGAAAGATATTCTAAGCGATGTGGGAAAGTTAACACGTATGGAATAAAACACAAAGCACAACGTCATCCTGTTATAGGAAAATAATGAACAACAATGTAGTGTGATGAAGCGGAATTACCGAAGCTGATTATTTAGCTATCAGAGCAAAAGATCAACACACTGTACTTTTTTAAAATTAATTTATAGTTACAAGGTTGTGGAACATCTGCAAAAGATCCTGTTTTCATTTATGTTACAGCAGCTATACCAGGAATGACCAGCTATACCAGTAATGACCAGCTATACCAGTAATGACCAGCTATACCAGTAATGACCAGCTATACCAGTAATAGCAGCTATGACGAATCAGCATTTTGGTATAAATAATATTAATATCCAGCTGTAAATATTCCACTGATAGCCACGTGGATGTTTTATCGTGTCCAGCCATGTGGACTTGGAGGTTAACGGTAAATTCTGGGTAGATTCCTACCATCGCTCCGATGTAGCCGTGGTCTCCTCTGATCTGTGATTAAACCTGCATCTGTAAGTATTGTGCGATGAATCAAAAGCATTTTTCTGCTCACTGCTCCTCAGTCACCTTCACAGCTGGGAGGCCACGCTCGTCTCGTTTGTACCGGTCTTGTCCCGTCTCGTCTCCCCCGGTGTTGTCTGCCTGCTCCTTATTTTATAGCCTTTAAATCTGTGCCACTCATTAATGTCGTAACGGTGCACAATTTAACCAGTGTCGCTGGCTGTTTGCGCGTCCTGCTTTACGATATTTACACAAGGCAAGTGCTCCTGAGTAAAACTGTTATCTGTGACGGCTGTGTCTGTTTCCCTGCTTTGTACAATGCATGAAGTACTTCAGATGTTCAGCCTCCCGTTTATCCGATTCAGTTTATTCATCAAATATCATATATATATATATATGATATTTTATATATATATATATATATATATATATATATATATATATATATATATATATATATATATATATATATATATATATATATATATATATATATATATATATATATATATATAGCGCGTCTAGACTACCATCTTTGAACACAAACACAAAAAAAAAATCAGGGATAGAAAATCCGGACCGAAGAAAGACGTTGCATTTTGATTTTCTGTCAAATGTAATATGATTTAAAATAAAAGCCTATTTTAAAAAAATCATATACAAGAATTAATATAAATCTAATATGAGCCCTATTTGTAGTGATCACATTAACTCAACTCAACTCAACTCAAGTCAGTTGAGTTAATGTGATTATTACAAATAGGGCTCATATTAGATTTATATTAATTCTTTCTAGGATATTTTTTAAAAAATAGGCTTTTATAACTATAACTATATAATTAATAACTGTATATGGAGTTTAATTTAACAAAATGGCTTCCATGCTCATTATCAGCAGCTTAGAAAACAGCACATCAAAATATTTTGCATTGTATTGTCTTTTTTATATTTCACACAGACAGTTACTTGTGCACACAACTCAATGAAGCTGAGCTTGTGAAACCGTAATACGTGCGTCATTTGATACAGTCGATTTGATCTCGTTTTCATGTATTTTGAAATGTTTTTGAAATAATGCCAGTGTTTTGCTCTGACACCCATCCTGGGCAGCTTCTCACTCAGTAGAAGTGATTGGATGGTATTAAAGGCACTGGAAAAAAAAAACAAAAACAAAACATGATTCTCACAGTCCCACTTCTAACATCGCTCATTTTCATCTGGATGGTAGAAGTGGCACTGTGAGAATCATGTTTTTTCCCCCACAATGCTAATTGCCATTAGCTTAGTCTCTTCCCATAATGCTAGCTAACAACACCTTACTATTCCACAATGCTGTCTAACTTTAGCTTAATCTTTTTTCCACAGTGCTAGTGTGGATATTCTTCTATAGTGTCCCTGTTATGTTAATATAGCAGCACTTATTTGTTAATTTTTTTTTTTAATGTGACGTAGTTGTTAGTTGGCTTTATGTTTGTCTGTTAAAAGCATTCCTTACCATTGACCTCTTTCAACAGTGCCTGATAAACGGACTGTCATCTCCTGCTACCGTTACACTGCGGTTATTCCACTTTAAAGCAGTTCACGTGGAAAACACTCGAGTGATTTTCCTGATTGCGGCGTCCTCCATGACGAGGCAGTGACTGTCATGTGAAGCTGGCACAGGGGACATGCACGTCAGCTCGATGAAGACATTAAACTGTACGCCCGTCCACCAGGACGCAGAGCACTGACCTGTCCATGAAAATACTTCCCTAATTGGTGTTGTGTGGTGGTGATGTGGGCGTGTCGTCCTCTAAAACGTCGTCTCTGCACACGTCCAGTGCACGTCACTGTCAGTAAAACCAGGGAAATCTTTTTAATAAGAGCACGGTTATGTAAACACCATCCAGCTAGAAACTTTTCGACGTTGTGTGTGCTATCATTTGCGTCCAGACATGTGTGTCAGTGCCATGTGTTGCGATGTGTCATGTTGCTTGCACAAATATAAAAATTGATGCTGTTTAATCAGTCCACTGAGCACGCAATCGAACAGAGCTCCGAGTCACACGCTTGTCATTCAGAGTGAGACGCAACGTTAACGTAAATTAAATTCATACCGTTACAGACCAAAGGCAGTGTGTGGTGCTTATTAGCTTAACGTCAAGGGTTATTTAAGGTCAACTGCATAAACACGCACTCTACATTTGCGAGCTTTAGTATTTTAAATATTCAAAAGCAAATCAATTTCAGTGGAGTAACACATTAGTGGGCGTTGATGTCTAACATTTATTTTTAATCGGGCTCATTATCCTCAGGCTTAATTATGACGATAAACATCCTTGCCTAAATGAATGAGGTGGCTCTGTCAGGAAGGCTAACCTGTCAATAACTAGCATTCTATTAATAAACGATAGAAACTTTAATTGTGACTATTTTATTTATTATTTTTTTCTTATATTCTTCAAGACCTCTTTTTTTTAAAATGGACTTCGAAGACGGCCTGCGAAACCCTTCATATAGGGAAATGTTGATATTTTCTACTATATATAGCCTGAAAACTACAGATGTTCCTAAAATGCAGTGAAATATGTTTCTTTTTTTTATATATCTCAAGCACAAGTAGCATACTAGCATTTTAAAATCTTAAATCTTAAATTTTAAAATTGAAAGATTTCATTCCAGCTCTTGTCACTTTGGGATCTGATTAATTGATTAGGTTTATGTTTGTTTTGCTGCAGCATGTAGCCCTCAAACAACTTGATCAAGGCGTGACATTGGCTGAGTGACGAAATCACGCAGTGAGGTTTTAGACATTTTTAGACAGACTGACTGTTTTTACCACCTCATTTGTCAATGATCTATTGGCGATTTAGAGTAACCACTCCACCTACATTGTGGCACAGACGCGCTCTCACAGCTTCAGGGTTCCTGATTCAATCCTGCGCTTGGGTTACTGTCTGTGTGGTGTTTTGCTTTGTATTATCAGGTATCCATGTTGGATCTATCTGTACCTCAACCCTGACCAGTATAAACCGCTTGCTGAAGATGAAAGAAACGAATCCACTTACCACCATGCTTTTGGGAGGTGGGAGGAAACCGGAGAACGCAAAGGAAACCCATGCAAACATGTAGAGAACATGTGGAACTCCAGGATTGAACCAATGAGCATTAAGTTCAATTCAGTTCAATTTTATTTGTATAGTGCTTTTACAAATGGACATTGTCACAAAGCAGCTTTGCAGAAGTATATAAACTCATGATATAAATTTTAAATGTATAAATTTATCCCTAATGAGCAGCCAGAGGAAAAACTCGCTGAGACGACATGAGGAAGAAACCTTGAGAGGAACCAGATTCAAAAGGGAACCCATCCTCATCTGGGTGACAAAGGATAGTGTGATTATGAATAATTCCCTTCTATAACTGTGTGCTACATGGTCAATAGTGCAATTGTGTAACCAGGAAATTCATTGAAGTCTGTTTTGTTGAAGTTATCAACTGTTCACTGATGGAGACTTGAGTGCAAAACTGTTCGTGGCAATTGCAGTCCTAAAGCTATCATAGCAATTGTAGTTCTAAGCCATCGTAGCAAAAGTGCATGGTGCTATGAGATGGCAACCCTACCCGCTAACCCTAACCCTACCCGCGTTACCATGACGCCCGCCAAATAAAATGGCTAGTCAAATATGGGTGTATGTTGATATCTTCTTTTTTGGATCCTGCTATATTAATAAGCCAAGGTAGCCACTTCTGTACGTTCAAACGTCCAACAAAGTTATACTGTAAAAAAAAAAAAAAAAATCAAGATGGAGATTATTTTCAACAATCAAATCCATTTAAGAGCACCCCAAACGTAAGTGAGTTAGCCACCAGCCTTAGTGACCTGACACTTAAACGTCTGAACGTCTCCAGCGGTCGGTATTATGACTAGCCGAAGCTCCAATGATAAAATATACGACTTCAGTTACTTTAACAAAAAGGCCGGTTGTAAGACAAGACAAGGGTGGATGACCTTCAGACGTTAACCATTCCTGCTAATTGACTAATAATAAAATGTTTTTATTGTTTTGTGAAAGCCTTTAGGATAATTGAATTTTGCACCACTCCTTCAGCCTCAGCGCTTTTGCTGAGGTTGTAAAACATGACTCTTAATGGCCATAATGAGAAAGATTACAATGGTGGCCGTGATTTCGTCGCTTCCCTCCCCCCAGTCTTCCTTCCACCAAACTTTACATTGAAACCATCCTCATTAGGCCGGAAAATACAGCGCACAAGCCCATTGGTCCTCATTAGCATCCGCCAGGCCTCTGCACGGCCGACCGTCCTGACATCTTTTAATTAGCTCTCTACAAATCCAATCATTTTAATAACTGGTGTTAATTTTCATTTTTCACGGCTTTCCATGTCAGTGTTTCATTTTAACGACGTCTTTGGGCAGAAGATGGCACGTAACGTGGCCTTGTCTTGCTCTTATAGTTATTAGATTAGGCTTTTTATCAGATGTTTCAATCTCTGTCAGCGCCTGAGACTGGCTGAGCTGAGCAAGACTCAGAGCGTAACATGATGTAGTTGTAGGAATCACCTGTTAGGGAGTAAAGACGCCCTTTACAGAAATGTCGAGTGAAATTAGTAACCAGACGTGAAGCTTACACACGTGATTTTTCCACATGGGGTTTCATTTTTTAAAATTTTCGATTAATGTGATCACATATTATTCGTGTAAATGTCATATTTCCTTGATCATATGTGAAATGGATGTGATTTTTCCATAAAGCTGAGGCTTTGGTCGAGTTCCTGTGGACTGACGGATCTTTTCATTGGGCGTCAGAGGGAGTGTGTGTTGTATGGCAGGTTGTATGGCAGGAATACACTGTGGATAAGACTCCAGTTCATCGCAGAGCACCAAGCACACACCGTACACACACATAGCGGAAATGTAGAATAGCCAATCCACCTACTGGAATGGTTTTAGGAGAAACCAGAGAGCTCGGAGGAAACCCACATGAAGGACATGCACAGAAACTCCGAGCAGACAGTAAGCCGAGCTCAGGATCGAACCAGAGACCCTCAAGCTGTTAGAAAAATAAAAAATAAAATAAAAGAATAATAGACTGAGACATTAAAAAACTGTTAAAAGCATAAACTGCATGAGTTATTACATTTACATTAAAAATGTTTTATGGATTTTTATTACTTGAATTAGTTCAAATAATAAAATATATTAAACAATTAAAAAATTTTTTTTAGTTGGCAAATTGTTGCCGTATGGCAACAGTGTGCAATGGTGGAAAGTATCATATAGGGAAAATGCAAAATGTCTGAAATTACACCAGTTTTCCTTACTTTGAATGTGAAAAAATGTAAAGATACTATTAGAGAAGCCTAGTGTCTTTTTTTGCTACTGTATGCAGGGCTGTTTCAGTACATGAATGCACATACCAGGGTTCCATTATAGCATGTTGTCGCCATATGGCAACAATTACATTTTACCATTTAACAGAATGCTCAAAATATATAAACTTGTTTAAATGACAAAAAAAAACAAAAAAAAAAAACCTTAGCTCAGATAGTGTTAGATAGTGATAGTGGTAGTTTTGCCTAAATATTGAAAAATTTATCAAATTTTGAGAGCCCTCTGAATGTGACCTTCACCATGCCATGTGATTGCAGAAAAGGAAGTGCAAACAGCTTGTACTGGTCATGTGAAATGGCTTTTTTTTTTGTTATGTCAAGGTTAAAGCCCCCTTTTTCCGGTTACATAGGATAATAGTAGTTTTGTATTATTGCCTATCAAAACATTGGAGATAAATTAATTGTTGCCATATGGCAACACCATGCAGTAAAGGGTTAATTGAAATAAAATGCTTTATATAAAATCTTGTTTACACGAAGGAAAGGAAAAAGCTGATTTGAGATAATGTGTAATATTTATCTGTAATGATTCTAATTTCTTAGCAGCTCTAGGATCTAAATTTTGAGGAAAAAAAGAGGTAAGATGTCTTCGGATAAGATGTCTCTTCAACGATCTGGGCTAAACCCTGTTCAATCCGATATCAAATCGGCCCTTATTTGATGTCATTACTTACTACAAGTGTAAACAGTGACTTTAGGAATACTTCACACACCATTTCTGTGGAGCGTCATATATATTTTACCTCCATTTCACACCTCCACGTGTTCAGAGGCGCTAGTCCCTTGACAGGCTCTAAATTGCCTTGTTTGCTCAGCACACACACACAGAAACAGATGCTGTTCCTCTGCGCCGGATCATTCACTCCATCCCCTGGTGCTTAGTGGAAGAACTCCCCTGCATCACACACACATGCACACACACACACACACACACACACACACACACACACACACACACACACCATGTCTTCATATACACACACATGTAATTAAAGTCATACTGTATATAATATTAATAATAATAATAATGTGTGTATAATAATACACACATCATATAATAATATTTTGATGTCCAAACTACTTTGGAATTCGTTTTAAATGATCTAAATTTGTGATGCATGAATCAATGAATATGCATGAATATGCTAATTAGAAATGCCCCTATCATCGCTGCTAATTTCGTTTTGCAGGACCATTTTTAATAATCATATCACTCAGAAAATTCGAACGCTTCTGCAACGTTGCTGCGTCTCACTATTTAGCTGTTGTTATGAAATACAGGGGGAGTTGGATGCAATCGCTGGGGAGAAGGTTATTATATTTAGGGGAAAACACAAAATAACACCAGGGTCCCAAAAACAAACAATAATCCACAAGAAACAGGAACATGAATAATCCAAAAGGAGGTGAACATAAATCCACAAATGAGCAGGGCAGTAATTCAAAATAATAATGAGGCAAGGTAATCCACAATGAAAAGAAACGTGAAAACAAAACCAAACAAAGCAAACACATGACATGAGGCTATGGACTACAAACAAAGAACTATGAGCTATGGTCAATGGTCTAAGGGCGAGAGAGGGCGAGAGAGCGCGAGAAGGTAGCAGGCATACAGCATATGCTTAAACTAACTCTAATACTCCGCGTCTAGACGGAAACGGGAAAAGGTTTAAATACACAGAATAAACAAGGACTAACACAAAGCAGCTGAAACTAATAATGAGACAATAAACGGAAAACCAATGAATGAACAAGGGCGGAGACATGACATAAACCAAAAGCAAAGAACCAATGAACAAACGGGGGCAGAGACATGACGTAAACCAAAACACAGGCACATGGTGATGTAAACAAAACAGAGTTCATGAATGAATCAGTCCAGCGGAGTTGGTGAATGAAGCTCGCGCTACTCGGCAGTAGCGGGAGATCGGAATGCGGAAGTGAGTCGCTTCGCGAGCGACTCCGAGTGCGAGGGGTTCTCTAACAGCCGTGAACATTATGTTAGGAAACCGTTACGAGGTCACATGTTTTTGGAACATTGCCAGAAGTTGATTGTTTTCCCATAACAGATTGAAAATTGAGAAATGTTTTATTATCTACACCAGAGCAATTTGCCAATGATTTCAAATTTTAATTTATTAATGAATAATGCAACATTTTTAAAAAATCTATTTATAGATACATTTAATGTCATGGAACGCCAATGAAACAAGTTAGTTAGCAGCTATAAACCTTCGTTCCCTCACCAGCCTCTCTCTTTCTTGGTGGAAAAAATAGAAAAACTCAGCTTGTCATGTTAGCGAGAAGCCGTAAAGCACTGTTACAAAAAATAAAACTAATCAACACCTTCGGACCAATCGGAATCGAGAATTCAGCAGCGCTGTAAATAAAAGTTGCCGAACATCACTGATTTGTTTGTTTTTTTGTTTTGTTTGTCACATCAGCTAAGCTACACTCGTCAACCTCTAACAATCTGCATACTGTAGATCGTGATGCATTCAGTGCTTTCATTTAGCTTTAAACTAGGAATATGAGAACGACTCTGTTTAAAAATAAATAAATTAAGAGAATTTAGTGCTACGGTAACAAATTTGCACCAAACACGTATGATCTTCCAATCATTCGTGCAGAAATGCTTTTTCGTCGGTAATGCGATCATTTTCAATAAATCCGTTTTGTCTGAACGTGATTATTATCCGGATATTAAAAGAAGGCATCAACACCCCCAAATTGTTCAGCTCCTCTCCTGCCCCTCCCGCCCCTCCCCCTGCCATGTCTGACCCCCCACAGAGAGGAGGATGGGGCAGACGTGTCATTTAGCGCTGCGCTAATGCTCTTTGCTTCCCCTGCCCTGGATTATTGTGATTAACATCCACCCAGCAGACAAGTGTCCGATTGTCAGCCTTCATCCGCCAGCAGATCTGGATGAGCCGACGAACCGATAACAGCACGAGTGGCTTAGTTACGCCGCTCAAAAGAACAATAAGTCACGTGACACAGCATGTACGTCCTGGTTTTTTGCCCGATGTTGGTCAAGTGGGTTGATTTTTTTTCTCTTTTTTCTCCCAATCCTTCTTCCTGTTTCCTCTCGCCTTTGGCCTCAGGCTTTAGGAAAAGTTGCGGCTCTTCACGCAGAGAGTCGAGATGATTACCAACGCTGATTAGCAGCTACTTAGACAGGGTTCTCTGACACTCGGGTCTCTTCTAGTGCCTTGTTCTGTGTAGCATCACTCAAACCTCTTTTCAGTTTTGTGTTCGAGTGGACGACACTTTTACAAGAACCCTTTCAGTTCAGTTCGGGTTGCAGGTTGTTTTTTTTTTTTCTCTCTCTAAAAGAAAGTCAGTTTTGATTACAAAATAAACGCAGTGCTGCCAGACAGGAGGCCCACGCAACGATGATCTGCATTGTATCCGAATGATTTATGCAAATTATGCACATTAGTCCTCTGGGAATTTCCACCCAAACTGCCAGGATAAATTGCCGGAAATTAGCCATAAAATTCACTGTGCCGCGAGTGCAAGGTGAAGGGTGAAGGTCACGGGGAAGCCAAGGACACAGGGCTCCAGGTTACTGTTGATGTGTGTGTGTGTGTGTGCATGCATACTCTTGCATGAATTTGCGTGTGTGTGTTCTGGCTCTGGAGTGTGTATGGTATATGTGTACGTGTATAATCATCAGACTCATGACTCCATTTCATTAAACATCATAAAGGAAAGAGAACCGTGTTCCTTTTGAAACAGGAAGTCAGCATGATGGTGTGTTGAAGTTTACATAACAGCGTTTGAGATATGCCACACCACCCTCCAAACCCCACCCACCCCTCGCCAAATCTAAACAAACTTGACAGTAGCTTAACAAACTATCTAAATATGGAGAACAGAAAAAAGTTCAACCAGAGCCTTTTTTTTAACTGTCGATGATTTCTCACCGCTTTAACATGAACAATATCTCAGAAGAAGAGATGCCGTGGGGGTTTTGGAGTTGTACCGTACACGTTTGAGCCGAGGTCGAGTGTCAGTGGCGCCGATGATCCCGGAGAGCCGTGGGGTCATCACTGGGAGACAAAGACATGGGAGACTTTGATCAAATGCTATTACTTACTCTTACTGATCGAGAACCTCTGGAATCGTGTTCTCGATCAGCCTGAGGTAGCGACATCCCTGCACTGAACACTCCTCCAAACTCGTACAAACTCCGCCCTCTTCCAAATGAATAAACTCCACCTATTTTTTTTTTGTCAAGCTAGGCCAGTTGGAAAAGTGGACAGAAAATGTGTATGAAAAGTGTATGAAAATGCACAGCCACAAAAACACACAGATGAACCATGATAGAACAAGACACGCCCCTGGGGGCATGGCATAAACGTTCTAGAGAGCATTTAGTTGGATGAACGCAAGACTGGAGCAGGATGTCAGGATAAATAATTGTAAAAGGTAATCCCTTTATCTGTTGGTACTGTATATGAGTGTGATCTTTAAAAATGGTAGACAATTTGACCTTATTTTTTAGGGTGAAGCTTTAAAACGTCAAGACACAAAAGTGTCTGTACTCTTGATGATACAGCACCAGTGGCAAGAAAAAGTACAGTTTAGTACCCTTTATCTGAGAATGTAGTGTGTGTGTGTGTTTGTGTGTGTGTGTGTGTGGTCTTGCTGCTCCCTGGTCTTCTCCAGCATCCTCCACATCCACACTTTTAATGAATATGAAGGAGTGAAGTACCCATGCTCTGAGGGTCAGGACCTGCATGTCAATGAGGTAGCTCCGCCCTCACAGCTCCGCCCTCGCAGCTCCTTAAGCACATGGTATCTTTATCCATAAAAGACTACAGCTGGGGTGCTCAAACTTTTCACAGCCAGGGACCCTTTTAACTGCAAAATAAAATCTGTGGCTTTCTTTTTCGAACATAGTCCCCAACTATTCGAATATCAGACACGTTGTTTAAATGTGTATTGTTTTAGCTATTTATTGGAACCTAGATGTTTTCCTTCTTCTCAGAGAACACCGTATAAATTTTTTGTTTTTTAGAAACTTTTCTATAAAATAATGTCATTTCAGTTAAGGCGACTTTATTCATTATTCATACCCATGCTTGTTTTTGAGTTATTGAGATTTGGACTACATTCAATTCAAGAGACCAGATATCAGATAACAGGCTAATAATTTTTAGAACTTGGTAATAAATATAACAACTTTTTCCATGATGGTGGCTTGTGATTATCACTGGAATGAAAATTTAAAAAATCACAGACATTTTGGTTAAACTTAACAGCCCCCTGAGGGTCCCAGAGAACCAAGGGGCTTCAGCATTAAAGGATCGGTTCGGCCCAAATGAGATAAACACAATTGTCCTTTAATTCCAAATGTAACCAATAAACCAAAACTTGTTCGTTGTCTGAAGTTTGCTTTTGTTTTAGTTTCACCCTGAAGTTCAAATCACCAAGCTGCTAGTGTTCTTCAAGCAAGACACTTAACACTCAACCGGATCCTGTTTCAACTGCTAGTCACATCGTGCATGTCTAAATCATCCCACGCTTGTGTTTCCTTAAATGTCTCAGGCTTAATGTAGTTAATGTAATTCCTGACACTGCATGCCACACTGTATGCTATCGAGTAAAAACAGACAAAATGACGTCGCTGAGTTAAAAACAATCGTAGTTCCATCTAACAGATGAATTATTTTTCTTCCTCATCGCATACTGTAACTGTAACTGTTTAGTGTCACCTAAAAAATACCAAACCTACACCACTTATAAAACTGTTCCAGCCTGCTATAGCTACATTTTACCTTCAAATACAATCATTAAAGTGCGATCATGAATTTGAATTAGAAATTGCATTCATATTTGAAACCTTTTAACATCTCATGCTTGAAACTTCCTTTTTAACGGGTCATCCATTAGTTTATTTTATTACTTTTTTTTTTTAATTCCCCAGGGAATATTTGGAATATTCCACATGTCACATGATCGACAGGAATTTCCTGAAGATCATGGGAAGAAGAAAAGTAAGCTCTGTTGTTCTGTATTCTCTATTTTCAGTCATATTGTGACATTGACTTATTGTGACCTAGAAATAAATCAATCATTAAAATGTCCTTAATGTTCTGATGTCATTAGCGTGGATGCTAATTAAGCACATTTGTTAATTATATACTAAAAAAAAAAATCAACCCTGTTACTCAAACATCTTATAGTTGAATCGTTTTATTTCTCAACGCATGCTGTAACTGATTATTATCACATTCCACGAACATCAGACTCGGGCCGGACGTGTGCCCCAACTTTCCGAGGTGGAGCTATAGTGTGGAAGTTATCCAGATGATGATATAGTTCAAATATTTTAATACAAACTTCATTTATTAGTGTGTGGTCTGAGCCAAATGATGTATTTTGAGGCAGCTGGGAAAACTGAACTTTAGACTACAACATGTGGACGTTTCTTATTCTTACACAAGTCATAGAAGCGATAGAAATCATGTGACAGCAAAATGATACACCAAATGATGTAAATGAACTTTACAGAACAGTATTTCCTGTTATTTCCTGTTGTGTTACTGTACTTCCACCTGGAATCTCTCTGCGCTATAACTTGACTACATGGTCTGAAGTGATTTCAAATCCCCAAACGTCCAAGATAATCTAATAAAACCTGGTGTTTGAGTTTAATCCCCTCCGTGCTCACCAGAGACAATGCTCAGAAATGTCATTCTGTCATTCTTTAATTGTGTAATTCTGCGTTATCAGACCGAGAAATTCAAGAGACAGAACTCCACCTCAAGCCTTAAAAGCTTTCAGGTCAAACAATTAACTGCCAAAGGAATCCTTCTGGAAGATTCTAAGGTTGGACCATCATTGAAAACCATCACAGAAAATGTAACATTAATACAAACTTACATCAAGTGGTGAATTGGTGAAAGAACTGGATTTAATTTAAAAATACATTTTGACAATATGTAATACACAGAGTGAAGAATAAAACACTTCAGGATGTGCTGTTACAGGAAAATAATCAACAATAGAGTAAACAGAGTGACCAACCTGAAGCAGATTCTTTTCCTATAACAGCATTTTATCGCTTTTAATCCACATCAATTTTCAGAAGAATGCCATGTATTTTTTTTTATCCATTTATAGTTACACTTAAGGTTGTAGAATGTTGTGAAGCAACATCTATAAACAGTCGATCCCTCTACAGCTTCTCTTTTTTTTTTCCTCTCTTGAAGTTAACAAGGCAAAAAAGGCTTGTGTGGTTACTGAGAAACCTCTTTCACATGGCGGAAAACTTACTGACACTGGAGACTCCTTCCATAAATGTTAAATAAACGTCTTTATCTAGAAAACGATTTTTATTTTTTAAATAACAACACGTTGTTTTATTATTTTTTAAATTACTAGATACTTAGATCATGTGGAGCGTGACCATGTGATCATTTCACTCTCATGTGTTTATTGTAGAAACTGTCATGGCTGCCGCTCTTGAATTACAGCCTGTGACAGTCGGAGGCGCAGGCCTCGCACGGAGAGAAAGATTCCCACGCTTTTGGTGTGGCAGTGATATGGGAGAGGAAGGATAAGTCCACTTCCCCACCACGCACGTCTATCTCTCAGTATCCTGTGTTTATCATCCTCACACTGAAGCACATCTTTATTATGAATTGGCGTCCTGTTGGGTTTTGATATCGCAAATTGGATATTTTATAGGTTAGGGAAAGGCGCCTATTTTTTTTAGTTTGTTTTATCTTGCACTTGTATTCATGACCTCTGAGGATCCACATAGATGCTTTAAAGACAGATTACGCTTTATTGGCTTCATGAATAATAAAATAAAACTGCTGTTGCTTGTGGAACTGCAGGTGGGTCGCAAGTTTAACTTCGTATCACCGAAATGCACATGATGCATGGTGCAGGGATAGTCCTGAGTGCTTCTTTTCCATTTTTCTTTTCCATTTTAACTGTCCTTTGATACTCTAAAAGAACCCTACACTCTCAGCTCATCCTATTTCACTTCCCAGGTGAATTACACCCTTTGGCGTAGGCTAATTACTGCATTAAATAATGCATTTCATAGCCATGTATAATTAAACCTCATCACTGAGCTTCTCTCTTATGCTACGCCAAAAGTATTACCATGAACAGAGCGACGATGGGGGGGGAAAAGTGGAAAACCAGGAAAGTAGTTGACTCCAAACAGTAATTGCTGACAGTATTTATTCCAACAGAGCCCAGTGATGGCTGATTACTGCTGGCCCTGATTAACGACTCGAGTGCTCGGCTTCACGTCTGCGGTGCGCTCTGGATTAGAAAGGACAGACTAATATCAGTGTTGTCTAAATGCCTAATAACAGAGAGGACACATTAAAGAAAGTGGAGCGGTACTCTCGTTAAATCGTTTTCTGGCATCTGACTCTGGTGTGTAATTAAAGTGATGAATATTGATCATATTTTTGAAGCTGAAACATTTTGGATTTTTTTTTTGACTATTGCTAATTCATTTGGCTGTTCACTTCATTATATCAGTAATAAATAATATATTTGTAATCATTCGTGCTTGATCAGGATTGAATAAGCAGGCAATCATGGTATGTTTCCTTTAGTATGAAATTGATACAGCATTGACTTCAAAAGTTAAAAATTATTAGTAAATCTTATTTGGTTAAGGACGTTTCATTTAGATGAATAACCTGAATGTGTAAATGTAAAATCCCAGGTCTACATTTCTCCTTCTCTTCACCAATTATGGTCTATTATTAGTTTTATTGTAATTACTGTATAGTAATAATCTTTAAGAATAATAACTGAGTAATAATTCTGGGCTTTAAAGGGTTAAACAGTTACAGTAGCTGTCCGTGGTGCTGAAAGAAATTAGGACAATAGATGCATGTTTGTCTTTAGGTTGAATCATTTTAAAATATTTTATATTAAAACATCCAAATGAGTGTTGTTTGGGTTTTTTTTTTTGTTTGTTTGTTTTTTTACCCAGTCTGTCATTTTGAATGAATTTTGAGTCAATTGTGTGAGCTGCCAGTTGCACATTTGAAAGTCTAAAAGGAAAAAAAAATTCCACCGAGCTTTTAAAACACTGTTTTCTCTCTTCACTTCCTGTTCAGACATTACATTAACATGTTCAGCTTACTAATACGAGCCTTAGAAATATCTAAATATCTAAATATATATACTCATAAATTAGATTGTACAAATGAAGCTCTATAAAGCTACTACCTACCGGAATCAAATGATCAAATAAGTATATTTCGTGTAGTGTAGTCTTATGGCTCCCGGAAGAAGCTGCTTTGTTTTTTTTTTTTTTTTTTTTTGAGATAAAGATAACATTTTGATTTGATTTTGTGAAACTAGTCTTATTAAGAAAGCGACTAAGAAATACATTTATGCTGAACAACAAATACATTTATGCTGAACCAAGCTGAAATAAGTACGCTAATAATAATAATAATAATAATAATAATAATAATAATAATAATAATAATAATAATAATATATGAAATTATCATTAATATTGTGAATTATCCAGGTTTATATTTTCATTTCAGCACATTTAAATGCAAACATACTCAGTAATAAACTCAAATAATGTCAAATAACATTTGTTTTAGCTTTCTCTATTATTATTATTATTATTATTATTATTATTATTATTATTATTATTATTATTATTATTATTAATCATTTTTATTTCCATTTTTCCCCTTAAAAGTAACTCATCCCCTTGACACACATTGTCGGACTTTAGAGACGGAGCGGTGATGTCGTGATTAAACACACCCAATTAAACCAGTGAATAATTACATTCCCTAATCACCTGCGCGAGGTTTTAATTGCTTTAACGATACGTTTCATTAAATGATTGCACGCGACAGTTTTCCTACTTCGTTGTTTTCCAATTAACACATGACACACACCGTCATGAAATTGTTACAATAATCCTAAATTATAATTAGGCTCCTTCTCTTAAGATAGATATAGAGAAGCCACCATATTCATCCATCATGCCTTTATTTAGTATAAGGACTTTATAACATATAATATAATCTAGATATTAGATTTTTTTTGCGACTTGTTTTGTCATAGCTGTTTAAAAAAAATGAAGACATCAGTATTTAGCTATTTATCCTACACTTTAATTTTTCACTGATATGAAGCAGCCTGTAATCTCTTCACACTCTTTCACAACAAACAACCAGGCGAAAAAGTATAAGTTTGATCAAAATATTTTAATAAAGCTTTTTTCCCCCCCCAGGACATCAACATATACAAATGGCCCTGTGCAGTCATAGTGAACCGGATAAACAGTATCTGCAGTGCTCATCATGCTGACCTGACAACAATCCTAAGCCCGAAATCTCATTCACAGCCTGCTGCATGAGAGTGGAAGAAGTGAATAGAAAATAAAAGAAATAAGCCGGATGTACAGCAAAAAAAAAAAAATAAATAAAAAATCTTACGTCAAGCATGCAGACCTAGAAATTCAACTTCAACATCCAAAGTCAACTTCAGCGACTCAAACAAGCATGCAGTGGAAATGTTATAAATCAGCTGTGACAAAAACAAAAGTCCATCATCATTTCTGTAATTTCAGCTCCTTTGCTTTCCAAGTCATACTTGATTTTATCACCAAAACGCAAACGCGACATTTCTAACTGGAACACACTCATATTATTATTATTATTATTATTATTATTATTATTATTATTATTATTATTATTATTATTGCAGGACAGCTATTAAACAAGAGATCCCAAAATAAAACGTGCAGGCAAAGTAAAAGTAATGCTCACATGTTGCCAGGTCGGATCGGATCAGCTCACTGTGTTTAGGGTCCATATTTCCATAAAGTGTCCATTCTCAGCACTCACACATAGACTTTGTTTGCTTTCAATTCACTCGCACCAGCACTTACTTTATATATACATACACACACGCGCGCGCGCGCGCACATACACACACACATACATGTCAAGTATCTGAACAAAAAAAGAAAGAAAGAAATGAAAAAGAAACGAACAAACTGCTGGATCTGCGGCAAATCTGCTGAAATCCTAGTCGATGTAAGAAAAGTTAAGAATTCTTTTCTATCCATTCTTGGAATATGAAATGCAGCCTACAGGCGTCAGTTTCAGTCTCACAGAGAGAGAGAGAGAGAGAGAGAGAGAGAGAGAGAGAGAGAGAGAGAGTGTGTGTGTGTGTGTGTGTGTGTGTGTGTGTGTGTTTTAAGGCTTGTCGGTACACTGTTTACACAGACTGGAAGTGACGCTGTTGAAAAGGGCACATTTGTCGGGGCACGAGGAGGCCGCGGCGGCTCCGCCGGGGAACGCGGGATACCCGGGCGGCTGCTCATACGCGCTCAGGCTAGGCGCAAGCGACACGGCCTGGCCCTGGTTGAGGTAGGCAACGAGCCGTCTCATCTCCTCCAGCGCCTGCGCCTGCATGAGGATGTAGTTCTTGGCGAGGAGCAGCGTGGCGATCTTGGAGAGCTTGCGCACGGACGGGCTGTGTGCGTAAGGGATGACCGCCCGCAGCTCGTCCAGCGCGTCGTTCAGGTCGTGCATCCGTCTCCGCTCGCGCGCGTTGATGTTGAGCCGCAACATCTTCTGCTCCCGGTTCTTCTTCCCCGTGTCGCACTTTGCGCTCGACGCACCCGCCGCTGCAGAAGTCGTCCTCGGGTCTCGAGCCGTCGCCAGGAGCATCATCTCGCACCGGCCGTCGCTGTCGTCGTCCGGGCTCTGCTCTCCGCCGCTGCTCTGTCCGCTCGCACCTTCGCCTCCAACGCCATATGGCGCCCGCATGGGTCCACCAGGGAGGCCGAGAGACCCCACTCCTCCTCCGACAGCCTGAAGCGGGTCCGAGTCGGGCGGATCGAAAGATCCGAGCGGCGACTGGCGCTCTCTGCACGGCGGCTCGGTACCCGGAGCGCGCAACGAGTCCATCTTTTTACCCGAGACGCTTAGAGTTTTGTGAAAAACGTCCCCAAAGTTCGTCCTCCTGTCCATAGTTTATTGTTTTTTTTGTTGTTGTTGTTTCCCCCCGCAGACTGAACTCAGACGCGCAATCTCTTTCTCTTACGTGTGTGTCATGTGCAGCGCGAATCTTCACTTGTCAAATCAAAAGTGAGACGCGAGGAAGCGGAGACTCCTCCTAAATGCGCTCCCGTGTGTCCACAACCACCTTAACCCCCCCTTCAGATCTCCACCGATCATCATCAGCATCATCAGCATCACGCGGGGGGCGGGGGGGGGGGGGGGGTTGTCTTTACATCATTATCTCCCTCCGGGTTCCGGGTTGCCAGATGTGTTCAGAGTTTTCTATTCCAATGATGATTTATTAAAAACCATCCGGATTCACTTTCAGGTGTAAATGTTAATCAATAAAAGTAAATACATGACGCGGATTAACTACATCCCAAATGAAATGAAACACAAACCCAATCCCATTCAAAAATAAAACAGATGAAAGTGCTATCTCACAGTCAACTATCTGGCAACACTGGGCTGCTTATTAATATGAAGATGATTGGCCTGGAGAACATGCACCCAATCAGGTTAATGTTTTAAGTAATGGAATTAAACGGTAGTGAACAGGGGCTGTGCTCTCTGTCTCTGATTACACACAAGTTTATGACAGATTGTAAAGGCATCTTGAGGCTCTGGAGCCTTTATATGCGTGCGTTTGTCCCTAATCTCAGCCCTTTCTTTCGTGATTTCAGTCTCAGTGTATTTTATTTGACTACTATATAATTTAGTGTATATGATACTCTGGATGTCCATTAAATGTTTCCTTCAAATGTCTGAACAATTAAGCTACACACTAGTTCACACATTTTCAATCACTCAGACATTTCAGCTCTGATATTTTTATTCTATCTCACCGAAATATTCACCATATGTTCATGCCCAAAACTTCATATACGTACATGCTTCAAAAATAAATTGTCAATCTACATAATCTTACTTTTTAACAGCAAGATTAAGTTAAAATAAAATAAAATTCTATGGTCAGTTGCTTCATTTCCATTTTCTTGTAAAAATCTGCTGCTGCAGGATATGAAATGATTTATAAAATGTAAAACATTGAGTCCTCTTCCCCAAGATGGCCACCCATATAACGTTCATGTGTTTTGCTACACGTTTATAGGTCATCTGAGTGGTCAGAAGGTGTTGATTAATTCTCTATAACAGCAGCTCTGATAATAGTGCAGCTAAAAATCACAGGTTTATGTTAATGCACTCGTTCTACTACATTATCATTCCTATAGTAAAATCTCATTCATGTGTAATCATTGACATTGTGCAGTTTTCCATAAGTGAATGTTTATTTAACATTTTTGTGCCAGCACTTTTTAATAGTTGGTACGTTTTCCTCCACTGGAAAGTCTTCAGGACAGACGAGTTTACGCTTTGTGGATTCTCGGTATCACGACAAGCTGCGTTTTTTTTTTTTTTTTTTTTTTTTTTGTCTTATTCACTTCTAAAGAAGAAAAAAAATGTCTGTTGAGGGAACGACTGTTTATAGCTGCTATAACGTAAGTGAGAACAGGAACTGACTTGATTTCCAGACATTCCATGAACTACAACATTTAAAAAATGTAACTATAAATGGATAAAAGTATGTCTTGTTCATTAACAAGAAATTGCAATAGTTGGAAAACTGCTGTGGTATAAGAGGAGGAAAAAAACACTTTAGTATGTGCTGTTTTAGGAAAATAATCAACTTCAGGGTGGTATCAGTAACTCCGCTTCTTGACGCCACACTGTTGTTGATTATTTTCCCATAACAGCATGTCATGGAGTGTTTTATTCCTTACTGGAATGTGGTTTGAAGCAGAGATTTATGGACAGAGTTTTAGGTGAGCTCGATTTTCATTACTTATTAGCTTCATTAGCCTCATAGCTAGAAATAAACGTCTGACACCAAGCATGCCTTCGCTGATGGACTAAAGGGTAAATTTGCATAATTTACATAAAATGCCATTTATTCCTGTAATGCAGAAGGTTTAATGCTGAGGAACACAGGTTTATTTTGGGGGAGATTGTGTCACAGCTGACAGATGACTCGGCTCTGCTCTGTTTGTTTTGCTTACTCATACTGACATTTGGAGCATCGCATTACAGTGAATTTTTATTTTTCACACTTGGTCATGCATTTCCTTTAAAAAAAAACAACCCAAGTTTGAACTTTGACTTATGTTGATAAATCATAAGATAGCTACATTTGAATCAAAACATTTTAAATATGCCTCACTGGATTATTTCTGATCCATAAATTCTTCTGGTTATTTCTTTTGTAAAAAAAAAAATAAAGAAATAAAGAAATAAAGAAAGATAAAATAAAAATAAAAATTGTATAATAAAAAAATTCTCAGCATTGCTCTTACTCTCTGTGTATAACAAATATATTTGAAGAGTATCTGGAGAGCACTCTCTGAGCTGGAGGGTCAGAAATGTTAAGGATGAGTGTTAGTGATGAATGAATGTGCTTGGATCGCCACCAAGTGGCCACATTTTCTACACTTACTTCAAAAGCAGAAAACAATAAAAAAACTACAGTATTCACCAAATCACAAACGAGTAATGTCCCCTAATTAACACACTTTTCATCAGTATTGGCATAAATAAAAATCATTAAGTGTCTTGCACTGGGATTTAATAGAATAGGATTTAATCGACTGTGTTTATATTTCTTCATTTGGTCGGTGCTTTTATCAAAGCTATGAAGAATACAATCCAAGAGTTGAACTTTTAACATGGCTGAGAGTGATATTAGTGCCACAAAATGTTTTCCCAAAAACACGCACAAAAACCGCAAGATAAGATGATAAAAGGAGCTCACTCGCCTCTATTTTATGTAAGGATTAAAACACTGAAGGGGTGTGATCTTATAGGAAAATAATCAACAACCAAACTGCTGTTACCACCACGAACAACACGTCCTGAATACTTTTATTTCTCTTAAATCACAACAATTTGCTAACAATTAATTTTTTTTATTAAAGAATTGTACTTTTTATCCATTTATAGCTACATTTAATGAAACAAGTCAGTTCCTGTCCTCGTTTACATTATAGCAGCTATAAACAGTCGTTCCCTCACCAGCCTCTCTTTTTTTTCTCTCTCTTCATGTTACAAAGATGAAAAAACACAGCTTGTCATGTTACTGAGAAACATGAGCAAAATCCTGAAGACTTGCTGACTGTTACAAAGATCTGACACTGGAGACTCCTTCCACACATGTTAAATAAACATCTCCTAACAGAAAATTTCATCATACAACAACAACAACAAATGATTAAGAATTAAGGACCAAAAGGTTCTTTAGGGAACCAAAAACAGTTCTTCTATGGCATTGCCCTAAATAACCTTTTTTGGCACCCCTATTTTTTAATTTTGCACCCTATCAGAGAAAAATGGTTATAGCAAGAACTGTTAAATGTTCCTCGGTTGTGCCACTGGGGGAGCCATTCCAGGTTCTTTGTAGAACTCTACAACTATGTGTTTGTCTGTCCAAAAGGGCTCACAGTCAAGAGTAAAACAACAATTGGCTAAAAATCAAGGTCCAAAGGGATCTTTAGGGAACCAAAAATGGCTCTTTGGTGAACCAAAAATAGTTCTTCTATAGCATCACTTTGAAAATCTTTTCTGGTGCCTTTATTTTTAATACTGTACAGCCGTGGCCAAAAGTTTTGAGAATGACACAAATATTAATTTTCCCAAAGTCTACTGCTTCAGTGTTTTTAGATCTTTTTGTCAGATGTTACTAACTGTTACTGAAGTATAATCACAAGCATTTCATAAGTGTCAATGGCTTTTATTGACAATTACATGAAGTTTATGCAAAGAGTCAATATTTGCAGTGTTGACCCTTCTTTTTCAAAACCTCTGCAATTCGCCCTGGCATGCTGTCAATCAACTTCTGGGCCACATCCTGACTGATGACAGCCCATTCTTGCATAATCAATGCTTGGAGTTTGTCAGAGTTTGTGGGTTTTTGTTTGTCCACCCGCCTCTTGAGGGTTGACCAAAAATTCTCAATGGGATTAAGGTCTGTTCATTATCACTTTTGCCTTGTGGCAAGGTGCCCCATCATGCTGGAAAAGGCATTGTTCGTCACCAAACTGTTCTTGGATGGTTGGGAGAAGTTGCTCTCTGAGGATGTTTTTGTACCATTCTTTATTCATGGCTGTGTTCTTAGGCAAAATTGTGAGTGAGCCCACTCCCTTGGCTGAGAAGCAACCCCACACATGAGTGGTCTCAGGATGCTTTACTGTTGGCATGACACAGGACTAATGGTAGCGCTCACCTTTTCTTCTCTGGACAAGCTTTTTTCCAGATGCCCCAAACAATCGGAAAGGGGATTCATCAGAGAAAATGACATTACCCCAGTCCTCAGCAGTCCAATCCCTGTACTTTTTGCAGAATAGCAGTCTGTCCCTGATGTTTTTCCTGGAGAGAAGTGGCTTCTTTGCTGCCCTTCTTGACACCAGGCCATCCTCCAAAAGTCTTCGCCTTACTGTGCGTGCAGACGCACTCACACCTGCCTGCTGCCATTCCTGAGCAAGCTTTGCACTGGTGGTGCCCCGATCCCGCAGCTGAATCAACTTTAGGAGACGGTCCTGGCGCTTGCTGGACTTTCTTGGGCGCCCTGAAGCCTTCTTCACAACAGTTGAACCTCTCTCCTTGAAGGTCTTGATGATCCGATAAATGGTTGATTTAGGTGCAATCTTACTAGCAGCAATATCCTTGCCTGTGAATCCCTTTTTGTGCAAAGCAATGATGGCTGCACGTGTTTCCTTGCAGGTAACCGTAGTTAACAGAGGAAGAACAATAATTTCAAGCACCACCCTCCTTTTAAAGCTTCCAGTCTGTTATTCTAACTCAATCAGCATGACAGAGTGATCTCCAGCCTTGTCCTCGTTAACACTCTCACCTGTGTTAATGAGAGAATCACGACATGATGTCAGCTGGTCCTTTTGTGGAAGGGCTGAAATGCAGTGGACATGTTTTTTTGGGATTAAGTTCATTTTCATGGCAAAGAGGGTCTTTGAAATTAATTGCAATTCATCTGATCACTCTTCATAACATTCTGGAGTATATGCAAATTGCCATCATAAAAACTGAGGCAGCACACTTTGTAAAAATTAATATTTGTGTCATTCTCAAAACTTTTGGCCACGGCTGTACACTCTCAGGGAAAAAGATTAAAGCTAGAACCATTAAGGGTTCTTCAGTTGTCCTTCTGGGGAATCATTAAAGGTATTGTACTATGTAGAACCTTAAAACCTTTTGCCTGCCCGAGTGTTTGCCTGTCCGAAAGAGCTCCAGGTTAAACTATATTAGATAAGTAAGAACTCTTATCTATCCATAGAGCCCTTTATAAGAATGTCACAGTCAAAAATAAAACAAAAACAGCAACAAATGGTTACAGAGTAAGTATGAAAAGGTTCTTTAGGGAACCAAAAATGCTTCTTATATTGCATCCCATCCCTCTATAGAACTTTTCTTCACTCTAAAAATAAAAAAATAAATCTAGAACCCTTAATGTTGTCCCTCTGGGGAAACCCTTAAAGAAACAATTAAAGGCTCTATGTAGTAAATGTTTTAAATGACAGGATTACATGTAGAACCTGTTTTACAGGTCTCTTTTTACTCAGAGTGTATCATAAATGAAACTATACACACAATAGGAACTCAGAGTTCTAAAGGGTTCTCAACTATATATATATATATATATATATATATATATATATATATATATATATATATATATATATATATATATATATATATATATAAAATATTAAGAGATAACACATAAGCACCCGTGTAAGGTATTAATGCAGATGTGATCATTCTGGTGTGAGGAACTGTTCTTTTGGCCAGGCAGCAGAGCAGAGCCTCCTCACAGACAGCTGAGGGCCCGAGGCTCGCTCTTCATCTTGTGATGGCAGAATGGAGGAACACCTTCATGCTCAATCAAACAGCGCTAATGAGATGAGATGAGCCAGGACGGTCAAACAGCAGCCACCGGATCCTCAGCACTTCTCCTCCTGCAGCACGGACCCCATTATATACTGAATTACAGAGCTCTCTCTTTCTGTTCACTGAGAGAGAGTGAGACAGAGTGACATAGAGAGAGAGAGAGAGAGAGAGAGAGAGAGAGCGAGAGAGAGAGAGAGAGACGGAGAGAGAGAGACAGAGAGAGCCTGGCCCCCAGCCTAACTCTCACTAAATCAGAAATTAAATGTCTTCTCTTTGCAGATGATCTGATCGTTCTGTCAAAAACAGAAGAGGGACTGCAGCAGCTACTTGACATCACAGAGACATTCAGTCTGATGTGGGCTCTTAAAATGAACCTGGCAAAAACCTGAATAATGATCTTCCGAAACAGATCCAGGTGTAGATACACTTTCAGATCAGGAACCCAAGTCCTCCAGCAAACTCACACATATACTGTACCTATCTGGGACTCAAAATAAGTTCAACAGGAAATTTCTATCTAGCTGTGAATAAACTGAAAGTTAAAGCGATGAGAGTCTTCTACATGATTAAAAGAGCAATTCAACATGAAATACCTGTTCAAACCTGGCTACAAATCCTAAAAGCAATAATTGAACCAATCGCATTATACGGCAGTGAGATCTGATCTGGGGACCACTGAAATGTTGAGACTTTTCTGGATGGGGAAAAAGAAGGAACTGAAACACTGCATATCCAAATCTGTAAAAGCATCCTAAAAGTACACAGGGCAACACTGAATAACTCACGCAGAGCCGAATTAAGACGATACATGCGCCTAATCGGTGTCCAAAAAAGAGCTCTCAAGTTCTACAACCATTTAAAATGCAGTGACCCAGCCTCATACCACGCTCAAGCCCTCTAGTGCCAGGAGGAGAACCCGGGCAGGAGCGCCCTTTCCCAGCTAGTGCTGAAACCCAGTCCAGGCCAGGACAGCACTCAGGCAATCCGGCCCAAACTAATCATAACACAACAAAAAGAGAATTACACGGCCGATTGGAAAGATGTCACCAAATCACAAAAGAAAATGGAACTCATTTTTATATTTGGAGCTGAAAACAGACAACACACCAGCAGAATATCTGAGTTCTGTGAGAGATCATAAGTTAAGGAAGACATTGACCAGATACAGACTCAGCAATCACCGTCTGGCCAGTGAAC
Organism: Cranoglanis bouderius; assembly: GCA_023630585.1. Taxonomy (NCBI): domain Eukaryota; kingdom Metazoa; phylum Chordata; class Actinopteri; order Siluriformes; family Cranoglanididae; genus Cranoglanis; species Cranoglanis bouderius. The sequence goes on from CM042539.1 coordinate 7,369,428, forward strand.
GAGGCCACAGACAGAGATAGACATGGCTGCTGTGTGAGGAGAGACTGTGTTCCCTGTGTGTGCAGAAAGCAGTGGAAACAGAAGAACATTTCCTGCTACACTGTGACCTTTACCAAAACATTCGATCTGTCAACTTCACAAAATTTGAAAAAATAATGCCAAATTTTATGCCGCTAGCAAATCAAGAAACATTAAGATTCGTTCTGGGAGAAAACTCAGGCCTGATCACAACAGCAGCTGGATATGTAGCAGCCTGTCACAAGCTCAGAGAGACAGCCAGTGGACACGTCTAACCTCAGTCACATCCTTACACTTCCAAGTGTTTTAGTGATCATACAAATGTTTAAACCTGTCTTAACATTTTCTTTTTGTATATATTTGTAAAACTTGATTCTTGATTTATCTGTTTAATTTTATTTATTGTTATTTATTTATTGTTTTATTTATGTGCATGTATTTATTTGTTTATTTCATGGCCAATGCATGTCATAATACAGTAATACAGTCATGCTAATAAAGTTTGTTTGAATTTGAGAGAGAGAGAGAGAGAGAGAGAGAGAGAGAGAGAGAGAGAGAGAGATGGAGGGAGAGAGAGAGACAGTTCTGCAGTATTTTAAATTGTGCTACACCCGTTTTCTAGTGCTAGTGCATCCTGATTAAAAAAAATAAACAAATGATTGGTGATTGATCCTGAATGATCCTGATTGGTCCAGCGGCCTTTTCTCTTGTTGCTCCGCCCCCATGTTTAAACACCATAGTTATCACAGGGGGGTCACCCCCAGAAACATGCTCCATGTTATTTATTTGTCAGTAGAATCTATATAGTATAGATGTTTTTTTGTTTGTTTGTTTTTTTTAAATCACAATTTGTCTTTTTTAGAAAAGTCCTGTAAGTTCTGGATGCCTGTGTTCTGTATGGCACACTTGCATGTGTTTACGCTTGCATGGCCACACACAACGCTCTAACCAGCTGTACCTTCTTTGGGAACTTCTGTATTTTTATTGACAGAGCAAAACTATTGCTTAAGTATTAGTGTGCACAGTGGTGCAGAGTGTAGCTCAGTCACATTCAGTAACCACTTTAATCACCTGGTGAATTAGGGGTCTATCCCAAGTGGAGGCAGGAATAAACCCTGGAAGAAACTCCAGTCCATCGCAGGGTGCTATGCACACACACACACACACACACACACACACACACACACACACACACACACACACACACACACACACACACACACGCAGTCAATCATTCACATCTAGGGGCAAATTATCTTAGCCAATCCACCGACTGGGAGGGTTTTGAGAGGTTGGAGGTAGGAAAACCAAGAACCTAGCGGAAACCCACATGAGGAGAACATGGAAGGAAACTCCACACAGACCACTGTGCCACTGCACCAAATGGTTTGATATTTATGTGTATAGTCTGTATGATGCATAGTCTACTCCATGTCCATTAAACACGACACAAAGTTTATTATTATTATTATTTTTTAAATGACCACAGTTTGAATATCAGTGCCTAAACGAATGACTAGAAACCTCAGCAAATCACCTGCCATTACTCGAGTTCATAAAAACTGAAGTGAAAATACTTTGCGGCCATACAAATGACATAACTCACAATAATTATTTCTAGACAAATGATACACGTCTTGTAGTAACCAATTTGTACCACATGATGTCAGTGTACACTTAGGCAGAACACCATACAGAATTAGAGTAGATTTTTCACACAGAAAAATCTACACTGCAAAAAAAAAAAAAAAAATTCATAGATATTGAAATGTAGCGACTGTAATAAATATTTACACCATTCTTTCTGAGAGGAATTAAGCATTCCATGTCATATTGTTATAGGAAAACATTCAACAGCGGGGTGGTGTGATGAAGAGGAGTCACTGTTCCCAACATACATTCCCTGTAACAACATAACAGTGTTTTATTCCTCTTATACAACAGCAATTTGCCAACACTAACAATTTTTATGTATTAAAGAATAATGTTGTACTTGTAATGTTGTTGAACGTCCACAAAATAAGTTAGTTTCTGATATAGCAACACCGGCTTCTCTTTTTTCTCTCTCTGGGAGTTACTGAAGTGCAATAAGTGAGTCACATCTATTGAAAATATCAAGAAAGCTACCAAATGTTATGACGTAACTGTACTTCCTAGCGTTGCCTAGCTTGGCTTCCAGTTTAAACTAAACCTGATTCGCAAAAATAATTATAGCTATGCTTTTATTCGGATGGACAAAATGAAAATGTTGAATGTTGAAATGTTGATGATATATTTATATTATTAATCCCCAGGTTCTGTCCTGTCTTAATACCATACACAATATTTTCTCAAGTCTCCAGGCAGGTGGACTTTTAGAAACGGTAAATGTGTTTGAGAACACAATCGGGCAACACGTCACCAAACAAAAACAGTACAAATCATCTAAAACAAACAAACAAACAAACAAATCAGAATACATTAACAGTAATAGCCCGCTGTTTTTTCCCAATAGTAATAAAACATCATGCAGCTTTTGTCTCAGTATTTAATAACACATTCCATTGAACTGTAGTTTATGTGTGCTTTATTTTGTGTGCCCATTTTAATACATTGTGTTTATTACATTCAGGTTTATGACTGACACAGATTCATATCCAGAATACCAGAGGTGGAGAACGGTTTACATCTGACTACATTATTTTTTTGCTTCCACTATCAGTTTTGTGCTGTATTCAATTGTAACTGAGGAAAAAAATCATAAGTAATTGACTTTCACACCAGTTTAATGTGAGTGAGTGAGTGTTACTGCAGGTGCAGAGGAGCTTTTTCAACTTACTGTTTACATTCACGTTCAACTCAGATATATAACTCATTCACAGGGATGTGTGGGGTGGACGATCATTATCTTTTCATCTATCCATCCATCCATCTTTTCCTCCTACACCCATCCCTCCATCTACCCATCATCCATTCATCCATCCATCTGTCAAACCATCCATCCATCCATCTATTTATCATTACACCCATCCATTCATGCATACATCCATCCATCCAACCATCCATCCATTTATCATTACACCCATCCATCCACTTCAATACACTTAGTGCATAGTGACATTCCTGTACCATCCTGATTGACCCATATGTTGATGATGTGTATCATTTGGACTGATTGATTGAATCGTCATCAATCTTTCATGTTAATTCTGCATGCAGAAAAAAAATCTATTGGCATAGAGGCCATCTATCCATCCATCCATTTATCTTTTCATCCATCCAAACATCCATCCATCCATCCATCCATCCATCCATCTTTTCATCCTACACCCATCCCTCCATCTACCCATCATCCATCCATCCATCCATCTGTCAAACCATCCATCCATCTATCACCATCATTACACCCATCCTTCCATCCTCCCATCATCCATCCATCCATCTGTCAAACCGTCCATCTGTCCACTCATCTATTTATCATTACACCAATCCATTCATCTAGCAAATCATCATTTGTCCATCCATCCATCCATTCATCCATCCGTCAAACCATCCATCCATTCATTCATTTATCATTACACCCATACATCCATCCATCCATCAAACCATTTTTGATTCTTTTTTTTTATTGTTCTGATATCTTCTTGCAGTGTACCTATGAACCATTTAATCCACCCATCGCTCCACCCATCCATCAATTTATTTATCTGTTCTTTCTGCATCTTTCTGCTGTGCACCATTCATCCATTCATTCATCTATGAACCCTTTAAATCATATATCATCCATTAATTTACCTGTCCTTTTGGCATTTTTCTCCAGTGCACTTAGACATTTATCCATATATCCATGAACCCATTAATCCATACATCTTTCATTTTTCGATCCATCTATTTATCCGTTCTTTCTGTATCTTTCTGCAGCATATATATCCATCTATCCATCCATCTATTTATCTATAATTTCTGCATTTTTTACAGCATACCTGCACATTCATCCATCCATCCATCCATCCATCCATCCACCTGTTCTCTGTGCCTCTTTCTGTAGTGTAAGTGAAGGTCAGTGTGTTGTTGTAAGCAACACAGCGTCCCCGCAGCGTCAGCATTAACACCTCTCTGATCCTGTTTTGTGGAATTGCTCCACTCGCACGGTGCTTTGTGTCTTCACAGTCCTGCGGCGTGAGAGCGCTGAAGCTTCCCGCGTATAATACATGCTAATTAAGTTATTTCTCCAGCTCTCTTTGTGCCTTTAACTAACATCAGTTGCTTAGCAACAGAATTGGATCAAGAGATGTTCTTCTTCTTCTTTTTTCCCCCCTCACCCTGTAGCAATTTCATCATTTCAAAGTGGTCACTTCATACCAATTAATCTGTGTTCTTCATGTGAGAGTGGCCGGTGTGGCTGCGCGCGCCGCTCTGTCCTACCCTGGGGCATGATGAGAATAATGATGCACACGCTCTGCAGAGAGGATGGACTTACCTCGTCCGTCTGCTGCCATGGGGCGGTGGTGTAGTTCATAGAAACGTGTGTGTGTGTGTGTGTGTGTGTGTGTGTGTGTAACGAAACACTGATGATTGGAACATTTTAATTTAATCCAGGAAAGAGTGGTTCAGTGATCAGTGTCATTAAATCGGATCAATTTACGAGTCAATCCTTATAAATATTTCACGCTTTCTCTTTCTCATATTCTTCTCTCAGGAGACAATTCTATTCTGATTATTCAATTCTGACTTCTTTTAAATCTCAAAGACAAGACGTCAAGATCAAGACTCAGAAATCCCTTTTGGGTGAAATGTCAGACAGATGATTATAGTTCTCAAGTCTTCATTAATCTCATCGAGTCCACGCACTGAGCTTCATCGTCTGTATCGGTTAATCATTTCGTTAAAGATTTAAAAAGTGAAAATGTTTTCCAGCATCTGCATGGAGTGGAGTACATTTAATCATTTACAAAGGTGCACCACATTCACATTTTCAGGTAAAACATATATATAAAACAAGAACATTTTAATAATCTGATTTGATTTGATCATTAATTTAACATTTTCTGACCACATTCCATTGCTCTGCTAATCTGCTTTTTTTTTTGTCTTTTATGGTAGATTTTTTTTATCAACAGGGGGCGCTATTATCTCTCATTTGCAGGGATTTAAAACGCTTGCAGGTGATTAGGTAAGAGATTTGGAGTTCTAGTTTTGTCTATTACCCATGTGATCATGTTTAAAGATATTTAGTAGATATTTGTAATAAATCACGGGAATTCTGGGAAGCAGCTCACTCAGGTGGCAAATTTATAGCTATACTTTTCTCTCCAATGTTCACCAAACATGACAGAGGTTTAAGGTTTTGTCCTAATAACCACAAGGTTGTGAGGTCAAATCCCAGGACTGTCAGTGATGATCTTAAATGAGACCCTTATCTCTGTGCTTAAAACATGTGCTTATTCGGTTTACTTTAATCACTGTAGATCAAATCTTAAACTGGGAAATGAATAAATGACAATTTTCTCCTAATGTGAGTTGGGTTTGTAAATATTCAAAGAATATAAAGTGTAAAATAATCACTGTAAGCTTAATGTGTGAGGCAACTGTTAGCATGTCCTGATTTGAAGAAAAATAAAATGATAAATTAATTTAGAAATATTAAATAAAGACAATTATCACACAGAGTTTACCTGAGCAAATATACAGAACTTACCAGTGATATTAATTTGTGATGTGTGTATGTGTGTGTGTGTGCATGTGTGTGTCCGATGTTAAATTAACACCTACTGTGTACACTGAAGCCTACTTAATTTAACAATTAAGCCCTAAGCCTAACCCTAACCCTAACCCAATTAACCCTAACCCTAGATTTTCCCCTTTCATTTAAACACAAAACATCCTTTTTAAAAAGAAAAGTACACTAAAATAAATATTATGAGCCATTTTTCCCCTCTTGTACATTAGTTTTGAGCATGTACCTCAATATGAAACACTTCACACTTAAATACTGCATAGTGACATTCCTGTAGTATCCTGATTGACCCACATGTTGATGATGTGTATCATTTGAACAGATTGATTGATTCATTATGGATCATTCATGTTAATTCTGCATGCAGAAAAAAAAATCTAATGGCATAGAGGCCTGCAAAAAAACAAACAAACAAAAAAAAAAACACAGAAACAAATCAATGAAAACATTCTTTTTTTCTTTTCTTTTCTTTTTTCTTTTCTTTCTTTCTTTTTTTAATTTTTTTTTTAATTATTATTATTATTTTTTAGATATGTGAATGTAATTCATTGCATTTTGAACTATAATGGTCTAAAACGTTTCACCTAGCAACCTATCCTGATCAGGAGTAAAATTGACATTTATATCAATTAATCCATGGTGTATTAACAAATAAAATTAAGCTACACTGTCCAGCCAGGTGAAGAAATAGATATGATTTAAAGGCTGTATAGAGAAATGATTTATCTGCATTTTCCTCACTAGGATTTAAAAGCAAACATCTTAAAGCTTTTAAATCCAGCAATTATAATTTTTCCTATGTTAGAAGGCAATAAAAGAAATTCAGCACCACAAGAACTGGACAGCGGCTTGATTCCAGTATAAATAATGCACACAGTTTCCATAATCCATATAAAAAATATAATATTTTTCCATAAAAAGTGAACTCATCCATAGCTTTCTTTGTCGCTGGGGGTGGTGCCATTAAGGGGACACCTACTGTACCTTTAATAGCACCTTTAAAGCTTTACTCTGAAAACTATTTACCTTTAAATCATTCACATATCCATATTGTTATATATTAAAGACACAAAAGTGACAAGGAAAGGTATTTTTGTTTTTTGCTTTTCTGAGAGCTTCCCATACTGTCTGTACATGTAACCAAAAGATCCAAACCCAGACCTAATGATACAGTCACGTTTTATTTTTTTATTCGAAATATTAAAATGCATGAGCAATGCAGTAATGACTGAAAATTTTGGGCTTTTTTTGGTGTGTGATGGTGGAAGGCTCCGCTCTTGGCATTCACCGCGTGCCTTAATTGTAAGACATTAAATCAAGGTCCGCTGTGAACACGGAGAGCTAGAGTCTCAGATCAATTGCAATCTGCACACACACACACACACACACACACACACACACACACACACACACACACACACACTGACACACACATACACTGATTTATTCCCATAACCTAATACCAAACCACCCCCCCTCTTTTTTCCCACCTCAAACCCAACTCCAGTACAAGCAGCTGTGATATCACCGGCTCCTTGAAAAAAAAAAAATCCATATTCATCCTGTTTCACGTTCCGGCGCGTGACTCTCAGTCGTCTGGTCGGTATCCTGTGAGCACCGCCTTTCATTAAGTGCTTAAAAGTGATGAGGAGTGGATGGGAGGGAAAAAGAAAAAACCACACAAGCCAGGCTGATTTGCCTACTCAATTGTCGGTGCTAAAACACTGCATGATTCGTGTATAAGATGGACGTTGCCTTCATCCTTCATCCTTTAAAAAAAAATTGGTTCAAAAATCAAATCTGCGAGGCCACCTTCATGGATTTAACATGAGATCTGCTTCAAATAGGAAGTCTGATCTCTTCCAAAAAAAATATATTTGTCGCATGATGTCTTCTGGATCAAGTACCTACAAGATGAAAACACATACACACACACACACACGCACACACAAACACACATTAGGTTTTCAATCATGTGTAGCAAATTCATGTTTCTTTCTTCAGGAATGGTAATGCATTTTCCGAAAAACAACAACGACGACAAAAAAATCAACAACACGGACACCATAATCCAAACTCGGGTGCGTGCCGTGAAATTGCCCTGATCTCCTGCGTCCTGTTCTTTATTCCCCCTGCTCTCTGGTTCACTTTAGGCATTAATAATCGCCCTCCAACCAAACAAATAAAGCATCTGGTGCGGGATGCTGCCTCTGCTGCCGGTAGTGACGTCACCGATCATCTCCCCGTGCCCTTGAAAACTAAAAGTGAGGCACGTTGCTCTGACATAATCGCTCTATTTATACACCACCACCACCCCCTATCCATCTCTCTCTCTCTCTGTCTCTCTCTCGCACACACACACACACACACATAGGGATTTGTCACATTAATCACCACACTGATAGGTTTTAAAGATGTGACCTCTTTAGATAGTCCAATATGCAAATTAGTTTTGGGTTGCAGTGTGTTCCTATTGGCTACGCCTATAACACGGATTATATAATGCATATTATAGGTTGCAGATTCCTTCCGGATCTCAAATGTGTCCACACACACACACACACACACACACACACAATACAATACACCATGGTACACACTGATACACTGCACCTATGCATGCTGACACTCAAAGATTTTCATAGCAATTTTTTTTTTTTTTACCTCAAAGATTCCACACACAAGTATTCAGGATCTTCTGGGTTCGCATTTAATATTCTATAACGCTCTCCAGACTATATCTCCATTAATGTTTCACATTACTGCTAACAGCATTAGCACGCCTCAGGCTACAGCTGATGTAATGTGAAATTCAGTAAGCTGCCATCAACAGCCTGAGAAGCACTTAGAACAGTGCAGAGCATCATACCTTTACTGAGGAGCTCCTAGCAATCGCATCATCATCATCATCCATATCATCATCATCATTATCATAATTGCTTGCAAGACAGTTTTCACGTTTTTGCAAAAAGAAAAAAAAAAGTGCATGATGTTCATTTGTAAAATTACAAGTTGTGTGGTGCCTGAAAGAAGAACCGTGCACTCACAGACAAAGACAAACCTCATTTCATAAAGAAAATACAAACAATGCACTTCCTCGAGACATGCACAAAGTTATTACACCCTACTGATTCAATGCACAGCCTCTGATTATGCAGCGCTGAAAAAAAAATAAAAATAATTCTGTCCCGGTTGTCGCACCGTACACAACCATCTATTGTCTCTGAGAACAGGGCGATGATGAAGCAAAGCAGGACATCCATCTCAAGAAAGAAAGAAAAAAAGACACACACAAAAAACCCCGTCGTGTATACCTTAGGATGCGCACTGACTTATGAAACACGACGTGTCTTGAATGATAATGTAGCCTAATGTCTTTCTCTTTTTGCCCTTTTTATTTTTTATTTTGCGGCTTCCGCATAACAATAGCAAGTGCAGCGCGCGAGCACACTCACACCGATACTGAGACCTTCATGGAGAGCTTTAAGTAGCCTACGAGTCGTTTTTCATTTCGTTTAATGCGCAAAAAAATAAATAAATAAATAAAACCACACATTTTCTGCACACATCAATGCATGATAATAAGCAAAATTAGCTAATTGCATTCCTCGATGCAGTCCTACCTGATTTACTTACACTCCATGTTGGATGGGAGATGGGATGAGGCGCGAGACGTATCCGCTATTCTTTCCCCGTCCATTTGTCATGAATTAAAAGCTCACTGTTGATGTTGTTGTTGTTGTTGCTTTATTATTATTATTATTATTTTTTTAATTATTTTATTTTAGCCCATTCCTGCTTCCATCGGCAGTATGCGTGTGAGTGTGTGTAGCAGGAAGCGTCCGTTGTGCGGCTTGCCCTCTGTTGGAGTGAGTCAGGGGGGCTGGAGAGCCTCTGCAAAGCATGGCTGCGCTTTTTTCCCCCTACCCCCCTCCCCCACCCGAAAGAGGGCAGGTCGCTGTGTGCATTATAATGAGTTAAATCTCTCTCTCTCTCTCTCTCTCTCTCTCTCTCTCTCGATCGGCAAACTCATGCATGCATGCATGCACGCACGCACACACACACACACACAGAGACTGCAATAGCTCTACTGGGGGGGGGAAAAAGAAGCCCCTTAACCATTTACACTATTGCAGCATCCTATAACCGGGGTCGCCCAACGCACGAGCCCATATCCGGGAAAACATTATTAGGTATCCGAGCACTAAATCATGTATCTGCGTCCAGGTTTGCTGATGATCTCTGACCTTAGTAGCATCTCCAAGATCGTCCAAACCATTCCCAAATACTCCACCTTTAACGTTTACGTTAAACACACACACACACACACACACACTGCACCTCTGCATCATCACTTAGCCCTACTGTATATCAGTATTTCACCGTGTAGATTCCCATGTCCTTTCGTGCATCACTGTTCGCAGTGCAATTGCACGAGACCAATGTTTTATTTTTAAAGGTTATATAAGAAACTACGACACGCGCTTGCGCATTTATGGACCACAATAACTCACTGTAATGTCACACAGACCTCTACGTATCCTTTAAGACCAAACCGGGTCGTGCATTTGGCCCAAATGTGAAAGATTTTCCTATGTATTTAGCGCGCGCAGAACGGTATATGTTTATAATCCCTGCATGCTGAAACGGAAATATATTTCAATATAAAGTGCGTATGCTGAAAAAAATAATAATCACCTGTCACACACAGTAACGCACGTGATGATTAATTAATAATGGATGTGACTTGTGCAGAGCAGATCATTTTTCCTATACTATTCTGCTGCTATAGAGTTTCTTGAGAACAGTCGTAAAGATGAGAGAGAGAGAGAGAGAGAGAGAGAGAGAGAGAGAGAGAGAGAGAGAGAGAGAGAGAGAGAGTGCTTGTTCATGCATTTGCACCGAAAGAAAGAGAGCAAGCAATTTATTAAAGCCAGGTTTATTTCATTTTGACTTTGGGTGTGAGTGCACGCGCACCAAAAGGCCTTTTTCTTGGTCGAACAAGAAGCAAAGCCATTTTTTACTACTATTAATAGTAGTAGTATTTAATTTTTTTTTTTTTTTTTTTTGCATTAATACCAGATCATTAAGATGAAATCTACTGTCGAAATTAAAGGCTACAATAATATCACGCGCTGCAGTGATAAAATGGCCGCCTGCAACTTGATTTTTTTAAAGAGCACATTGCTTTTTTTTCTTCCCTGGGAAAACCGTCTCATTGTTGGTGCTGAAACAAAGGCAGCTGCAGTGGTGAATGATGGGAGCCGGGGGTCAGTGCCTGTAGGACCCTCAGGCCCCGGAGGCGCCCCTTTTCTCTCCTCGCGCGAGGTGTCGAGGCTGCGCGGGGTCACGAGTCCATTGTGCACCATTTCCAAACAGATAAACATTTATTAATCATGCATGACCAGAGGCCTGGGGTGTTAAAAAAAAAAAAAAAAAAAAAAAAAAAAAACTGAAGGAGGAGGTGAGAAAATGGCGGAAAGTGACTGAAGCTCCAGTTGTGTGACCTGCACGTGCAGCGTAGAGAACATATTTTATGTTATATTATATTATATTATATTATATTATATTATATTATAAATTATTTAGCATGATCATCTTTAGGATATTAAAAATCTCTGGAATCATAGTTGGGTGGATGAAAGAAGTGCACATGTTCAGCCTCAAGTAAGACTGAGTATTTTTTTTGTTTGTTTTGTTTTGATTAGCACGCATATACTAGGCTATATATTTACGTAAATTCTATAAAGTCTAATAATAATTTATAAATTGTTTTATACATTATAACTGAACTGTTGCGTTATGTTTTTCTTCTCTTTTTGTTTTGTTTTGTAGCTCACTTGTTACTGTTTGTTTGGATTTATTTTTTAAATGCATTAACCAATTATAACCACTTATAATTCTGTGCACATCCGGGTATTTTGCCGTTTATAGCCTGTTTATTTTCACCCAGGAGATTTATAATAATAATAATAATAATAATAATAATAATAATAATAATAATAATAATAATAATAATAATAATTCATACACGATTTTCTAAATACGTAAAAAATAGACAGAGGATAAATAAACTGCATCTTTAACGAGATTGCACGTGCTTCCTTGGAGATTTATTTCTTTTATATTATTGTTATTATTATTCTTTTCTCTCTCTCTTTTTTTTTCTTCTTCAGATAACATAATTTCCTCTGCTGCAGCGTGCAAGCTGCTGTTCTGCTGTTAAACCGAGTGACACACAAAGTTATTCAATTTGTTCGACTGTATTTTGCCTGAGATGTCAAAGCGCCGATGATGATGATGATTAACGAGCAGTGCAGCGGATGCTTAATAACGTGCACGCGCGTTTAATTTATTGTCAAAACGACATCAACGAAAGGGTGTGAATATCGGCGGAACACTAATATTGCCATATTGAGCGTCATTCATCACGTGCATCTTCCAAAAAAATAAAAAAATAAAAAATAAAATACAGCATTCACACAAGCACGGGTGTTGTATGAAACGTTGCATTATTGCACACATTTGGTAAGCCATGTATGTACGAGCTAGTGATGGGAGATTAAGGAGAGATACAGTAGACCCCAGTTAACAAATCACACACACACACACACACACACACACACACACACACACACACACATTGGTTGCGCTTTACAGTAGCCTACAGCTGCTTTTCAATCAATTACTCATAAAAACAGAAGGCAGAAAGTAGGTCACATCGCCCAGTGCAATGCAGCCAAGAGAAAACGTGCAGCCACAGCTCGTTTAGCCCAGTGTTTAACCCAGTTTTATTTATTTTTATTTTTATTTTTTTTTGTCTGATGGTCTATACATCTTGCTGAAATTAAATGAGTGCACTTTTTTTTTTAGAACGCTGCAGTGATTTGTGCAAGGATTAAAGCTGTCTAAGCCTCCCATATGGAGGGATTTTCTTTTTTATTTCCAGACGATTATTCTCATAATAGTAGTGCACCTCTCTCTCTCTCTCTCTCTCTCTCTCTCTCTCTCTCTCTCTCTCTCTCTCTCTCTCTCTCTATTTAGCATTTATTCAATATAATGATGCATCATAAATTGTGCATCACTGCACTGACAGCTCATTTCAAATCATTAAAAAAACAAACAAGCAAAAAAACTAATGATCAAATAACATTTTAGTTTGCTCTTTGAGAAATGACAAGTTTGTTTTTGCACCACCAAATAAGTCTGGATCAGTGTACACTCAGTGTACACTCGTTTATAGAGATATCAATAGTCCGGTATTAATTACATCTACATCTACATTTGGAAGCATTAATTTGTTTTTTGTTTTTTTACCTTTAAAATAAGATTTGCATCAGTGTACAATACCCCATCAGGGATAATGGTATTTGAATATATGGAATATATATGGTGTTATCATTTTGTTGAATAGAGAGTAATTAGCATGAATGTGGAGAATGAAACATTCTCACGAATGAGTGACTTTATACCTTATTTCTTGTTTTAAACCTGTGTTTCTTGTCAAAGCTTTGAACAGGGGCCGACATGTTTCTTTAACGTTTGCAGATTTTCAGGAAAAGCAGCTGTTCAGGAAATGAACTTTGAACAGATCAGATTTTTGAGATCAGATTTTTGCATCAACATTGAAATCTGGATCAATATATACTCAGTTTATAGTGATATAAATATTAAATTTGGAAGCGTTTGTCTTTTGACCTAACAAGATTCGCGTCAATGGTATTGGGATTATTTGGATATATGGAAAATGTGTTATCATTTTGGAGTATAGAGAGTCATTAACATGAGTGGGGAGAATGAACACTGCATTAGTGTGTATATTTCAGTATTTTCCACTAATACATCCTCATTCTCCATGTAGGTTTGACTAATCAATGCCTTTGTGTAGAGATCTACCTATTGTCTTGCTTTAAAACTGTGTTAAAGTGGCCTTTATGGTAATTGGATACATGGAAAATGTGTTATAAGGTACTTTATAGAGGTTCTGTTTTTTGTCAAACCGTTCAACAGGAGCTCAACTGTTTTTTGTAAGATTTGCAGCTTGAACTGATTTTTGGACCAACAAACACATCTGGATCAGTATTACGCATAGTTTATAGCGATATAAATATTACATTTAGATTTGGAAACGTTTGGGTTTTGACCTTTTAAACAAGATTTGTTTCAGTATATGAGACATTGAGGATCATTTGTAGTCAGTCGATACGTGATGTGATATATATGATATATGAGTAATGTGTTATAACCTTGGAGAATATTAGTGTTGGTGCAATTAGTGTGAAAGCAGAGAATGAATGGTGTGTATAATTTCAGCATTTTTTTTTTTTACTAACAATGAATATTATGTAGACATATACTTAATATACTCTGCTCTGTGTTTCTTCAAACCCTTCAACAGGAGCTCTCTCTCGCTGTCACTCTCTCTCTCTCTCTCTCTCTCTCTCTCTCTCTCTCTCTCTCTCTCTCTCTCTCTCTCTCTCTTTCTCTCTCTCTCTTTTTTCCAAACCCCTCCTCAATCTATATTTCCCCTGTTCCTTCTCTTCCTTTGCTCACAGCAGCTCTGGCTCATGAAGATTATCCACATGCATGTGAAAGAATGGTGCCCGAGTCTTCTCCCTCCCACCCACCGTGACCTAATTTGGGTGGTAATGAGTGCAGAAGATGCAGTACCTCCTCATGGCTGAAGCACATGAATAAGAGCATGGCTGCTGGATGCTACTGGGTGTGTGTTTGTGTGTGTGTGTGTTGGGGAAGGGGGGTATTTTCTCCTTGCCTTAGCGGGTCATCTGGGGATATCGGTGCGTAGTACAGGTCATCCAGCGGTAATTTTATGCATTAAATTCTTCATCGTGGCTTCACTCACCCTAGATGGTGATCTGGACGTGCTTTCACATGTAGAAGAGGTGTGCGTAACCTTTTTTGCATTGTCATCCCGTGCTTCCTCAGTCAGAAATGACCCAGGGGTCAAACGTGCATGTCGAGGCACCTGGTCTAGCAACTGCCTCTCACACTGAGCCGGTACAGTAAATGTCAACGGAAAAAGGAAAAAAAAAAGAGAAGCGAAGAGAAGATCATTACAGGTTCCCCCTCTTTTTTTCACTCCCTGACTCCCCGCTTTGGTCCGTCTTTTGTGTGGTAATTAAAGACAGCAAGAAAGAAAATGTAATTTATGAGGCCATTACAAGGACAGAGACACAGCAGTGACCGGCAATGCCCCCAAGCCCCCACCCCACCTCCACCTTCCTCCAACTTTCACCTCCTTCACAATTCGCTAATTCACCTATTGTTTTTATTCACTGGTTTAAGTGGGTTTATGGGCTGCTTTTGTGCTCACAGATTAAGCCTTGTCCTTCAACAAAAGGGATTTTCAATAGAGCATGTATTGGCATTATAATTTAGTCCGGAGACTTGGTTTAATCTTTAACTAGAAAATCCCAAACGGGTTAAAATTGAGTTTTGTTCTTTTTCTTTTTTCTGTTCTTTTTTTCTGACTTCATTATCAGTGGTCTCACATGGATACCCTAAAGGTACCACTTCCCAAAAACAGTTTGTTCCCAATTATCTCATCTCTGTATGTTTACTGTAGGTTTCTATGTTCACACCAAGTGACAAGTCGCTCAAGTTGCTCGTGGACGTTGATCGCTTGCTTCTGCTGTCACTTCTCCGTGTAAACTGTCCAACGTTTGTTGTTTTAGTCCTGACGAGGAATATTGGCAGTGGTAGCTCAGTGGTTAAATTGTTGGGTTACTGATTAGAAGTTTCTGAGTTTGAACTCCCAAGCTGCCACTGTTGGGCCCTTGAGCAAAGCCCTTAAAGAAATGTAAGTCACTCTGGATAAGGGCATCTGCCAAATGCCATAAATGTAAATAGTTAACTAGTTAAACATAAACACGCCAATCACTGTGAACATTGCTTGTCTGATTTACACGTTACGTGCTCAGCTTCACACTTAGCTTTGTCAGCAGATTAGCAACATCCTAATACTCTAGCTACATACACTCACCAGACGCACCAACAATCTCACCTACATCCTCCCAAGCTTTATTTTTCTTCGGAACGTCTCTATACACATTTAATGAGACGTCGTATATGAAACAATAAACTGAAAATACGGTTATGAGTTTTTCTCCCATGTTTGCGGGAACTAAATTGTACCTATGAACTAAAGTTGTGAGCACGGAACTGAAGAAACGTCAGACGACACACGCCATGGAATCATTCGATCCAATCGTTTGGATTTTAACTACACGTACATCTGGATTTCTGGATAAAGCTGATGTGCGACACTGTGTACTATTCTGAATGTGCACTTGCTCCTATTAGCACTAATATTATTCCAGTAATGATCACATCTTGTTCTACATCTTTATCCGTGCCTATCATATCAGAATCCTAGTCTTATTCTCATGAGGTAATTAAAAGTTTGCTTGCAGACATCTTTATCGTCCTCAATCTCATCCCGACTGCAAATATCTTCACTTTTTTTTTTTATCCCCTTTAACACCATGTAGCAGAGAGGAGAACTGGAGAAACGAGACAGCAGGAGCATCTCCAGACATTTCCCAGCATATCTCTCTCTGATTTCACCTGCAGCTCCTGTTTCTGGATCCTCTTGAGAGGCAATTTAGTCAAGAGAAAAAAAAAATCACTTATATCACTTATATCTCATATACCGCTTCCCTAAACATGTGTAACGCAGCATCTGTAGTTTAAGAGCTCAATTTCACCATGCTGTTTTGCAAGCGTCAACAAAAAGGATAATAAAAGTAAAGGAAATTTCTACACTTTTACACCCACGTCCTCTCTCAGAGGTGCTTCATATTATCTAATGCTATCAACTACATTGAGATCCATTTATGGTGTAGTCTGAAATCTAAATATAAAGAAATTTAAATCAGCAGTGACGTCAGAATGATGTTTGGAGCCATCACAGCTGGCCAAAATATGAAGAAATTGAGAAGGTGATTTTCCTTTATATTATAAAAAACAAATGCTTGGCAACACTTCCTGTGGTGGCTATATGCAAATGAGCCATGAATATGGTCATGTTGTTATAATTATTTATGAAAAGCGTTACAGTTTATAGCCCTGTTTATAATGCATTCATACATTTTTAACAGAAAGCATTATAAATATTGTTTATATAACACAACATTGCCATTACCAGAAATTCAAGGTTGCTCACTGACAGACGTGTGATATTTTAAGCTAATTATAAGTTAAGTTGCACTTGTGAGAAAAGCAATGTTTTATTTTTTTTTATAAAGTGATACATATTTAAAAGAAAAAAAGTTTACTAAATCAAATTATTAAGTAATTTTTTATTTCTTTCAGGTTTTTCACGATTTAGCGTGAAAAAGTTTAGAAAAGTAATTGTAAATTTTTGTAGTATGTTGTAGCTGTAAAGTTTTGTAGTGTTGTAAAGTTGCAAAGGTTTGTAGTAATTTGTAAAGTGATAACATTTTGTAGTATGTTGAACAGTTGTAAAGTTTTGTAATATGGTGTAAATTTGTAGTGTGTCGTAACATTGTACACATTTGTAGTGTGTTGAAAAGTTGTGTTGTGTTGTAAAAGTTTGTATGTTGTAAAGTTGTAGTTCTGTAGTGTGTTGTAAAGTTCTGTTGTATGTTGTAAAGAAGTGTGTAGTACGTTGTAAAGTTGTGTTGTCATACAGTTTTGTGGTGCATTGTAAAGTTGTAAAGGAATGTGGTGAGCTGTAAAGTTTTGTAGCATGCTGAAAGGATTTGTAGTGTGCTGTAAAGTTGCAAACCTTAAAACTTTGTAGTATATACAATTTTTGTTATTGTAATTACACTGCAAAGTGCAAATTTTTTTGTCTTGTGTTATAAAGTTGTACAGTTTTGTAGTGTTCTTTAAAGTTGTTGTACGTTGTAAAGTTTTTGTAGTATGTTGTAAAGTTGTAAAGATTTGTAATATGTTCTCAGGGTTTGTAGCACGTTGTAAATTAGTAAAATAAATAAATAAATAAATAAATAAAAATAATGAATATGATTTTCCCCCCTAATTTCTCTGACATTTATTTTAAAAAATCAAGACACTGTCATAATGGTTATGTGATGTGTTGTTTAACAATTCATTACACATAGTAGATATTCCTGTAACTCTAACAATGTGTATAATGCCTTAAATGTATTCATATTTCATTATAAACATGACATTCATAGAAAGCATTCCAAATGCTTTACATTCCATCATTAAAACCTCAAGACAATGCAATTCAGTGCAGTTAATTTCAACATAGCCATGACGAAATGAACTGCATCGAACCAGAGCCACCATTCCAGTCGTATACGATATCGGTAATGCGGCGAGTAACGTGCGAGCATATGTTCTGCCATGATTACAGTCCCACAGACTCGTCTTTCCTACTCGCTGTCTGCGATCGCCTGACTGTTGGAATGAGAATATGTGCCTTGAGATAATGTTGATTGCAGCAGCTGCCAACACGTGAATCTCCATGGCAACAATCACGGTCGCCTAGCAACCACGCTCTTTTAGGGACACTGGAAGTGCCCGAATGCTTACTAAAAATACATATCAGTACAATGCTCCATTAATACTGCGGCTAAACCTGTGTTGTTATACGCGCTACGTAGCGGCGCTGATCACACGGGGGTGAAAGTGGTGAAATCAGATCTGTATGGAAGCACAATGGTTTCATAAAAAAGAGAAATTAGACACTCATGCAGGTCAAGTCAACATCACACATACTGAACACAATTCAATACAAGTGCATGTATTCTAGCCCAATTGCATTAAAGTATGTACAGGAGAAGCACATTCAGGTCTTGGAGCATAAAATCAATAAATTGCTAAAATGAGTGCATGTGACCTGTGCTTGATTTTATGCTTTGAAGAAATGCAGGTGTATTACACTAATACAGATGTTACTAGTTTAAAAAATAGTAATAAAGCAAGCCAATTTCACACACACACACACACACACACACAAATACAATCGGGTACACAAGCGTGGATACTGGGACGGTATCATTTTTCTTTTTTTCTTTTCTTTTCTTTTCCTTTTTCCTTTTGAGGTAATATCCAGAGAAGATACACACGAATATCTTGGAGAATGAAGTCAAGCCAAAACTTACACTTAAAAAAATGACAGTTTAATACACAAGCATACATTCTAGCACAATATCATTTTGCTTTCATTGCTGTTGTTGTTGTTGTTGTTGTTGCTGTTGTTGTTTTAAAGGTATATAGTGATATCCTTATTAGATACAAATGCACACTAGATACACTAGAATAAAATCAAGTCAACATACAAATAATACCGTATGTAATAATTAATAAAGTATGTAATAAATAATAAAGTAAAATATTTTATACACATGCATGTACTGTATTCTAGCACAATATCATTTGGCATTCGATTCACATGCACCTCTTTGAGCATAAAACAAGTCAACCTTACCTGTAAAAAAATATCATTTGGTTCACGAGCATGTATTTTAGCACAATATCATTTTGTATTTATATAACATCTGCATTAGCTACACATGCAAGTCTTAAACCCTGAATTCAAGTCCACGTGACAAATAATCAAATATAATTTGATGCATGTGTGTGTGTAATCTTGATAATCTAGAACAAGATCATTTTGCATTTTTATTTAGAGGTGAGATTTACAACGCTTTTTTATTAAAAATCCCCGATATATTAAAGGCTCAGGACGCATGCTGTGAAAATGGATGCATCCCATTAACTACAAAAATCCTGTTGATAACATCTAGAGTGAAACGTTTAATTCTTTATCTCAAAGGTTTAGATTCATTTCATCCATCTTTCATGCAGCAGTGGTGCCTGGTGTAATTGAAGATGGTGAGGGTCAGCCATCTTGCTGTGCGCATACACACACACACACACACACACACACACACACACACACACACACACACACACACACCTACTCCAGAACAAAGCATTCCATCAGCGGCAGTGACATCACTGCAGTCGGCTCAGCTGCTTGGGCCTGCATGCTATAAATAGTGCGTGGGAGGGGGAGCGAGCTGCACTAACGCCGAGAAATCTTTAACACTCCTGACCTCATGCCTGGAAAGATATTGGCTTTTTGTCAAGGTAAACGCAGGCCTGCTGCTGAGGGCAATTTTGACGTACATGATTTTTCCACGCACGTGGGCTCTTTTCGGCTCGCCGCCGTCCTCTGCCACGGCTTTTATTTCTCATTTACTCGACATTTGTTTCCAGCGGTCTGTAAATATGGCAAGTAGGACAGAGGAGATATTTTAATCTCCTTACCGACTTCCTCAGGAGGTTATTTACTTCCATGAGTGAAACGCTGATGACCTTATATGTCCGGTTTGTGTTCGTTTTGTAATCTAAATACAAAAATATCTGCGTCTTGTACATCTCTATATTAATAGCTGTACACCATGAAGCAAACAAAAAAAAGTCTTCATTTAGAATTGGATATCACATATACATCTGTTATATAACAATGAATATCCAATATAAATATAATTATATAATACCACACTGTATATACTTAATAACACTTACAATATAATAATATAATGCAAAAATAGTGGAGACAAAGACGTATCTGTAAAGCAGTCCGTCACAAGCCTGAATAAATCAAGCGGAGACAAATCCGAGCCATTATCTGTGTCAAAATTAACTGATGCATTAATAACAAGCAGTAATGCACTGATTAGGAATAACAAAAAACATGATAGGGGGTGAGGTTAGTGGGTGAAGTGTGTTCAATCTTAAAAAAATAAGCTGTTTAACAGGTTAAGAAGTGTCAAGGTTTAAGCTTAGGTATGTCAATAAAGACAAAATTAAATAAAAAATAAGTTTATGAAATCCAGAGTGTATTCCTGCTTTGTTCCAAGGTTTTACAGTGAGGGGAAATACGAATTCCCGCACTACAGTTTGCCTTATTTAATATACATCCATATAAGTGAAAATATCTAAAAATGTACACACATAATGTCTTTTGTCTTTGTGCTTATAAATATTATCAAACATGTATGTCTTTGGTAAGAAGTAATTGAGTAACTGTGGTTCGATTTTTGCCCATTGCTCTTGACAAATCATCTTCAGTTCCCCAAGGTATTGTACGTACATGGGTCCCTCTGATGGACTTGAAATTTCAAAATTTTCCTAAACTTTCAAAAGAATGCTATTCAGGAGTTTGGCTAGGTCATGCAAGACCTTCTCGAGTTATTTTGGCTGTAGGTTCGGGGTCGTTTTCTTGTTTAAACTTCCATCTTCTCCTCAGATTCAGTTTCACTCATCTTCGATAAGATTCAATTCTCCTCTAATAGGTTATCGCTCCATCCATGTTTCCCACGATGACATGTAATGCCCCAGTACAATTTGTCATGATGCTCCCACCACCGTGCTTCACTGTGACTATGGTGTTCATGGGATCATGCGCACAATTCTTCCTTCTTCAAATGTGACGGGCTGAATTATTGCCCAAGATTTCTATTTTTGATTCATCCGACCAGAGTTTATTGTTCCAAAATATTTGCTTTTAGAAGGAGTTTTGTGTTGAAGTGTAGGAACAGGGATGATTGCGGTGCAGTTCATTGGTTATTGTTCTCTGTATAACGGTTGTTCCTGCTGCTTTCAGGTTGTCCTGCAACTCTTTTCAAGTGACATCTGGCTTCTCTCTTACCTTCCATATCATTAGTCTGTTGTGAAATCTGTCCAGGGACGATTAGTTGTAGCTCCATGAACTTTCCACCTGCATATTATTGAACCAGTTGAACCAGTTATACTGGCAGGGATGTGTAAGGTCTTTTCTATGGCTCTGTAGCTTTTTTCATTCGAGTGTTGTTTAATAATCTTGTCTCTGAGGAAGCCCCTTCACCATCACCATGATTACTACATTATATTTAGAACTTGATTTATCTTTATGTAAACCTAATCTTTTTAAACATATTTTTTCATGCATACGCTTTTTTTTTTACATACTTTTTTGTTCATTTATAAGTACAAAGTCAAAAGACACTGAAAGTATATTAAATAACAAAAAACAAACCAAAATATCACAGTATATTGTATATATACAGTAATCACAATATCACTAAACACACAATGGCTGAAGTATTTCATATTCACACCTTTGTGTCTTCATTCATAATTGCAAAGTGCAAGACTGCTGCCTTTGATTGGATAAACGTTGAGCCATAAAGTGTAAACGGTATCTCTTCTCAAAACGTCATGAGTAAAAGTGACCTTTGTGTAAAAACATGAATGACACTCATTAAGAGGTTAACTAATCTCTATCTTATCTGATATATTCATTCATACTCATTTGAAAGAGCTATGACAGTAAAAAATGTCACACAAAAATGGCTGATTCTGATCAAAATGTTTGTCTTTGGGTCAAATTTGTTCAAACAGTGCTAAATAAACATGATTTTTTTTCCCCATTACAGCATTTTTTAATTAATTTATTTTTTGGGCTTTTTGAGTTATACAGTATACGAGCTCAGTTTGTGATGTCACAAAGCATGACAACTTTAATTATGCAAATTATTTGAGTATGATTTGACAGAAATGGGTTTAGCTAGAAAATTTGTTAGTTTAGCTAGCTGCCATCTTAGTAATAATAATGAAGAATCTCTTTGTTGTTATGGTATATATTTAATTATTGCCTCATAAATAAGTAATAAAACACTCAGCGTTGTGCAGTTATAGGAAAATAATCAGCAACTGGGAGGTGTGAGTCACTGTTACCACCTGGAAGTTGGTTATTTTCCAAAAAACACCACGTCTCGTATTTGTCTTGTGTTACAGCAAATTGCCAAATATCATAATTTTTATTAATTACAGAGTTTTTATCCACAAACATTGGATACTGGATATTTTGGTTTTATCCATTAATAGTTATATTTCATATTGTGGAACGTCCTTGAAACAAGTTTCTTTCTTTCTTTCTTTCTCTCTTTCTTTCTTTCCTTCCTTCCTTCCTTCCTTCCTTCCTTCCTTCCTTCCTTCCTTCACCAGCCTCTCTTTTTTTCTCTCTTGAAGTTAATAAGGTAGAAAATAAAGTGAAGCTTGTTACTGTTGTTACTGAAAAAACACAAAAAAGTGTGAAACCTTACCTCAACGTTTTTGGAGACTCCTTCCAAAAACGTTAAATAAAGGCCTCCTCACTCCATATCAACTTGAAGAATCGCACATTTGTAACACCCATCATAGAAGTCCCCGTGTACGCTGTTCCTATAGAAACAGAATGGAGCGTATTAATGTAAAGAACTATAGAAAATCAATCAACACCTTCTGACCAGTCAGATATATAATGTACATATTTACTGTATATACAGTGTTGGGTTTGGGCCAACACCATGAATAACACTGGGGTCTGAATATATTTGCCGTTTACCCATCATGCCCTGCTGTTAAAGGAGTCCACCTGCAAGCGGGATGATAACACACACCAGCCATACAGTGGATAATTCATAGCTCGCTTTTCCATGGATAATGGCCACCAGCCCGGAGCGTGTGCTTCATCATGCTCGCGCACGTCCTCTCTGCTTTGGAGCATGTAGCAGGACAATAGTGAGTCTGGCAGAGAGGAGAGGGCACGTGTGCCTGCACGGGTGAACCCTCGGCTATGTTGGCATGGCGCCATGTACAGAAGAGCGCTCGCTGTGGTGCTGGTGCTGGTGGTGGTGCTGGTGTTGGTGGTGGTGGTGGTGGAGGTGCTGGCTGGCTGCCAGAGTGCACAAGAGAGCAGGAGGAAAGGAGGGAGGGATGGATGGATGGATGGATGGATGGATAGATGGATGGATGGCCCAGCAACGGCTCCACAGGCTGGCAGCATTGAGGAGCATGAAGGCATTCAGCGGCGCGGGTGAATGCGCTTTTGTCTCGGTGCGCAATGCCAGGCAGGCTCTAATGAGACGCGGCTTTGTGGCAAGCCTCTCAACATCAAGTGGGCTGGTAGACTCATTAACCTGACGATGGCAAATAAAAGAGTCCAACACAAGAGACGCCATGATAGCGTACTTAAGCCAGTTGAAACCCCTCTTGCAGGCTTTGTGGCTGTGAGTACACACACTGAGTCACATTTTGGGGTTTCATTTTGAAGCAGTTTAAAACGCCGCCCATGAGATTCCTAAGTGCAGTAAAGATGCAATGGATAATAATGCCACAGAGCTGCAACGTCAGCATTATTTTAACATTCTTAATATGATCATTTCATTTCATTTCTCTTTTTTAGAAAAGCTCACGACTTGTCTCTTGCTTGTCTATTTAAAAAAATAAATTAAAGTCTGCCAGCAAAGAATTCTGGCTTGAACAAATTCCCCCTGTTTTTTTTTTTTTTGGGAAAGATTCTTATCCAATTATCATCCTCACACTTTCTTCTGTTGTCAGATTGCGCTTGTTTATCACAAATAACGTGAAATCTGTTCGTTTTTGGCTATAACATATTTCAGTGTTCTTGAGCATATCATTGTATCAAGCCTGAATTCGACATACATGTGGGTTTGGTTTAAAAAAAAAAAATAAAAAATCCTGGGTTTGATTGATGGTGTTCATAATTACTCGAGCGTTTGATCAGGTGCCTCCTATGCAGATTGGATTCATTAGATATTCACTCTTTGCCATTTATTTCCACGTATCCCTGCCACACCATTTTATGGCCCATAATTTGATTTAGATTAGAAGTAATATCACATGACGTTTGCCCTACAGGTTCAACTGAAGTGTTTTAGAAGCCATACGTTCATAACAGTGACATGCGGAAATTTTTTTTGACGTGTGTCGATCTTCCTGTGGGTTGAAAAAAAACCCCATCTGAACAGGACATATTTTAACCTAAGATAAACATCAACAAGATGAGCGCACGCAACATTAACCTGCTACACAAACGTGTCCATGAGTACGAGTCAGTGTTGTATTATTGATTTTACTGAAGCGTGAATTATTTTTGTGAAATGCACCCAGAGGTCACAGGATCACGATCCTTGTTGGTGATTTGTTGGGGTGAAGTAATCTGGACCCATTTATGTACGGAGGAAGGCTCGGTCTCGTATGACAATTCACACGAGTCATTTCGTATGAAAAGTTACAAAGGTTAAGATTAGAGTTAGGGGCGGGGTTTGTGTTCAGACCTTTTTGTATAACTGGACTGATATGAAATTAAATGAAATATAAACACATTGCCCTCGTCTGATCAAATTCATCCATGTTTTTCCATGGAAACAGGTGTCAGTAGAGACTGTACTTATCCAAAACCTCATTCAGAATCGGAATCAGTCAGATTCATAATGAGTCAGGATCAGATTCTGAATCAGAGTCAGGATCGAAGTCAGGATCAGAGTCATAGGAAGAATTAGAATCTTTTATTTGCTAAATACAGAAAAAAAAATCAAAAGCAGAATCAGAGTCAGAGTCAAACTCTAAGTTAGAATTAGAGGCAGAATCAGTGGCAGAATTTGAGTCAGATTCATAATGACGATGATAATCAGAATCAGTCAGAGTCAGACTGATAGTGATAATGATCAGAGTCAGAAGAGTCTGACTCTGAATCCGAGTCTGAATCAGTCAGAATCAGAGGCAAATCGATAACGATAGTGATAATGATCAGAGTCAGAAGAATCAGAGTCAGATTGATAATGATAATGGTCAGAGTCAGACGAATTAGAGTCTGAATCAGAGTGTGAATCAAAGTCAGGATCAGAATCAAATACAGTCAGAATCAGAATTAGATTCACTTAGAATAAAAATCAGATTCAGAGTCAGATTCATAATGATTTTTTTTATTAATGCATTATATTATATTTATTTATATGTACTGTTAAACCCAGGAATGTAAGCCAAAAAACTGGAACTGGAACACTACATTTTTTTTTTTTTTTTTTTTTGGAAGCTAAGAACCAATGAACCAATAAAGAGCCCTCTTTTGTAAGAGTGTCCTAAGAAACAAGGCAGTTTAGCCCTAGACACCACTTTAGAAAAAGGGCTCTTCATGGGTTCTTTAAGGATTCATTGGAAAATTAAGTTCTTAGCTTCCAAAAAAAGGAAGCTTGAAGAACCCTATGATAGTACAATTTCTTAATTATTGGTAATGATTTTCTTCTTCATACCTGGAACTCAGGCATTTAACATTTAGCTAAACTATTTTGGTTCTTGGTACACTCTTAGAAATGTAATGGTTCATTCGATATCATTTTGTTATTATGTGTTTCCTGTTTCCTTAACTATCAATAGGAATTCACTTGTGTTGATATTCCACAACATTTGATATAACTCTAAATTTGTAATTGTTGGCAAACTGTTGGTATAAGAGGAATAAAACTCTTCGGGACATACTGTTCCAGGAAAAGAATCAACTTTTCCATCACTCATGCATGTAAACAGACATATCGAGTACATTTGTGTATCCAATCCAATCAGTCCTTTAACTGCAGCACTAAACATGACGTTCTGTGCTTTGCTGCGTGTGATTCATGCCGTATATGATTGATATCCTCTCCAGCGTTTCTGCTGTATATTTCCACATCGTTCCCAGGGGCGGGATCGAGGCGTGTAGCCGTGCTGGAGGAATTAACACACGGCTATTTGTCAGAACAAGCGTTCTTAATGAATCACAGTTTATTGACAGGCACACACTGCGCACCAAGTGATACGAGCGAAGGATGACCTCTCGGAGATGTTATCATGTCAGTGTCCGGATGCAGAGACTGCGAAGTGTCCGGCTGCAGTCCGACCCAGGGAGGACATAAATCAACCTGACATCACAACCTGCTCCGGCTTCGCATTGAGCGAGATGCACTGCGGTTACTTTTCACTACGAATATTTAAAATTGTAACAGAAAACAAGACGAGCTCGAATGGACGTAAACATCATTACACCTTAAACCTGATTTCGGTCGAATTTGTGTTTACGTCATGAACTATAAAGACATCGTAATGATGTGTTTATGACACCCCCGAGCCACGCCCATTAACCCAAATCCCCGCCTCCTGGAATCTTCCACCTCAGTTCAGTAGTAGCTAGCTAACTTTTTATCGTCTATTTCTACAGGCTATGACTACAAGGTTTACAATAAACACTCAAAACAGAATGTTGACATACCCAATAATTTACTGATTATAAATATACAATTATTTCATTTCATTATTTCAGTTAAGTTTATTTAACGTTTTTTTTTTTTTTCTAATCTGATGCGTAAAATTGTCTTGTTCTATTGACAGATACTTTTGCTTAATTTATTTCTGGAAAAATAGCAACAAAAAAAAATCTCCTAAGTAAGAAATAGAACCCTCTGGGGCTTGATGTTATAGGAAAACAATCAACAACGGGCTTCAATGCTTTATTCCTCTTATACCACATACTGTATTATACCAAGTGCCAATAATTATGTTTTACATTTATTAATAAGTGATACTTTTAAAACGACTTTTAAACACTTAATAATAATAAAAATAAATAAATAAACACACAGCTTGTCATGTTACACAGAAACCCAGAAAAGTGCTGGGACTGGAGTCTCCTTTCATAAACGAGCCATTTAAAATCTGTTTATTATTAAATATCATTTTCATAGTGTGTTAGCTAAACTAGCTAACTAGCTTCTAAACACTGTTGCCCGTTTGTCTCATTCTATGTAACTAATCATGATAAAGTTTGCTATAAATATCTAAAATTCTGGCACAGCAAATAAGCAGATTGATGATTTCTTGTATTGCTCATTGAACCAAACAGTTTACCAGCCAGTTTATAATATTAATTTTATAATATTAATAAATATAATACCATGGACTTAATTCAACATCCAACTACATCCTGCTCACAGCTAGCAGGATTCTCCAGCTTGGAAAAGCAGCTCATTTTATTTGCCTTTGGCGTCGTTCTGTTTATTTTGTGTCACTGTTGGATTTTGCCATGTTTGCGTTTCTGAGCTGTAAAGTTGTGGGTGGAGTTAAGGGATCTCAGGGGCGTGTTTATGACATGACAGACGGGACGGATGGAAACACAGCCAAGGAGTCCGTCACGGTTCTGCATGTTTTTTTCTTTTTTAAATTGCATTCTTTCAACAATCACATATCACCATGTTTGTAATCATACGAATGATAAAATATAGCTCAGTGCCATAACCATAATCTTGTGAGCGTTACCGTTAACCTAAAACCTGAGCCTTATTTACTGAACGCAACAGCAGTGTATCATTTTGAATTTCGCAGGTTCTGATTTGAATCTAATCTGAGTGGAGTAATCTTGCTATAAATAAATAAAACCATGGCATCCGTATGAGCACATCGCTCGCAGTTCGTCCTCACCAACAGTGCAGCTGCAGATCTGTGCCGAGACGAGCTGTTTCTCTTCTCCTGCAGCCTGCATGTGCAGTGACAGCGAGCCCCTGTGGACCAGTCTGCCATCTGTGCAGGTACAGACCTCGCTGCTCTGTTTCTCCTCCTCATCCTCGTCCGTCTCGTTCGGTCCGTCTCGTCCGGTCCGTCTTTCACCTCTCCTCTTCCAGATCTTCTGCATTTCGCACTTGTTGAGCGCGACCTCTCCATCTGGCCGTCCCCGTGGCCGCCCCCTGGTCTTGGCATTCACGCCGCTTGTGCTTCTGCCAAGGGAAAGAATAAAAGAAGGAACAAAAAGCATAGGGAGGGAGAGGAAGAAAAAAAATCAGTAGGCTGCTCGAGGCAGACGGTGGATGACATTGAGCACCGGTATGCTGAGGTCAAATTTACCTCGCAGGAAACTGTGATAATATCGACTGGGTTTGTCTGAGATCAGCACCGAGCCGAGCTCACGTGAAATCTGCTAATTTTTTTCTTTATCAAACCACAGATTTGATACAATTACACAGTCATTCAGTCAATGCTGCATCATCATACACTCTTTCTATAAAGCCAGCAGTTGGGGGTTTTTTTTGCACTGTA
Source organism: Cranoglanis bouderius (assembly GCA_023630585.1). NCBI lineage: Eukaryota > Metazoa > Chordata > Actinopteri > Siluriformes > Cranoglanididae > Cranoglanis > Cranoglanis bouderius. Next base: position 7,398,073 of record CM042539.1, read on the forward strand.
TTATTATTGGCCTGATTTTGTTCTCACATTAAAAAATCAGATAACGTAAAAGAATTCTTTGGTTGTGATTTGATATCGGCGGGCTCCGATATCAAGTTACATTCTAAAAGCTTACTGGCTAGTATCTAAGGTAAATTCAAGTTACATTCTGGAAGTTTACTGGCTAGTATCTTAGCTAAATTCATGCTACATTCTGGAAATTTACTGGCTAGTATCTAAGCTAAATTCATGCTACTTTCTGGAAGTTTACTGGCTAGTATCTTAGCTAAATTCATGCTACATTCTAAAGTTTACTGGCTAGTATCTTAGCTAAATTCATGCTACATTTTGGAAATTTACTGGCAAGTATCTAAGCTAAATTCATGCTACTTTCTGGAAGTTTACTGGCTAGTATCTTAGCTAAATTCATGCTATATTCTAAAGTTTACTGGCTAGTATCTTAGCTAAATTCATGCTACATTCTGGAAATTTACTGGCTAGTATCTTAGCTAAATTCATGCTACATTCTGGAAATTTACTGGCTAGTATCTAAGCTAAATTCATGCTACTTTCTGGAAATTTACTGGCTAGTATCTAAGCTAAATTCATGCTACATTCTGGAAATTTACTGGCTAGTATCTTAGCTAAATTCATGCAACATTCTAAAAGTTTACTGGCTAGTATCTTAGCTAAATTCTGACTTAAATGAGATGCTTGGTGTGATGACGTGCCTGCAGCTAAACATCCCAGGATGCATTGCATTTTCTAGTAATTTGATCTAAACACTTAACATGTGTATTGTGTTTTACAGTAAAATAGAAGTTTAGAGAAATTAACTTACACTGTTTTAGCACTTGGGATTCACAACATGGAGGCCACTCGCTGTTGCCGAGGATGGCCCCATATGGACAACCTGGGGACACACCTGGAAGCTGTGAAGATGCCAATTGATGCGGGCAGTTTTTGGCGCGTTGTCTTGGAACTGCAGTTGCGGTGACAGTTTTGGGACTGAAACTGCCACAAACAAATGCACAAACATACTTTGCACTCAGGTCTCCATCGGTGGACAGTTCATGATTTCAGCAGAATAGACTTCATGTTGAGACTGTGGTGAATTTCCTGATTACACAGTTGCACTCTTTTGTTTTATCATTTAGTGCACAGTTATAGAAGGGAATTATTTATATTTACACTATCCGGTGTCACCAGGATGAGGATGGGTTCCCTTTTGAGTCTGGTTCCTCTCAAGGTTTCTTCCTCATATCATCTCAGGGAGTTTTTCCTCATCACCGTCACTTCTGGCTTGCTCATTGGGGATAAATTTATCAATTTAAAATTTAAATCCGAAATTTATATATTTCTGTAAAGCTGCTTTGTGATGATGTTCATTGTTAAAAGCGCTATACAAATCAAACTGAATTGAATTGAATTGAATTGAACATGGCTGATTATAGAGTAGTGTAACTGCATAGGGAGTGTGTGCACGCACTACTAGTACTCATGCACTCTGAGCTGACCTAGATAGCTCACTCTGAAACATCACTCTCCTACAATATACACAGTTGGGTGCAAAAGTTTGTGCCCCCACCCCTTTTTTATCTGAATGGAAGAATGCAAAACGTAGGTCCATTTTACAATTCATCTACAAATAATTAGCCTTCTAAAATGTAACAAACGAAATGTGGGTGTGGCCTGGAACAAGACGATCCTAAGACATGAGGGAAGATCTGGAGGAAGATATGCAGGACATACACGCTGTACATGATTCCAGGATATTATTACAGATTATTACAGAATATTTCTATAACATTCGGAAAAGCAGATCCAAAATGCTTTTAATTTGTGATAATAAATAATGCATTTGATAAAGCCTTGAACAAATGAAAACAAAACAAAACACCGAATTCATGCTAATTTTACACACAATTTGATTTTTCTCAGCACATAACTAATCTGATACATCTCATACATAATCTCTTGCATGTGCAACCTTTAAAAAAAATAATAAAAAATCTAAATCAATATTTTATTGGTGAATCAGCGTCTTTGTTGATTGGATGAAACGTGTAAGAGGAGACGATGCGTTCGACGGAGACGAGGTAATGATCCTGCGTTTCCTCAGCAGCTGCTGATTATCTGTTTTTATTTGTGTGTGCAGCTGACAAATATGTCCTCGTGAAGATGCCTTCAGTGCGAGCGTGCACACACACACACACACACACACACACACACACACACACACACACACACACACACACACACACACACACACAGACCTTATTTCATGGTCTAATCATGGTCTCTACACACACGGCGTGTGTGAACAGGAGACGAGGAGAATGAGGAGGCGAGGGGGAGGGGATGTGATGGATGGCATCTGGCTCTCTCTCTCTCTCCTCTCCTCTCTTCTTTCTCTCAGTCCCTCATCATTGTTCCTCTTCCCACCCATTTCCTTCCTTCTCTCTTTCTTCCTTGCTTCTGTTTTTTCCCCCTTTTATCCGAATTTTTTCTCGTTTTTTTCTGTCTTTTATCCATAGCTCACACTCGCACACACTCGCTCACACTCGCACAAACTCGCATTAAAACCATCATGGAAGGAAGAGGGAAAATCAGAAAGCAGGCCAGCAGGATGTTGCTCCAGTTAATGACTGTAGTTCACCTGCTTTGGCTAAATTGCTTCGATTAATTACTTACATGTTCATGGAAGAGAAGAGAGATGGTGGAGTGAAAAACAGACCATTAAAAGTGCACAGATCGGGAAGGAGGTTAAGATTGCGAGTGCAAATATTTTAACACAAAGTGAGGACACACACACAATATTTGTATCTGATATGAAGAGATTTGAGGGAGCTGTACAATTCTGTGTGTAATTATGTGTGTGTATATATATATATATATATATATATATATATATATATATATATATATATATATATGTGTGTGTGTGTGTGTGTGTGTGTGTGTGTGTGTGTGTGTGTGTGTGTGTGTGTGTGTGTGTGTGTGATTGCTGTCAGACAGACAGGGCTGATAATGTTGCATATTAATCAGCGCTCACACCCCCACACACACACTGAGGACCAAAGCCTCCAGGTCGTGATTTTCTGCCATTAATTTTCTCAGTCTGAGGAAAAAGAAAAAAGGGAGTTTTAGCCCAGCTGGGACCGTCTGTCCGACTGCTGGGATTCGTACACCTTCAGGGAAAAAAAAAAAAAAAAGCAGTGGGCGTCTCTGACATCCAGCACAAGGACAGACAGGACAGGGCGACGGTGGGAACAGCGTCAAACATCCTTCAGAGATGTCCTTCCTTTGTGCTTTCTTTCTTTGGGTGTGCAAACTTTTGCACCCGATTGTAATTTCATTATGGCGGTTTCAGTGCATCAGCATGCATCAATAAATGTTAGCTATATTTTTTCTATTATTATTTGTTCGGTTGCTCTGATTAAAAATAATAATCGCAATATGATATGAGTAAATTAGATTAGATTTCTTTTGCGTTTCTGCGGCACAAATCGTTAATCAGATCTAATTATTATAGAGATAACGAGCCATTTTGCTAAAATTGTTTTTTTTTTTTTTAAATTAGAAAATCGTGCTGAAAATTCAGGATGAAATACATGGGGGGGATCCAATTTATTCTCTTATGTCTTCCAGTTTCTCAGGATGTGCTAATTGCAAAAATATCTCAGACCTTTTCGCTTGTTTATTTGTTTATTTTAGATTATTAGTACATGTTTGTGCATCTCTTGTGTAATACGCACAAATACTTCAAAGGAAATCAGATTTCTTTCTGCATCATTAGGATCAAAATGGACAAGCCACACATGACAGCGTGGGTTTTTTATTATTATTATTATTATTTTTTGTACTGTTATAAAATATTTTCCCACAATTGAATTCATAACTCTGTATTACAAGCCATTTGAGCAGCGTAATTTTATTCTCCTCTGAGCAACATTACAGTGTTTTCTTTTCTGGTGATCATTAGATTGCTCTCGACTATGCGACGAGTTCTGCTGATGAACCTTACACGATAAATGAGTTCCTGGGTTTTTTTTTTCTGTTTGATCTACAATTTTGGATTTTTACAATTTTGAACCATTAAGTGTTTAAAAAAAAAAAAAAAAAAAAAACATTTAAAGAACCAAAACACTTTAAACTCTAAAGTGGAAGAACTCTTGACTGGAAGTGGAACCCTATGGTTAAGGGGTTCTTTGATTTACCAACAGAGGTTTTCCTTTCAAATAAAAGGTTCCAAGTAGAACATTTTAGACAGCTAAGAACAGTAAACCACTCAAGAACACACCAAAGAAGCCTTTTTCTAATTTTGGATATTTTGTATGCAATCTTAAACTGTTAAACTCTTAGGAACGTAAGCCAAAGAACTGGAACACTACGGTTCTTTTTAAAATCAGAACCCTTAATGATTCTTCAGTTGATTCATCAAAGGTTCTGTGTAGAGCCTTTTTCCTGCCAGAAAGGCTTCCAACTGGAATGCTTTTTGGAAACTAAGAGTCCTTCATTCTTCAAGGAACCATTAAGGAACCCTTTTTCTTAACAGTGTACCAAGAACAACGTATTGTTTAACCCAGGAGCATAAAACCAGAACTCTGGTCTGGATCTGAAACATTACAGTTCTGTCTTAATTCATGCATGAAATTCTGAAACTATAAACCATGCATTTGATTATCGAGAACCTGAATGTTTGCAAGACACTAACGCCTCAAATCAAACACTATACAGGAAAGACACGCCTCCATGCAGCACACTCTTAAAATATTTTGAAATCTTAACGGTTCTTCACTTGTCCCAACAACTGAATGTTTTCTTATAACAAAGACGTCCAAGTAGAACCCTTTTTGGAAACTAAGAATCCTTACTTATCCAACAAACCATTAAAAAACACTACATTTTCTAAAAATGTACAAAGAACTAAGTTTATACTGTCATGTTCTCTTAAGCTCTTAAAGCCAGGAACATAAGCCTGAGAACTGGAATACTACAATTATCCTTAAAGGTTCTATGTAGAATCCTACAACAAAATGTTTTTTCTATCAGAAAGGCTTCCAAACAGAACCTTTTTGGAAACTAAGAATTAATTATCCAACAAACCATTAAAGAACCCGTCTTTAAGATCTCTCAAGAACTCTATGTAGAACCTAAGATGTTTCCCTTTCAGAGAAGGTTCTAAGTGGAACCCTTTTAGAAAGCTAAGAACAGTGAGCCATCCAAAGTTGTATCATCACACTACTGTGCTTAAAATGTAGAACCCTTAAGGATTTTGAGCTTTTAGAACACTAAGAAGAATTATCCAGTCAAGGAACCACTGCCGAACCCTTTTTCTAAGGGTGATCAGGAATTCGAATAATTAGACAAGGTTCTTTATTGATATAAAAGTATTTATATTGTTATACACTGTTAAACCCTTAGGGACATAAGTACAAGAACTCTAGAAGAACACTAGAACTATGGTTCTATCTTAAATTGAGCACTAGACTATACACTATGTACTTGATTATCTCGAGAAACCTTCAAAGGTTCTACGTAGGACCCTACGACAAAGTGATTATCAGAAAGGCTTCCCAGTAGAACCATTTTAGAAGGGTATCAAACCTTAATTATCCACTAAACAAATAAAGAACCCCTTCCCAGGGTTCCACAAAAGGGTTTCCAAGGAGAACCCTTATTGTAAGAATTAAGAATCCTTAATTATTCAATAAATCCTTAAAGAACTCTTTATTACACTCTGAGAGTGTACCAAGCAACAAGACAATTTATATTGTTAAGCCCAGGAACATATGTGCAGGAACTCTGGTATGAAAGAGTACGGTTCCCTCTTAAATCATGCACTAAAGTCTTAAACTATCCACTGTGCACTTGATTATCTTTAACCTGAATGTTTGTAAGATGGTAACCCCTCAAATTAAACTCTTTTGGCACAGACATCCATGGAGAACGCTCCTAAAATATTCAGAACCCTTAATGATTCTTCAGTTGATGCCTTAAAGGTTCTGTGTAGAGCCCTACAACAAAACATTTTCCTCCAAAAACATTTTTTGGAAACTAAGAATCCTTAATTCTCCAAGGAACCATTAAAGATCCCTTTTTCTTAACAGTCTACCAAGAACCGCAACAGCATGTATCAGGAGCATAAGAACAAGAACTCTGTTCTGGAAAAGAAACTGTCCGGTTCTATCTTAATTCTTGCACTGAAGTCTTTGACTATAAACTGTGCACTTGATTATCTAGAACCTGAACGTTTGTAAGACACTAATGTCTCTAATCAAACACATCACATCATAACATCTTACCCTAAACAGGAAGACACACCACCATGCATTTTACTTTTATTTAAAAGGTTTTGTGTAGAACCCTAAAACAGAACATTTTCCTATCAGAAAGACTCCCATATAGAAACATTTAGGATACTAAGAACCCTTAATTATTAAATGAACCTTTAAAAAACCACCAAGAACCAAGATAGCTCATGTAATTAAGCCAAGGAATATACATAAAGTGCAAGAACTCTGGTCTGGACCTGGAACTCTACGGTTCTGTCTTAATTCATGCACTAAACTCTGTACTTGATTATCAAATAAATTTATGAAATTAACTGTGTACTTGATTATCTAGAACGAAAGTATTTAGTTCCCTTTGCAGTTTTTTGGTTGAACTCTTGAAGGTTTTGTGTAGAACAGAACCTACAACAGAAGGTTTTCCTACTTAAAGTTTCCAAGAGAGAACTCGTTTTTGAATAATTATTTAATGAACCCATAAAGAACCCTTTTTTCTAAGAGTTTACCAATAACTGAGACAGTTTACATTGTTAAGCCCAGGAACATACTGTAAGTGTAAGAACTCTTGTCTTGAACTGTATCGTTATGGTTCTGGCTTATATCTTGAGTATTTTGATGATCTAGAACCTGAATGTTTGTAATACAGCTCAAACACATCAAACTGAACTCGAACATTTTATACAAAACTGGAACGGTACCCCTTTTTCTTTCTTTCTTTCTTTCTTTCTTTCTTTCTTTCTTTCTTTCTTTATAGGTTGACTTATTTTGGAGTTATTGAGGTTTGCTTTCAATTCAAGTAAACATATAAAAAATATCGTTCGAGGGCCATCACCGTGTAAATGATGTACTGTAGATATACAGATGGTTTAAATTCACACAGAATTCACATCCCGCTTGTTCCTATTAAGTGAAGCTTTAAAGCTTTTCTTTCGCAATCTGCTTCCTCGTACATTCCTGCTGTAGACACGACAGTGCCGTGTGGACCAGAAGAAGATCCTCTAGCTGCCTCATTGGTGCAAATATCCTGCTAAGTCTAATCTGATTGCTTATTTACCGGCTAAAGCAGCCGAGGAGCCAGACAAGGCAAGGTGCTGGCCTTAGACAAGGGCGTGAAACATTCCCCAACCCCCTACACACACACACACACACACACACACACATGCTCACACACTCATCCTCATGTGTGATTATCCAGAAGTAGAAGACATGGAAGATGACGAGCTGTGTAATGGCCGCCGAATGTCCTGCAGAATGGAAGCGCCATGTTCGTCTTCCTCTTCCTTTTCCTCTTCCTCGGTGTCTTCCAGCTCAAAGCCACACGCCATGCTGTTTCAACAAAAGTCCAAACCTCTGCCTTGGGCTTTAATTATGTTCAATTTGCCAAGCCAAGCCTGAAAACATTCAGAGGGTAAAAAAGCTCTGACCTATTTATTACTGCAGCGACAGCGCTAAGCGGTGCTCAGATCAGCGAGTCCAGCAATAACGGCCCCCTCCTGCTTAGCATGAAGAAAAAAAAGGAAATATATGCTATATGGAAAAAATATATAAATTAATATACTATAATTTTTTTTTTTTGTTAAATACAAGTCAATAGTAGAAAGCCAAAAAAATAAGAAATACAAAATAAATGAAAATAAATGATAAAATAATACATTTTAAAAGGTTCTGAATTATTTAATACATAAAAAAATAATAAAAGCTAAATAATATAATATATTATTTTGAACAAAATTATAATACTATAAAATATGAATATACCATACTAAGAAATGATTAAATGATTATATATATATATATATATATATATATATATATATATATATATATATATATATATATATATATATATATATATATATATATATGATTGATTGATATTAATTTATTGTGCAATTAATAAGTTAAACAATACAGTTGAAATTAATTTCTAAATAGTTCTAATTAGTTAATGAACAATTAATAATTAATAAATAGTTGAATATAATAAATAATTACTATATGATATAAATTGATCGTCTTTCATACATTTGTAAATATTGGTCTGTGTATTTATTATCGATTGCTGTGAACATTTTTCACAACCTCTGAGCGCAATAAGCTGAATATGAAATTATTATTTTAAAAAAGAAAAAAATAATAATTACAGTAAATATTAAAAAGTCATAGATCACAGGCCGTCAGATTCGGGGGTTGATTTTGCCTCCGTGTGTTCAGCAGAGCTTCTTTGTGTGGATGTGGAGGGAAGAGCATGAATGATTTATGTGCCAAACGGTGCGATTCCCTCTCGTTGCAAACCCCCTGCACCTCCCCACTGCACACACACACACACACACACACAAACGCACACACACACACTCCTCTGTACCTCCTGTATGGAAATGAGACGACATGCCGCTACCAGCTACACGACTAACAACTAACACTCTCTTCTTGTGACGATAAAACAAAATGGCCTCCGTCTCAGGCCTGAGAGAGATGTGAGACGGCGATAAAGGGCGTCGATTTTGTTTTATTTCATGCTTTTTGTTCAGGACTGCACTCTGGAAAATGATGGATGTGCATCCTGTGCGTTTCATGTGAATGAGATATGTTGCAAATATTAGCTTTTGTCTCACGGAGACGTAATTATCTCACAAGGCAGGATCAGCGGAACGAAACAATGGTGTTGAAATATTGTCCTTCTTCATCATTTCATTCTAACGTGTCACATTCATCATTGAAATTATGTTTAATATCAGAATTTTTATTCATCATGTGATGTTTTTGGCGTGTGCATTGAATTGCATTTAACACTTACAGCGTATATGTGTGTATGTGCATTAAATGTGTGGTTTTTCTTTCTTTCTTTCTTTCCTTCTTTCTTTCTTTCTTTTTGCTGGCATTCATGATCAGCACGTGTGTGTGTGTGTGTGTGTGTGTGTGTGCGTGCGTGCGCGCGTGCGTGTGTGTGTGTGTGTGTGTGTGTCTGTGTGTGTGTGTGTGTGCCTGTGTGTATTATTTGTGTAGGAGTATGAGAACATGAGTGTTCAGCTTCATATCCCTGCTGTTCAAGCTGCGCTAAAATCAATCTCAATTCTGCGACATTACTGTAAATCAGAGTTTGTGGTTTGTGGTGTCAGGATTTAGGAAATGCTTTTATATCCCAAAAGAAAGTGCTAACCTTTCGTTAGATAACATGCAAGAATGGGCAGATTTAAAAAAAAAAAAAAAAAACACTACAAACCCACGGTTTTTGTGTCTCAAATCCTCATAAGAAGACGTATTTTTGTATCCGAATGTTATAATCGGCTCTTAGATTATATACATGCACTCTTTTAGATGAGGGATTATGCACCCGATCGAACCCCGCCCCCTGAATATCTTACTGAAAAATGTGAAATGAGGTACTGCTCCCTTCTGACCTTGGACTGTCCTTGCTGAAAAAGAGACGAAGTGTAAATTGTGGCTTTTAGTATGAATATGTTAGCCTTAAGGTTGTCTATAAGCTAGTCTGCTCCAAAACAATGACAAAATTCGCATTTAAAAGATATACAAATTCAAAATGTATAGTCTCTCCCTACCACCAATATGGATCAACAATTTTGATGATATCTTTCTGCACTTCAGCTTCTCATCAGACTTTCTGTCCAATCAGATGCTTTCTAGAATCTGAAGTGTCCCGCCCACAACATTATAAAAGTCCTTAGCCGGGCTGTGAGGTAAGCTAAACACTATTGGCTATTTAAAAAGTGGGAGGAGCCACTCGATATGTCCCGCACTGGCTTCCTTTTCAGTGGAAATGACCTCAACACATCAAATAATGCTGCACGTTTCAAGGCACTTCATGGGGACTTTATTGTTGTGAACAAGTCAGTTCCTGTTCTCACTGACGTTATAGCAGCTATAAACAGTTGTTCACTCACCAGCCTCTCTGTTTTCTCTCTCTCTTGATGTTAAAGAGCTTTCTGTCTTGGCTTGTCATGTTACAGAGAAACCACAAAGCGAAACTCCTCTGTCCTGAAGATTTCAGAAAACCTAAAGTTTCAGCTTTACCTCTGACTGACACTGGAGACTCCTTCTATAAATGTTAAATAAACATCTCCTTATAGGAAACTTCACCATATCAACGACTGAACATGTTTTTTTGTACGTTTATGTGGTGCGTGTTCCGTACACCTTCCTGTGAACGAGCTGTTTATAGTTTATAATTAATTTATTCATTTGATTGATTTGAATTTTGTTTATATTCCATTCACTTATATTTATTTCAAATTTATTAATAAGTTATTTGTATATTTGTCTTTATTTATTTATAAATAGATAGACTTTTGCAATGCTGTTCATTTGCGTACACACACTTATCGAAATTGTTAAAATTCCTCTTTTAGAGATGAATCACTTTCCAGAAGTTTCACTGAATAACTGCTTCTCGGGTTGCTTTGGGCCTCCGGTGAGGAGATCGGTACCGCGCGGACCCACCTGACCTCCAAGCATGAGCGCGGCGAAGGTCAGAACGCGCCCATATTTTTTTTTTCTGCACCAGAAAAACAGACAGCATATCAATATTAAAACGTGTTGCACAGACTTCGGTACTTTCTCCTCGTCACGTTTCTTGTTTCCACATCCTGCATTCAGCACAAAGGCAGCGAAGTCATTAGTGGCGAGTTCTAGCTCGGCAAATGATAGCAGATGATAGCTCGGTATTGATTTGCCGATGGCCGCGCTCTTGATTGTTTTGGGCGAGAACATGTCACAGCAGAGTGACAAAGAGTGCTTTCAAAACACCTCCACGCAACGTAGCGTATTTAAACCCCATTGTTGTGTGGCGCAGAGACCCGGCGCATTAGTAACGCAATTTGAGCGGCTAGCGCAATTGCGTGGAAGAAGGCATGACTACTTTTCTAGGAAGAGTAAAGCTTTTAAACTGTCATCCGCACCGCTTCTTATCCTGGGGAGAAACCTTTTAGCAGATGGCTCGCTGGTGGCCTCCTACAAAACGACGCGCGACTGTGTGACAGCTTATTATCTGCGATCTTTAATAAAGCGTCAACTCACTTAACAGATACGACTGGGAAGGAAATGAAGGAAATAACGACTGAAATTTAACGCCGCACAACTCCGAACACTTCGTATACTTTCAGCCATGTTTCATGTTTCACTTTTAAGTTTTTCAGCTGAATAATAAAGTAAATTTCACAAGTTTTCCCAATGAGGCTTCACAGAAATTCTTTTTCATTTCCCGGCAAAAATGTGTGTTGATCTTCCTGTCCTAGAGCACGACAGCAAATATATGAATAATGCATATGCAGCCCCGGGCTATAGATTGAGTGTGAATATTCATTAATTTGTTTGCCTTTTGGGATGTAATGCCTATTCAAACAGAGGCATGTTTGGATCCCTGTTTGCCGACTTGGCCGGCTCGCACCAGAAATTAATAAATACCCGAAGCTTTCCATTCTGCTTAAGTAATGGCGCCCGTCCACGCCTCTCGTCTAAGCTTGTTGAATTTGTGAACGTCGTGCTGACTCAGCCAGGGTGTAAACGGTTTAAACTCAGCTTACCCGCTTCACAGATGTGACCCCACCTCGCGCTTCTAATAGGTGGAAATCCTATTATTGGCCTGATGGCACGAAGCAGGCCTTGGGCTGCAAGGATCAGGGCTAATAAGTCTCAAAATAGTCACGCAGCTCCAAATCAGTGAACTGCGGGCAGTGTAATGAGTCAGTGAGCATCGCCTAAGTGTCTGTGTGGAAAAAAAGAAAGAAAATAAGCCCCTAAACAACAGGGTTAAAGCAGACATCTTTCTAAAATGGTGCGATGTAATCAGCACAGAGCAGAGGTGCCAACATTGCTAACAAGAAAATCCTTGCAGGCAGAGAGACAAAAAAATAATAACGGTAACACTTTACAATAACAGTACATGAATAATCATGCACTAATACCTGAATTAATACTTACTTAAATATGAGCTAATGATGAGTTATACTATGCATATACTAATTACAAACCAATGAAGACCTATGTCGAACATAGAAAACGCACTAATAATAAACACCAATAGTTTCATCTCAACACCATCCAGTGATGTTTGTATACGCAGCTGCATATGGCAAATATTATAAACAATTTGTCTAGCAGAGTAAATGATAAAATATGTAATGGTTGATCTACAGAAATGACATTTTTTGTAGAGCGTGTACAGTGTACAGACTTTTTTGGGCTTAATGTATTTTACCGACCAAACAGACTACCCTCCCACCTTCTGGTTTTCTACCGGCTCATAAGACTGAGGGTTGTGAATTCATAGCTCGCCTAGATAAAGTGAAAGCAAGCAAATAGATATCTTTCAAGTCCGGCATCCTTTCCCCTTCAGTGAGTTAGTTGGCTTTTCCACTGGATGAATTTTATTCACATTCAGTCTAATTTAGCAATGAAAGCAACGCGTAGTTTTTCTCCTGCATCGCTGTAGCAAGGAGTCGAAAACACTACAGGCGAAACCGTAAACATTGTCACTTCCGGATTGAGGCAGATTTTCTGAATGATGTTGAGTCTGTTTACGCTGAATTCAAAATCAAAGCAATGAGGTGTGGGGTTCAAAAATGCTTCTTTCCAGGACTCCTGAGAAACATCATCCACTGGAAAGAAAATAAAAATTAAATGAAACACCAACACACACTTCCTCCACCTCCCACTTCCTCGGAAAAAAAATGCTTTTGTTTAGACGCTGATTTGAATACACTTTTATTGATTCAATAAAAATGAAAAGGAATTCAAAATGAAATCTTCATGAGGCGTGGGGTTTAAAAAAAAGCTTCATATCAGGACTCTTAAGACAACAGCAATTGAAAAAGGAGAAAAACCGGAGGCCAGGAGGCCAACATGCAGTCGTGTCGGCCATTTGCACCCTCACCCCCCACTGCCTCAGAAAGAAACGCTGTTATGGATCAAATGGTTTTGTTTAGGTGCTGGTTTGTACCAGTCTTCGTTAATGACCTCTAGCAGAGGCGTTGGCTGTAAGGGTCAGAACTAATGAGTCTGAAAATATCACCCGGATCCATAAGAGAATCGTGACGAGTGTAATGAGTCAACAAACACATCGACCCTGAGCTTCTGTGTGGAAAACAGCTGAAAAGTCAGTAAAGTCAGCACACTGGAGCGTCTTTTCTTTACAAGGATGGATCTAAGGATCTAGATTTATTCATGAGCTGTGAGGTTCAGAGGTTCAGCTTCACATCACTACTGAAAAACATCGTCCTAGAAAGATCTTTTGACTTTTAACTCCAAGCCGCCTCCCCTTCCCGCCTCCGACTTCACCTAAAACACTATTCAGGATCAAATGGTTTTGTTTAAACGCTGATTTGCACCAATCTTTATCAATGACCTCTAGCAGTGGCTTTGGCTGCAAGGGTCAAAGCTAATAAGTCTCAAAATGGTCGCCCAGCTCCAAATAAGAGAATCGTGTCGAGTGTAATGAGTCGGCAAACACATCGATTCTGAGCTTCAGAGCCATGCTCCAAAAATGGTACAATACAGTATAATTGGCAGAGAAATGCCAATTCACATCAGGACTCTTGCAAAACATCATCCATTGAAAAGATTTTTTTTTTTTAAATAAATAAATAAAAAATAAAAAAGTCACCAAGCCACCATTTGGCACAAAGCTATGTCGCATATTTACATCCCCACTTCTCACATCACCAAAACCACTATAAAGGATCAAAATGACCTCTAGACGTGGCTTTGGCTGGACAGGTAACGACTAATAAGTCCTAATAAGCTTCAAATGGAAGAATGGTACTGAGAGTAATGAGTCAACAAATACATCAACTCTGAGATTCTGCGTGGAAAACAGCTGAACGGAGCCCCACCCTAAAAATGGTACAATATCATTACTAAACTACATCACTTTGTCTTTTCTGGATCCAGATTAAATGGAAATTTGGTGTGAGATTCAGAAACGCTTCACATCGGGACTCATTCATTGGAAACAGCACATCATTCGCCAACACACGGCCATGTCGGACATTTACGGTACATCCCCACCATTTACTAAACTGTTAAGGATCAAATGGTTTTGTTTAAGTGCTGATTTGCACCAATCTTTATCAATGACCTCTAGCAGTGGCTTTGGCTATAAGGGTCCGAGCTAATAAGTCTCAAAATAGCTGCCCAGCTCCAAATTGGAGCATTCCAACAATGGTGTTGAACAGGTCACCAACCCCACTATCTAACACACTTCTCCATCATCCTCTAAAAAATCAACCCCCCCCCCACCCCCCCAAATCAAACAGCTTTGTTTAGGCGCTGATTTACTGCAAGTTTGTCAATGACCTCTAGCAGTGGCTTGTGCACCCCAAGAGGGTGGCCACTCCTCATTTACAGACGAACGACTCATTAAGCACAGATTGATAACAGGCCGAAGGCCTGTGAGGACATTCCGTCATTAATATTTCAATTTAATTACTCTGCAGACGCTGCGTGCATGTTGATTCTGCGCTCCTAATTGGCACGCCACGCCGTGATATATGAACTATTATAATGAGCACTATTTCGATTTTGCTTTTTGTTTTTTTAAGGAGTGACTTGTCACGCATGCACGCGTTCACGTTCGGTATCTTTTACAGATTTGAAATGGTTTCCAGGAAGCAGCCTGCAGTTTACACTTCAAGGGCGAGTTCAAATGAGTGCAAATGCGAATGAATATCCCAGGTGTTAATGTGATGACTGGAAATCTGGCTGTATAGAGAAAAGCAAAGCATGTGGAGAATGTGACAGAGATAAAGGTGGTGTGTTTGATGGAGTCGTCTGCTGGGGCAGGGTCGATGAGTATCTCGTCTTGTTTGTGTCTCTTTCTGCTCTTATCACCTCTGCTCACTGGAATATTAGTCACAGCAGAACACATTTTTTCCCCCTCTCAGCCGTGAAGACATTGCAGCGCATGCACACACACACACACACACACACACACACACACACACACACACACACACACACACACACAAACACACAGACATGTAGCAGCGTATATGAACCTAGAGATCCTGGAAAATAATCAACATCCTAATTTGTAATTCCAAATCCCTGCATGGCACGTGAATGTGCATGTGCACAAGTGTGTGTCTGTGTGTGTTTGTGTGTGTGTGTGTGTGTGTGTCTGTGTGCGTGTGTGTGCGTTGACATAGATGCACTGTGCATCTTTCTTTACAGGCATGTGTGTATGTATGCGTGTGTGTTCACGCATGCGCCATCCTTTCCTCAGTTCTGCGCTCATATGGGAGGAGCTTGCCGTCATATGCTGAGCAGTGATTGGTGGGTTTTTGGATTAAGCCTCCAGGCTGCTAGATCTGAACAGAGGAAAAAGAGAAAAGAAGCTCAGACAGGCTTTCGATGATTGACAGTGTTTAAGATGCATGCTTTGGTGTAAAGGCCTGCAGGAAACCCAGGCGTGAGACACTAACCAGGTCTTTCGGATAAAAAATAATATACATATACAGAAATGTTAGAAATTCAGGAGAGAGCAGTGCGCCAATTACTACAGAGTAGACGCTGGGTTGTACAGTACGCTGCTGCGTGTTCAGGGCCGTCTACAGCCTTCGAGGTCAAAATGGTAATTAGTCGCAGTGAATAGAAGTTAACAAAATGGGTTTCTGTGATAGAAATCAACAGCTGCATGAAAACAGATTTATTTACAGTATGTTACAAAGCGATGACACTGGAGACTCCTTCCATAAAAAAAAAAAAACATTACACTATATCATTGATTATATGTTTTTCTTTGTTAAATAAGTATTTAATATTCTGTAATCATAGTTTAGCAGAATTGAAAGTCACACACACACACACACACACACACACACACACACACACACACAGTGTCCTCACAGCAATGTACAGTATCTCACAAAAGTGAGTACACCCCTCACATTTTTGTAAATATTTTATTATATCTTTTCATGGGACAACACTGACGAAATGCGTCAGTTTAGACATTAATGGCTGTATGTTGAGTTATTTTGAGGGGACAGCAAATTTACACTGTTATGCAAGCTGTACACTCACTACTTTACATTGTAGCAAAGTGTCATTTCTTCAGTGTTGTCCCATGAAAAGATATAATAAAATATTTACAAAAATGTGAGGGGTGTACTCACTTTTGTGAGATACTGTATGTAATAAAAAGATGTCTGTAATAAATAAATATTAATTATAACTATGAATACAAGATTTTTGAGACTTGCAATATTTCGAGAAAGTCATAATGCTATGACAAAACGGTACGTATCAGAGCAGCACTGTTTTAAAATTGAGGATGTTTCGCAACTTTGTTCTCATACGATATAATATTATGACTTTTGAGTTTATTTTAAAAATCTTGTATTTACATTTTTTTTCAAACAGTAGCCCTAAATGTTATAATTAATAGATTCGTTTGCATTTTAGAAATCTTGGCTGTGTAATTTTTACTGATGAATATTTGTGTGTTTCATGATTTCTTAGAGTGGCTGAGTAATTCCCATTCATTAATCTTTCTCATTCTGTGTGTGTGTGTGTGTGTGTGTGTGTGTGTGTGTTTATATCTGAAGTGGTGATATTGCGCCCTGGTTGGAAGGGTGAACATTGATCTCTCTCTCTCTCTCTCTCTCTCTCTCTCTCTCTCTCTCTTTCTCTCTCTCTCTCTCTGCCATCTGTCACTCAGCGCACCACGTGGTCCCGCCCCAGTCAGGGTCAGAGGTCAACACTGTCCTGTCTCTGGGGCTTTGGGGGGCAGATGAGCAATGGCTGAGTCATTATCACACACAAGAGCGGCGTACAGCTTCAGGTACACACAGCAGGCCGTTTACGCTTGAACACACACCGAGTCAATATATCATAACCTACACAAAGTCAGGAAGACACGTTGTGTGTGTGTGTGTTATAGTTTTCGATATATTGCTATACGTTCAATTTGTGACTACTGATGTTTAACAAATATCGGTACCTTCCGGAAGAAAAAAAAAAAGCGTATGTTGATGATGTTGACTTTATCCTTGTAAGAATATCCAAAATAAAATCAGCAGGAGTCCTGCTACTGTATGTATATATAAGATCTCTCTAAGGAACACTAACTGCTACCCTGTTTGTTGTTTCTCCTTTTCTCAAATTGAGCTGAAACAAAACTCACAATGCAATGTGTCCTACGGTGTTTTAATGACTGGGCTGAATGACGGATAGTTAATGCAGTATACAGAGCTAGCTGTAGCCTGTAGGCACAACCTAAATGAGATTGAGTGCTGACGGTGTGCCGACTACACTGTTCCCTTAGCGCTGAAACTTGGACAGCTTTTGCTCCGGGGACTTCATTTGCAGTAAGAATGTAATTTCCTTAGCCCCAAAATACGCCGAGAGCCAGGCGTCGTTTTATTGCTTCTGCATTCTCGTTCTCCGATACCCGAGCCTCTCCCAAATAAAAGTCTCGATCAAGCGCCAGACTTCAGTCAAAAAGACGCTGTAGATCAACGGCAGGTGTAGAGTTATTACTGCGAAGGTGCTGCGTTCCTGTTTTTCATTTCTATCTTTTCATTTTAATGTGGTTTGTGTTTTAAATAGTGACGTGGACGAGTAATTTCTAGATTAGACATTTCTGGATTATGGCCTCACATCAATTAACTAAAGCCCTGTTGACGTAGAGTAATGTAATTATTACCAGAATATCTCTGAGATTTTAGTCACGTCCAAATCTGGAGGACTACCTACTATAAAATGACCAGTAGAAATAATCCCAGGTGATACAAAGGACCATATCAGCAAGTATTCAACCCATTTACAGCATTTGGCAGACACCCTTATTCAGAGCGATTTACATTTATTTCATTTATACATCTGAGCATTAAGGGCCTTGCTCAAGGGCCCAACAGTGGCAGTTTGACAGTGCTGGGATTTGAACTCAGAACCTGCCGATCAGTAGCCTGACGTCTTAACCACTGAGCTACCACTGCCACTGAAGTAATCAGCCCCTCTTAAGTAATCAGATTTGCCTGGATTACAAATGACACAGTTGTTCAAGTGAGTATTTTTTTTTTTTTATGGCAAACCAATATGAAACTAAAACTTAAACTAAAATGCATTATTTGTCAGCAGATCTTTAAAACAAAATGAAAAACTTAAAAAATACTGCTTGCACAAGTGTTAAAAACTTGGTAGAACCACCTTTTGCTGCAATAATAGCTTTAAGTCTGTTGGGGGTAAGTTTTTACAGGGGATTGGACTTGGTCACTGTAGAACATTTTTGTTTTTAATCACGCCTCCATTGCTTTGGCCATGTGTTTTGGATCCTTCCCTGCTGAAAGGTGAAGTTTCTCCAAGCTGATTCTCTTATAATATCTCCCTGGATTCTGCTATATCCATTGTTCCTTTCAATTTCGACAAGAAGCCCAGGTTCTGAGGATGAAAAGTGCCTGAAGAGCATGATGCTGCCACCACCATGTGTCACTGCAGGGATGGTGTTAGTTGAGGTATGCTTGCACCACACATAGCACTTTGAAACTTGCTGAAACTTGCTCAGATAAAGTATCTCTACCTTGGTCTCATCACATCAAAAAAAAAAAAATCACTCTTGTGAAAAAATTAGATACTTTTTTGTTCTTAATGCATAAACAGCTAATATTGATCTAATTTACGGTTAAAGTTAGAGATCACAAACATAATGGCTTAAATACATAGAGTCATAGATGAGAAGTTGTGTTTAGCAGGAAAAGCAGTAGGGTTTTACTTTTTCTCTGATTCTCTGACTGATTGCTGTGTCAGCAGCTGATAGTAATAAAAACACATAAAAACACATAATCTGAACACTTAATCCACTTGTATCGGACACCACAGTAACAACATGTCTGCGTCAGAATATAAATCAGTCCTGATTACAACAGAGATTAGCATTAACAGCTTCTTGAAACTAGCCCGAGTCCTCCAGCATGAATGAGTAAGGCATTCATGTGCATGAGTGTGCGCCGTTCTTCACCATGCTGTCCAGTGCTGCATCCATCTGCATCCTTCCTAATGAAATCTTTGGGCTCTCTTCCTTTGTGTAGCAGAACTTTGGTTGTTGCTTCCAGCTCCTTTCCCTTTTGAAGGCCAGAGCCATGACCCTCATCACAGAGGTGCGAGGATGGAAGTGTCAGTCAAAGCTCTCCACTGTTCCCTGTATTTGGGAGCTTGTAGCAAGGCAGCAGGACTTTGGCCAGTCCATTCTTTGGTATGGTCCAGCCAGGATTTGTGGCCGCTGTGGCGCTTTCACTCCACTGTGCCTTGGACTTAGAGGGTTGTGGCGGGTTATGTATCCATACCAGGCAAACGTTTGGTGCTTGATGGTGTTGAGGAGTGGTTCTTGTTTGCCTGAATGGGTGGAGATGGTCTTCCTGACGTAGGCATTGATCTTCTAGCCTTCACCTTTCCCATCTGGTAGCTGTAATGTCAGAGCTAGCTAGTATGTTGGAATTGGCAAATGACCCAATTGTGGGGGAAATGTGGCTAAACATCCAAAAATCCAGTCCAAAATAAATAAAGATATAAGTGTACAGATGTTACTAGGCAAGTTTAATTGTTTATTACTAACCTCTCCAACAGAACTTTTGTTTAAGTAGCTATCCAAGTTATATCCTGTGTATTATGTCTTAAAACCAAGCACACACAAGCTAGCCAAGCTTGACAGCAACCTGGCTAACACTAGGCTAGGTATTATGTAATTAAAACTAGGTTTGTCAGCAAGCTAGCAAACGTTAGCTTAGCTATCATATTGTATAGCCAAGTTGACTAGCACAGTAACATTTGTCTATCTATTATATACAGCGTACACTAGTAGCCACAGTTAATAACAAGCAGGCTAACATTACTATCATATCATATACACAAGTAGCCAATTTCGCCAGCAAGCTAACAAACTATAGGTAAATATTAAATTGTGTACACCAGCAAGCTAACCAACAGTTATACTGTATACACCAGTAGCCAAACTTTCAAGTAAGCTAGCTAACATTATGCCATTATATTGTGTACAGCAGTTTCCAAGATTGCTAGCAAGCTAGCTAACATTAGTGTAACTGTTATATTGGGTACACTAGTAGCCAAATTTGCTATCAAGCTAACTAGCATTAGGCTTACTATTACACCAATAACCATCAACCATGTTCTCTAGCAAGCTAGCTAACAGTAGGCTGCTATATTGTTAAAACCAGTAGCCAAATTCGCTAGCAAGGTCACTACCATTAGGCAGAGTATTATATTGTGTACAACAGTAGCCATGTTTGCTAGCTAACAGCAGGCTAGCTGTTACATTTGGTACACCAGTAGTACACTAGGCTATTGTATTGTGTAGCCAAACTCGCTAACAAGCAAATAACTTTAAACAACCTGAACTTTACCAAGAATGTTTTTTTAATTCTGAAAAATCGCACTTTCAGGGGGGATTTATATATTTTGCTAAGCTCATGAAGTAGGCTGCTTCATGCAACCGTTATGTGATAAGTGGTTTAAATCCATTTTTAGGACTTTCCATCGCCGATATGATCTGTCTCTGGTCACTGATGGCAAGTGAATTAAAATAACAATCCACTCTTTTGTTAATAAATGAAGGGTCATCCATTTAAAGGAGTCTATTTGTGTGTAATTCTCCAGGGTCTAATTTAATCACTGAATTGCTTTGCCCTTTGTTTCTGATGTTTGTTATATTTCTCTGTCGTCTGTCTGCACTGCATTTCCAATGCAAATGTGGTATTAAACTAGTTCAGTCTAAAAAGAACCTAATACATCATAATCTGCTTTTCTAGGACTGGATCAGATTTTCAGCCAAATCAGAACAAATCAGAGGGATGACGCAAAGGTCACAAAAGTGGGAGCTTTGAATGTATTAATCCTCCGTCGATGTCATGCTGCTGGAGGAAGGGTAATGGGTCTGAGTGTGGATGTTTTTACACACAGAGAGAGGATTACTCCTGAGAGAGAGCAGAATGAATATTAAAACACACTCAGACTACACACGTCCTAATTCCTTATTACCGTTTCACTCCAGCGGCGAGTCCTGAGCTGGGAACCAAATGGAAAGTGACATGACGTGAACCTGAAATTCAATCAAAATATCGGACTCAAGGTTGAAGTCGTCTGTTAAAAGAGTGTGTCTGAAATCTGTGCGATGTTGAATTCGTAGCACATTCGTAGCGAGAAGATCATGGCGTGATGATATTGATGGTGTTATACTGTAGAGAGATTGTGTGAGAGGGTTGTGTGGAGGGCAGAACCTGTGTGAGTAGTCAAACTGCAGGTGTGTGTGTGTGTGTGTGTGTGTGTGTGTGTGTGAGAGAGAGAGAGAGAGAGAGAGAGAGAGAGAGAGAGACGTGGGGGAAGCTGATGTGTGCAGGAGGAAAGCCTGGATCGACGGGGCGACTTTTCTTTGCTGCCTGTCAGAGCCGGGCCTCAGCAGGCTTTCAATCCCAACACCAACCGGAGAAAATGGAATTCATTTCATCCCTGGCCTCCTGCAGGTCACCACTGACAAGTCTGTTCTTCTATTACCAAGGATCACTGCTCTCACCAACACACACACACACACACACACACACACACACACACACACACACACACACACACACACACAATAACACTCATGCACTACAGTATAGGGTGTCAATGTATGATTATGCAGTGAATGAAAATGTACCATATGCTAACACAGCATACTACACTACACTATACACTACACTACACTGTACTGTACCATATACTACATAGCACACTATATACAATACTAGTCTATATACTGTGTACCACACTATGTAACCATACTGTTCCATATACTATGTATAACACTATATACAATACTACACTATAATATACCATAGACTACGTACCACACTAAATACAATTCTATTCTACTGTACAATACTGCACTATACTATACCATAGACTACATACCACATTAAATACAATTCTATTCTATATACTACGTATAACACTATATACAATACTACACTGTACTATACCATAGACTACATACCACATTGAATACAATTCTATTCTATATACTATGTATAACACTATATAAAATACTGCACTATAGACTACATACCACATTAAATACAATTCTATTCTATATACTATGTATAACACTATATAAAATACTGCACTGTAGACTACATACCACATTAAATACAGTTCTATTCTATATACTACGTATAACACTATATACAATACTACACTATACTATACCATAGACTACATACCACATTGAATACAATTCTATTCTATATACTATGTATAACACTTATTTTATTATATTGCTGCTTGTTTGTTGTGAAAGGAAATATACAATAAATATACATTAGACTGGCCTTAAAATTATAAGTGTATATTTTATGGTAAAGCATACAGTAACTCTCTGTTGCTTTGAATAAATTTAATTTTTCCAAGCCTTTCTGAATGAATGAATGAATAAACATTTTCTTTATGTACGGATCCACTGCGTGGAATTAATGTTTGAAAAACCAATAATCTATTTCTAATAAATAAATAAATAAATAAATAACACAACAGTGTTTTACAATTTTCATTCAATTTTAAAATACATATATTAAGTAAAGACATACACAAAAACAGTTTTTAATCAATATCAGACATCTATTTGTTAACAAAAGAATCACATTTCTTTCAATCTCGATCCCATCAGGTCAGTTATAGATCCCACTAACAATACCTTCTATCCATAAACAATGTCTTGATTGTGTGTGTGGTGAAAATAATGACGTTATCTACAACTTAAAGCAGATCCTGTAAGCTGCGTGTTGCAATGATGCTCCCGGAAGAATAGACACGTGGCTAAACAATAGAATAGATTTAGCATAAGTCAGTATGGTGGCAGATCGAGCAGCTGGAGCTTTGCTCCCTGACTCGGGTCAGCAACTGATTTAGATGCCTTGGCCTTTTTATTTTCAGCTATTTACTCATTGCTTTTTTTTTTTTTTTTGTAAGACAGAACCAGCTCATTGTTTCGTCATTTTGAGTAATGACTGTCAGTTTTCTTTTCGAAAGCTCTTGGAGCTTAAAAAAAAAATGCAGATGGTACTCGGGAACAGAAACGAGTTGTCTGTTATTGCAATGCAAGCGGGTGTCTCATTTTCGGTGCTGATATTGTGTAATATCCCCTGAGCATGAATATCCTATTTTGGGAGTTTTTTTTTCCAGGCTGACTGAGTTACCCTGTGTCCCAAAAGACAAGCCTGTTGGTACTGGTTCTCATCAATCTAGTTCATCATGGAGACATTTTGCAAATGTTTGTTTATAGGTGGCATTATTAAGCTGTGACTATGACATGTGATTTGATCTTGTAGACATCCTGATTTAAAGTAAGTTCAAGTCCAAAGGTTTTACAGTGACATGGAATGGAATAGAGAAACACTTCAACACCGAGACGATGCTGTACCTCGCACACTGAAAGCTCCGACTCGATTTTGTCAGCTAGGAATGCCTGACTGCAACCACATAATATCTTACCATGTTTGATTGTTTGGTCCTTTCGGTTCAGCGTTCGCTCTCCTGACAGCAGCACTCTCTATATACAGGTACATACTGCACTTTATATAACACTTTTCTCAGTCCTAGTTTACAACAACCAACAACTTTGCACTTAGGTTCCATCATGTGAACTGACAGGTTCTTGCTCCAGAAGTTTCCATGAGCACTGAAGCTGATCAACTGCTGATCTGGACTATTTTAATGCATGCGTCTACTGTAACTGTCTCCATGCAGGATCTCTTTATATTATTTATATAGTTTAGGGTCATAACTGATAGCAGGGGTCAAAGCACCAGGATAAAAAAAAAAAAGAGTCGAACACACAGGTCAAAACCGTAGAAGATGATTCAGTAAACTACTAGAACGTAGTACTATTCATACTAAACAATCTACTCCAAACATGTAATCTGACCTATACTCATGTTGTAGTACATTCCAAAACTTTTCCACCGAGGGAAAATCTTCAGGACAGAATAGTTTGTACTTTTTGCACAGTTTCTCTGTAACATTACAAGCTATAATGACAAGATATACAGTATATATATTAGTTGTATAGTTTTAGGCAGGTGTAAAAACATGCTGTAAAGTAAAAATGCTGTCAAACATAGACATATTAATAGTTTATAGTTATCAATTAACAACATGCACAAAATGCAAAGTGAGTGAACAGAATCAACTGTTCTAGGTACACTTGCACACAGTTTTTGAAGGAACTCAGCAGGTAGGTTGACCCAAACATCTTGGATAGTTCAGTTCTTCTGTGGATTTAGGCAGCCTCAGTTGCTTCTCTCTCTTCATGTAATCCCAGACAGACTCTATGATGTTGAGATCAGGGCTCTGTGGTGGCCATACCATCACTTCCAGGACTCTTTGTTCTTCTTTACGCTGAAGATAGTTCTTAATGACTTTCGCTGTATGTTTGGGGTCGTTGTCATGCTGCAGAGTAAATTTGGGGCCAATCAGATGCCTTCCTGATCATGGTATTCATGATGTATAAGTATCTGCCTGTACTTCTCAGCATTGAGGAGACCATTAATTCTGGCCAAATCCCCAACTCCATTTGCAGAAATGCAGGCCCAATCTTGCAAGGAACCTCCATCATGTTACGACACTGGGGTTAAGAGGGAGACAGGATGCACTCGCAGGGGAAAGTGGTCAGTTTATTAGGTACAAACAAAAGGGCACATTCAAAAGTGATGGGACAACAACACAATAAATACAGAGACAAGCACGTCACTTTTCCAAAAGGGGTTAGCCACAGATGAGAACACTTACAGGGCAAAAACCCAGAAAATCATGAAACAGTAATCCAAAGGTTTTCAGGGCAAAAATCCAGGAAATCATGAAACAGTAATCCAAAGACTTACAGGGCAAAAATCCAGGAAATCATGAAACAGTAATCCAAAGGCTTACAGGGCAAAAATCCAGGAAATCATGAAAGAGTAATCCAAAGGCTTACAGGGCAAAAATCCAGAAAATCATGAAACAGTAATCCAAAGGCTTACAGGGCAAAAATCCAGAAAATCATGAAACAGTAATCCAAAGGCTTACAGGGCAAAAATCCAGGAAGTAGCGAGACATACATTCAGGAACCCGGGAACGCCGGGTAAACAAAAACTTAAGAACTAGTGCAAGGACCAGGGAACACCTGGTAAACAAAAACCTAGGAAAAACTACGAAGCTTTAGCTTCCTCGCTACCTATCATTATCATCAGGAACATATAGTTACGTTTAGCTATCACGAGTCACTTTCAGTTATTCTAAAACAATACTCCGCGCTCAAGTGGACAAAAATAGGGGTTTTAGTAACAAAGGTAATCAAAAGCAAACAAGAAGAAACGCATGACACCTGGAAACAGTAATCAGACAATAACGAGAGAACCAATGACAGAACCTGGGAGGAAACAATGTGACACAAACCCAACGGACCAATAAGGAAGCGGGGGAAGAGACATAACGTAAACAAAAACAGAGGAGCACATGGCAACGTAAACAAAACCAGAGTCTTTGTGAATGGAATGTCCAGCGGAGAGTTTTTTAATAGCTCTAGAAAACGCGCAGACATGCTGCTCCGTAGCGGGGCAGCGAGATATGCTGCTCCTTCCCGGAGCAGCGATTGGCGAGAGCTAACAGAGCCCCCCCTCTAAGGCGCGGCTCCCGAAGCGCCGCAAGTTTTGTCTGTTCTGGCGGACCCGGGCCCCTGGGCAGGATTGGCACATCTGCCCCCCTGGACCCGAGGCTGGTGCAGTTCAATGTCCCGCAGCCAGAGCCGAATGTGTTGTGTTGTGGACGAGAACTTGGACGAGAACTTGGACGTGTGCTTGAACCGATGCTTGGCCTGGATCTCCGAGCTGCGCGTGACCTGGTGTTTGGCCTGGATCTCGGAGCTGCGCGTGACCTGGCGCTCTGTCTGGAACCCGGACTGGAACCAGGACTGGACTCCGATTCAGCTCCTGGATTAGGGACAGGCACAGAGACAGACTGGGAAACAGACTGGGGAATGGGACAGAATATAGGACAGAGGATGGGACAGAGAACTGGGTATGGAACTGGAAAGAGAATTAGATTAGACCCAGAACCATAAACAAATTCAAAAATGTGGTTGGAAACAGGGCTGGAAATCAAATTGGAGACAGTGGAGGAGACAGTGGAGGAGACAGTGGAGGAGACAGTGGAGTGAGTTGGGTTGGAAACGGAGCTGAAAACGGAACTGGGAGTTAGATCAGCCTCCGAACTGAGAATGAGACCCAAGACAGCATTGGAGATTCAAATCAAAATCAAAATCAAAATCAAACCTATGTAGCCATCATAGAGATCAGGAACTGAACTTGGAACATGGTCGGAACCTGGGCTTGGACTTGCAACTGGACTAGGAACTAAATGAGGAACTCGACTGGGACTGGGAACAGGATTAGGATTAACCTCCCTGAGCAGCTCTGCTGTGGAGACCTTCTGCTGGGCCTCCGGCTGGAGCTCGGGGCTGGAGGTTTTCTCGTGGACCTCCGATACGAGCAGGCCAGGAGAGGAGGTTTCCTCTTGATTCTCGGGCTGGAGCTCAGTGCTGGAGGTCGCCACGTTAACCTCCCTGAGCAGCTCCACTGTGGAGACCATCTGCTGGGTCTCCGGCTGGAGCTCGGGGCTGGAGGTCGCCACGTTAACCTCTCTGAGCAGATCCACTGTGGAGACCTTCTGCTGGGCCTCCGGCTGGAGCTCGGATATGGAGGTCGCCACGTTAACCGCCCTGAGAAGCTCCGCTGTGGAGACCTTCTGCTGGGCCTCCGGCTGGAGCTCGGGGCTGGAGGTCGCCACGTGGACCTCCGATACGAGCAGGCCAGGAGAGGAGGTTTCCTCTTGATTCTCTGGCTGCTGCTTGGGGCTGGAGGTCGCCTTGTTAACCTCCCTGAGCAGCTCCGCTGTGGAGACCTTCTGCTGGGCCTCTGGCTGGAGCTCGGGGCTGGAGGTCGCCATGTTAACCTCCAGTTGTAGCTCCCTTGAGGAGACTTCCTGCTGGGTCTCTGGCTGGAGCTCGGGGCTGGAGGTCGCCATGTTAACCTCCAGTTGTAGCTCCCTTGAGGAGACTTCCTGCTGGGTCTCCAGCTGGAGCTCGGGGCTGGAGGTCGCCATGTTAACCTCCAGTTGTAGCTCCCTTGAGGAGACCTTCTGCTGGGCCTCCGGCTGGAGCTCGGGGCTGGAGGTCGCCATGTTAACCTCCAGTTGTAGCTCCCTTGAGGAGACCTTCTGCTGGGTCTCCTGCTGGAGCTCTGAGGGTGCCCGCCGGTGGAGCCGCTTATGCACCCGCCAGCTGCCCTTGAAACAGCTTTGGGAGCAGAAGTAGCTGCTCCTTACTCCCTGGTTCCTGCAGGTGGGGCACTGCAGGATGGCTGGTCGGGTGCATCCCTCGGTGGAACACTCCTGGTTTTGGGGATGAGAGGTGCAGGCCGCCACGTTAGCCCGCTTACTCCCATAATGTTGCAGGAAAGAGTGGCTAGGTCGGTCGCCCAGACAGTCCTTTCCCAAAAAGGTCCTGAGGTCGGGTTGGAAGTCTGGGCTTCCGAACACCTGGACCAGTAGATCCACAAAGCCCGAAACTGTCTTGAGCTTCATGGATCCACTGGCAAGGTGAAGCTCCGCCCATTGGCGAGCAGAGCCAACCAAACGAGAGAGGAGGAACCCCACCCACTGTTCCTCGTCGGGCTTGGGGTCCTCCAAACTCAGGAAATATATTTGTGCCTGCAAACAGAAGCATTGTGGCCAGGTGGTAAAGCCGTCATACTCGTCGGGGGGATAAACAAAGGTCCAATGGGGAAAAAAAATTGAATTGTATGCAAGCATTTGAAATGTGGCGTGGCATGGCATGGTGTGCCCTTACTTTCCCCGCTGCATCCATTTTTTGGCGGAGTATTCTGTTACGACACTGGGGTTAAGAGGGAGACAGGATGCACTCGCAGGGGAAAGTGGTGAGTTTATTAGGTACAAACAAAAGGGCACATTCAAAAGTGATGGGACAACAACACAATAAATACAGAGACAAGCACGTCACTTTTCCAAAAGGGGTTAGCCACAGATGAGAACACTTACAGGGCAAAAACCCAGAAAATCATGAAACAGTAATCCAAAGGCTTTCAGGGCAAAAATCCAGGAAATCATGAAACAGTAATCCAAAGACTTACAGGGCAAAAATCCAGGAAATCATGAAACAGTAATCCAAAGGCTTACAGGGCAAAAATCCAGGAAGTAGCGAGACATACATTCAGGAACCCGGGAACGCCGGGTAAACAAAAACTTAAGAACTAGCGCAAGGACCAGGGAACACCTGGTAAACAAAAACCTAGGAAAAACTACGAAGCTTTAGCTTCCTCGCTACCTATCATTATCATCAGGAACATATAGTTACGTTTAGCTATCACGAGTCACTTTCAGTTATTCTAAAACAATACTCCGCGCTCAAGTGGACAAAAATAGGGGTTTTAGTAACAAAGGTAATCAAAAGCAAACGAGAAGAAACGCACGACACCTGGAAAGAATAATCAGACAATAACGAGAGAACCAATGACAGAACATGGGAGGAAACAATGTGACACAAACCCAACAGACCAATAAGGAAGCGGGGGAAGAGACATAACGTAAACAAAAACAGAGGAGCACATGGCAACGTAAACAAAACCAGAGTCTTTGTGAATGGAATATCCAGCGGAGAGTTTTTTAATAGCGCTAGAAAGCGCGCAGACATGCTGCTCCGTAGCGGGGCAGCGAGATATGCTGCTCCTTCCCGGAGCAGCGATTGGCGAGAGCTAACACATCATGCTTCACTGTTGCCTGCAAACACTCATTCGTGTACCGCTCTCCAGCCCTCGGCAAACAAACTGCCTTCTGCTACAGCCAAATATGTAAAATTTTGACTCATCAATCAGAGCACCTGCTGCCATTTTTCTGCACCCCAGTTCCTGTGTTTTTATGCACAGTTGAGTCATTTGGCCTTGTTTCCACGTCGGAGGTCTGGCTTTTTGGCCGCAAGTCTTCCATGAAGGCCACTTCTGACCAGACTTCTCCGGACAGTAAATGGGTGTACCAGGGTCCCACGGGTTTCTGCCAGGTCTGAGCTGATGGCACTGCTGGACATCTTCCGATTGTGAAGGGAAGTAAGCTTGATGTCTTTCATCTGCTGCAGTAAGTTTCCTTGGCCGACCACCGTGTCTATGGTCCTCAACATTGCCCGTTCCTTTGTGCTTCTTCAAAAGAGCTTGGACAGCACATCTGGAAACCCCTGTCTGCCTTGAAATTTCTGCCTGGGAGAGACCTTGCTGATGCAGACCAGCGTAGAGTGATTTGAATGACTTCAGTGTGAACGAAGAGTCAGGGATCTTCACTTTGTCAATCTGTTGGAATGCTTACGATTTCAGAAGTGTTTCAGAAGTGTTCAGAAAGAAAGTTCCTTAAAAAACCAAAGAGTTTATGAAGTGACATGTGAAGGCCAATGTATGGTAACCCATCCTTGGAATTTGTCCTCTGCATTTAACCCATCCAAGGTAGTGCACACACATTAGGAGTTGTGAACACACACACTACAAACTATGAACAGTGGGTAGCCATTTTTGCTGCAGCACCCGGGGAGCAGTTAAGGGTTAAGGGCCTTGCTCAAGTGCCAAGCAGTGGCAGCTGGGCGGTGCTGGGATTTGAACTCATGACCTTCTGATCAGTAGTCCAGCTTCTTAACCACTGAGCTACCACAGCCCCATGAGGTTTAGTATAAGACAGAGGGATTCAAACTATGGGAAAGAATTGCAGCTGAGGTTAAAAAAAAATTGTCAGGTGAGGTAAAATACCAAAAAATAAATATTTAAAAGACATTTTAACATCAGAGTACACTGGAATGTACTTCAAAATATGCCAAAAGAGCTTCTTTTTTTCATAATAAAACAACAGCAGATGAACAGCAGGTGTTTTGTCACCTCTGATGTTAACTGACACTATCTGGAAGCTCCACCCACTCCTAGTAAACAATTCACATTAATAATGTTTTGGCCCATGCTCACAGTGCTTGAAAGATGCATTAATGCAGCGCCCTCACTTTCGGTGGCGGTAAATGGAGAATGTTTTGAGTTCAAAGAAAATCCAAAATAATGAAATAGGTCTACAATGAAGTGTTGAAGCAAACACTTTACAAATAATGGTAATGCTACACACAATTGAACAGTGGTTAACATTTAATATACGTAACGTTCTCTTTACGTTAAGATCAATTTTCAAAAGGGAATTTTAGCCATGGCTACAGATCGACATTTCAGTGTCCGTATCAATACTAATCCATACTCTCTTGCCCCCTAGAGATACCTCTATGACACCACTATGACATCACCAATTTCTAAAACTTTAAATCAAAACCAATTCTACTTAAGAAATTTGCAGTATGAGAGCACAAAGAACTTGGCCGCCTAATGCCACCTCTCTCTCTCTCTCTCTCTCTCTCTCTCTCTCTCTCTCTCTCTCTCTCTCTCTCTCTCTCTCTCTCTCTCTCTCTCTTTCTCTCTTTCAATTATTATAACTTTCAATGCAAATAGGGATTGTATTTTTCACTATTATGTCCGCTTTGCAGCTCTGTGGATTCCCGGCTCTGAGCGAGCGAGATAGCTTTGCTGCTAATGTGGCGAAAAGCTTTCACAATACAGGAACGCAGACGCAAGTGAAGCTATCAAAACCCCCCGAACGTCACCACGGCTCACTTAATTCAGGCTGAAGGATCCAGGTCAGTCCCCAAAGCTCCAAGAACCTCACTTAAGCCTTTATGTGATGGGATCATCAGAAAAGAGCCTCCGAATGTCGCAGCCCACACATGCAGTGTTCAGGCGGAAAAATTGTCAGGCCAAATTAAATTTTCTGCAAGTCCTCATGCTAGATTGATTTAGATGATCTTTTTGATGGATTTTTTTTTTTTTTTTTAAGTGAGGCAAATACTAGTGCTGCCAGCTCTTATTCTTATGTAACTAACAAATATATAAGTATTTTGTAGTTACAGTTCATATTTTAATATTGGAATATAAAGTGCAGTGGAAATAAATATCAGTTCTGTATGACAGTATTTTCCAGCATGCAATAATTATTCATAATTTAACAGATTGTAACACTTACAAGTAACACTTTGCATGTTGAATATGAAAAACAGACTTCATATAAAAACTGTAATGAATTTTTCATGGTCTCACAACTGCTATCTGACCGTGTTGTACTGGTACATTTATAGAAGGGATTTATTTATTTATAATCGCACTATCCGGTGTTACCCAGATGAGGATGGGTTCCCTTTTGAATCTGGTTCCTCTCAAGGTTTCTTCCTCATATCGTCTCAGGGAGTTTTTCCTTGCCACCGTCGCCGCTGGCTTGCTCATTGGGGATAAATTCATAAATTTAAAATCTATGTCCTGAATTTCTATACTTCTGTAAAGCTGCTTTGGGACAATGTCCACTGTTAAAAGCGCTATACAAATAAACTGAACTTGAACTTGAACTTGAACATATGTAAGTAATAAATGTTAAAAAACAACAACAACAACAACAACAACAAAACTAGTAGCATAATGGTAGTATGTTACTGTAATAATAATTGCAGCGTTACATAATTATTCAACATTTATCTATAAAATAAATTATATCTTAGCACGGTAAAATATATTAAATATATGAAATATAGCTATATTAAAATATGAAAGAATCAAAAACAAAGGTAAGATTATCAAGCTTGTTTTAAAAAACTATTATTAGTTTTATCTCATTTAAACAATTTTTTTAAACTAATCTAATCTATATTAGATGTTTTGTTTATATTGGCAATAAAATATTAATATAAAATATTAATTAATTTAATTAATGAATAAAATTATATTGTCAAAAACAATTTCATGATGTTATATAATACTTTAAGCAGAACCTGAAAGGTGTGTGTTATATAATAATTCAAAATTGACCTGGAATTTAATGGTCACACAGCAAAACACAAAAAAAAAAATATATATATATATATATATATATATATATATATATATATATATATATATATATATATATATATATATATATATATATATATATATAAATAAATATTAGCAAGTTAAAATATATTAAATATAGTTACTTTTAAAATATTTCTTATTACAAGACTATGACAAAACAAATGTAAAATTATCAATCTTGTTTCCAAACACGTTTACTAACTTTATCTAATTTGTACTATTTTTTTCCCATGTGTCTTATACATTGGCAGATAATTTGTTTATTTTGCCAATAAAATAATACAATTTGAATACTGGAATTAGTAGTAAGTTAAAAAAAAAAAGGCTTGATATTCTTATATTAAACCTTTATATAAATCGTATATTTGTTATATAATAACCTCAGTGAGAAATGTTAGACACACTGGAATTCATTAGACATGTTCTTTGTAGTGTATCAACAATTTACTGTACAAATGTGTATCATACATCTTATCATATATCAGGTATTTTATTTTTATATTACTTAGTTACTTCAGTGTAAATTCAATAATATTCTCAGAAATTATTGCATTGTGAAACAAAAAATTGCTGCATAAACTGTACTTTAACATTCACGGGACGTACAAGATATTACATGTTAATTACTTGATAATTAACTATTAAATACTCAGTAGTTACAGTACTGTAAAATAAAATGCAAATTAAAACCAAAACTTTTAACCAGATTTTTTTTTTTTTTGATGAACATCAGGAAAGCTACAATATTTTTTTGTTTTTGCATGATCAGATCACAAAATGTAACATCTATCATTCTGTATGTCCTTACATTTCATGAAAATATATCATTTTAATCTATTAAATATAACTAATCTATGTGGATTAATAGTTTGTTTAATTAATCATTTCTTTA